>CM062816.1:947400090-948641221 GCA_031772625.1 Pinus tabuliformis | reverse complement strand
ATGGTTGTGTGAATGTTCTCATGGTTTGAGGGATTTGTAGATCCCTGGGTTGTTTGTACCTTCAGTAAATATAGAGATAAGATACATGGTGTTGCATGTATGCTTAATATGTTTAGTTGACTACTATAGCATGTGGACTCCATTGCTTGACTTGGCCATGGTTAATAACTACTTGATATTCTTGATGGTCTCCATATTATGATGTATATTTATCAATGAAGCGAATAGTTCTATGTGTGGATTCTATTTTACGATATATGTGCATACTATTATTGGGATTGACATTGTTGAGAAATGGTAGCTTGAATTCTAGTGCTTGTTGGTGGGCATGTCAATGGTTTTATGAGTGTGTCATAGCTATTACTATCACTTCGGGTGGTTCCCATTATGTCATATATTGTAAATATCATAGGTTTCATGTTTCTTAAAGGTTGTTGGAAGCTGATGATTGACATAGTGTATATCAAGAGACTTAGTAGATACATGAATGTGTAAACAAACATGTAATTTGTGGAGTGCAGAGAACCAAACTTGTATTCTAGGTTTATAAGCCATTGCATAGATATATACATAAAAATACCTTGGATTTCATCCAACTGGGTGGACGTAGGATAGACATTTTTCCGTGTCAATTGACAAGAAGAATCATCTCGAACTGTGCCCCTTAGGGAGTATCATGGGATGGGTGTGAGTGTTGTTAATAGTAGCACGTGTTGGGAAATCCTCCACGTTATCTAGTAATAAGTCATACATATCAAGGGACAGAGATAGGTCTCCATAAAATGGGAAATATTATCATTCTGACGGATGGAGATATGAACATCCCAGGAAACATAAAGGTGTGAAAATGTTGAAGTCATCAGTGGGCCATTAAATTTTATAACATGAAAGTGATAAAACAACACGAGAAGGGTTGATCCTTGTGGTACATTCATGTTAAGCTGAGGTTTTCGAGGACACGTAGGCCAGATGGGGTGACACTGGGAGCCACATAAGAAATTTTGAGGATGTGGATGATAACAAGGATGTTGATGGGGCATTTTAATCATGTGTCATGTGGAAACAAGAATTGGTGTTTTTGGGTACCAAAATAGTTGAATCCACCTGACATGTGGTAGAATTTTGTGATTCCATGTGGTTGAGTGTCATGTGGTACGTACGTAAGGTTTACGTGGTAAGATCCATGTCACTGGGAGCTTCGTTCCTCAACAATGCATTTTGGGTGCCTTTTTATAATAGGACGTGGAGTAGATAGAAGCTCTGAAACTTGAGGGGGGTGCTAGACAAGGAATTCGCCACCATCTAACATGGAAATTTTTGTAGCACCATAGAGGTCATGTAGCCAATGTCGCTTGGGGTGACCCGTGATGGCATGGGGCATGATGGAACAGAGGTGCTAAGGCATTATTCCATGTTAGATGCCATGTTGGACTATGAAATTACATGGAGGTTCCATGTAGGCCCTTGTAATTTCATGTGGTAAGACTTGTTGATATGGCAAGGGGTTTAAAAGGGTCAATTTCAATTGGCCATAAATTTTGATATAAAAGTTGGATTGAGATCAAATTTATATCAACAGAAAGCTCTTGACAAGTTGTATGCATTGGTGTTGTCCAAAGTAATGTGCCTTCTCCATAACTAGCCCCTCCTATGCTCTCCATGCTACTGGTGGTACTTGACTTAGATGTGAGGTCAACTTGGTAAATAAGGTAAACAATGACTAGGACTGGGTAAAGCTCATTCATGGGCAATGGGTAAACTTAATAGGGCTCTCAATATTGAATTAATGATGTTACAACTTCCTATTATTCTCGTGGTGGATATGGCATTGGATCATCCACACACTTTGGGGAAAGAGAAATTTTGTAACCCCATTTCCATGATGAAACCTTGGAGGTTAGGTTAGATGAAAGTAACACCTATCACTAGGCTTGCGAAGTCCAAGGGGATGGGAGGGAGCGTTATACCTGCCAACATTGTTATTAGTTGATCACATGAAATATCAATGCTTTGATCTTCACCCTTGTGATCATTATGGAAAACAAACTCATCCTTTAGACAGATGTTCCAATCACAGGAACCCAGCAAGAGAAAATATTCACTTTGGATGGATTTCTTCTTGGAAATGGTCATAACCAAACAAGAAGATATATGAATCACACTGTCATAGAATCCATTCTTGAGTATTGGATGTTGGTTAATGTATTATATTTCCAACATTTAATTATCTGACCAGGAGTCTGTGAACATAGAGGTGCTACCAAAATATATGCAGGGTCAAAGCCATAATATAATATAATCTAGTTCAAAAGAGAGATCTGTTGTTGATAATACAAAATAAAATTTGAAAGTTGAAATGAAAAAAAACACAAACTTTAGGCTTGTCTATCTAGCCTTTATCATAGACTTCCTAGCTTAGCTCAAGACAATTTATTCCACTGCTCACTAGCAAGCTTTCAAGTATTCAATGTAGGTTAGATCTAAATGGTAGAAGGTTCTAGTTTTAATCCTAAAATCCTTGACAACCAAGTGATAGAATGAAAGGAAGGGAATTTAAATGAAACAAAAATCTCATTTTGAAACTTATCTATGATAACCAAATGTTGATTACTAGTTATTGGTTTGCTAGTGTTTAGTTGCTCAAGTAAGAATGCTAACCTAAGTATAGAAATTGATCTCAATCAAAGACTTTATGAACCATATATACAAAAATCAATAAATCACAATGCTTCAAAAAAAATCACTGCATATTCATCACACATGCTATAATGAATCACTATATATTCATAACATTCAATAAATTACTATGCATTCATATTATTTACCATATAATAGTATCTTTGGTAAGTAACTTACACCTTATGCTATCATACCATAAACCATACAAAAGATATCAAGGCTCTATTCAAAGACAAATACTATTGTGAATAAATCTCAGGCACAAAGTATATTGTTGGGTCCTTCATTTTTTGGGAATAATTTTTTTGGCATATTGTGGCCAGTTTCTTGAAGGGATCTGGACCATGGTATCAAGGATCCTTAAGGGAGAGCTTCAAGAATTCTGGCATTAGCATGTGGATCGCCTTGTTTCCCAGCAAGTACAGTTACATGAGAAGAGTGTGAAGTGGGTGAATGAAGAAGTTTTGTACTCATAACCTCCCAGTGACCATTGCGAAGTATTTCGATGCAAGTTCTCTGAAGAGATTTGTAATTAGTCACAGAGGCTACAGGTAAAAGAGGGAGATGGAAATTAGTGTAGATCCCCTTATGCCTAAACTATTTATAATCTAGGTGATCTACATATGCTATATACGAAATTGACAAGAGCCATCGATTTCTAGGTACAGGCAACTATAGAGAGCTATATCATCAAGTTTGTCGCAGGAGACCATCTGTCCTTCTCCAAAGCATAAGTTGTGTTCATATCGAGGCTATGGGGAAGGTTACTGAAGGAGATCCCCCTCTAGGTTAAATTTTTAATGGTAGAAGGGAACATATTATTTTTCCAAGACCAAACGATGGCTTCTTAAACTCAAGTATGGGGGGTAGGATCTGGGGGAGAAATGCTACCTAATTATGGGAGATGAAGATGTTGACACAATGGACGTAGATGACTTGAGGAGGGATCGATATTTGAGATCATAAAAGAGGGAACAAATCACTGATGAATGGTGGGAGAAAAATTTGCAGGAGATCCGAAGGTGACATAAAAAACTACACCAAATAGGAGTGGTGTTGAGTAGTTTGAAGTTGCAAGAAGGAGGATCAAGTCAGGTAGAGTCATAACAAGTGGAGTGTATAAACAAGGAAAGTCCTAGCCAAATAGGAGGTGTCAGAACAAGTGTTGCAAAAGGGATGGAGGGAAGTAATGGAGATCGCCATGTAGCAGAAAGAATAGAGACACTAGATTGATCGGGGCCTACATTCCCAATAGTGATCTAGGAAAACTCTCCCGACAATGACGTGCATTTTGTGACAAGGAGACTATTTTACGACATGATGTGTCTCTAGAAAGAAACAATTCATTTCCCAGCAATAGAGGTAGAAGCTCCCTTGACCTTCCCCAGTTACCTTATTAAGGCCTTGCTCATTTTCTTTCAAATTTAGTTAAATTCATAAACTTGGTTCATAAAGTATAAAATACCTACATAATTGGTACTTTTGGTGGTAATGGTAGTAGTTTTCACTCAAGTTCTCTAGGATCTTTGAAACCTGGTTCTTAAGGGTTCATACTTGTATCCCCTGGTCAGATTGGATGGTAACGTAGTGGGTTCATGTAGGAATTTACAGGGTAAGTTCCTCAGATACAACACCAAAGGACACTGCTCAAAAACAAAAATCAATACACTAGTATTCTTGACGTGGTTAAAACATCTCAAAGAGGGAAACAATCCACAGCCTGAGCCAACGCGGTCACTTCAGGAAATTTATTAATAAAAGGATGAAATTTTACATAAGCTTCTCTCATAAACGGTCACCTTACAAACAACCCTCCATGCTCTTTAAATAGAGATCATGGACCAATCGGGTGTTAAGCCACCGATCAAGTGTCGGTAATACCAAGGAGGGAATGAACCGTCAGATCACTTCATGTCTAGAACATATCATGACCGTCGGATTGTACTTTACAAAAGTACATAGTAAAGAAACACACTTTACCTAACTCTAGAGTAGACCAAGTTATACTTAACTATTTCCTATGTGTCGAAATATCCTAACATCCCCCTTTAAGAACAACTTGGGATAGGATTGAAGGATGTACAAATATGACACAATAGCAGAAGGAAGGAGGCATTAGAGCCTATCCTCCCTTAGTGACAAGTTACTAAAATCCAACCATAAATTGAAGTTTAGTAAACTTCGCGTCTATGAGAGCCTTTCTAAAGATGTCTGCAACTTGATCATCGGTTGAACAATATTGCACTTCAAGAACATGGTCATGAATGAGCTTTCTGATGAAGTGCATGTGTAGTTCAATGTGTTTTCTTTGCTGATGTTGGACTGGATCTTTGCATAGTTGAATGGAACTTTGATTATCACACCAAAGTGTAGTTGGATGCTGCTGCTGAAAGCAAAACTCTAATAGGATCTGACTAAGTCACATGGCTTCCTTACTAGCTTCTACGGTGCCATGATACTCTGCTTCTGATGAAGAAAGAGAAATGGCACTTTGTTTCTTGTAATCCCATGTAATAGGTCCAGAACTAAGAGTGAAGACATAACCTGCAGTATACTTCCGATCATCACGGTCACCAGCCCAATCGGAATCAGTGAAACCAACCAATAAAGGACATGCTTCTGCACTGTAATGAATCCCAAACTGAATTGTACCTTGAAGATAACGAAGTATTCTTTTAGTTGCTTTCCAATGACTTTCATGTGGGTTTTGCATAAACTGAGCAATAAGGCCAACAACAAAGGAAAGGTCAGGATGAGTATGGGTATGATACAAAATTTTTCCTACAAGTTGACGGTATAAGGTAGCATCAACTTCAGGGGAAGTACAAGTGACTAAAAGTTTGGCTCCAGACTGAAAGGGAGAAGGGGCTGGCTTACAATCTTCCATGTGAAAATGGTGTAGAAGATCACAGGCATACTTGGACTGGGAAAGGGAAATACCTTCCTTGGTTTGTAAGACTTGAAGACCAAGACAATAATGCAAGTGTCCTAAGTCTGTCATTTCAAACTTCTTTTTAAGGCTGGACTTCACATGGTTTATAAGGTTGGGATCACTACCAGTAAGGATAAGATAATCAACATAAAGAACAAGAATGATAAGATACTTACCCACTTTTTGGTGTAGATATTATTGTCAGAATGACGCCTAGAAAAGCCAGTATCTAAAAGAAAGCTATCCATTTTGGCATACCAAGCCTAGGGGGCTTGTTTGAGACCATAAAGGGATTTTTTAAGCTGACATACAAGGCTAGAGTCTGTTTGTATAAATCCATATGGTTGTTCCACATAGATTTCTTCATGCAAGTCCCCATGCAAGAAGGCGGATTTAACATCCATCTAATGGACTTCCCATTTGAAAGACGCAACAAGGGAAAGAACAAGGTAGATAGAGTTCATTTTGGCAACAAGGAAGAAGGTTTGATCATAATCAATGCCCTCAACTTGTGAAAACCCCTTAGAAACAAGACTAGCTTTAGGTTTATCAAATTTTCCATCTTGTCCAAACTTGGTTTTGTAAACCCATTTGCATCTAAAAAGTCTTCATCCATTTGGAAGAGAAACAAGATCACATGTATCATTTTCCAATAATGAATGATATTCTTCATTAATAGCGCGTCCCAATTTGGATGGCCTGAAGCTTCTGCAAAGGTGTCAGGATCATAATTCGCTGAAGCTTGAGCCAACAAAGAAGAGGCTCTATCAAATTGAGAATGTGTACATCATTGATATGTAGGATCACCTGCAAGAGCACTTGTTGCATCCTAAGTAGCACAGACCCATTTTGGAAGCTGAGGAGCTGAAGGAGGATACTGAGAAGGTGGGGGAGGATTGTCATCATCTGAAGAAGTGTTGGGTTGTGTTATATTCTTTCCACGACTAACCCACGTAGTGAACGAGGGGGGGCAGAGCCCCCCCTTCGTTGTGCCGATTGTGCAGCGGGGGGTTTGAGGGGGGTGGGTAGCCCCCCTCTACGGGGTTCGGGGCAGCGCCCCGAGAAATTTTTTTTTGGACCCTATATTAGGTTGGGCGAACCTACCTATGGTTTTTGGTCCATGGTTTTGGACGCGATGGTTTTCGGTCCATGGTATTGGATGCTTTGGCATGTATAAATATGTATTGTAACATTGAAAGGAATATAATGAAAAATCAAGCTGGTAGTCCCGGTTTTGGGATCCAGGGGAAAATCTCTGTGTATATGTGTTTTATGTGTTATGCTCTCGCATTGTTTATTTTCTGTGTTTTAGAATTCGTATGCAGGTAATTTTTGTACGGGGTTAAAACCTACATTTGGTATCAGAGCTGTTTTGGCTTCAAGGGGACGCCTTTGTTGATGAGGGGTTTCGCTCGGGCCTGTGGTAGACCCTATTCAGTGGGAGATCTGTGAGATCGATTCTGGTGGTGAAAGAAGATGGCGAGCAACGGAAAGATAGAGATCGAGAAGTTCAATGGTCAGAGTTTTGAGTTGTGGAAACTCAAGATGGAGGATCTGTTGGTGGATAAAGATTAGTGGATTGTGGTAGATCCAGGTACTAAACCAACGGGAGTGATCGATGAAGAATGGAAGAAGTTGGATCGGAAGGCAAAGAGCACAATATGATTGTGTGTCTCAGATTCAGTATTGCTGAATGTATCAGGGGAAGCTACGGCGAAGGATTTGTGGGACAAGTTAGGGACTTTGTACCAATCTAAGTCTCTGGTGAATAAATTATTCCTGCAGAAAAAGCTATATAACCTGAGGATGAAAGATGGAGACTCGGTGACAGAGCATCTGAACGCATTTAATACTGTGGTAAGTCAGTTAGCATCTGTTGATATTAAGATTTCAGATGAAGATAAGTGCATCAGTTTGTTGTGTTCTCTACTAGATTCGTGGGATAGTCTGTTTATTGCAATAGGTAGCAATGCAACTGCTTTACAGTTTGATGAAATAGTCTTAGCCTTGCTGACGGAGGAGATGAGACGGAAAAATATGGACAACAAGAATGGTGATGCCTTGTCTGTACGAGGACGGTCCCAGAACAGAAACAAAAATAAGTCATCGAGTGGGAGATCTAAATCTAGAGGGAGATCTAAATCTCCAGGAAAACCTGTAAAGGTGGTGTGCTGGAAATGCGGAAAGGAAGGGAACTTCAGAAGGGACTGTAAATCTAAAGCTCCTGATAAAGGAAAGGGATCTGATGATGCTCCTTCTGCAGAGGCGAAAACCACCTCAGATGAAGGTGGGGATGTGTACTTGGCTTCTTCAAGTACACATGTAGATCATGAGGCATGGTTGATTGACTCAGGTGCATCCTTTCACTTCACTCCCCATAGAGAGTGGTTTTGTGAGTATGAGAAATACGATGGTGGTGATGTCTTCTTAGGAGATGATAGGAAGGCTAGAATCATTAGTCGTGGAAAAGTAAAGTTGAAGTTGCAAGGTGGAAGGGTTAGAACACTTCCGGGTGTTTTGCATATTCCTGCATTGGCCAGAAATCTGATTTCTGTAAGTAAGTTGGATGATGCAGGTGTAAAGACAGTGTTCGAGAAGGATACTTGCAAGATGGTTCAGGGATCACTGGTATTGATGCGGGGAGTTCGAACTGGAACTCTGTACAAGCTGTAAGGTAGCACTGTTGTTGATGGGTGCAACTGTTCTGTGGTTCCTGAAAGTGGAGCTAAAAATCTAGTGGTCTCTGGAGAGAAGACCATGTTGTGGCATCAAAGGCTTGGACATATTGGAGAGAAGGGCCTTCGAATACTTCATGGTAAAGGTATGAGTAATAGCTCTCTGGATTTTGATTTCTATGAAAATTGTGTATATGGGAAGCAGAATCGGATGAGTTTCCCCTCTGGTGCTAAGAGGGCAAAACAAATATTAGAGCTTGTGCACAGTGATGTGTTTGGACCTGTGAAGGTTCCATCACTGGGTAAGTCTGTGTACTATGTATCATTTATAGATGACTTCTCAAGGAATACATGGATATATTTCCTTAAGAAGAAATCTGAAGTCTTTGACAGGTTTAAAGAATTTAAGGCTCTGGTGGAAAATCAGATAGAGAAGAAGATAAAGGTGCTAAGGACAGATAATGGTGGAGAGTTTTGCAGCAAGGAATTTGAAGAATTCTGTAAGAAGTGTGGTATAGCACGGCAGAAGACTACTCCATATACACCTCAGCAAAATGGAGTCGCAGAAAGAATGAACAAGACGTTGATGGAAAGGGCAAGAAGCATGCTCAGTGGTGCCGGGTTAGGACATGAATTCTGGGCAGAGGCGGTGGATACTGCATGTTACTTGGTCAACAAGTCACCTTCATCAGCGTTGGAGGCTAAGACTCCACAAGAAGTATGGACTGGTAAGAAACCCTCTCTTTCACATCTGAGGGTATTTGGGTGTGATGCATATGTACATGTTCCAAAGGAGAAACGAACCAAGTAGGATAGTAAATCTGAAAAGTGCATCTTTATTGGGTATAAGGATGGTTTAAAGGGTATAAGCTTTGGAACCCAGTAACAAGGAAGGTTGTGTACAGTCGAGATGTGGTGTTCATAGAGGTGAAAGATGTTATTAAACATGAAGTCCAACCAAAGGAACCTGAGAAGATAGAGTTTGAACTAAAGGAGGAAGAATCAGACTCTGCAGCAGAGGAGGAATCAGAAGATGAAGAGCCACAAACTCTGGCTATGAGAAGATCAGTTCGAGAAAGAAGGCAACCAGAAAGGTATATTCCTTCTGCTTTTTGTTCAAATTTTGCTTTTTCTGTTACTGATGATGATCCCAGAACTGTGAAGGAAGCAATAGATTCAGAGGATGGAAAACTCTGGAAAGAGGCCATGGTTGATGAAATGGCATCTTTGCACAAAAATGAGGCTTGGGATCTGGTGGAGTTGCCGGCTGGAAGGAAACCCATTGGTAGAAAATGGGTGTTCAAGAAGAAGACAAATGCAGAAGGAAAGGTGGAGAAATACAAAGCTCGGTTGGTAGCAAAAGGTTATTCCCAGGTGCCGGGAATTGATTTTGGTGATATTTTTTCTCCTGTTGCCAAGGTAACTTCTATTAGGTTACTTTTATCTGTTGCTTCTGCTTTTGATTTTGAGGTAGAACAGATGGATGTGAAGACAACATTTCTTCACGGGGATTTGGAAGAGGAAATCTACATGAAGCAACCTGAAGGCTTTGCGGTGAAGGGTAAAAAAGAACTGGTATGCAAGTTAAAGAAGTCTATGTATGGGTTAAAACAGTTACCAAGGATGTGGTATCAGAAATTCGATACATTTATACGGGGACTTGGCTTCACTAGAAGCAAAGCAGATCACTGTGTGTATTTTACATTAATTGGTGACCGTGTTATTTATCTGGTCTTGTATGTGGATGATATGTTGTTGGTTAAACCAGAGGAATTATGTCGAGACAATACTGCAGAGGTTTAATATGCAGGATAGTAAACCGGTGAAGGTTCCTATTCCTGTAGGTGTGAGGTTATTTGCTGAACAGTGTCCCAAGACACAAGAAGAGGAAGAGGACATGTCCCGTGTTCCATATGCAAGTGCAGTCGGTAGCCTGATGTATGCAATGGTCTGTATTGGACCAGAAATTGCACATGCAGTGGGAGTATTGAGTAGGTTTGAAGATTCTTGCCCACACTAACCCTTGGATCCAGCTCTGGTGATTCTGCTACAGGAAGGTTCTTGCCCACACTAACCTTTGGATCCATACCCATGCAATCAGATCCAGAGGGACCATAAACTTGTCGATCCAGTGTGGAAGGAGAAGAAACACTAGGGCTTTTCCTCTTTAGGGTGACCTTAGCCCTAGACGGGCATTCCCGGATCAAATGACCATGAATCTTGCAATAATTACATCAAAACCAGGGAAGGAGCACTGGACAACAGTGAAGTGGGTTTTCAGGTATTTGCGTGGCACTAGTGATTATGGTTTGTGCTACCAAGGAAGACCAGGATTGGACAGAGTGTTGGATATTCGTGGCTTTGTTGATGCATACTGGGCTGGAGATCTGGATCAGAGAAGATCTACAAGTGGGTATGTGTTTAACCTATTTGGAGGTGCAGTTAGTTGGATGAGTAAGAAACAATCTGTAGTGGCACTATCAAATACAGAGGCAGAATACATGGCAACCACTCATGCAAGCAAGGAAGCAGTTTGGTTGCAGAGATTGTGTTCAAGTATGGGGTTAGTACAGGGAGCTATAAGAATAAACTGTGACAGCCAAAGTGCAATTTTCTTGGCAAAGAACCCTGCTTATCATTCAAAGACAAAGCACATTGATGTTCAGTATCACTTTGTGAGGGATATGATAGAAGACAAAAAGGCGTTGCTGGTAAAGGTGGACACTTTGAAGAATATTGCAGATGCATTGACAAAATCTGTGAGCTCTGAGAAGTTCTCTTGGTGTAGAGAAACAATGGGCATTTCAGGGCTGGAAAAATGACTAAGCTCTCTTGTGGCCCCGTGTGGAAAGAAAACAACAAGTGGGACGCGATGGTTTTCGGTCCATGGTATTGGATGCTTCGGCATGTATAAATATGTATTGTAACATTCAAAGGAATATAATGAAAAATCAAGCTGGTAGTCCTGGTTTTGGGATCCAGGGGAAAATCTCTGTGTATATGTGTTTTATGTGTTATGCTCTCGCATTGTTTATTTTCTGTGTTTTAGAATCCGTATGCAGGTAATTTCTGTACGAGGTTAAAACCTACAAGAAGAAATATTTTCAGAGGTAGAAGGGATAGAGAGAGGTGGCACATCTACCAAACTAGGCTCATAGGCCGATATATTTTCAGCAAACTTTACATCTCTTCTCATGATAACATTTTTGGACTTAAGTGGAATAAGTCTATATCCTTTGACATCTTCAAAATATCCAACAAAAATACATTTTTCACTCTTAGGTTCTAAAGCTCTATGTTTCTCATCTGGAATATGGGCCCATGCTTCACTTCTAAAAACACGAAAGTGACTTACATCTAGTTTAATTGAACTTCATGCTTCTTTTGGAGTGGTATTCTTTAAAACCTTAGTAGGAGTGTGATTTACTATGTAATTTACATAGTTAATTGCTTCTGCCCAAAAACTAAGACTAAGTACTTTAGATTGAAGCATACAATTAGCCATTTCCTTTAAGGTGCGATTCTTCCTTTCAGCTACACCATTTTGTTGTGGAGTATATGGAACAATATGTTTCATTTGAATTCCATGCTTAATGCAAAAGTTGATAAATTTGTTGTTAACATAGTCTCCGCCATTATCAGATCTTAGCTTAAGAATTTGATTTCCAGATTGTTTCTCAACAAAGGCCTTAAAGGCCAAGAACATGTTAAATACTTCACTCTTGAGTTTTAAGAAGTATATCCAAGTGCGTCTGGAGAAACAATCAATGAAGTTTAAGAAATACTTGTAGCCATAGAATGAAACAACTGGAAGTGGACCACATAAATCACTATGCACAAGCTCTAAATGGGTTGAGGCATGCCAAGAGGCACCTTTTTCAAAACTATCCCGATGATGTTTTCCGAGTACACATTCGGAACAAACACCATCTCTGCAAGATACCATAGGTAGACTTGTCACCATATCTTCTTTACATAGATTTTTAAGGGAGTGATAGTTTAAGTGACCAAATCGTTCATGCCAAAGTTTTCTCACTTCATCATTATGAGCAACAAATACTGAGGGAAGAGTTGATGACCCAAAGTTGTTAAACTTATACAACCTTGTAGAATCATCAGCAATGCCAGTAGCTAAAATTTGTCTAGGATCTCTTAGGTCCTTAATTACAACATCATGAGGTGAGAATTCAACGATTTTACCTTCACCTGAATGAGTTATCTGATATACAGATAGAATGTCGTAGGATAAGGTTGAAACACATAATACATCATTAAATTGAGCATTGTCTAGACGAATAGTTCCAGCCCTTACAACACTAAGAGATCTATCATCACCAACATATATATTTTTGGTGTTACAATCATTTAAAGAAGAAAACATGGCCTTGTTTTTGGCCATGTGATAAGAAGCTCCAAAATCAATGAGCCACTCATGAGAATGAGAAGAAGAAGAAGATACATTTAGTGCATAACCAGACTGAGATGCTTGACAACCACATGCAGAAAGTGCAATTCCTGAAGATAAAGTTGAAGTTGAAGAGTGCTCCAAATGGAGGTTATGCTTCTTCATTGTTGCTTCCAAGGCTTCCATTTTCTTCAAGCATTTGGATTCTAAGTGGCCATCTTGATTACAAAAGTGGCAATGTCTATCAGTCTTCTTCCATTTGTTTTTATTTGCCTTATCATTTTGTTGAATTGATTTTTCATTTTGAGACTAAAATTGCTTAAGACCCTTGTTTGGTTTAGGACCATTCTTTTTAGGATACTGCTTCTTAGGATTATTTGAATTTGGTTTTTGCTGGGTGACTAAGACTTTCTTAGAAGAGTTTCCAAGATTAAGAAAACCAAGATGTAATAGTTTTTCTTATTTTTCTTATTAAAGAATCAGAAATGGCATCAAAAGAGGGGAACTTGTAATCTTGTCCTTGATAAATAAAGGCTTCTCTAGTAGAATGGAAGGTGAAAATAAACACAGAGTAGGTTGGCCCAACTTAGTAAGAATGGAATAGATAAGGCTACCATCTTCTTTCTTAACCTTAACACCTTCCAAGAGAAGTCTAAGGGTCTTGAACTTGGACAAAAAATCTTCAATGGAAGATAAATTATTGGGGTCCAACATAAGCAACTCATTTTTGAGTTGATGGGCTCTAATTTCATTTTTAATTCCAAAAACTTTAGTGAGTTGTTTCATTGCTTCATTAGGGGTATCAAGTTCTGTGATATGGAATCTAAGGTCTAGAGAAATAGACATCCCTATCAACCCACGTGCTTTATCATGCCTATTTTCCCATTTGGTTGCCTTATCTTCATCTTTAGGTTTAATTTCTTGGCCTGCGTCTATTCTGTAAAGACCTTTACTTCTAAGTAAATCCACAATGTAGGATCACCATTGGAAGTAGTTGGTGCTGTAAAGAATAACTTGGCATGGACTTTCCATTTTAGTAGAAATTGAAGTTATATATTATGAAACTAATTGTTCCAATGGAAAGATCTTGAAAAATTAGGCCAATTAAAAAAAAACGGCTCTGAAAATGACTTCCAAATGAAGAAATTATGGCTTTTTGAAGAAAAGTTGTTGAAGATGCCGACAAAGTGCGTGAATGTGTGGAAGTGAATGATAATTTTATATTTAAGAAAAAATCCTCCCCTTCCAAACTTAATCTAATTAGCTCACTTTAAAAAAATATATTTTATGTGACCCACTTTTATAAATAAGTGAAAGTCACTTTTACATTGGTACTTTATGAGCTACTCACTAAATTGTAACTTAAATAAAAGATAAAGAGAGTTTAGAATTATAAGTGACTCACCTTTTATAATGGGTGAGAACAGTTTTTCATAAAGTAACTTTAAAATATAAGTTACATGTGTTTCTTGAAAAAGTAACTCAACAAAAAGAAAGACTTGAACCCAAGACCTCTATTCTCATAAAGTAACTTTGGACCAAGTGAGCTAGTTTAAAAGGTTGGTAATTTTTGGAAAAGAGGAAGTTTTTTTTTTTTAATCACTGAAACTTTGGGGTGCGTGCTTACTTGAAAAGCACCTTTTTCCTACAAAACAAAAAAACCACACAATCCAACACGGACATACAAAAAAAACCAAACCTTATGGCTTGAAGTTAGCTTTTGTCGGAAACTAAATATTTTCCTCTATGTTTCTGATTTTCCGAGATCACACTAAGGCACATCGGAAAAGATTCGCATACGCATGAGAAAAATCCTTCATTTTTGTTTCTGATTTTCCCAGATCACATAAAGTCTCGGGGCAAAGAGCATATGCAGACATGAAAGGTATAGATTCAGTAATAAAAAACAGAGAGATAAATAAACCGAAATAAGCAGAGAGATAAATAACTAAAACTGCAAATAAAAACTGTATACCTCCATATCTTAAAAATGACATAACTAGGGCTACCAGAAACCTTTTCACGTGAAACAAAAGGGGTTCCTCACTGGAACAGATTCTCTTAACACAATAGAGCAGTTCGCGTGGCTTGAAAGTGGTAAGAAATAATAGATCTAGGAAACAGAAATCGGATGTAGTTGTACTAGCTTCCGATTTGGATCACCAATGGATGCAACCCTCAAATAGCTCTGATACCATGTAGGAATTTACAGGGTAAGTTCCTTAGATAGAACACCAAATGACACCACTCACAAATAGATCACAGATCAATACACCAATATTCTTGATGTGGTTAAAACCCTCAAAGAGGGAAACAGTCCATGGCTTGAGCTAAGACGGCCACTTCAGGCAATTTATTAATAAAAGAATGAAAATTTACATAAGCCTTACAAATGACCCTCCATGCTCTTTAAATAGAGATCATGGACCAATCGGGTGTTAAGCCATGGATCAAGTGTTGGTAATACCGAGGAGAGAATGAATCGTCAGATCACTTCATGTCTAGAACATATCGTGACCGTCGCATTGTAAGTTACAAAAGTACATAGTAAAGAAACACACTTTACCTAACTCTATACTAGACCAAGTTATACTTAACTATTTCCTATGTGTCGGAATATCCTAACAGTTCATTCACTCGGTATCCTAAGTTCTCTGGATGAGAGAATGAAGATGTTTAGTAGCATTGGTACTTGTGCGAAGCCATATGGAGAGCTCGCTTAACTCTAAATGCTAATAAACTTATTGAGTACCATAAAACTCTCAAAGAGAGGGTTCTTAGGTGGTTCATAAGTTGTTTTCTATGAACCAAAATCCCTCTATAGATGAGGTTCAATGGGAATTTGTTCAAGAATTTAAACTTCCGCAGACAAATCAATAGGGGTTGTCTGAGTTGTGGGAGATCAAACAACGAGAAGGGGAAACTACATGGGAGATGATGCAACGATTTAAGGATGCTATTGGAAATTTGAGTTACCCTATTGATCCCAATCAACAGCGAGATTGATTCATTAAGGATTTGTTGCCATTAACATTGAGTAACCAAAAGATCGACACTCTCCAATATGTGTTGGAACAAGCCCCCTAGATTAAAGTTATGGTAGGGTACCCTCATGAGAACCAAGGGGGATCTGTTTCCAATGATCCTGCCCTTATTGGACTACAACATTAGATTGCTGATCTGACTAAGAAGTTAAAAGATATGCACTTTCCACGACCAGTACGACCTCAAGTGTGGTGTACTAATTTCCATGTTGAAGTACATCACACTACAAAATGCTAGAGACTGAGGGGACCAGGTATATCCTCCATGCCTACGGGTCCCTCTCAATCCTTTCCTACTACTAGAGTTTCACAAGTTGGTATGCATAGTTTATATCAAGGTTGTACTCAATTTCATGCTTTCCCCGGTTGGAAAAGTTCATCTTCGGCTGAGTATTATGAAATATGACGTGTGTATGGACACCTACCCCACCTTTGTCCTATGTTACAAAAATAATCAATTGTCCCAAACAATGTCTTCTACATGTTTTGTGGGTCACCAACCCATCACAAAAATCAATGTAGAGCTTTGGATGCTTTGGCTGACCTGATGGATCGTTCTGCCTTTAGAATAAATGAAACTCCCTAAAGGTGAGGAGGTGGAGGAACAGGAGGGGGAAAGACTAGAGGAAGAGGTCTAATACTTGCGACTATATGTTACCCTGAAGGCATTAGTGTTCGCAATGCAGAGTAAACACACATGCAACAAAGGATTGTACCAAATTGATTGATAGGTGGGAGGATAAGAATTGACTGAGAGGAGAAATTTTGATGATGAATAACCTTAATAACCCGAACCAATCCCTATTTCTAATATCAATATAGTCACTGGAGGAGGAAACAGAATGGGAGAAGACTTGGGTGTCCTTGGGCAGCCAGCGGTGATTAGACCTGCATTGCCTAAGAGGTCCTATGAATCTATGCAATAGAAAGAATATTATAGGGATGCAACCAAAATTTTCAAGAATCTCACACTGACCCTTAACCCTCAATTAGAACAACTAGATAAATAAAGGTTGGGGAACCTGAGGCCCTCATAAGACATGCCCTAGTCTGTGCTAGAATGGTTTAATCTATTCTTAGAAATTATGAGCGATGAGAAGATGTCGTCGAGCCAATTGTGGAAGAAACTCAAGGTTGTTGTTAAGGATGGAGAGCTCTTCAGGGAAAATTTTAGGGGCTAATATTCATAAGTGGGCTAATATTCAATGCTTTTTCAAAAAAAGGGTTCATTAATTTCCATTTTTTCTAAAAATGTTTCGCCCAATTTTTATAGTAAAAAATGGTTTTATCTTAAAAATCACTAAAATTTTATATAGAGACTATGAAAAATTATTATAATTTTATTTGGAAGATGAGGAAACACAAAATATCCCCTTTTTGGGTGTTTCCCTTCAAGAAACACCAATGAGGTGGTGGGGATCTCATCGCAACTAGCTCCAAGGGTGGGAATTTGTCAAGGCTACTTTACTAAGTTGTTTTGGTGGCCCAAGGGACTATTCAACTAGTGTTCCTAAGTATGTGGGACACACTGATCCATATAAATACATTCATAATTGCAGGACTGAGTGGACCAAAGAAGGAATTCCTGAATCACTATGGGTGCATCAATTCATCCATATCTTGGGAACATTTCCACAAGCTTGGTATGTAAGGGAGGAAATGAGGAGACAAATAATGGCATGGGAACTAATGTTAGCCCAATTTTCCAAGGATTTATCTTTTTTCCATTGAGGAACCCCCCCATTCAACACATGTTATTTCTTTGTTATCTCACAACCCTTCACCACATATAACATCCCCCTTTTCCACCATATATGATCTTCCACAAACCGGTAACCCTCTTACTGTCGAGAATGAAATGGAGATAGACTCAATCATTCAGGACATTATCGAGAAAACACTCGATGTATTAGATGTGACTACTACCCCTGTTTATATGGTTGCATATCCTATACCACATACCTTGCCTCTGGCACCAGGCTTGGAATTGGTAATAGTTCAATTCATCCAACTCAACCAATATCTTGAAAAGTGTCGAGAAGTCCTAGATAGTGTGGCATAGGCTTCTAACCTTATTACCTCATTTCCATAACGAATGGTTGAGGAATTCTGCACCAAATTCCTTGAGCATAGCCTGAAGTGATAGACCTCCCCAAAGGGTCATTCTAAGAAGTTCGTCTCTAGCAGAAAACCTCTACAGGCATGGTTTCGTTTACGTGATTCCATGTCGTACAACACTCTCCAAAGTTGGTTGTTGTTTCAATTGTTTAATTTTATACAACTCCCTACTCAACAGGTGAAAGGCCTACACAAAAACTTAGTCCTTGATAATGAAAAATAACAACACAAAATTCTTTCCCTTATGGCTGAGTGGGATCATCTTCTGCATGAAAAGAGAGAATTCCAACACTGGGTCGAGGATATTAATGTCAAATTCTAGAAGCTATGGAAAACTATTATTGATCTGGTGTTCAATGCACCAAAATATTTTTCTACATGTAACCTTTCTGGATGTTGCAACAACATCACAACAGCATGTAATGAACTTGTTTTTATAAACTGGGAGCTAAAGCAAACCATTGCAACCATCTAGATAGTGCTTCCAGACCCAACCACCCAGTATGCCACAAAAATTGAACAGAAAATTATAGACACAACTTATCTTAAAGAGTCTTTATGTCACAATACTGTATTTGCACAAGAAATATTCCGATAGGTTCACGATTGGTATGGATTCCTAGCCAAAAATAATTAGCCCGTATATGAGTTGCGTCAACAATCCTAGCAACTGTTCAATAAAGCTCTACTCATGGATGGTTTCAACTGACAACGAGTTCGTTTTCTCGGACTAATTCATTGGAGAAGTAGATCCATTAGATTGAAGAAGAATCTCACTGATCCAAACTTAATCAGGAACACAATAGAATATAGATATAACCATAAATACATAGATGCAACATGAATAACACTTCATTTCATTAATATCAAAGAGCAAAAATATGCTTACATACATAATGGAAATAAACTAGCTCGGGCGATGATAACTTATCTCCGAGAAGAGATGTGGTGACTACATTCCTCTGAACCGCGTTACAATGAGGCTCAAAGGCCTATTTATTATTGAGAAATCATGGAAAACCCTAAACTTCCAAAATTCTAACCCTAGAGATGAAACGCTAAAATTGTGGGCCTTGTTGGGGTAAATTAGTACATCAACTTCGCAGGGTTGTAACTTTGGTATACAATCTCCATTTGATGGACATGATAGCTTGTTAGAAATATATATTCAAGGAATACAAATTTCAACTAAAGATGTGAGTCAACAACTCAGATTTCCTCGTTTTCAAAGAAAACATCGTTTAGGCCTCAAAACGGCTCTAGAAGTTTAGAACCCGAAAAACTGCCAAAAATAGTAAATTGTGCTATAATTAAGGAAACTAAAAAACTGAAAGAAACAATGGTGGGGGTCCAAGTGGAATAGGTGGGTGGCCACCAATATCCACCTAGATCAGTCCTTCCCCCTTAGGAAGCAATGGTCCCCATTACGTTGAATGCGTTAATGAGACGGGGAAACTTCTTCTGAACTTGGTCCCTGGTGAGCCACTTGCGTTGGTGTAGGAGTTGGTCAGCTTTGAAAACTCGATACATTTGGATCTTCTGTTGGAAAGTGTTCGTTCTTTTTGTATCCATGATTTTATCAGTTGCAGCCTGTTCCATGCAATCTTGGTTTAACTCTATTGGTGTGAATTGTTCCGCAATGTCGGATGTGTCCAATAATGGTGGAAAGTATGGTTGAAGGCGATCCACATTGAACACTAGGTGTAGGCCAAGGAACAGTGAAATTTTGAGATCGAAGGAATTGTCCCATACAACCTTGGTGATAGTGTATGACCCATATCGGTGATAGTGAAGTGCTCCTTCTGCAAAAGTAGCTAAACTTTGTCACCCACCTGGAACTTGTGTGGCACCCGATGCTAATCATGTTGTTTCTTGTACTTGGAAATTGGCTTTGTCCAATATGTCATGGACCTGGTGGAAGATGTGTTGAATGCACTCAATGAAGTTTTTAGCCCTGACAGCTTCAAACTAGACATGAGTTGAGTCTACCTGAGTAGTTGCAAATGGTATGGCCACATCAATGGGACATAGTAGCTAGAATATGACCAACCTCACCTGAAAGGGGCTATGGCCAGTTGAGCTATGGAGAGCTCTTTTATAGTTGTGTTGGACATGGGGGATGATTTCATCCCATTGTGTTTGGATGATTCGAGTTGTACATGTGTAGAATGTGTACGATCATCCAATTAACGACCTCTGTTTGGCCATCAGTTTAGGGGTGGAAAGTCGTGGACTTAGTGAGCTTGGTATCCAACATCGACCAGAGATTAGACCAAAATGTACTTAGGAACCTGTTGTCCCAATCTGAGATAATGGATTGTGGGATCCCAAAGTGTACCCATACTCTTTCAAAGAATAGCTTAGCAGTGGATTCTGCTATGGTACTTGTCTTGCAAGTCACTAGAATGACCATCTTAGAGAGTCTGCCGACGACCACAAAAATGCAATCATTTCCATGCTTAGTAGAAGGAAGGCCCATAATGTAATCAATGGAGATGGATTCCAAAGTCAATTAGGAGTAGGAAACAGAGGATATAGGCCTTGATTCATGATGGTTGGTTTGGCAATGGCGCAGGAAGGCAGTATCTGATGTACTTCTCAACATCTTGTCAAAGGTTTGGCCAGTAAAAATACTTCTGCAACACCGCCATTGTTTTCTCTACATCGAAATGTCCAGTGACCCAACTGTAGTGTGCATCCCAAGTCATCTTAGCACACTCGCTTGAAGGAACACAAATGTGTCCGAAGTGGCATAATAGTGCATCCTAGAGGTGAAAATTTGAAACTTGCTTTCCTTCTAGGAGTGCCTGGTATGTGATGACAAATTCTAGATCACTCTTGTAAAGATGCGCCCACCCCGAAGTCTCGTGCCCACAAGAGTCGAGCACAGTGGTTCACACCATGATTGGCGGTCGACTGAGGTAGTTTGCAAAATTATTGGTGTTGCCCTTTTTGTACTTAATGTTCAAACGAAACTCTTTTAGGTATGTGGACCATTTATGATGGCGATCATTCTGTAGCTTCTCTTGCATCTGTATCAACTATAGGGCTCAGTGGTCTATGTGGATTCTTGTTTCTTTCCTCATAATGTAATGCTTCCATTGTCGATAGGCCTGCATAATGGAATACATATCTTTGTCATAGGTGGCATAATTTCGGACTGTGTCTGAAAGTGTCTCACTGTGATATGCCACTAGATGCCCCTGCTGAGTTAGAATTGCACCAATAACATAGTCAGAGGCGTCTGTCTCAATCTCAAATGGTTGTTGCAGGTATGGTAACATGAGCACTGGTGTAGAGAAGAGACAATGCTTCAACTCGGCAAACACTTTCTGTTGGGATTCAAACCAAAATAACTTTGCTTTCACTCTTCCCTTGGTGACTTGACTTAAAGGCCAAGTGATATGAGAAAATCCTAACACGAACCTTTGTTAGAAATTGGAAAGACCCAGAAATCCATTGAGCTCTGTTGGAGTGGTTGGGGTCGGCCAATCCTAAATGACTTGTATCTTGGCTAGGTCAACATGCACAACCCGCTCATGAATGATGTACTCCAGATATTGAACGTGGGTCATACAAAAAGTGCATTTCTCCAACTGGCACACAACTTGCCTTATCGCAGGGTTTGGAGGACCTATTGAATATGGTGGAGGTTCTCTTCCCAACTCTGGCTGAAGATTAGCATGTCATCCAAATAAGCCACCACGAATGAGTTGGTGAAGGGTCACAAGATATCATCCATTAGCCTCATGAATGGTGTGGGGGAATTTCTTAACCCTAAAGGTATGAACAACCATTCAAAAAGGCCCTTCTTGGATTTGGAGGTAATATTCCACACATCAAAGGTTTGGATTGGTACCTGGTGATAACTGGAATTCAAGTCAATCTTGTTGAAATATTTGGATCCCTTGAGCTGGTCCAAAAGGTCATCAACTTTTGGGATTGGATATCTATTTGAGACAATGATCTTGTTTAGTGCCCGATAGTCAATACAAAGTCTCGAGGTCCCATCTTTCTTTTGTACAAACATGATCGAGCTTCCATAGGGTGATGAAATTGGCCTAATGTTCCTTTCTACAACAACTCTTGAATATACCCCTTGATTTCATCGTTCTCTAGAATAGAGCGTCGATAGATCGGTCCATTGGGCAGTGGCACGCCCGGGGTTAAATCGATGCAGTGCTTGACCTGACAGTCTAGAGGTACCCTTGTGGGTGAGGTGAATATGTCCTTATAATACTCCTCCATGACCTTGTCCATCAGCTGCTATTGCACGAATGAGACCTATCTGGAGGCCGTGGCCACAATCTTCTTCTTGCCTTGAGGGAAAATCTTAAGGAAAAAAACATCTTGGTCTGGGAAATGATCTTACTTCATTGCTTTATAGTGATCAAAGAGATGGTGGTATGCAGTGCTACCTTTGGTATCCTGTATAACTTATTGACAAAAGTAATAATAATAGTGTGAGGCCTAGACTCATAAACATCATGCCGCTTCCACAAATATGGTTGGCTTAATAATCAAATTTAAACAAAATTTGATTACCGGCGGTCGGGCGTGAATCATTTTTTTTTTTAAACTAAAAAATATATGTTTAATTTTTTTTATTTTTTTTTTAAATTAATTAAAGTTTAAAATTTTAATTTGTTTAAAATTCTTTAAAATTAATTTGTTTTTTTTTTTTTTTTTAAAGAATGCTTATAAATTAATTAAACTTTATTTTTTTTTTCTTTTAAAATAAAAAATTCTTATTTAAAAAAACAAAAATTAAATGTTTGTTATTGAAAAAAAATAAAAAATATGCACATATTTTTTTTTGTTTGTTTTGTTTTAAATAAAAAACATTTATTTATTAAAAGAAGTTAAATGTTTATTTTTTTTTGAAATCAAACATATATATATTTTTTTTTGTTTTTGTTTTTAAATAAAAAATATAGGATTTAAGAAAAAATTTAAAAGTTTTGTTTTTTGTTTTTGTTTTTGTTTTTTTTTTTTTTTTTAAATAAAAAATAGATATATATATATTTTTTTAACTTTAATTGTTTCTTTATTTTTTTTTTAATTTTAATATATATATATATATATATATATATATATATATATATATAATTTTCATACTTTTTTGGTTTTTTTTGGTTTATAATTTGAGTTTATTTTTGTTTTTTTATTTTTTTTGGTTAATTTTCTATTTTTTTTTTAATCTAGTTTGTTTCTAATTTTTTAACTTTTTAATGTTTTTTTAAATTTTTCTATTTTTACATAATTTGATATGTTTTTTTTTTTTTTTTTAATTTTGCTTTTCTTTTTCAAATTCTTTTATGGTTTATGAGATAATTTATTTATTTATTTTTATGTTTCCTTTTGTCTTTTATATATATATATATATTTAAGTAATCAACATTTAAAAAAATGAAATAAAACAACTTGAAAATTCGTTAAGTAATCACGATTTCAAAAAAAATGGACATAATCATTTTTAAAGTGTGAAAAATAAGCCCTCTAAAAAAAAGGTATGTTCATCCACACGTTTCAAAATCTACATGAAAATCACAAACATGTAAAAACAAATTTTTATGTTTGATGATACATAAGAAAATTTAAAGTGTTAAAAATATGCTCCGAAAAAAAAGAAGTGTATTATGCATCACCACTTTTCAAAATCGGGTCACTTTTTTTCTACCTCTATGAAACGGGTAATCGTACCAGTTATTTAAAGTGCCAAAAACTATGCTCTAAAAAAATATGTGTTCTACATTGTCCCTTTTCAAAATCGGGTCACTTTTTTGCTATCTCTATGAAACGGGTAATAGTATCCGTTCCCATTTCAAAGCTTATGTTGTTTTCAGAAGCCTTTAACTCGCCCATAAGTGACTGCTTGGACCGAAACTCACTTATGTTGTGAGTGGGGCTCTTATGGAACTCACAACATTTTCCAGTTTCCTTCTTTGTATTCATGGTGTTCTTCACTTACAGCTTCAACAGGTTATTCTGGGTTGCCCTATCTTGGCTTTGTCCTTTGTCCTATGGTTTGGAGGCGCCTTTCCCTTGCTTCAGATTTGCAGATCCAAAGTCTCGCTTCTTTTATTTAAATTTCTGCTCAATCTTGATAGCTTATCGATAGGCAGTGCTGAGCGAGGAGATTTCCAGAAACTCCATCTCATCGTAGATGTACTTGTGTAGAAAGTTGCGGTACTTGAGTACCAAATCTCGCTCAGAATCCTTGATACCCAACTTCATGCAAAGGGTATGAAAAATATTTGTGAACTCCTACATGTCTTTGTCCCTTCCTTGTTGCAATGTGGTCCACTTTATGTATTTATCCTCATAGCTCCCGACAGGGTAATACTGCTCCTTGATGGTATCTCGGAAAGAATTCCAAGTTGGTGCAACTGAAAATAGTGAGGGTTCACTCTCATCCCTTTTCTAATAGTAGGCTTCCCACTAGTCCTTGATGTGGGGAGCAACTTTAAGGAGTGCAAAAGTAATCTTTTCTTGGTTAGAAAAATCATGAACCGAACAACATGCTTCTAGCATATTTACCCATTTATCTACAAAATCTGCATCTATCTGACCTTCAAATATGGGGATGTCAAAGTTAGCTTGTAACTTAAAGGGTGTGGTGCTTCTAGAGTGTCTACTAGGAGTAGATGCGTCACTTGTGTATAACCATCGAAGGATCTGGGAAAAGTTGTCCATCACCGCATTACTCTGTCACTCAAGGGCTTCTTCGAGCAATATTTTCAAAGGATCTCCTGCCCCCTTGTCTTTCTTTTCTTCTGCCATAGGAGGCCATTGAGGTTTGCGAGTCTGGTCTTGCAAAGGTTCAACCAATTCGAGCCCTAATTACTTTACCCTAACATCGTTAGGGACATGCAAAGAAAAACAGAAAAAGAGAAGACCACTCTTATGCCATTGATCCGAACTTAAATAGGAACACAAGAAAATACCGATATAAGCATAAACACATAGATGCAACATAAATAACACTTCATTTCAGTAATATCAAAGAACGAAAATATGCTTTCATAAAGAATGAAAATAAAATAGCTCTGGCGATGGTAGCTTATCTTTGAGAAGAGATGTGGCAACTACTTGCCTACGAACTCTGTTACAATGAGACTCGAAGGCCCATTTATTATTGAGAAACTATGGAAAACCCTAAACATCCAAAAACCTAATGCTAGGAGATGAAATGCCAAAATTGTGGGCCCTGTTGGGGTAAATTGGTACATCAACTTTCGAAGGTCATAACTTTGGCATACGATCTCTCTTTGACGTGCACGATACCTCGCTAGAAAAATCTATCCGAGGACTATAATTTCATCTAAAAATGATCCAGGTGGATTTTGGTGGCCACCCACCTATCCCACTTAGACCCCCACAACTGTCTCTTTCAGTTTTTCAGTTTCCTTAATTGTAGCACAATTTACTATTTTTGGCAGTTTTTCGAGTCCTGAACTTCTAGAGCCGTTTTGAGGCACTAAACAACATTTTTTGGGAAAATCGAGAGCAACATGTATCATGGGCTGAAGTTGCTCACTCAAAAGTTGTAGTCCTTGGATAGATCTTTCTAACAAGGTATTGTGCGCGTCAAACGAAGATCGTATGCCAAAGTTACGACCTTGGGAAGTTGATGTACCAATTTACCCAAACGGGGCCCATAGTTGGTGTTTCATCTCCTAAGGTTAGGTTTTTGGATGTTTAGGGTTTTCCATTGTTTCTCAACAATAAATAGGCCTTCGATCCCCATTGTAACACAGTTCAGAGGCATATAGCTGCCACATCTCGTCTCAAAGATAAGCTACCATCGCCCTAGCTGGTTTATTTCCATTTATATTTGTAAGCATATTTCAGTATTTTACATTAATAAAATGAAGTATTATTTCTACTGCATCTCTATATTTATGGTTATATTTGTAATTCGTTGCATTCCTGTTTGAATCCGAATCAGTGGGATCAGTGGTATCAAAGTAGTCTGCTCTTTCTTTGTTTTTGTTTGCATGTCCCGAACGAGGTCAGGGTATAAGGAGTTAGGGCTCGATCTAGTTGAACCTTTGCAAGATCAGCATCGCAAACCTCGATGGCCTCCCATGGCAGATGAAAATAAAGATGAGGGGGCAGGAGATCCTATCAAAATCTTGCTCGAAGAAGCCCTCGAGCGATAAAGGAATGCAATGATGGACAACTTTGCCCAGATCCTTCAGCGGCTACCCAGGGGCAACGCAGTTACTTACAACAGCTACTCTGGAAACGCCACACCCTTTAAGGTACAAATTAACTTTGAAATCCCCATATTCGAGGGTTAGATAGACACAAATGTCGTAGATAAATGGTAAAATCTGCTAGAGGGTTATTTTTTTGTTCATGATTTTTCTAGCAGGGAAAAGATTACTTTCGCTCTTCCTAAAGTGGCCCCCCACGTCAAGGACTGGTAGGAAACCTATTGCGAGCAGAAGAATGAATGTACGAACTCACTGTTTTTAGCCGCTCCCACTTGGAATTCATTCCGGAATGCCATCAAGGAGTAGTATTACCCTATCAAAAGCTATGAGGACAAATACATAAAGTGGACACTACGGCAGGGAAGGGACCAAGATGTGCCGGAGTTCACCAATATTTCATACCCTTCACACAAAGTTGGGTATCAAGGATTCTGAGCTGCATTTGGTACTCAAATACCGCAGCTATCTACATAGGTACATCCAAGACGAGATGGAGTTCTTGAACATCTCCTCGCTTGGCACGACATACCGATACGCTGTCAAGATTGAGAAGAAGTTTAAATAAAAGATGTGAGACTTTGGATCTGCGAATTCGAAGAATAAAGGACAAAGCCAAGGCAGGGTGACCCAAAACAACCCGTCAAAGCCACAGGAAAAGAAAAACACTACGAAGTCAAAGAAGGACACAGAAAAGTGGTGTGAGTTCGACAAGAGCCCCACTCACAACACAAGTGAGTATCGGAACAAGCAGTCGCTGGTGGCTGAGTTGAAGGCTTTAGAATCAGATGCATGTTCCGACCCTGAGTCAAAACCTAACAAGGGGAATGGAAAAGGGAAGCAGATCATTGACACAGAGCCCAGCACCACTATTGCCACCGCCAAGATCCAGAGGAGGGGGAGCGTCTTTTCCACTCACAGATGTGGGTGAAGGGTTCACCACTGCAATTCATTGTTGACAGTGGGAGACAAAAAAACCTCATTTCAGTAGAGGTCATGAAGCTGTTGGGCCTAGTGACTACACCACACCTGCAGCCATACAGTATCGGGTGGCTTCACCAAGGACGAGATCTCCGAGTCCGCCAGTAGTGTCGCCTCCCTACAGCATCAAGCCCTTCACAGATGAGGTATTGTGTGATGTTGCACCTCTTGATGTTTGTGATGTACTATTAGGCCAACCATACTTATGGAGACAACGTGCTATGTATGAGTCAAGGCCTCACGTTGTTATTATTTCTTTGTGTAATGCATTATACAGGATACCGGAGGTAGCCCCACCTACCACCACTTCTTTGATCTCTGCTAAAAAAGGCAGTAAGATCATCTCCCATACTAGGAAATTTATTTTTTGTCTCGTTCACTCTCAAAGTAAGGGGAAGATCGTAGCCACATCCACAACCCCTGGGAAGGGTTCCTCCACGCAACAGAAGCAGGTGGATACGGTCATGAAAGAAGACAGGGACATATTCTCCTCACCCATAGGGGTACTATTGCACTATCAAGTCAAGCATTCGTCCGATCTGACTTCCGAAGCACCTCTACCTAACAAGCTGATCTATCGCCACTCCATTGTGGAAAATGCCAAGTACAAGTAGTGACATGATCAACATCAGGTACCACACAAGTTTCAAGTGGGCGACAAATTTTGGTTTCATCTGCAGAAAGAACGCCTTACAAGAGCCCATCAAAAGCTCAGACCACTTTGATATGGTACTTACACCAATACCAAGGTTGTGGGAAAAAATTCTTTGGAGCACAACATTCCCCCATTCCATTGCTTGTACAGAGTGTTCAATGTGGACTGCCCTCGACCATGCTTCCCACCATTACTGGACACATCACAGATTGCAGAACAGATCACCGGGGACCAAGTTCAGCAGAAGTTTCCCCATCTCATGGAGGCACTCAACACAATGGGGACCATTTCTTCCTAAGGGGGAGGAATGATCTAGATGGAGGTTGGTGGCCACCTACCTATCTCACTTGGACCCCCACAACTGTCTCTTTCAGTTTCCTTAATTATAGCACAATTTACTATTTTTGGCAGTTTTTTGGGTCTTGAACTTCCGAAGCCGTTTTGAGGCCCTAAACGACGTTTTTTGGGAAAACCAGGAGAAACATGTGTCCTTCATTAATGTTGCTCACTCAAAAGTTGTAGCCCTCGGATAGATATTTCTAACGAGGTATTGTGCACGTCAAACTGAGATCGTATGCCAAAGTTACGACCCCGGGAAGTTGATGTACCAATTTACCCAAACGGGGCCCATAGTTGGCGTTTCATCTCCTATGGTTAGGCTTGTTATAGACATTTTTGGGCACTGCAACCCCAATCAAACATGTCCATAAACCAAGGGCTTCTAATTCCCTAAAAGTGTTGTTCCATACCCTAAAAGAACAAGGTCAGTTGATTACATCATCTCCCAGAAGTTCTCCATGAAAAATTGCTCAGAACTAGTCAAAACTGGACCATCTCACCTGCTCCATGGTCAAAGTGCAATGCATCCCACCTAATGCACACGGGAGGTGTGATGCATACTGAAAAGCCCTTCTATGGGGTGCGATGGGCGAGAGTGGACAAATGGCAGAGACAGTTTGCGAGGTGGATGATCATGGAATCTTCCAGAAACTTCTCCTGTGACACTTGCCTCTCTGAATTCGCCCAAGGATGAGTAAGAGATCATCAATCTCCAAGTGGAATCAAGAACTATCAGAGAGAGGACACGAATCAAAATCCCAGAAGCTGACTCACCCCCCTGCAATCATCTATATATGGATCCCTCATCTCAGAGATCTGGAGGCTGGAATTTTGTATCTTGTAAGGAAGTGTTGTTGGTTTCTTGTTGGAATATCATAGTGTTGGGTGATCTAAGCTTTTCATGAGGTGAAAGAAGGGCTTTCATGCTGGAGGATGACGGTGGGTCAGAACAATTGGTTGTAATCCTCTTTGCTTATTATTGATATTAATAAAGCTATTCAAGTTTTCCTCCACATTCTTGTATGTTAAATGATATATGCATTTGTGTGGTCAATATACTTCTGGTCCTATATTGTTTATAATTGTAGATCTTTGTTCTTCGCTAGTATTATGCTGCTTTGGTTCCACAGGTGCTCTTTGAAGCTGGGTAGACGAAGGAGAAGCGGCAAGGATTTGTCAGAAGGGAGAGGAACCGAGCAAGGAACCAAGCGCAAGACTGAGGTTGGTGTCCTTCATTCCACTCTTATCTACTTCTCATAAAGGAAAACGAAAGTAGTTTTAGTTTGTTTGTTTCTAAGATAGCAACTCAACACCGAAGCCGAGAACCAATGGAACAACCTCATGAGTGTATGGATAGAACACTCGACTACTGAACTTACCACGCCATTTCTTGATTAGGCTACTATTTCGATGGATTCCAGGTGGTATGAAATCACCAATTATTCTCAGTTCAAAGTTGATGCTATATAGTTAGTGCCTGAGTTGGGTCATTGATTTGAAGGTGAACCCATGAGACAGGAATAAGTGGCCCAAGAAGAAGCAACATAGGAAGAGGTGCAAAAACAACAAATAGAAGAAGAAACACCAGAAAAGGATTGAATCACAGATGAATCAATAGATTGTGGTTGGGGTCTTTTGACTAGGGTCTGGTAGGAAAGTGGTTGTGCAGAAGACCACTGAAGAAAAGGAAAGGAATAAGACAAGAATAGTCAAACGCCAAAGATGACAAGAGAAAGGTGTGGAAAAGAATAAGGAAGGAGAAGTTAAGGTAGAGTTCACAAAGACAACCAAAGGAAGATAAGGGCGTGGAAACGAGTAGTTGAGATCGAGTTCACAGAAGCCTCGAAGAGGAATGGATGCGATATCCAAGGTGACCACAGGTAGATCAGGCAAGTGGGAAAGTCTATAAAAGTTAAAGGGATGAAGTAGAAGGGGATACAAGGACCCTAGGTTGAGATGCTGCTACTACATCAATGGAGACCTGTTATGTTCATTTCTCTCTTTTTTTCTGAGCTCTATCATGTAATATGATTGATGTTCCTACTGTAATGACCAAGCTACTGTGATGTACCAATAATAGAAGGGAACTTGTAGAAATGTCCCATGTCCTTGAAATGTGATGAAATCAATGGGCCCTTTAAAATTTTATTTTGTATACGATATGAATGCTCTCTGTTTTTCCTAATCATGTTGTGAATCTATATTTTCTACATGATGCATGTCTATTAATGGGGACTTCTGTTATGAATGTGTGAACTGAATTGTCTTTTGCATTACTCCTTGATGCCTTTCTATGATTAGTTACCTTTCTGAGTCTCGACACACCTTAGGTGAGACACCTTGCTTTCTTATTAAGTAATGTGAAAATATTGGCGTAATGATAGACTATAGCAGATCCCTTTGTTGGTACCCTGTGCCCGAACCCAGGTTCTCCCTTCATTAAAATTTCGAGCCAACACACACACACTGTTGCAAAATGAAGTTTGTTAGCACACAAATTTGATCAGAGTTCATATGAAGGTCTTGATTTAAATCATGATACACCACCAACGAAAGGAAATACTATTTGTGTATGGATTCTGAGGAAACCATGTCATACTCAAAACATAAATTACAGAGTTTGGGAGAGTACTTTGTCTCCACACTTAACTCTATATCAAACCTGAAAAAGAAGCATATCAAGTGATCATAAGTCAAGAGTCAAGATTTGTAATAATGACATGGTTATTATGAAGAAATTGAGTTAGATCAGACTTCACGACACAATATAGATCTTAGGTTATCTCATATGAATGTAAACAAGTCTTTGTATGGTAAAGATCCATTTCAAAGCATCATAAAAACTTCTACTTGTAATAACGTTATAAAAAATCACTAACACGATATGATATCATAGGTAAAATGATAAGGAAATAAGGTTTATGCATGTGTAGCAATGATCTTTCACACAAGGCTACTTTGTATATGATGTATGAGTAATGAAAATGATAATAAATAGAACACTATCATTCATACAATTTTGTATCTCATAACAAGCATGAATAAGAATGAGTATGAAACAACACAAACACACAAATGAAGAAAAGAGATACATTAATTTAAAGACGCTCCTATGAGGGGCCCTCCCACAGTGGCGCCTAGCTACCTTACAGGCTCATAGATTAAAAGTCACCACGATGATGGATCAATAATGAACTCTCATATTAATCAAAACAAAATTTACAACAAGGTTGATGCCGTAAGACTGACGCACGAAAGTACAAAGTCATAAGAGTAATGTCAATGCAATTTACACAGAATGTCCAACTCACTCGACATAAACCTCGCTAAAATATGAACTAATTGTCATGATATCCATGGTGAAATTGGACATTGATGAATTCTTAAAATACCTTGGGATGAAAGACTATGTCACCATTGTGACAATAAGAAGGTTGAAGATGAAAAGCACTCTCTCAAAATAACCTACATATACTTGGATTAGATTTCAAATTCAAAAAATGTGTCACACAACTCAACTTCATAATAGTTTAACTCAATAAAATTAGGAAGCTTCTTTTAATATGCTAAGTAACCATTTATCTTCTTAAAATTCAATAAACCACTTTAATTTTAGTGGGCATTAATCATTTTTTTTTTTTTTAAATAAACTTATTTTCTTTTTTTCCATGGTCTTCTAAATTGGAAACCAAACTCACTACACAAAATTAATGTCTTTTATGCCACATGTCCGTATACTAACATAATACATACGACGTACATAATATGATTTGTTGCAAAGTTTCTTCTCAATGCTTCTCCTTGTTTTCCCACCCTAATAAGGTAAACAATAATCATTATTATTAATTAAAAAAATTTTATTATAATAATTAACAAAATACTGAATTATTTTTCAAAACATGAAAACCTTTATGTGATTTTCAGAAAATTAAAACATCAACCTCGGATTTGATTCTCTTGAAATCTTACTCACATGGGATGTCCTTTGTATCCTCTAATAATGTCAAAATCAATATAAAATCAATCAATTCTATGTTTTGGTATTTTCTTCGCAAAAGGACCTCATGCACCGAACCCTAAACATAAATAAATAAAAAACATCCGCTTTACAGTGAGGGGTCGATTCGCTATACATGAGACAAAGTCCCCTCTTGGCTAATCACGAGGGCATAAAGAAAATAGCATATGATGTTAGGAGCCCAAAAGTCGTGTGGGACACGCGGAACTCTGGTTAAGGAAGAACGATATTTTTTTAATAGAAGTCATACAAAAGGCCAAATTTGGATCTTTCACTATGTGTAACGACGAATTATAATTTTAATGGAAGTCAAACGAAAAGTTAAAATTGCATATTTGACAACCATTTAACTTTTTGCAAAAAGTATAGAACTTTCGAAAACAAAGATAAGTAGGGTCATAAACATTTATATATTTATCGATCCATTAATTTTTTGTTTTTGGTAAAGCAAATATGCATTAAGTAAAATTAATCAAAAATGCATATCTTAATTTATTGTTTGGAAAAGCATACCAAGAGTTCCTTCATATTCTAAAAATTGTTTTGAAAATCACACTAAGAGTTTTTTCCTAATCTAAAATTGAACATGTTTAAGGATGACAAAACCATAATAGGACCATATTAAGGTTTATAAATCTGTGTGACATTATTTAGAATTAGAATGAGAAAATTAAGTAATCAAAAATAAAGAAAAATAGTAAAAGAGTGTATTAATGCTCTTATCTAATTTTCGAAGAGTCGAATTCTTCCACTATTATCGATTTTTTGTTTTGCGTGGAGAACATCCTCGGTCAGAAAGAAGTTTAAGGTGTGACTCAATGCATTGCAGGCGGCAATCCATCCCCTTCACTGTGAACTAGAGGTCATCAAGCATAAACATAATTTCATCCCTAGCTACATTTATGTCCAACAATAGACATCCCAACATCATTTTGAGGTGTCAATATATGTCAATGGTGTACATATATTGGTTGAGCTTTCCTCTACTGTGACCAATGTCTAGAACCCCTTTAACAATTTCATGGGCTATTTCAATGTCTAAGAGACATCCCCTTTCTCCTACACTCTCCCATTTTGTTGTTTCTATCTCCTCCTACACTGGCAAAGGTGTGTTGTCTTGGTTTGGAAGAGGTTTTGGTCCTTTCCCTTACACACAAGATTTTTGTTTATTTGTAATATGTTGCTTCTTGACAAGCCTTGGATCTTTTCCTTGGCATCATTTCACAAGGACCAAGAGCTTTATCCTCGTGCTAAGCAAAAACTGGGTAGTCATGTTATGGGAGGATGTAAGAGGAGGGGATGAATCTTAGGTAGAGTAAAGGGAGCAGTAGGAAAGAGGATGACGAGTTGTCATGGATGATGAGGGCTATGCCATGGGGAGGGGGAACGTACAACCAGGTAAAATAACAAAAAAAGAAATTCATATTTTTAAGGAAACCATTGCAAAGCACTGACATGTCTACCAAATGGAAAAAGAAATACCAAGGCTTACCTTCAATCCCCCAATCCATATGCAAGTTATAGCTCACCACCTTGAGATGCCATAACTACCCATGTTGTCAATCCTTGTACTTTGAGTAAACCTCCATATTGAGCATGATTGCTTTGGTACGCGGGATTGGCTCTTGCCAACTCTTGACATGCACATTCAACATAAAATACAACCTCTGCACAAACTCCATCTCACCCGGTTGCAGATCTTCATCTCTTGTAACCTTATTTGACATGATAAACCACCACCGATTCATTAATGTGTGCTCGATGTCATGATATTCCAACTTGATTGGGTTGTGTGCCATTATAAATGTAGGTGAGGGTTGGACAATCGTTAAGGCCGTAGGGGCATCTGGCGACATCTTACCATAATAGATCCTAGGTGATTGCACCCTTATGGTGCCTCGTTATCACCCCATGTTTGGAGATTGATTAGTTAATTAACTAATGGGAGTTCATTGGTTTAAAGGTCTTTTAAAGTTTTATAATTTACATATACGTCGATGTGGTGCTTTAATGCAATATGAACTAGCGCAACCATATAAATTAAATGCCCAGTAAATGCAAATAGACATCAATTTATGATATGCATTAGAACACTTACCTTATGATAAATTAAGTAAATTAAATTAAATTTATGTAAATTTTATCATAAAAGTTAAGTAAATTATAACCTTATTTTAAATTATTATTATTATTTATTTGTTAGGTAATGTGAGTATTGAGATGACTAACATCGCTAACTTGGCTTGGGTAGTTGTGACCTAGGGCATCTAAGCTATCAAAATCACTGGGGATCAATCCTGGCCTGGGCCACACTAGTGCTTAATGATGGCTGGATTTTTGCTTGTAGTTCATTGGTTTAAAGGTATTTTAGAGTTTTATAATTTATATAGATGTTGATGTTGATGTTGATGTTGTTCTTTAATTCAATATGTCCTAGTGCGACCATATAAATTAAATGGTTCATAAATACAAATAGAAATCAATTTATGATATGCATCAACACACTTACCATATGATAAATTAAGTAAACTCAATTAAAATTAAGTAAATTAAATTAAAATTAAGTAAATTATAAATTTATTTTAAATTATCATTTTGTTAAGTAATTTGAGTCCTCAGATTGGTACACCTAACATGGCTTGAGTGGTGGTTGCACCCAGCCTGGGCCACACCAACCCTTAGTATAGCGGATTTTTCCCGACGAGGTTTTAGCGCAATGACTTTTTCTCTAATGAGTGCCTTAATAGAACACCCTATAGGCAGGTAATGTGTGATTTCATCTGTGGCCAATGTAGAGTTAACAATTGTCCCTCTTAAAATAAAAACAAAATGTTCTCTAAATAGAAAAGCAATGTGGACTCTAATAATTTTTTTTTGAATATGCATGTTTAGTCAGTTTTAATTAAAAGCATTATAAAGCATCAATTATCCTTACCTCAGTATACTACAACTCAATGTGGTTAAAGTATTTCACTCACTCTGGATCATAAATACAATATTTCCATGTCCACATAGCTTAATATTATTTCATATCAAATTTAAAAGGAAATAAAATAATTAGAAGTGAAAATAAGTGTGAGTAAGATGTTTAAACCTTGTATTTCTAAAAAATATTCCTATTATCCAAAATAAACTATTTAAAGATCTATTTTAACTAATTTATGTTAATGTCAACTTCATATATATCTATATAAGAAATTATTTTAATGTTGTATATAATAAAATATTCAATAGGGAAAAAAATAATAATTGAAAATTAAAAAATATCAAATACTTTCTAATAAAAATAATAAAAGGAGATGTATAATTCTTTCAAATTCTTAATATAAATTTAATATGCATCATTTAAAAATATTTATAATAATAAAAAATTTCAATGTGGGTTGTCAATAAAATATTTTAATAGGCATGATTAAGTAATATTAAGATATACTTAAAAATATATTAATAGCAAAAAAAACTATTTTAAAGTGAACATATTTTAATGTCAGTTATGTATATATTATTTAAAAAAATGATGTATATATGATATAAAGTAATTGAAAAAAATAAGTTTTTACGTTTGGAGTTTTAGTATTTTACATTTTGTTTTTTTTTTTGGCATAATTTTTGTGGTCAATTTTCCATGAAATCCAACAAAGATTTTTTTGGACATAAAAGTTTAAGTTTTTTACTCTTAGCATTTAAAAAAACAATTTAAGCAATGAAAAATTAACTATATATATATATATAGAGAGAGAGAGAGAGAGAGAGAGAGAGAGAGAGAGAGTCAATAATTAGGATCTATCAAGGGATGAGAGAGATGCAATTTTTTTCAAATTTTGCACTCTAAAATAAGTTTTCTATGTCACTGCTTAATATGGATCCATACTGGTAGATAAATCAACTGTGTGTGTAAAACACTATGTAATTGAAAAAAATAAAATATATCAATGTCAACTGTGTATGTAAAACACTATGTAATTGAAAAAAATAAAATCTCTCGATGTCAACTGTGTGCCTATAAAACACTAAGTAATTGAAAAAAATAAAATCTTATAGTTAAAACATTTCAAATAGTCTCTCTATTCTACATTCTCGTTTCCTTTTCAAATATATTTTTTCTGAAATCAAGCAAAAATTTGTTAAAATTATTTTTCACCTCTAAATATTTGATTTCTTTCCTTTTTCAAATATAATATTTGATTTCTTTCCCTTTTCAAATATATTTTTTGTGAATTTTATATGGAATAAAACAAAACTTTGTTAAAAGTATTTTTTCATTAAAATATTTGATTTTTATTTCTTTGCGTTTACTAGATTTATAAATAAAGTAAAACTATGTTTTATATATATATATATATATATATATCACTTGAAGTTTTTATCAATTATTATTTATAAATATCAATTAATTCATCACTATTCTTTGAAAAATCAATTTCTCTGGCATAATGAGCTATGGCCAATTGAGCTTGGATGAAAATGAGTTTGGATGAACCATTCATATATGATTTTAAATCTTTATTCTAAAATCAAAATTTTATTCAACTTAAATAGTATCTCTAAAAGGTTAACATCTTGGTAATGGTAAATATTTAAGTTAGAATAAAACTATAACTTTAGATCTAAGATTTCTGTGATCTATATTGTAAATAATAATGTCTTTCCGATTAATCACATTATAAGATTTGGTCAGAGTTTCAAATCAACTAATGTGGTTCATCTGTAAGACAAAAATTTGTCCCGAAGATAAATCACATTAATTGATTCGACACATTGATCAAATTCTAATAATGTGATTAATTCAAAAAACATTACTATTTAAAACCATAACTTTTTAATAATATCTTAGATTTTATTTTTTCATTCCAAAAAAAATATTTTATTTATTATTATATAATTATGAAAATAATTTTTAAGTCAAAAACATATATTGAAAATTGTTTTTTATCAATAAGAGATTATATGACACTAAAAAAATTGTATTCTTATATATTATTAGGCAATCAAATTAGTTGAACCATTAAAAAGGGTAATAATATAAAATTAATATTTAATATATAATTATATAAAATATATTTGATATATGCAAATAGTTTTATCCAAACTTGTTTTCATAATTTTTATAAAAATAAAAATAAAAAGATTGTGAGTATATATGTATAAATAATATGATATAGATAATTGTCTATATAATTTAGTGAATTAATTTAAGAGATTAAGTATTGTGAATTACAAATAAAAAATTATAAGGTTAAGTTCTTAATATATTTCCCTTATTTTTAATTAATTAAAATAATAAAAATTAAAAAATTTGTGTGAAGGATTGTGTATTCTAATTACCTATTCCCCTTAATTAAGAAACAGAGAGGAGATGATTAAATTATTATTTTATGTACGCTTTTAATGATAGTGAAGAATTTTCACATAGCTTTTTATTATAGTCATGGATTCAAATCCATTAGATCTCTCACGAGCGTGTCATTTCTAGTAACTCCAAAATGAAAATGGGTGATGGAAAAAATAAAACCATCTTCCAAAACTATTTCTTCATCTTACTCTCGTATTGCCACTATTTACAAGTTCAAGGGAACTTCTTCAAGGATTGCACCCTTAAGTCCCCAATGCAAATGGTTTAGGGTTGGTTTGATCACAGGTTTTAAGTTAAGAAGTGAAAGGGGGTTGGATGGTTATAATTGCATATATCAATGGGTGATGAAGTTAAGGATTGCAATTGTTTTCATATATGGATTTTGTTAATGATCTTAGTGATTGCTAGGAAGAGGAGGTAAAATTATTTTTTTATAACAGATAAGTACACAAATCACACAAGAGAGTCGTGATACATGAAATTCAAATGCTTAAATTGTTTGAGAAAAGTAATATAAATAGATATAAATTCTTTTGGATAGATATTCAAGAAATATATAAAGAATATGTTTTTAGAACACAGTTTTTAATAATAGATAGTAAAATAATTTTAGCTCTTACAAGCATATTAAGATTGTCTACATGCACCTATGACATGAATATACATGTTTTTACGTGTGAAGCAAGAGTAATAATATTAAACACTTTCTCTTAATTATGATTGCTAAATGCTTCAACATTTACAACCTCTAAAGTTTTCTTACGAAACTCAAAGACATATTTTGCCAATAACTTTGTGAATATGTCATCTAATTGGTCTTTTGATTTACAAGAATCCAAGTATAATTATTCCTTATTTATAATCTCTCTAATAAAATGATATTTGGTATCAAAATGCTTGCTCTTCTAATGAAAGACATAGTTCTTTTACAAAGCTATTGTTGAATTGTTGTCACAATAAACTTTTGTTGGTCCTTATCCTTGTTGAACATCACTAAATATGTTATGTAACCAAATTGCTTGACAAACTTTTGTTGCTACTACAACACCCTCAACCCTGGCTGATGAGATTGTCACAATGGGTTGTTTCATGGACGCTCATCAAATCACACCTAAACCAAGTATCCTAAAGTACTCTTCCTATCATCCATGCTACCGAAAAAATCATTGTCAGTATATCCAACCAAAGAATCATTACTAGTGTTGAAGCATAATATACCATATCATGTTGTTCCAACAATATATCATATAATTATTTTTCCAACTTACTACTATGAGTCTTTGGGAGACTCTATGAACCTAGAAATCAAAATGATATCATATATAATGTTCATCCTAGTTGCAATGAGACATATAAGTCTTCCAATCAATCTCTTGAAGAGAGTTGGATCAATATTGGATACGATATCCTCTTTGCTGAGCCTTGTCCTTGTTGCAACTGGAGTTGGCATTGGTTTGCGATTTTGTAAACACCTCTTACCTTAACCTCGGTGAAAAAGTGTTCACTTTCTAATCCAATCACCCTTGTAAACAATTAGAGAGATGGGATAATAATTTTTTTGTCATGAAAACTGCAAATAAACATCACTATTTTGTTTGTCTCTCAAGATGAATATGGTGATATAAAAATTTACCTAAATCCGATCTCTGGATCATAAGTTATGTTTCGTTAAATTTTCAATGAATTAGAGGGTGTCATGTCATCAACCTTTTCATGTGGAAACCATGTGGCTAACCTCCTACCACTACTTGGAAATTAATTATTGGTTTTCATCCCACTCATGGGTTTGGGTCCCACGACCCTGCACTATGCATCCAGTCAACCCCTCTTCACACATCCTGCGAATAGCCACGTCAAACATCCGAGGAATTCCCGCTTCCAACATCTAGGGAATACCCTCTTCAAAAATTTGGGAAGCACCCCAGTTGAAACTTCTGGTTGTACATCAGCTGAAACTCCCATTTGTACCCTATCTAAAACTTTCGATTGTACCTCGACTATAACTCCCAACTCCGTTCCTTGACTAAAATTCCCAGCTCTTCTCCAGGCTAGCTAAAACTCATGGTGCTTACCCTAGCTAAAATGCTCGGTGCTTACCCCGAATGATACTCCTGACTCCTTATTAACATGTACCATGCTTCCTACACCTAGGGAAGAGTCTTCACAATAGATCTTACGAAATTATAACTTCCAAGGTACATTATCCTTCCACTTGTCCCTTTAGCGATATGGCGCAATTTGAACCTTCAACCTGTCACTTCAATGACAAGGCTCATTGCTAGGCTATGTAGATAAGGTTAATCAACCAAGGTTATAAGGTTAAGTTTGTGCCTAAGTTCCATCAACTCCACTCGTATCAAAAATTTTCGCCTATAACTCGTCGATGAAGTCTTTGGCCTGACTTGGGCCTTAAGCATCATGTACACTCATGTATCCATTGTTTTTCATAAGGGTTTGCTCCCTTCCTGCACTATGCAACATTATCAAAGGAGTCCTAACATGGCCCGACTGTGGTGGTTTTAAAAATGTCTTTACTTGTGCCAGAGTCCCACATGGCCATTGGAATTTACTAAGGTACCCAGTGGTTCTATCCATCGCAAGATTATGTCAGAGTTACTCTCTCCAGTTGCATAATGTTTGTAACAAAGAACACTAATGTTTGTCTATATAGGCCAATGACTTCTCAATCCAGTCCCTCAGGAATGTACAGTTCCTAGGATCTTGAGAATTATACCTGGGTCTAACAGATCTTGGCCTAGAGATCTACAAGCCTCATTCAAGGACCCAATAAGCACCACAAGAATATGATAATCACCATGAAGCACATGGTATCTAAAAGGCCACAAGGAGATCAACACTCCTTAAGGAAATAGGGAGTCCCTATTCTAGATTTGAATACAAGCAAGAGCCTTATGGATAGGCACATTAAAAATAAGATTGTAGACTCACAAACATGCCCTTTTTAGGGACAAGGAATTATAGGCATAGCTACAACGATGGTTGTAAGTTACCTTCTAGTACAAGCTTGGTGATTATCAAAAGGCCTCCAACGCCCATACTACCCACCACAGTGCAACCCAGGGCCTATAGTTGACATACAAGTAATTATGTGCACCTAGTTGGGTACTACTTCTATGATGAACAAAGAAGAAGAGCTTGTAATGGGTTCCTAAGAAACTTGGATATTAGCAGGTACCCATGGATGATTACCCCAACTAGGGTACCAACCATTTCAACACAAGACTATGCCTAATTATTCAATGCTATAACTAGACTCAAGAAGATAAACTTGACACAGCAGATCATACAGTTGTACTGGACTAAATCCGGAGTAACATCAGGATGTGCATCACTTATGCTCAAAGAAGTCCCTCATATGGGATCCTAGATTAATGAAAATAAGAATGGAGGAAAATCCTTAACATTTTCACATTGTAACATTAGCCATGTCGATGCAAGCTATCATCAATGTAACCATCATGCTATAACAAGAAGAATTTTTCTTTTAAATATTACTATAATAAAACCAAGCTTCTTATGGGTTATTCTAATGTATTTTATACTTTGCACAATATGTTAGTTAGTTGTGAAAGACTAGTAATACAATCATGTATTTTCACAACAACATCATTTCAAATGAGAATTATATTTACACATTCATTATCAGAAACATACCTAAGAAACACTTATCTTATATATCTTTGGGAAACTAAGTCTAGGACTAGGACTCTCCACCCAATTGTAGATAACTGTAACCAGTTCTCTCTTGCAGATATCACCCATGAGCCAGATTATAGAGACTAAGGGATATTTTCTCAAGGTTGAAAGCACCAACTTCAGTTTCTCCTGTGACTCCAAAGATCCTTTCGCCTCCACCCTCTAACTGAGTGGTAGTCAATGATGCACAAGGAATCCTAAGAATCACCATCTCCACCCTTCACTGAATTGTAATCAACAAGGTATAGGGAATCCAAAGACTCATTGTCTCCACCCTTCATCAGAATCATGAGCAACAAAACACACATAGGGAATCCAAAGACTTACCGTCTCCACCATGTAGAACTCAACACTATGGTTCCACCCAACTTGGGAATCTAGAACCACAACAAATCAAACATACAACAAGCATTAAGGAAATTTTGAGGCCTAAAATGGGGCTCCTAAGGAATATTATAAAGCAATAGTGGAAATATTAAAATAAGATAGATTACATCATCAAATTTTAGAGGGAAAAGCTTACTTTTTCAACTTATCTCCCTATGGGTTTACTCAAATTTCGAGTGGGAGCATTTGTTGGATGTGGAATTTGATTCCTCATCCAAGGAGTACATGTGTTGCATACTTTTGATGGACCTTGCTATACAAAAAATTAGAAATACATGGAAAAGCATGATTGCAATCACACTTTTTCATGTAGAAGGGTCCGTCAAAAGTATGTAACATCAGTACTCCTTGGATGAGGAATTAATTACTATATCCAATGAGTGCTCCCACTCAAAATTTGAGTAAAATCACAGGGAGATAACTTGAAAATATGAGTTGAAAAAGTAGTTTTTTTTTTTTTTAACTTTTTACTCCAAAAATGGTGAATCGTCTCCCATGGTTGGAATCATCATCTTGAATCATATTGGTTCTTATAAAGTTGATTTTGGTTGTACATTTTTGTTTTGAGGCCCATTTTAGACCTCAAAGTTTCTCTAATGGAAGCCATCTAAAATCACTCTAGGAATTTTCTTGGGAATAATTCCTCCACCCTAGACCTTAAGTATTTTCTGCGAATCACCATTTCCACCCTCTTGCCAATGGGGACTTGAGAGACAATTTCTTCCCCACCTGGAAGTGATTTCCTCCGTGATTTCTTTTTCCAATTGAATGTTGCTCTTTCTCTTTGCATTTTTTTCCCAAGCTACTCCCGCTTGCCTTTTTCTTCCTCCTTCGTCATTGTTCCTTTTTCTTTAATTTGCTATTGCCTATCCTCTGTAATTCCAGTGGTCTTCTTCTTGCTACCGCCCTTAGTATGTTCTCCTTTTGTTTGACTGAATTGTCCCAATTCTCCTATCATTCAATCCATCTTCTCCTCTATATTTCTCTGATAACGACATCGCCAAAATCTTGCAAACCAATGGCAAATGATCCATGTCCTCCTCTTGTTACTTGCTGGTTAAACCCAACCATTGACCCATACATTCTGCGGGCCTTGATATTATCCTTTAACAATGTTACCACCCCTGCATTTGATTTAGGGTTCTCTTGTTGCTACTTTCTTCTTTCAAGAGAGCATGGTCTTGTATACTTCCTACAATTCCATTAAATTCATGAACCATTCCCTTAAGACATACAACAACCAACCTTTAGTGGTTGTCCCAACATTGAGATTTTACTTCCTTAAGCAAATTCACACCATCCATGAAAGCAACCTGCCCATTCCCTAGAATCTGTGTCCCATAAATCAGCCCATAATCCTTTTATGAAATTATTTCCATTGCAAAATAGGGGTTACACAATTGGGGTTGTCACAAACCCCTCCACCTTGGGGGAACAATGTCCTGAGGATTCTTTACTGATATGCAACATAAAATACATGCTTAAAACAAACACTTACTACTTATGGAGCTTTATATATATAGCTTTATACAAAATTTACAATTAATATACTTTTTATTTAACCAGTAAAAAAGAGGGATATGCTTCCCTCACTGAGTTATCGATTTCCCAGGTGGCTTCCTCAGGCCCAAAGTGCCTCCATTGCACTTTGACTTGCTCTATTTCTTGATTCCATAGCATGGTGCTCCTCCAATCTAGGATGCATAGAGGCTCTGCCTAGAACTCTCCCTCTAGTTCGACCTGTAGCATAGACGAATCAATCACATGACTAGAATCATGTAAATATCTTTTAATCAAAGAGACATGGAAAACATCCTGTACTTTTATTGATGGAGGTAAGGCCAGCCTCTAATCAACTGGTCTAATCCTTTCGAGGATCTCAAAAGGTCCCTAAAAACGAGATGCCAACTTGGCACATGACCCAATCTTTAAGGAACTTCTCTTGGGCTTGATTCAAAGATAGATATGTTCCCCAACTTAGAACTTTTTATGTACCCTATGCTAATCCACATAGTTTTTTCTCCTATCTTGTGCCACCATCAAATTCTATTTCATAATCTAAATTTGTTGCTCCATTTATTTGAGCATATCAGGCCCAATAAGGGCCTTGCTTACTAGATCACTCCAGCTAATATGAGTATTTCAACTCCTCCCGTACAATGTCTCAAATGGGCTCATCTTCAAGGACTCTTGGTAGCCGTTATTATATTAAAATTCTACAAGTGAAAGATAATCTTCCCACCTCTCTTTTTGGTGCATTACGTACATCCTCAACATGTCTTCAAAAATTAAGGTCACCCTTTCTATTTTTCTATCCATTTGCGGATGATAAGTAGTACTGAAAGGCCAATTCAATCCCCAATCTTGTAATGAGATCCTTCCAAAACTTGGAAGTGAACTTAGCATCCCTATATGATATTATCTTCTTGGGAGCTCCATGAAAACTCACAATATCCCTTATGAAAATTTGAGCCACCTCCCTAGCTGAGTTGGTGGATTTGACTGCAACAAAATGAGTCACCTTGCTCAACTTGTCAATCACCACAATAATTGTATCATGTTATATGGAGGTCCTTGATAATATTGTAATGAAATCCATGGATATCACCTCCCACTTCCATCCCAGAATGGGAATGGATTTCAATAAACATGCTGGATGTTTACACTCAACGTTCACTTTCTAATATTCTATGAATTTAGCAACAAAATCAACCACTTTTTCTTCAAATTTGGCCAAAAACAAAACTTTTTAATGGCGGTGAGAATCTTTTTGTTCCCTAGATGGCCTAAATATGACTTATCATGGAATTCTCTCATGATGAGCCTCTCCATTTCCTCACTAATTGGTACATAGATTCTCTTTTTGAATCTAATCAGACCATCATTTATGAGATGATACTCTTCATCCTCGCCATCTTGTTGCAACTTATTCTTTATTTTCCAGTACTTTTCATCATTTTTTCCTTCATTTTTTATCCTTTCCACTAGGTCTATTTCGTAAAAGTTTATGGTTTCTGAATGATTCAGTTGAATCCTTATGCTAAGTGCATCATCCACTTTGTTCTCTTTTCCCTTTATATATCTGATTACAAAATCAAACTCACTAATTTTGGCTATCTATCTTGCCTCCCTTGCATTCAACTTGGATTGTTTGAATAAATACTTTATCCCTCCGTGATTAGTCATTAGAGTGAATTTTCTACCAAGAAGTTAGTGTCTCCACATATTCAGTGAGTGAATCATGGTGGCTAATTCTAGAGCATGAGTTACATAATTCTGTTCGTGTTCATTTAGCTTTCAGAACTGGTATCACACCACTTGACCTTCCTGCATGAACACTCCACCGAGCCCTTCTTTACAGGCATCTGTGAATAATACAAAATCCTTATAAGGATATTCAATCCTCAACACTGGTGCATTCATGAGCAATTGTTTCAATTGATCGAAGCTTGCTACACACTCAGTTGTCTATTCAATTTTATTTCCTTTTCTCTGCAAGGATGTGATAGGATGGCCTATCTTGGAGAAGTTTTGGATGAACCTCCTATATTAACCTACCAATCCCATGAATTATGTGACCTTATTGACATTCTTTGATGTTGGCCATTCCACGATCGCCTTAATCTTCTCTAATTAAACTACCATTCCCTCCCTTGAGACAATATGCCTCAAGTAATGAATTTGTGATTGGAAGAAATTGCATTTACTAAGCTTTGCATAAATCTTATTCTCTCTTAGCAATTGAAATATTGTCACCAAATGATTTTCATGCTCTTCTTTAGTTCTTGAATACACCAATATATCATCAACAAAAACAATGACAAATTTGTCCAAATAAGGACATAACACACTATTCATTAGACACATGAAAGTGGCAGGGGTGTTAGTAAGCCTAAAGGGTACCACTACAAACTCGTAATTCCCATATCTTGTCCTGAAAGAAGTCTTATGGATATCCTCTTCTTTGATGTGCACTTGATGATACCCAGACCTCAAATCGATATTGGATAATATTTCTACTCCCATCAATTGATCAAATAAGTCATCAATCCATGGTAATGGACATCAATTCTTAATGGTCACTTTATTCAATTTCCAATAGTCAATGTAGAGTCAAAGTCCCCATCCTTTTTCTTCACAAATAATACTCGAGCTCCCCATGATGAAACACTTGGCCATATGTAACCTTTATCAAGCATTTCTTTTAGCTGCAATTCTAGCTTTACCAACTCAGTGATGCTCATCCTGTATGGTGATTTAGACATTAGTGATACTCTAGGAACTAATTCAATAGAGAAATAGACTTCCCTATGGTATTGTAAACTAGGTATATTTGCAGGAAACACACCCTCATATTGCTGCAACACCGAATACTTCTTTAGTAATTCACTTTCTTCTTGCCCAACAATATCACTAGCCTCTTCATCACCAGATATCTGCACATCAAACAATTTATAGCCCTTCTGGCAACAATGTTTATCCTGCATTTCCGAGATTAATCTAATTGAAATTGGTTTTCACTTTCCTTGTGATATTGTTTTTTCCCTAGCATCATCTAGGCATTCAATTTCTTTTTATAAAATATCCACTGTAGTCCTATGCATGTACAACCAATCCATGCCCAATATTATGTTATACTCACCTAATGGTGACAACTTTATGTGTGTTGTTGTGGTCATGCCACTCAGTTCAAATGCACATGATTTTATGTAATGACTAACTTTTATCTTTGTCTTGGTTTCCAATTGAACTAGCCATGGCTTTGTGTGCAATTCCTTAATAAATTTGCACTTTTACACAAGCTCTGAGCTGACATAGTTGTAGTTAGAACCGAGGTAAATTAAAATGGAAATGAATTGTTCACACATATTACCTTCCATCTCAAATATGACGCTTGGTGGTCTTCCTGCTGATTGTCAACAACTACGTAAATGATTGGCAAGCTCTGAGCTATGCCCCCCATTGTGTGAGCTTCCTGGGCATTATAAACCTTAGGCCCTACGTTTATTTGATGTTGGAAGTCCCTTTCATGGTGGTTTTCACCACATGTCCAAAACTTTAATATCTCCTTTATTTCAGCTCTTTGTTGCTCTATTGTTGTTTGCTACATATTCCCTTTAGAAGCTAGACTATTTTTTTGTTGGAATCAATTTATGGTGGTTGGTTTTTTACTGCCCTTTTTATCTGTGAATTTCTTGGGCCACAAATTTTTATTTCCAGTGCTATTCTTTTCCTTCCAATCTCTTTTAATTTTTATCCTATAATTTGTCTACTCATAGAAGTGTTTCAATTTCTTAATGGCATCATTCAGCGTCTAGGATTCCATAATCTCAATCTGATCCTTAAATGCTAGAGGTAGGCTATTGATCAACCACTAGATTTTATCCTTCTCATTCTTGAGATATGATGCATATCTCAACAACTCTATAAACTTGGTGATATTTTCCTCATGAGACATCTGTCTGTTATAGACATATTTGGGCACATCAACCCCAAACTTATATGTCGATGTATTAGGGCTCATCAACCCCTAAAAGAGTTGTTTCATACCCTAAAGGAACATAGTCATCTGAATACATCATTCCCCAAAAGTTCCATTTGAGAAATCATCCAGAAATTGCCTAAATTGAACCATACTGACTGCTCCACTAGCAAAGTGCTATGCATACTGAGTGGTACACTGCCAGGGTGCGATGCATACTGTTTAGGCTTTCTATAGGGTGCGATGGGCGAGGATGGACAAATGTTCGGGATAGTTTGCTAAGTGGTTGCTCATGGAATCTTCTAGAAACTTCTCTTGTGCCACTTGCCTCTCTGAATTCGCCCAAGGATGAGTAAGGGATCTAAGAAAATCTCCAATCCCTTCTCTTGTGGAACCAATTGTAACAAGTGGAATGACACTAATCAAACCCCATGGATGACTCACACCCTTGCACACATCTATAAATGGATCCCTCATCCAAGAGATCTAAAGGCTGGAATGTTGTGAATTGCAAGTAAGTGCTGATAGTTTGTAATTGAGGGGAGAGCATTATATTCTTGTTGGAGTGATCTTGGTATTTCATGAGGTGAAGAAGGATTGAAGCTAGGAGGATGGTGCTAGATCAGACAACCGGGTTTTAATTCTCCTTTTTATTAATAAAGCTCTTCAAGTTTTCTCCCATATGATTGTGCAATTGTGAATGTTATCATTTGTGAATGCTATCATTTGTTCATTATATATCTGATTCTGTAATGTTTATGTTGTAATAGATCACGATGCTTTGACAGTTCTTTGTTGCTGTACTTGTGCAGGTACTCTCCAAGCGTGTTAAGTACGGGGAGGAGTTGCAGGATCTGCCAAAGGAGAGAGAGATAAAGCAAGGGATTAAGCAGAAGTTCCAGATTGGTTCCATTATCTTTCTCTTATCTGTTACACATATAAGAAATCATTGAATTGCTTTAAACTATTGTTTCTAGGGTAGCTGCCAAACCTAGAGGGCTAGCATTCTTTAGGAATACTAGTTTTCCCAGAAACAACTTGGCGACTCTGCTGGGGATCGAATCAGATGTTTGTTTGTTGTTATTGTTTCTTTTATGTTCAATTTGATAAGCTATAGACAGAGTCTGAAGTCAGCCAGGTAGCGTTCGAATCGCTCTTGCTCTGCAATTGCATAGTAGATGAATGCTGCTTAAGTCAATCTCTGGTTTAGTTTATGAATTAAACATTTGACTTGCAAGCACATCCAGATGCCCTTTTGGTAGCTTAGTAACCTCTCAGGACCTTCCATCATACTTTTCTCATCATTGTTCATCAAAACCCAGCATAATTCATTAAAAACAGCTCCACATTTGAGCCAAAACCCATTTCAGTTGCGCTCCCTGGACCATCGCACAGTCTTCCACTGTGACTTAGTATGCATAGCACTTCCCAAGTGCAGTAAGTGAAATGCATCTCAATTTCTGTGAAGCCTAGGTGCGATGATTGACTGAACTCTTTTTCCATCTAGAAATTGAGGGTTTTTGAACTTGTTTTCAGTTTTGTTTGGTTGTTTTGCTGCATATGAACAGTGCCTCTTTACTAAAGCTTACTTGCATCACTTAGATCAGCCTCAATTACATTAGGATTAGTGAATGTTTTTGTGTATTTGTTCCTCATTTACAATCCTTTGTCGAAAATTTGTTTTAGTCGATTTGTCGCTTTGGTACAAAAAGTGTCGTAATTGTCGTTTTTTGTCAAAAAGAGAAGTGTCATAAATTCTTCCTTCCCTTGATAATCGATTGAACTTTTCTTGATGCATTTGATTTGATTTATTTACATTCAAAGTGTCAAAAGCATTTTTGTTCAAAATTGAAAGTGTCGTTTTTGAGTCTTCCTTTCTCTTTTGAAGAAGAAATTGTCGAAAATGTCATTTTGAGTGAAATATTTCAGATCTTTGCTGCATTTAGTTTTCCTTTTGGCATCTTTCACATTAAGGAGAGCGAAAACAAATACATGCATTTGCATTTAGCATTTTTTGATTTGTGTGCGAAAATATGATTTAGGGAAATGCACTAGTGTGTGCTCTTTGCTTAAAAGCACTTTTATCTTCTTTCCCTAGTAGCTAAGATTTTCATTGCTCAAATAAACAAAGATTGTTTATCATTGTAGATTGCATCTTAGGAATTTCAGATCATCATCACACAGTGAACCATTGAAAGGAAAACTCTAAACAAGATCAACTTTAAAATGAATTTCAATGAACCTAACAATGCTTTGGAACTTAACACAACATATCTAGAGGTCTAGGCTAGTGATGTGTTCCGGCATCATTAAAAATAGTGGCTATCATTTTCATTGAAGGTTGGGTGATTCCTCCTCCTTGATACAACAAGTGATAGCACGGACTTGTGCTCCCCATACCGTTGTGTATGTATTGGGAGAACGCAATAGGCTTAAATCCTTTATCCATAGGAAACTGAGTTTACCGCCTTATTGATCGCAATGCACTGAACACAACATTCGGGAAGATTGACTGCCATACATAAGTCCTTGGTAATTTCTTTTTAATTTATCACCAAGGTGTATATTGCAGTTTTGCAATTGGTTTGGTAATCCCTTTGTCTAGATTTTCCAGAGTAGTCACTTTTGTTCCTTTTCGACTCTTTAAAAGAAAAGGTCCATCTAAGCACTTGTCCTTTCAGGCTCATTAAAAATCAAAGGAGACTAGAGTCATCTTTAGTTTTTTCTCGACTCTTAAAAACTAAAAAAGCAAAGTTGTGTCCAAAGTGTCGTTAAAATTAATTGACTGCAAATAACATCCCTATTCCTTAGTTGATCTTAGGTTGAGACATATGGAGACAAATCCAGAGTCCATTGATCAAGGAATCCCTTTTGATGGGAATCCTAGTCCTTTTCCTTCTTTCGAAAATATTGGTGCTCCTTATATGGCTACATTATCCCTTCCGGGATTTACCATTGGCCTGCCAGTATGGCTGTTTTCAACCTCTTTGGTTCAAAATGTCATGATTTCTCCACAATCGAGTACACCTTCAATTGGACAAAATCAACCTCTAGTTGATCCTGAAGTTGACCCTTTGCCTTCTTCCTCGTTTGTTTCTTCCTCCCCTTATTCCTCTTTGCTTAGTGAAAATATTGATACTAGTAGCTAGGTGGCTAAGAAGAAGAAGAAAGGGAAGGAGAAGAAGAAGAAGCCAATTCAACAAGGGGGCAACCAAGAAACCATTGCTCTGAATGCAACATCTGATGAAAATCCATCCATTAAGCCTCACAAAATCAAATATCCATGAATAATTTGTACAGAAGAACATTTTAATCGGAATTGTCCTTACTTTCCTCGGATCTTGAAAGAATGGTCTTCTCGTTCAAACCATCCCATGTCATCAACCTCTGGAGATCATGTTGGTAACACATCATCAACTAGTGATAGTAAAGTTCATGGACGAAAGGGAAAAGTCAAGTTTCCATGTAGGTTATGTGAAAGGAATCACCCCCTTCACCTTTGTCCCTTTTTGGATGAAGCCAAAAGAGTGTTGGATAACCGTCCTGCTTCACCGCAGCGACTTCCATCTGGTTATAGGAAACTCTCCCTAAAACCTTCACTAGTTGATGAACCGACTGACCAAAATCAACCGTCGGTCCAAACCACTCTCTTTGAAAGTGAATCCTATGAGTATATACCTGACCAAAATCAACAGGTCAAGGTAACAGTTGACCCGATTTCACCTTCAGCTAATCATACCTTTCCCCAAGAAAGTGAAAATGATACCGCTCAAGTTCTTTTTGTTACTTCGGATTCTAATGAGCTTAGGGGAAATCCACATGTTCCATCAAGACAGGAGGAAACTCCTCTACTTCTCGTAACTCAAGGGGTTAATTCTCCTATTTCTACGGTACCCTCTCCAAGTAGCCTAGTCACTTCCTTTGATTGGAATCGACTGGCGAGATCCCGCCTTCCTTCTTATGTGCCTTTCCAGATCATAGTACAAGTTTGTAAAATGATTGTATCTGGCACTATTATAGATGAAGGTGCATCAGTGAGTATCCTTTCTTCAACTGCTTGGAAAGTGCTTGGTTCACCACTGCTTGTGCCTGTTACACAGAATTTGTTGGGCTTTAACAGAGGAACCAGTCGACCGTTAGGGATCCTTCCTAAGTTACCTATTACTTTGGGAGGAAAGACCGTTTATCTGAACATGATGGTAGTCCCAGGACCTTTAGACTATAATTTACTTCTTGGGCGTGACTATGTTTATAACATGGAAGCTATTGTTTCAACACTTTTCCAAGTGATGTGTTTCCCGCATGAAGGCAAGATTGTCACCGTTGACCAACTTTCATTTCCCGGTCCAAATATAGCTCCAAGTCAATCATCATCCATAAATGGTCCACTTATATCAATGGTATCATCCCTGCCACGGGTTAATTATGTGGCAACTTGTTCCATACCTACATCAACTGACGATCAATTCAGTGATGTTTTACATCATGTACTGGGGCATTGGAACCAATTTCTCCTTCATGACCTCTTATGAGTTGTGATAAGGAGTTCGAGGATAGTTCCTTGTCTTGTGTCAACCTCGTTAAAAAATGAAACCAAGGAGTACGAGCATAATTCTTTGTCTTGTGTCAAGCTCTTTTAAAAATGAAGCAAGGTCCCAAGTCGAGCGCTTGTCTTTTCCAACTCATTAAAGTATTGGAAATATCATCCCTCCTGTATTATTTTATCCTTTTTCCAACCTGAGGGATTAGTTTATGAAAAATAACTTATGGAGTTTTCTTTTTGACCCTTTTCAAACTCTCTAAACATGAAAAATACCAAGTTATCCTTGTCGTTGAACTCATCAAAACAATAGCGACAAACTTGTCCATCTAGACGAGACCGAGTTTCACTGTCGCTAGACTCGTTAAAACATTAAATAGCGACAGGTTTTCCCGAAGGGCGAATTATAGATCAAGCATATGTTATCCTCCTCAAGCTTGAAAAAAATAAAGAGGTACCGGTCAACAATGACTGGGGAAAAAGGGAAAAAACTTGAAGAATTTATGGTAGCAAGTCGCTCTTGAACATGACACTTTCACTTCATCTCCATTATTGAGTTGGGTTGGGTTATTCCATTCACCGGTCATCACACCATTGGTCTTTCATACCATCCATCTTTTGGGGTTAACGCTACCAATTCATCTCAGTGTCGCCGACATGTTCAAGAGAAGTCATTCAGTTGAGAAATCACCATCCAATTAATGTCTCATACACTGCAATACCTTCAACCTTCATTTTTTCATGACCGCCATTCCTGAACCTTGTGTCGTCAGCTCATTTTTCACCTCCAGAAATCATTTTCTTCGTTTCGTGTCGTAGATGTGGGATACATCAAGGCCCTCCTACGACGAGTTGCTTCTTATCGACATCAGCTCATTATCCAAGAAGTTGACTTAGAAACAACCCTTTCAGTGCTTTGAAGCTTGCATACATCAATGGCAAGTTTCTCACTTCTGATGACAGGTTGACATCAATGGCCTTCAACCGAAAGATTTTGCGTGGTGTTCAACATCGGATCATGTATTCACACCACGTGAATTGTACTGTAGTACCTTGAGGATCATTATCATTATCGGTGATTCCTCTCACGTCTGTTAACAACTCACATCATTGGCTAGTAATCAGACGATGTCTTTCCATGTTCGACTTCAGAACATCTCTTCACATGGATTGACTTGTACATCGAGCGAATATTGAATGATTTTGAAGACCCCGGATCTAGTTTCATCCATCTGGGCTGTGATATATTTAGGGATATAAAAACATCAAATGCACAAAGGCTCTACACAGATGATCATCCTAATCATGGATTGCGACTCTATATCTGTAGAATCACGAGTCTGTATCTACAGACGACTATCTGATCTATGTACATGAAATAAAATTTATAAAGTTGAGAATGGGAATGCCTCCCTCAGCTAGATCATGAAAAATTCTATTATGATGATGTATTGTATTGTAACTTAAGCAGGTCACCTTCCAGTTCGAAACTTCGGATCCTCATGATAAAGCATTTCACCTGACATGAATATTTACGACCTCATGCTTTAGGGGGCAACTGTTATAGACATATTTGGGCACATCAACCCCAAACTTATATGTCAATGTATTAGGGCTCATCAACCCCTAAAAGAGTTGTTTCATACCCTAAAGGAACATAGTCATCTGAATACATCATTCCCCAAAAGTTCCATCTGAGAAACCATCCAGAAATTGCCTAAATTGAACCATACTAATTGCTCCACTAGCAAAGTGTGATGCATACTAAGTGGTACACTGCCAGGGTGCGATGCATACTGTTTAGGCCTTTTATAAGGTGTGATGGGTGAGGATGGACAAATGTATGGGACAGTTTGCTAAGTGGTTTCTCATGGAATATTCTAGAAACTTCTCCTGTGCCACTTGCCTCTCTAAATTCGCCCAAGGATGAGTAAGGGATCTAAGAAAATCTCCAATCCCTTCTCTTGTGGAACCAATTGTAACAAGTGGAGTGACACTAATCAAACCCCATGGATGACTCACACCCTTGCACACATCTATAAATGGATCCCTCATCCAAGAGATCTAAAGGATGGAATGTTGTGAATTGCAAGTAAGTGCTGATAGTTTGTAATTGAGGAGAGAGCATTATATTCTTGTTGGAGTGATCTTGCTATTTCATGAGGTGAAGAAGGATTGAAGTTGGGAGGATGGCGATGGAGCAGACAACTGGGCTGTAATTCTCCTTTTTATTAATAAAGCTCTTCAAGTTTTCTCCCATATGATTGTGTAATTGTGAATGTTATCATTTGTGAATGCTATCATTTGTTCATTATATATCTGATTTTGTAATTTTTATGTTGTAATAGATCATGATGCTTTGACGGTTATTTGTTGTTGTACTTGTGCAGGTACTTTCCAAGCATGTTAAGTACAGGGAGGAGTTGCAGGATCTTCCAAAGGAGAGAGAGATCAAGCAAGGGATTAAGTGGAAGTTCTAGGTTGGTTCCATTATATTTCTCTTATCTGTTACAAATAGAAGAAATCATTGAATTGCTTTAAACTGTTGTTTCTAGGGTAGCTGCCAAACCTAGAGGGCTAGCATTCTTTAGGAATACTAGTTTTCCCAGAAACACTACCCCATTTTGATCTCATAAAATTCCTTTGGCTTTCTATCATAATATTTCTTGGATAAATATTGATTTCTAAAAATATTCTCTAATTTGTTCCAAGTCAATTATTCTTCAAAAATACCTATGACATTTTTCATATCTTCCCACCTATATCTACCTTTTCTTTCAAACTATAGGTGTCAAACTTGGCTTTCATATTTTCAAAATAATCATGAATTCTAAAAAAATTCCTCATGCCTAGCCACCAGGCTTTTGCATCTGCAGATTTCTTCATATCTCCATCGAATGTGGGAGGATTGGATTTCTTAAATTCCTCTGTTCTTTTATTTTCTTCTCTGATGATGATGATGATGATGATGATGATGGGAATGATTATGGTGCCTCTTGGTAGTAAAGTTGTAATATCCTAGATTGATGGACATAAGTGCCAGTCCTTCTTTCTGGGGTATTTAGCAATACATTCTCTTTCATGGTGCCTTCACCCTCTCGACTATGCCTCTTCCTTGACCTAATACTATTTGCTCCATTTTATTTCTCTTTCGACTCTGGAAGACTTCCCTTTCCTATGTGACTAGTTCCCATATCATGCTACTTCTACCTATGTAAATATGTGAGGCTTTGCAAGATAACCCATTGATTTCTGGTTTCTTTTCTTGGGCTCTTACCAATATTTCATTGTATGCCTTAAAACTTTTGACCTCAGCCCTTAGTCTCCTCAAGGAATCCATCCAATAGGAGAGTTTTCCCCTCCCCCTTGGCCAACTGATGTTTCTTCTTCATGCCCACGTGGTGTGTGGTTAGAACTATATTCTACCATCTTGCTGATCCATTCTTGGTCATCAAGATCAATGTTTTACCACTCTCTATTATTGTAGGAGAACTTGATCTCATGTTATCTTACGTTATGTGTTATCAACAACGCACAACCTTTAGACACACAGAACTAATATCAATAAACAATGAGAAACCTTGTACATGATTATGCTTTCACAGAATCGTCACAACAACCTTGGATGAAACAAAAATCCTTATTAGTATACTAATGTCAGTCAAACAACATTTAGTAATACACAGGCTGCATAGTCCTCAAAGTATACATCTGTCAACTTAGTTGTTCTAAGACACAACATGAGATCAATCAATAAACCAAATCATGACCATAAACTTGCATTTGCAGAGCTTCCATGGTGGAACTTGCTATAACAAAACAAGCCATGTTGGTATATCAATGACAAACCACAGGCATTACCACATTTTCATTTCCTATTCATCGATCATATATCAATTAACACCAACTGTTAGTGTCATACCGAATATCTAAATCACAACATAGCATGCAATCGATCAATTATAGACTGACTTTTAAAGCCTAAACATTTGTTTAGTTTAATTTTTGAAAACATCATAAGGCATTCTTGCGGAAGTTCTGTTGTTACTTGTCCCATGATAGAGCCCATATAGTCCAAGTGTTGAACCCAAATGCTCTGATACCACCTGTAAGCACCCCTCACCTTAACCTTGCTGAAAAAGTGTTCACTTCCTAATCCACTATTCCTTGTAAATAATTGGAGAGATGGGATAATAATTTTCTTTCATCTTCAAATCTGGAAATAAAAATTACCATTGTGTTCATCTCATCAAGACGAATCTAATGATATAAAACTTTACCTCAATCAGATGTTGAGATCAAAAGTTATGATTCTTTAAATATCCGATGAATCAGAGGGTGTCACGTCATCGACCCTGCCACGTGGAACCCATTTGGCTATTCCACATGGATAACCTCCCATCGCTACATGGAAAATAATTATTGGATGCAACCCGCTCATGGGTTTGGGTCTCATGACCCTGTGCAATGCATCCGGGAAACCCTTCTTCACACATCTGAGGAATAGATGCATCAAACATCTAGGGAATTCCTGCTTCAATCATCTAGGGAATACCTAGTTAAAACATTTGGAAAGAACCTTGGTTGAAACTTCTAGTTGTACCTCAACTAAAACCATCAATTGTACCCAAGATGAAAATTTTGGTTGTAACCCGACCAAAACTATCGGTTCCGTTCCTCGGCTAAAATTCCTGTCTCCACTCCCTGACTAAAGCTCCTGGTGCTTACCCTAGTCGATACTCTTGTCTCGTTAATGTTTACCCTATTTCATAAACTTGGGGAAGAGTCTATGGGATAAATATCACAAAATTATAACTTTTGGGGTACGATATCCTTCCACTCATCGCTTTAGTGATATGGCATAATCTGAACCTTCAACCCATTTCTTCCACGATGAGGCACCTTATCAATATATCCAAATAAGGTTGATTGATTTACGCTATAAGGTTAAGTCTCTACCTAATTTTTAGCAACTCCACTCATAACAGGGTCTCGCCTATAGCCCATTAATGAAGTCTCTGCCTAGAATTAGGCCTTTGGCATGATGTACACTCCTACATCTGATGTTTTTCATAAGGGTTTTCTCCCTTCCTGTACTATGTGACATTATCAAAGGAGTCCTAACATGGATTGGCTGTGGTGGTTCTACAAATGTATGGACTTGAGTTAGATTCCCACCTCTACATTGGAATTTTATAAGGCACCCATTGGTGCTATCACTCCCAAACTTATGTCAGAGTTACTATCTCTAGGTTCACAATGTTTGTAAAAAAGAACACCAATCAAGGAATTGTCCATATAGGCCAAGGACTTATCTATCCAATCCCCCAGGAATCTGTAATTGTTAGGATCTCCAATATTTTACCTGGATTTGGTAGATCTTGGCATAGAGTTCTACGGGTCTCATTCAAGGACCCAATGAGTGCTACAAGAATAAGATAACCACATGAAGAACATGGTGATGAAGAGGCCACATGAACATTAACACTTCTCAAGGAAATAGGGAGTCCCTCTTCTAGATCTGAATACAAGCAAGAGTCTTATGGGTAGGCACATTACAAATAATATTCAAACTTACAAGCACTCCCTTTTTAAGGACATAGAATTCTAGGCATAGCTACACTGATGGTTTTCAATTACCTTCTGGTATAGTCTTGGTGATTCCTGGAAGCCCTCCAATGCTCACACTTGCCACCACAGTGCAACCCAAGGCCTATAGTAGACATACAAGTAATTATGTGCACCTACCTAGGGTACTACTTGTATGATGGACCAAGAAGTAGAGCTTGCAATGGGTTCCTAAGAAACTTAGCTATTAGTAGGGACCCATGGATGATTACCCCAACTACGGTACCAACGACATTCAACACAAGACTATACTTAAATACTCAAGTTTATAACTGGACTCAAGAATACATGCCTTACACAACACAACGCACAAATGTATTGGACTAAATCATGAGTAACATCAGGATGTGAACCACCAAGGCTCAAAGAAGTCTCTCATATTCCCAAATTAATGAAAATGAGGAAGGAGGAAAATCCTCAACAATTTCACATTATAACATTAACCATGTCAATGCAAGCTATCATCAATATAACCATCATGTTATAACAAGAGGAAGTTCTCTTCTAAATATTACTGTAATCAAACCTAGCTTCTTATCGGTGATTCCAATGTATTTTATACTTTTCATAGTATGTTTGTCAATTGTGCAAGACTAGTAATAAAGTCATTTATTCTTACAACAACATCATTTCAAAATAGAATTATATTTACACATTCATTATTAGAAACATACTTGAGAAACGCTTATCGTATAGATATTTGGGCAACTGAGTATGGGACTAGTACTCTCCACCCAACCATAGATAACTGCAACTAGTTCTCTCTTGTAAATATCACCCTTGAGCCAGATTCCAGACACTGAAGGATCTTTGATTAAGGTTGAAAGCACCAAATCCAATTTCTCCTAGGACTCCAGGTATCCTTCTGCCTACACCCTCCAACTTAGTGGTAGTAAATGATGCTTAGGGAATCAAGAGGCTCACCATCTCCACCCTTCACTAAGTTGTAATCAACAAGGTATAGGGAATCTAGAGACTCATCATCTCCACCCTTCATCAGAATCATGATCACCAAAACACACACATGGAATCTATATACGTACCATCTCCACCTTGGATAACTCAACACCATGGTTCCACCCAACTTGGGAATCCAAAACCACAACAAATCAAACATACAACAAGGAATTCATCCATAATCACTCTAGGAATTTTCCGTGGAATAATTCCTCCACCCTAGCCCTTAGGGATTTTCTGAGAATCACCATCTACACCCTCTAGCCAATGGGGGGTCAAGAGGTAATTTATTCTCCACCTGGAAGTGATTTCCTCCCCGACTTCTCCTGCCAATCAAATGTTTCTCTTTCTCTCTGCTTTTTTTTTCAAGTTCCTCTCGCTTACCTTTTAATTCCTCCTTCATCTGTGTTCCTTATTCTCTAATCTACTTCTTCCTATCCTCTATCATTCTAGTGGTATTCCTCTCGCCACCTCCCTCAACGTGTGCTCTTTTTGTTTGACTAAATCATCCTGATTCTCCCACTTTTTGGTTCTTCTTCTCCTCTTCATCCCTCTGACAACAACACCGCTAGCATATCTTTCCAACTAATGGAAAGTGAGCCACGTCCTCTTATTGTTACTTGTTGGTTACACCCAACCAACGTCCCATACCTTCTATGGACCTCGATCTTCTCCTTCAACAATGTTTCTAGCCCCGTGTTTAATTCAAGATTCTCTTCTTTCTTCCTTCTTCTTTCAAGAGAGGATGGCCTTCTGTACTTCATGCATCTTCGTTAAATTCATGAACCAGTCCCTTAAGACATACAACAACCAAAATTATATGGATATCCCAACACTCGGATTTTATTTCCTTAAGGAAAGTCATTCCATCTAGGAAAGAAACTTCCCATGTCCCTAGAATATGTGTCCCATAACTCAACCCATAATTACTTTATGAAATTATTTACATTGCAAAAATGAGGTTAAGCAATTGGGGTTGTCACATATTCATCATCTTGAACCTCTTCAACATATCCATGGCATACTTTTCTTGAAACACATTTCTTAAATCTAAATGAAATTTTTAATGACTTCAATACCAAGGAAGAATCTCATTAACCTAAAATCAATCATTGCAAATTATTTTTCATGGTTGATTTGAACGTGTCTACCATATATTTCCTATGAAGATCATATCATGAAAATATAAATAAACAATTGGGATTTGAATTTGATCATTTACCTTTGTGTATAATAGTGTAGGCTCACTACTACTTCTGCTAAATCCGTTGCTAATCAAATACTAACTAATCTTTCTATACCAAGCTTTGAGAGCTTGCTTAAGTTTATAGAGTGCTTTCATCTTCATGTCATTTTGTCACATATCCTAGTGGATACTCTACATAAACTTCTTCTTATACAATACCATTGAAGATTGTTGTATTTAAATCCATTTGATAAACTTTCCACCTGTTTTGAGCTGCTATAGCTAAGAAAAATCTAATTATATCCAATCTTACAATTGGTGCAAAGGACTCTCCATAATTGCCTCCACAATATTGTGAAAATCCTCTTTCTTTAAATCTATCCTTGTATTTCTCTACTTTTCCTTCCTCATTAAAATTTATTTTTGCAACCCTATTTTACACCAATGCAATATTTTCCTTCTAATTATTCTACTAAATCCCATGTATTATTATTTTCTATGGAGTCTGTCTCTTTGTCCATTTCTTTTTAGAACCATACTTTCTTCTTTAATTGCCTCTTCAAAACATGTCGGTTCAAAAAATGCAAAATTTGAATGCACAAGGATGAACACATAATCCTTAGGGGATTATGTAAATTGGATTTTTCACTTTTGAGGAAGATGAAAAGTGAGTGAATGTGAAGATTCATTGGGAGTCCAAAAGAACACATAAAATATGAAGGCAAGAGTCATTAAAATTGTATTTATATGTGTATCATTTAATAATATGCATCAAATGCCTTATCTTATCTCTTGATTTTTCATGTGTGTTTCGATATTGGTATTACAGTAGATGCAAATCATTCTTGCTCATAAATTCCCCTGACTACTTTTCTTATTAGTACTACCATTCTAGCACATCAACTTTGTTTCAATGCCATCATTCTAGCTTAGATCTATTCTTCTCCTCCTCCCACACCTTTTACTCTACAGTATGAGATATTCTTGTGTTTGGTGTATCCTTGTGACTCACGTGCATTTGATTTTCTCCTAAATGTCAAAATTATCCAATTTGTGGAGGTTGTATTCCCTTGAAGAATTGACTAGTGGTCTTGTTTGCATGGAGAGGCACAACCCCATGGAATTTTCTTCACACTACTCCCCTTCGTGTAGCTTGATTATATCTAGAAAAATCACGAGGCACATTCCTTTGAAAACCCATGAATTACCACCCACATATTCAATCTATTTCCCCCTTGCTTGACAACTTCATGTTTTTTCTCTCCTCCTCATGTTGCATTGAAGAAACCCTAAGTCAATACTTGGTTTACTGTTGTTATTGATTGTTGGGGAGCATTTCAATATAGTGGAGAAAGTTATATGTTTCTTACACTATTTCCAGTTTATGCACCTATGAAGGGCGAAGGGAATGCTATGTAGTAGGGGCTAAGCCATAGCATATGCTATTGTGCACTATCATTGGGTATTCACTAACCAATTCAACCGAGCTATCTCATTTATATGATTTGGTAGAATGAAGGAAGTCATTCTCATGCCCGATGATTTCTATACGACGAACACTTATTGTAATTCTTAATTTGAGATCTATTGATAATGTTGATACCAATGTGTTCCTTAGGGAGTTATTCCTTCGGAGATTGGAAGTTCTAAAGAAAAGAGATTCATAAGTTTGGCATCACCATTGTTTTTTTAATGGAAAGGAAACTAACAAACATTGTAGTGAATTTGATTGAATCAATATGTGTGATGCTTAATGGTTGAAGATAATCTTTCAATAGTCCATGTGATATCACAATATTAAGAGTGGAAACAGGTACAATATCAGTTCTTTGAGCCAACCAATCTTATGCCTCCTCGAATTAAGCATTTTAATTCAAATTTAGTGTAATTCAATACATTTAAATTGTTCTTATTTTCCACTGCTTACAATGCTACATTGACATGTCTTTGTTATTAGGAAAAACAATAATTCCTGAATGGAATTCATTGGGGTTATTGTTTTTGCAAGAAGAATTGTGTTTGATTTAGTTTCTACTTGATCTCCCCTTCATATTGGGTCTAGAAATGGAGCATTGTCTTAGTAACACTACCCGAGTAATTGGTAAGAGTTGCACATAGGTTTTTGGTGGGTATGCAAGTCATCATGGAATAATGGATTTTGCAAGTGTTAGATGTGGTCCAACAAATGAATGATTTGTTGAAAGGTTTATGTATAGAACATGAAGCAAGATATTTTTCTCTCTCTCTATTGTATGCGTCAAATATTCATGGCACCTCTTTGTATGCATTATCAACTGATGTTGAACTTTGTCATTCTGGCCACATAAGGCATTGTTGCCATTACTGAGAGTGTTTCTTATTAGAATTGGTAGCTACCTCGTGATAATTGAGGACACCATTTCTCCTTGGATAGTTACTCGAGAAAGTGAAATGCCTTTGGTAACTTATGGTATGGGTGTGCATTTTTTGATGTGAAAATACACCTTCAGAAGAAGTCATAAACAACAAGCTTAAAATTGGTCTTGGATACGAAAAGGAAGTGACCTTTCACATTCAGGACTACTACAAACCAATCCAATTTCAAAGTGTTGCATATCTTCAAAAAAACTTATCTTCACATGCTCCACTTCCATGTCCAATTCACAGATGCTATAAGAACCATTTTTTCTACCCCTCTTGTAATTTTCACATGAATTGTAAATCATGTAAAAATAATGGAAATGTAACACAATGATTACAGTAAGAAGAGTGGACAATGTGTCAAAGTTTGGGGAGGAGTTGCATGGGAATTAGTTAACTCAGGTTGTTCATTTAATTTCCACCAGTTTTTCTGATTAGGTTTAATGGCTTGCATGGAAGGTAGGGAGGTCGAGTATGGGCTTCTTAAGAGGAGGAAAATTCCATACCACATTTGTTCCTCGTGGGGTGTGTTGTGTTGTTAACGCACAAGAGGAGACGAGGGGGTCAAAAAAAGAGAGAGACAATGGGGAGATAGACATCGGAAGGAAAGAGGAAGAAACATCATTCATAAATGCGCAAAGAGAAAATTGCATAAAGGAAATGCATGGTTCCTATGGGAACAAATCATGCCGAGTTAGGAATAAGGGAATTTCGATTGAACTCATGGGGAAGAAGAATAACACTAGGAGCAAGAATTGGTGAAGGAGTAGGATCATGTTGAGTAGAGTGGTTGAAGAGAAGAGGAGTAGTTGGAGACACTGTGCATTCTAAAGTCTTGCGAGGTGGAGTAGGTGGAAGATAGCGTACTTTGGAGTCTTGGTAACCAGGGGGAAACTATGTGTATGCTTGAAATATCTACAGGTTAGTAGGTGGGAAGTTACTATGTATTGTGGATCCTTGTCAAATAAGTGGAGACACTTTGGCTATTACTTCACATAGCCTTTAGTAGGTGGAACAATATCTAATCTAGATCCTATAAGTAGGTGGAGACACTATGAATTATGGATTCATGTGTGAAATAGTTGATTGGAATCGGTGTGAATTCCCTTGAGCACTTACTATTCAGAATCTAAATTTGGCTAAGGGGTGGTCAACTGCAAGAAATTGTAGTGTACTTGGCCTCTGGTTGGGTAGAGAGTTGAAGTTCCTCCCTCAGTTCCCAGTCTTTAAGTTACTCAGATAAGTATACTCACTTACACATGTGTCACACTATAAATAGTATATGATATTACCTTGTATGAGGGCTATGAAGGTATTTGTATTTCTAATGGAGGAATGTGTTATTACTGGATATTCATATTGAGATGGTTGTGTGAATTTTCTCATGGTTTGAGGGATTTGTATATCCCTGGGTTGCTAGTAATTTCGAGAAATATAGAGCTAACACATAATGTTGCATGTATTCTTAATATGCTCAATTAACATGTATAACATGTGGACTCCATTGGTTGGCTTGACCATGGTTAATAACTACTTGAGACTTTTGATTGTCTAGATAGTATGATGTATATTTATTAGTGAGGCTAATAGTCCTTTGTGTGGAGTATATTTTATGATATATATGTATACTATTTGTTGGGATTGAAATTATTTAGCAATGGTAGCTTGAATTCTAGTGCCTATTGGTGGGCATGTCAATGGTTTTATGGGTGTTTCATACCTATGAATATCACTTTTGGTGGTTCCCATTTTATGATATGTTGTAAATACCACGAGTTTCCTATTGCTCAAAGGCTTTTGGAAGTCGATGATTGATGTAGTGTATATCAAGAGATAAGTAGATACATGTATGCGTAAACAAACATGTAAGTCGTGGAGTGAATAGAACCAGACTTGTATTCTAGGTGTATAAGCCATTGAATATATATATATATATATATATATATATATATATATATATATCAAAGCACCTTGGTTTTTGACCAAATGGGTAGATGTGGGATGAAGATTTTTCCCCGTCAATTAATGAGAGGAATCATTTCAAACCTCGCACCATAGAAAGTATTGTGTGATGGGTGTGAGAGCTATTAACAATAACACAAGATGGGACAATCTCCCCCTTATCAGATGGTAAGTCATTAATTTTGGCGACGGTGATAAGTCTTCTAGAATGGGAAATATTGACATTCTAGGGGATGGATATATGCATGTCCCAGGAAAGAGAAAAGCATGAAAATGTTGAATCCATTAGTGGGCCATACAAATTTATAACATTAAAGTGTTGAAAAATATGAGAAGGGTCGAGTGTCATGGGACCCTCATGTTAAGCTAAGGTGCCCAAGGACACATAGGCTAGATGAGGTAATGTGGGAAGCCAGATAATAGATTATGTGGACATGGTTAGTAATGTGGCAAGGATGCTAATGGGGCACGTTAATTGTGTGGAACATGGCAAAAATAATTTATGTTTTTTTGGTATTGAAATAGTTGAATCCACCTAACACGTGGAAAAAGCTTTTGGTGCCACGTGGTGTGTATGTAAGGTTGATGTGGTGAGATCTACATCACTGTAGGGCTTGGTTCCTCGACAATGTGTTTGAAGCACCTTTTCATAATAGGATGTGGAATAAAAAAAAGTTGTGGAACCTAATGGGGGTGCTTGATAGGGAATTCCATGACATCTAACATGGAAACGTTTGTCGTACCATAGAGGTCTTGTAGCCAATGGCCCTTGGGGCGAGCCGCATTGGCATGGGGCACAGTGGCATGAAGGAAATATGCCATGTCAAATGCCATGTTAGAATTTTAAATTACATGGAGGTGCCATGTAGGCCCTCAGAACTCCACATGGTAAGACATTGTTGATGTGGCAAGGGGTTTAAAAGGGTCAACATCAATTGACCATAATGTTTTGTCTAGAAGTCAGATTGAGATAAAATTTATATCGTTGGGAAGCTCTTGAAAATTTGGAAGTGTTGGTGTTGTCCAAAGTGAGTTTCATACAGTTGGTGGAAAGAGAAATTTTTTAACCCCATTTCCATGATGAAACCATGGGGGTTGGGTTAGATGAAAGTAACATCTCCCACTGGGCTTGGGAAGTCCAAGCAAGTGGGAGGGAGCGTTGTAGATGACAACATTGTTATGAAGTTGACCACATGAAATATCAATGCTTTGATCTTCATCCTTGTGACCATTGTAGAAGACATACTCATCCTTTAGACAAATGTTCCAGCCATAACCCTGTAAGATAAATATTCACTTTGGATGGACTACTTCTTGGAAATGGTCATCAATAACCAAGAAGATATATCAATCACATAATAGAATCCATTGATTTGGATTTAAACAGGAACACAACAAATTATAGAGATAACCATAAACACAGAGATGCAGCAAAAATAATACTTCATTTCATTAATGTAAAATACTTAAATATGCTTACAAACAGAAATGGTAATAAACCAGCTAGGGCGATGGTAGCTTATCTCTGAGAAGAGATGTGGTGGCTACATGCCTCTGAACTATGTTACAATGAGGCTCGAAGGCCTATTTATTGTTGAGAAACAATGGAAAACCCTAAACATCCAACAACCTAACCCTAGAAGATGAAATGCCAAACTGTGGGCCCCATTTAGGTAATTTGGTACATCAACTTCCCGGGGTCGTAACTTTGGCATACGATCTCCCTTTGATGCACATAATAGCTCGTTAGAAAGATATATCCAAGGACTACAACTTTGGGAAGAGAAACATTAGTCCATGGACCCATGTTGCTCCCAGATTTACCAAAAAACGTCGTTTTTGGCCTCAAAATGGCTCCGAAAGTTTAGGACCCAAAAAACTGCTAAAAATAGTAAATTGTGCTACAATTAAGGAAACTGAAAAACTGAAAGAGGCAGTTGTGGGGGTCCAGGTGGGATATATAGGTGGCCACCAACATCCACCTGGATTATTCCTCCTCCCTTAGGAAGCAATTGTCCCTATTGTGTTGAGTTCCTCCATCTGCTGAACTTGGTCCCTGGTGAGTTGTTCTGCAATCTCTTATGTGTCCAGTAATGGTGGGAAGCATGGTGGACAATGGTCCACATTGAACACTCGGTGAAAGTGAAGGAATGGGGGAATGATGTCCTGCAAAGCATTGTTTCCCACAGCCTTGGTAATGGTGTAAGGTCGGAGCTTCTGATGGGCTCTTGTAAGGCATTCTTTCTGTAGATGCAACTAGACTTTGTTGCCCACCTAAAACTTGTGTGGTACCCCTATGGGTGAGGAGAAGTTCTTCCTATGTTCTTTCATGACCGTATCCCTTTATTGTTGCTGCTGCGTGGAGGAAACCTTCACGGGGGTCATGGATGTGGCGACGATCTTCCCCTTACTTTGGGAGTGAACCAGACAAAAAATGAATTTCCTAGTCTGGGAGATGAGCTTGCTGCCTTTATTAGCAGTGATGAAAGAGGTGGTGGTAGGTGGGGCTACCTCCGGTATCCTATATAATGAATTACACAAAGAAATAATGATAGCGGGAGGCCTTAACTCATACACAACATGTCGCCTCCACAACTATGGTTGGCCTAATAATACATCTCAAACATCCAGAGGTGCAACATCACACAATACCTTGTTTGTGAAGGGTTTGATGTTATAGGGAAGGCGACATTGTTGGTGAACTCGGAGATCTCATCCTTGGTGAAGCCACCCGATATTGTACGGCTTCGCGTGTGGTGTAGTCGGTAGGCCCAACCACTTCATGACCTCTGCTGAAATGAGGTTCATTTGGCTGCCACTGTCGATAATGAATTGTAGCGGTGAACCCTGCACCCACATTTGTGAGTGGAAAAGTCACTCCCCCACCTTTGGATCTTCGGGCTCATTCTTTTGGATCTTGGCGGTGGCAACAGTGGCGCTGGACTCCGCATCAATGATCTGCTTCCCTTTGCCATTCCCCTTGTCAGGTTCTGACTCAGGGTCGCAACGTGCATCTAATTCTGAAGCCTTCAACTCAACCACCAACGACTGCTTGGTCCGACAGTCACTTGTGTTGTGAGTGGGGCTCTTGTGGAACTCACACCACTTTCTTGTGTCCTTCTTCAACTTCGTGGTGTTGTTATTTTCTTGCGGCTTCGACGGGTTTTCTTGGGTCACCCCACCTTGGCTTTGTCCTTTAGTCTTCGGATTTGCAGATCCAAAGTCTCACTTCTTTTATTTAAAAATCTTCTCGATTTTGACAGTGTATTGGTACGCCGTGCCGAGTGAGGAGATGTTCAGGAACTCCATCTCTTCTTGGATGTACCTATGTAGGTAGCTGCGGTATTTGAGTACCAAACGGAGCTTAGAATCCATGATACCCAACTGTGTGCGAAGGGTATCAAAAATGTTTGTGAACTCCAGCACATCTTGGTCCCTTCCCTGCCACAGCGTGGTCCACTTTATGTATTTGTCCTCATAGCTTTTGACAGGGTAGTACTGCTCCTTGATGGAATCCCAGAATGAATTCTGAGTGGGTGCGACTGAAAATAGTGAGCCCGTACTTTCATCCTTCTGCTCGCAGTAGGTTTCCCACCAGTCCTTAACATGAGGGGCTGCTTTGAGAAGAGAAAAAATAATCTTTTCCCGACCGGAAAAATCATGAACAAAAAAATACCCTTCTAGCAGATTTAACCATTTATCTACGACATCTGCATCTATGTGACTCTCGAATACGGGGATTTCAAAATTAACTAGTACCTTAAAGGGTGTGGTGTTTCCAGAGTGGCTGTTGGAGGCCGATGCGTCGTCGCTGGGTAGCTGCTGAAGGATTTGGGAAAAGTTGTCCATCATCGGATTCCTTTGTCGCTTGAGGGCTTCTTCGAGCAAGATTTTGATAAGATCTCCTATCTCCTCATCTTTCTTTTCATCTGCCATGGGAGGCTATTGGAATTTGCGAGGCTGATCTTGCAAAGGTTCGACCAGTTCAAGCCCTAACTCCTTATATCCTGACCTCGTTGGGGACTTGCAAAGAAAAACATAGAAAGCACAGACCGCTCTAATACTACTGATCTAGATTTAAATAGGAACACAACAAATTACAGAGATAACCATAAACACAAAGATGTAGCAGAAATAATACTTCATTTCATTAATGTAAAATACTGAAATATGCTTACAAATAGAAATGGAAATAAATGAGCTAGGGTGATGGTAGTTTATCTCTGAGAAGAGATGTGGTAGCTACATGCCTCTGAACTGTGTTACAATGAGGCTCGAAGGCCTCTTTATTTTTTAGAAACAATGGAAAACCCTAAACATCAAACAACCTAACCCTAGAATATGAAATGCTAAACTGTGGGCCTCGTTTGGGTAAATTAGTACATCAACTTCCCGGGGTTGTAACTTTGGCATATGATCTCCATTTGATGCGCACAATAGCTCGTTAGAAAGATCTATCTGAGTACTACAACTTTGGGAAAAGAAACATTGGACCATGGACCCATGGTGCTCCCAGATTTCCCAAAAAACGTCGTTTAAGGCCTCAAAACGACTCCAGAAGTTCAGGACCCAAAAAACTGCTAAAAATAGTAAATTGTGCTACAATTAAGGAAACTCAAAAACTAAAAGAGACAGTTGTGGGGTGTCTTAAAAAAAAATTGACACTTTTCAAAATCTACATGAAAATCACCAACATTTAAAAAAAATGTCCATACTTAATACACTAAAAAATTCAAAGTCACAAAACCAAGTCCTCGAAAAAAAGGGGTTGATGTTACATCAACACTTTTCAAAATCAACATGAAAATCACTAACATTTAAAATAAAAAATCATACTTGATACATAATAAAATTTCAAGTGTCAATAATATGCTAAAAAAAAAAGTGTATTCTGAATCAACACTTTTCAAAATTGAATGATTTTTGGCTACCTCAGAAAAGAAGGTACTTAGTACAGTTCCCATTTGATAGTTTACATTGTTATAAAATGCTTTATTAGAGAGCAATATATACTTGTGTTTGATAGTTACAAATCCATAAACTGGCTAACCATCACAACTGACATAATAACAGGAAACAACTAATCACCTATGTAACTATTTAAGTAAACTCAAGATTAACTTCTAACACTCCCCTTTAATCTTGAGGGTTACATTCTTTTAATTCCCTTTAAATTCAAATTCGACTCTTCATTTTAATCTTTATGTTATATGGTCCATGCTTTGTCAACTTCATATGCTGTTGCATTCTTTTCATCTTTAATTTCTTTGATCTTGCATGTTGATGCATCATCCTTTTTCATTTTTTGCTAATTCTTGCCTTTGTCATGCTCTAAAATTGAAACTCAGGATATCACTTTTTCATAATACAATTCCACAAAATTGGTTGTAAAAATAGTAAGTTGCAACATCTACGATGTCACCTTCAACAATACAAAATATTTATTGTTGATGGACACTCTAACTAAGTTTTCTTCTCCCTCTTGTTTTTCTTCATTTTCAGCGACCATTGGATGAATGTTGTGCTCAAGACCTACACACTTGAAAATATTTTTAACTTTGTAAAAAATATCATGTTTAGAACCATGATGGCTCTTTTCAACTCTCTTTCTTCTTGCTCACTTTCACCATTAATTTCTTCTATCTCTGTTGTTGCAATTAAACTTTCATACTCATCTTCATACTTGGATTTAATCATGGCTATTGTTATCCCAATATATTTTTCTTCAGACTCGTTTTCTTTATCATTTTTTGCTTGCATAGACATACTATATTCCACTTATTTCCACATGCAAGTGCACTTTCACCAAACAATATTTCATCAATAAGATGCTTCTCGTGCATCATCCACTACCAATGTTGATGAGTTAGGAGGTTTTCATTGAATTTTACTTCATATGTCTCTGCTTAAAAGAGACTTTCCTCCACAGGGATATCATATTCATGGGTTATTTCACCCTTGTCTTCATTAACAATCTCTATTGTCAGATTCACCAAATCACAATTGGTTGTTACATTACCTACAATCCAATCATCATCCACATGGGTCTCATTAAAGTGGGATTCATCATCATTAACTTCATCGTCATGGGTTGCAACATGGGCAATGTCACTAACACAGCCTTCGTGATTGTCATCCACTTCAATGTGGGATTTAGAAAGCTATAATGCTTTCATAGAGTCTCAACATGGTCAAACATGTACACCTATAGCCTCCCATATTTAACCATAGTTAACCATGGTCAAACAAGTTGTAACATCCCCAAGTTGAGTTTCCATGTAAATAAAATAAAAACAAAGGTAATGGGACATGTATTCCAAGCTAAATGGTGGGAAAACATTACAGTGGGCATCACTTGTGGTTTATTAATGGCTATGGAAATGGGTAAAGGTAAAGAGGCAATAAATGGCATTTAACTAACGAAATAAAGGAAAATAGGAGAAAAGGAAGATGAAGAGAAACAAATATGCATGCAATGGAAATTAGAGAGAAATGAAGAAAAATGAAGAAAAAAGGAAAAAGGAAAGGAAGAGACTAGACATTAAGGATAAAAAGGCACCTAAGAAAAAGTTGACAACTTTTGGCTTAGTTTCGATCAATTTTTAGAAATTGAACTCCAAGAATAGAGAAAGAGTACTTGGACATGAGCAAGCAAGGAACAAGCAAGGGAGCAGAAGAGGAAGCTTGGATAACAACAAGTAAGCATAGAAAATAGTTATGGATTTGCAGGTAGCAGGTTGGATGTGTAATTTAGCATGTCAAGATTTGGACGCATGTGTTATACTATATTTTATCGCACTCCTAGTCTCGTATCTTGAAATCTCACACTTTGTTTCGTTAATGTCACAAGTGTCACAAAGTGATGAAAACCATCATAAAAAATGTATTCACCATGAAACATGTGTGGAACATCCCCGAAGAAAAAGAAGAAAACTTTCCTTGAAAGCATTCTGAAGAGCTTGCCAAAAACTTTGTTTTGCAAGCCCAACGCTACTTTTATAAGGAAAATCCATACTGGTAAGCTCTAGCATTACACATGTCTAGCGATACCAACGCTACCTTTATCAAGAAAATCGACATTGGTCCTCTTCAGGCAACTTTTGCCAAAATGGAGGAGAAGGTTCTCTTACTAGAAGGCTAGAGAATGACGATGTGGTTTCAAGTGAATGAAGATTGAAACACGACCTCCCATTCTTGGCCCTTGATCCTATTTCCATGGATCTCTCCCTTGAGATGTGGAATTCCTCCCTCTTTTCATGGATCCTCAACTCCCTCTCCTTCCCTATAAATGAATTTCCCACCATCCACTAATGGTTGGTTGCCATCCTAATGTTGAATTGTGCCCAACTGTTGCCCATTTGAAAAGGATAAAAGGTGTTTGAAGGCTAAGGCTTGGACTTGGAATCTCACTTGAAGGAGGCTTCCAATGTCAAGGCTTCATTGGTTGTAATGCTCCCCTTTTCATCTATTAATAATACAATATATTTTTTCTTTCCATAAATGTGTCAATTAAGGTCGATTTATTGTAATGTTCCTTGATCCATTACATAATTTGTATTAGAAAATGTTACGATCTGCATAGTTTTGTTGTCTTCACTTGATATTTCATGAAGGCACTCATCTACACCAATGAAGAGGAGATCGTGAGCTTGGAAGCCAAAGATTCAAGGTTGACAGCAAGGGTATTAGCATTAGAGAGAGGTATGAGATATATCATCCTTTGCATTTTCTAGTATGAATTAGGAAAGATTGCATGTAGTTATCTGTTGTAGTTGCTATATCCTCCCATAGGACTAGAGGGATCGTTTATTTCCGCATTAAGGATTATGTGCACAACAAAATAATGACTCTATTGGGGAGTACATAACCCTTCAAACATCCTTTTGATTTTGGTCTCTTTTGATATGTTTGGCCAACCTCTTAGTGATTTGTAACTTTGATTGATTGTGGATCCACATTCTGAGTGGTGCGTGGTTTAGAGTGTCAAGTCTAGGTCCCTGTTCAACTTTGTTTGTCTTTTCCTAAGATTTTTTCGCCCAATGTATTTATTTTGAAAAATTGTGCACTATCAGTAAGACTTTTTCTCATTACAGTCACGCTGAAGTCCCTCTCAGCATGGATTTTTACCATTACATTCACGCTAGTACAAAAAATGAGATTTTTAAAGGTTTTTAATAGAATATCTGAAATGTCTTGATCTCTAAACCTTTTCTCCTGCTCTGTGTGCATAGAATTTTGACTTACTGTTGTTAAATTATTGATGGTTTGCAAAAGTCTGTTCCATGTTTAAGTAGTAAAAACAAACTTTGTTTGAACTTTAGTTCTTTGGGTAATCGAATTCGCTGCTTTTCTACTTGCGTGTGTTAAGGGAATTATTGATTTTCTGTTTGATAACCATTTTTAGTTCTTTCGAAAACTAGAGAGAAATTGCATTTGCATTTGTTAAGCCTTCATCTAAAAATTAATCATTACTTCTAGAAATTGCATTACATTATGTTGCACTGGAAAGTTGTTTTTGAGATTGTCATTGAGCATAGATTACATTTCTTGGTGTTGAAAGATGATAAGTGCATCCTCATTCATTTGAAAAGAAAAATTCATGTAGGTGAACTTTAGTGAATTAAAATTCATTTAATTTTTGGTTGTTGCATTGGAAACGCGAAGTTGAAATAGAAAGGTCTAATTAGGAAGCTATTGTTGGTTTCATATTTGATTGTTGCATCTGTTATCTCAAAATCAGGCCCTGGAAGGCTGCAGACCAGGAAGACTTCAAGTAACTGTTTCAGACCTACTTTAGGCTGAGGCTTAGCCTCCTCAACCTGAGAGGGCTCTCTCTAAATGGGTTAATGATTTTGTTTAAGATAAGATGGCTAACTCTTTGTGAAATAACTGTGACAAATATGGATGCTGGAAATACATTAAACAGGTATCCATTGGGCCTATGGAGTCAACAGTACCTCAATAAACTAGGATCTTGACTTTACATAGAAGTCAGGGCATTCTGCATTTGAATATTCAGAACATAACTCATATGAAACCACAGCTTATAAATGCATACAGGAAATCAGAGCACAATCAGTGAATTCTGAGTGATTATACATTTATACAACTGTAAAAAGAAATTAGGAAAGGACAAGATTACACATTCTGAACATAGAAATCCTTCATGAATCCTGAGAAGTAAAGCCCAAATTCTATTACTGAAACTCTGTCTTTACATAAGTCAAATACAATGCTCTGTCATAAAGTTTTCCAACCCTCATTACATTGTTGTTTCAGCTATATATAGAATTCTTATTCTAACTGATCGAGATTCCTCCTCCAGCATGAGGGGAATTCGATAACTACCTCTAATGACACCTATCAACTATTTAACTAACTAATAAATACAATAAAGTGCTGACTGGAGCTTTTTTAAAAGTTCTAAATTAACTATGACTCTAACTCCATATTACATGCTTGATGGCTTTAATTACAATGAACCTCGTTCTTTGACATCTGCTCCCCTTTAGTTTGGTTGTAACGGATATTCAAAGCTCCATGTTTGATCTTTAATTCCACATCCTTTCCAATACCCTGAAATATATGAAACTGTCCCTGTGTATCGGTCTTTAGTATGCCTTACCATGTCCAGATCCAACGAAGTATATCCTTTATCTTTTAATTATCCCAAAATGGAGCAAACTGCCACGTCTTTGATGTGCTGTCCATCGTTTGCATATGTGAAAGCCAAAATCTTTGCAAACTGTAACAGTTTTACCAATCCTGAAGTGTGATAAATATGAAATATGCTTCCTTTATAACAAAAATCCCAAGTTGGATTCGAATGCATATTATCTCCACGTGTCTTGACCTGGTTAACTGTTAGATAGCTTCACATGATCTCTTGCATTCCCTTTAGGCGTTTCCTTTTCAAAATTCCCGCTCATAATTCAAACTACTTGATTTGCGTTAAAAACAACATCTTCAGCAGTTTCGTAGCGCGCTACGAAACTGCTGAGTTATTTGAAACAGTTTGCCTTTAACCCGAGACCTTTATCAACCAAATATTTGATTGCCAAAAACTCCCTTCGACTTTCCACATGCTGAACAGGGATTTATATTTCCTTAGAGAAATAAGATTTAAGCAAATTTGTCAAAAATTTGAAACAAAACCTTACTTGAAGTGAAAAACTCATTTAGCAGGCAGCCGGCTCAGCTGTGTCTTCAAATCTTCAATTTGTTTCCTCATAGCTCTATTCCCAGCTCTCAGTTGCATATTAATCCTCCTGATATACCTGGCTTCTTTGATGGCTGGTACTGTCTAGGTGTGAAATTGTTCATGGCCATCCACCACTGAATTCAACTGAGCTTTTACAGCTTCATTTCCTTCCCATAAGGTTTTATAATATTTTGCATGTATGGCTGCATGCTTTCTAGCGGCCTTCTTCAATTTAGCAATCTCATACTTGGCTGACTCTAATTGTCTCTGTATGGCTGCTATATTATCTTCTTGAGATGCAATGGCTGTTTTGCCCATGTCTTTTTGTATCTCTTCCCCTGTTTCCTCTGTTCTCGGCAGTGCCTCCTTTACTTGCTGGAATCTTCTTGTTATAGGTCTTCTAGGTTTGAAAATGAACTCTTCAGCTGGCACATCAAATCTAAGCCTTTTTGAGGCCTTGGATTTCTTGGTGCTTTCCTGCTCTGACTGCATCAATTCAATTTGGACTGGTAGAGACTGCTCGAATTCAATGGCCTGTAATAAATCATTCAAATTTTCCTTGGACACTGGGCTCTCTTCAACTGCTACAGCTTTACCTTTTTCCTTCATTATTTGACTTCTTGTTCTTACCCTTGAGACTGCTTCAGATTTGCTTGTTTCGGGTACATTCTTTTTACCCTGAGCCTTTTCCTTATTTATTTGCTGAGGTTGATCTTGAATGATAAGAGGTTTCACTGGTTTTCTTAGCTGTGACTTTGGAACCCTTTTGGCTCTTGCCTCTTTTTGGAGCTCAGCTATTGTGAAATCTCTGGCCGGTTGTGGAGTGAGGCCAGTCTTGCTTTGGAATCCAGCCATAAAAATAAAAGAATTCCAGTCTCTGTTTATCTTCTGGAGGCCATCTAAAACCAGTAACTTAATCAAACCATGATGAAACAAAGAGGTTTCAGAATCCTCTTTCCTCAGCTGCACCTTATCACACATCTTACTCAAGCTACGGAACAAATAAAAAGGTAGGTCTAAGGAGACTTTCCCAGTGAAATGCAACAGCAGTTTGAAATGGTAAGAATAAACCTTATTATACCTTCCTTCACAAGTCAAGTATTTCTGTATGCAGGTGAGTAAAAGAGCATAATGTTCTTTGACATAATTTCTGGGCACTCCCCTACTCAAATCTTCATTTACATATGCATCCTTTAAAAACTCCTTACAAGGATTCATGTCAAATTTGAAATTTTTAAACCATTCCTCTTGTCCTCTTGGGATCTCTGTCACAGCAGATATTGCTTCTGGAGAAACTTGCACTTCTAACATGGCTACCTTTGAATTTAAACCAGTGAAGTTTAGTGCAAATTCTTTAGTTACCTGCGCATGCCCTCCTTGTAACTTCTTGCAAAAGTTCCAGCACCCGGCATTTTTGAATGCTTTCTTCACCCCTTCATCTCTCAGCATTATATCTAGGCCCTCGGGTTCAGTCCTTAGAGGTTTACCGGATCTGTGCTCTTTTTTCTCCATGGATTCTTCCAAATCTTCGCACACAAAGACTACCAGCTCCGGTTGGAATTGTGATTCAGCTTCTTTTGGAAATCAGCCTCGCTTGATTATCAGCCTCGCTTGAAATTTAAACTTTCCGCTTAAAACCTTTCAAGACATAATCTTGCAGATTTATCATTCATGCAAGACTTACGGCCATCATTAAGGCTTATGCACGGTGAAATTTTTTGGGAATGATAATACATGCGTATCAACAGATCTAGTGGTGGTGATAGTGGCAATGAGCATTAAGACGTGATAGGAGAGATATATGAACTGACATGAGAAGACATGGCTGATGACTCACCTAACGGACTTGATATTTCGGGAAAGATTCGCTGCGGAAGTACGAATCCATGATTTCGCAGCGCTGTTAGTTTTAAATTTTAATGATGCGCTGCGAAACTGCCTAATCATGATGCGCTGCGAAACTGCTTAATCATGATTGCGCTGCGAAATTGGCAAATGGGAATTATGCTGGGAGATTACTAAAAGACACGGTGACTCAGATAAAACGAGATGTGGCTATAGAACAATGATGGGTGGAGGAGAACCAATGGGAGTTGAGAATGACTTGAGTTAAAAAACTCTTTAAAACTCCAAATCCTAAGGGAAGAAAATTAAAACGAAATTAAACTAACAAGGACCTTTATCACCGGGCTAGGATAGAAAATTATATGCATCAAATTTTTAGTTCTAAGTGATAACAGCATCAATGTTTTCACTTCTTCCCTACACTAGATAGCTTTCATTGAAATGAAAAGAATCATTTTTCATATTAGTTGCATCATAGGTGTGTTCAGGTGACATCGATTTTGATCCTTGAAACTGAAACATAATTCAAGATTAACTTTAAAATTTATCTCAATTAACCTAAGGAGTGTTTGGGACGTTAATGAAAAAATCTACAGGTCTAGGCTAGAGACATGTTCTCGTGTCGTTAAATATAAGAGTTGTCATTGTTTGCCAGCGTTGCATCCTGGGGGTGAAATCTCATTCCATGTACGTAAGTGTATAGAATCTTTCTCCACGTACCTTCGGGTATATTGGACGGTGCTCAACACATGAAAAGTATAAAGAAACGCTCTCGTCGACTAGTTACGCATTAGACAAAACTACTACGGACTGCACTCCCACGTACCGTCGAGCATATTTTGGGAGTCCCCCATAGGTAACTGAATCTGCCACCTTGTATATCATGATACACCTAAGACAAAATTCAGGGAGATTGCCTTCCATACATTAAGTCCTTGGTTCGCCAAGGTGTATATTGCAGTTCATGGTTTCTTTGTAAACCCTTTTGCCTAGTTACCCCTTTCTTTTGTTTGTGTCTTTAATTCCTAAAATCAATTAATTTACTATGGAACAACATCCTTCCTGTGGAAATACTCCTTAGTATATCTTAGGTTGAGACTAATGGAAATAGTTCCCATGTCCACCAATCAAGAAAACCCCTCTAACAAGAATCTTGGTCCTTTTCCTTCTTTTGAAAATATTGGTGCTCCTTATAAGGAAATGTTGTCCCTTCCCATATTTATCATTGGTTTTCCAGTTTGGTTGTTTTCCACACCTATGGTTCTGAGTGTCCAAACTGCTTCTCAACCGAGCTCTCCTCCACCTGAACAATTTCAACCTCATGTTGATCCTAAAGTTGACCCCTCGCCTTCTTCACCTATTGTTTATTCATACTTTTCTTCCTCTTCACCTCGTGAAATTATTAATTCTAGTAACCATGGAGCTAAGAAGAATAAGAAGAGGACAAATAAGAAGAAGCAAAATAAGTGAGGGGCCAACCAAACAACCATTTCTACCAATGCAACTGATCTTGAAAATTCTTCCAATCAACCCCGCAAAGTCAAGTTCCCTTGCAAATTATGTAAGGGTGACCACCTACTTAGAGATTGTCTTGGTATTCCCAAATTTTTAGAAGTGTGGTCTACTGGCTAACATTGACCTTTGTCATCAGCCTCTAGAGATCATGCTAGTGATACCCCCTCAACTAGTGATATTAAGGTCTATGGGAAAAAGGGCAAAGTAAAATTTCCCTATAGGTTATGAGAAGGGAATCATCCTATTCACCTTTGTCCTTACATGGATGAAGCCTCAAAAACGTTTGACAACCTTACAACTTCTGAGCATCGTCTCCCGACTGGTTATCGAAAGTTTTCCACAGATCCTCCACTAGTTGATGAAGTGATTGATCAGAATTCATCTCTAGTCAATCCCTCTCTTTCTTAATGTGAATCTAATGAGATCATTCCCGACCAACCATTGGTTGATAAAATGGTTGACACGATTCCAACTTTAGTTGATTGTACCCTTCCCGTAGAGAGTGAACTTCATACCGCTCAAGTTCTTCTTGTTTCTTCAGATTCAAATGAATTGGAGGGAAATCCTCTCATTCCCATGGTACAGGGGGTTGATCCTCCTGTTCCCATGACACAAGGGGGAAGTTCTCCCATTCCCATGCCACCCCCTCCAAGTAGTATGGTCACTTCCTTTGATTGGAGTTGACTCATAGGATATCGTCTTCCTTCTTATGTTCCCTTCCAGATAATACTATAGGCTTATAATATACCCATACCCGACATAATCATAAATGAAGGTGCATCCGTTAGTGTTATTTCTTCAACTACATGGAAATATTTACGTTCTCCCAAGCTTGTGTCTGTTACATAGAATTTTTTTGCTTTTAACAAAGGAACCAATCAACCGTTAGGGATCCTTCCTAAGTTTCCTATTACTTTGGGAGGAAAAATCGTCTATATTGATGTGATGGTTGTCCAAGACCCTTTAGATTCTAATTTTCTCCTTGGCCGTGACTATGTTTATGTCATGGGATCTCTTGTCTCTTCTCTCTTTCATGTCATATGTTTCTTGCATGAAGGAAGCATTGTGACCGTTCATTAGCTTTCGTTTGTTGGTCTTAATTTGACTCCCAATCAACTGTCTTCCCTAAATGGTCCTTGTATGCAAGTGGTATCTCATCTACCACAGGTAAATTATGTGGCCACATGTTCCATGCCTACATTTTCTAATGATCTAGTCATTGATATAGTGCATCATGTACGGGGGGCATTAGAGCCTCATCTTTCCATTATATCCCATGATATGTATCCATTCTAGAGCATTTTTCAACCATCTGATAAGAACCTCGAAGCCATGGCCTCTTAGGCCATGATCAAGGTTTAGGGAGCAGTGTTCTTTGTCTTGTGTCAAGCTCCTTAAAAGATGAATGAAGGTTACCATAGCAGAGTTCCTTGTCTTATGTCAAGCTCTTTAAAAGATGAATCAAGGTTCTCGGAGTAGAGTTCCTTTACATGTGTCAAGCTCATTAAAAAATTAAACAAGGTGTCACGAGCATGGTTCTTTTCATGTTTCAAGCTCGTTAAAAAATGAAACAAATTCCCTTCAAACTCGAGCTGATTAGATCTCATAAATTCCTAGTCGAGTCTTTCACTTGATGAACCTTCATTCCATCCACCTGCTAGAACCCAGTAGTTTACTTATGTGAATGAAATGAAGCTTGCGGGGTGTGTACCTCTAATTGATTTATTATGCTAGGGCCATGCAAACTTATCTCAAGCATATTTTTTCTTTGTTTCAATATTGTGCAAAAATGAAACCAATCTCAAGCATAGTTTGTCTCCGTTTCAAGATTATGTAAAAATGAACATAAATCCAAGCATAGTTTTTTCTCATGTTTCAAGCTTGTAAAAAAATCAAACCATATTCAAGTATCCTCAAGCATAGTTTCCCATGTTTCAAGCTTGTGTAAAAATGAAACAACTCCCACTTTACCTCTCGTGATTCTCGTTTTTATCAACCTGTTTTTGCTAGATGAGCCTTGTTTTTTTCATTACATCATCACCATCTCTTAAATTGGTTGATAATACACTTTCACTTGGTTGTTTACCCTTGCCTGGGGAACATCTGCGATGTGGTCTTAATAGCTAACCTCTTGATCTTTACATGTTTTGAGCAGTTCCATCATGACCAAAACTAGTTGTTATCCTTTTATACGACTCCTTCCTCCAGGTGGAGTCCTCTTTCAGTGCTTTTCAGACTCTGAAAATATGAAAAGATTTTTGAGCACTTTTCGTTTCGAACTTGTAAAACTAAATGAAAAGAAGTCTAATTAGTATAAGTTTAACCCTTTTCTGGACTGAGATAAACTAGCTACAAAAAGGAATACCTTAGTCAAACATGGCTAAGAGGTTCTCTTGATTATTGTTTTCTACCTTTTAAGACTTAAGAGACTATCTACGAAAAGAGACCTCTAGATTTTTCTTTTCACCTCTTTTTGAAACTCTCTAAACATGGAAAAGAAGTCGAGTTAACCCTTTTTCGGACTCATGAAACTAAAACTTCGAAGGACTTATCACAATGACGAGATCGAGCTACTCCTTCCTAGGGCTCGTTATAAATACTAGGATAGATTCACCCGAAGGATGAACTTATTGGACAAGAGTATCATATCCTCTTCAAGCTCGAGATTAAAAATAAAGATGTACTCACTTGAAATAGTGGGGGGAAATGGAAGGAAACATATATCCTGTATTTTGTATGAAAGGCAATATGTCACTCTTGAACATGACACTTACCTATATCTCGTGTCGGGTTTGGGGCATCCTCACTTTGTCACTTGAATTCCTGGGTTTTGGAAATCCATTTGACTCTCATTTGACTATATCCTATTGTCATCATGACCTCTAATCCTATTTTGAGTCAAATGCTACCAAATTAGAGAGTTGTTTCACTGATATATTCAAGAGATGTCCCATCTGCAAATTCAAACCACTTATACCCAGTTTGACTTTTTCTACATCAATCCTGAATCATTTTTTCCAACTTTGAAAAATCCTATGTTTCGTGTTGATGATGTGGGAAACATTATGGCCCTCCTTCAACGGATCACTTCTTATCGACTCCAACTCATTTTCCAAGAAGATGATCTGGAACTCCTTTTAAGTACCTTGGAGCTTGCATGCCTCAATGGAAAGTTCTTTGCATTTGACGATTGGTTCACATCACTGACCTTCGATCGAATGATTATGCGAGTGTTAAACTTCAACTTCATTTTTCACACTCGTGGATTGTGTTGTTGTACCTTGAGAACCATCATCATCATTGGTGATTTCTCTCGTGCATGTTAATGGTTTACATCATTGGCCAGTAATCAGGTGGTTTCTACCATGTTCGACTACAACCCATTTATTTGCATGGTGAGATTCGTACTTTGGTCGAATCAAGACATAGATGAAGACCCTGGGTTTCTTTTGATAATATAGGTTGTGTGGATTTATTAAGTATTCATGATTGTAAACATGATCCTTTCTATACTGAAGGTTGTGTGCATGTCATGGATCCATGTATTGTTAGATGCTTACACTTTAAGAATAATTAATTAACTAACCTACGTAATTAACTGGGGGTTAGAGGGGGGGCAGAACCCTCCCTTCGTTGTGTCGATTGCGCAGCGGGGGGGTCACAAGGGGGCCGACAGCACCCCGAGAAATTTTTTTTCGGACCCTATATTAGGTTGGGCAGACCTACCTATGGTTTTTGGTCCATGGTTTTGGACGTGATGGTTTTCAGTCCATGGTATTGGATGCTTCAGCATGTATAAATATGTATTGTAACATTGAAAGAAATATAATGAAAAATCAAGCTAGTAGTCTCGGTTCTGGGATCTATGGGAAAATCTCTGTGTATATGTGTTTTATGTGTTATGCTCTCGCATTGTTTATTTTCTGTGTTTTAGAATTCGTATGCAGGTAATTTCTGTATGGGGTTCAAACCTACATTTGGTATCAGAGATGTTTTGGCTTCAATGGGATGCCTTTGTTGCTGAGGGGTTTCGCTCGGGCCTGTGGTAGACCCTATTCAGTGGGAGATCTACGAGATCGATTCTGGTGGTGAAAGAAGATGGTGAGTAGTGGAAAGATAAAGGTCAATAAATTTAATAGGCAGAGTTTTAAGTTATGGAAACTCAAGATGGAGGATCTGTTGGTGGATAAAAATCAGTGGATCGCGGTAGATCTAGATACTAAACCAACATGAGTGTCCGATGAAGAATAGAAGAAGTTGGATCAGAAGGCAAAGAGCACAATATGATTATGTGTCTCAGATTCAATATTGCTGAATGTATCAAGGGAAGCTACAGCGAAGGCTTTGTGGGACAAGTTAGGGACTTTGTACCAATCTAAGTCTTTGGTGAATAAACTGTTCCTATGGAAAAAGCTGTATAACCTAAGGATGAAAGATGGAGACTCAGTGACAGAGCATCTAAACACATTTAATATTGTGGTAAGTTAGTTATTATCTATTGATATTAAAATTTCAGATGAAGATAAGTGCATAAGTTTGTTGTGTTCTCTACCAGATTCGTGAGATAGTCTGGTTATTGAAATAGGTAGCAATGCAACTGCCTTGCAATTTGATGAAATAGTCTCATCCTTGCTGACGGAGGAGATGAGATGGAAAAATATGGAGAGCCAAAATGGTGATGACTTGTCTGTACGAGGACGGTCCCAAAACAGAAACAAAAATAAGTCATCGAGTGGGAGATCTAAATCTCCAGGAAAACCTGTAAAGTTGGTGTGTTGGAAATGCGGAAAGGAAGGGCACTACAAAAGGGACTGTAAATCTAAAGCTCCTGAAAAAGGAAAGGGATCTGATGATGCTTCTTCTGCAGAGGCAAAAACCACCTTAGATGAAGGTGGGGATGTGTACTTGTCTTCTTCAAGTACACATGTAGATCATGAGGCATGGTTGATTGACTTAGGTGCATCCTTTCACTTCACTCCCCATAGAGAGTGGTTCTGCGAGTATGATAATACAATGGTGGTGATATCTTCTTAGAGGATGATAGGAAGGTTAGAATCATTGGTCGCGGAAAAGTAAAGTTGAAGTTGCAAGGTGGAAGGGTTAGAACACTTTCGGATGTTCTGCATACTCTTGCATTAGCTAGAAATCTGATTTCTGTCAGCAAGCTAGATGATGCAGGTGTAAAAATAGTGTTCGAGAAGGATACCTGCAAGATGGTTCGAGGAGCACTGGTATTGATGTGGGGAGTTCGGACTGGAACTCTGTACAAGCTACAAGGTAGCACTATTGTTTATGGGTGCAACAGTTCTGTGGTTCCTGAAAGTGGAGCAGAAAATGTAGTGGTCTCTGGAGAGAAGACCATGCTATGGCATCAAAGGCTTGGACATATTGGAGAGAAGGGCCTTTGAATACTTCATGGTAAAGGTATGGTAGAAGGTATGAGTAATAACTCTCTGGATTTTGATTTCTGTGAAAATTGTGTATATGGGAAGCAGAATCGGGTGAGTTTCCCCTCTGGTGGTAAGATGACGAAACAGATATTAGAGCTTGTGCACAATGATGTGTTTGGACCTGTGAAGGTTCCGTCACTGGGTAAATCTGTGTACTATGTATCATTTATATATGACTTCTCAAGGAATACATGGATATATTTCCTTAAGAATAAATCTAAATTCTTTGACATGTTTAAATAATTTAATTCTCTAGTGGAAAACCAGACAGAGAAGAAGATAAAGGTGCTGAGGACAGATAACGGTGGAGAGTTTTATAGTAAGGAATTTGAAGAATTTTGTAAGAATTGTGGTATATCACGGCAGAAGACTACTCCATATGCACCTCAGAAAAATGGAGTTGCAGAAGGAATGAACAAGACATTGATGGAAAGGGCAAGAAGCATGCTCAGTGGTGTCAACTTAGGATAGGAATTCTAGGCAGGGGCAGTGGAGACAACATGTTACCTGGTCAAGAGATCACCTTCATTAACGTTGGAGGATAAGACTCCACAAGAGGAATGGACTGGTAAGAAACCCTCTCTTTCACATCTGAGGGTATTTGGATGTGATGCATATGTACATGTTCCAAAGGAGAAACAAACCAAGTTGGATAGTAAATCTGAAAAGTGCATCTTTATTGGGTATAAGGATGGTTTAAAGAGTTATAAGCTTTGGAACCCAGAAACAAGGAAGGTTGTGTACAGCCGAGATGTGTTGTTCAGAGAGGTGAAATATGTTATTAAACATGAAGTACAACCAAAGGAACATTAGAAGATAGAGTTTGAGCTAAATGAGGAAGAATCAGACTCTATAGCAGAGGAGGAATCAGAAGATGAAGAGCCACAAACTCTGGGTGTAAGAAGATCAGTTCGAGAAAGAAGGCAGCTAGAAAGATATAGTCCATCTGCTTTCTGTTCAAATTTTTCTTTATCTATTACTGATGATGATCCCAGAACTGTGAAGGAAGCAGTAGATTCATAGGATGGAAAACTCTAGAAAGAGGCCATGGTTGATGAAATGGCATCTTTGCAAAAAAATGAGGCTTGGGATCTGGTGGAGTTATTGGATGCAAGGAAACCCATTGGCAAAAAATGGGTGTTCAAGAAGAAGACAAATGCAGAAGGAAAGGTGGAGAAATACAAAGCTCGGTTGGTAGAAAAAGGTTATTCCCAGGTGCCGAGAATTGATTTTGGTGATATTTTTTCTCCTGTCACCAAGGCAAATTCTATTAGATTACCTTTATCTGTTGCTACTACTTTTGATTTTGAGGTAGAACAGATGGATGTGAAGACAACATTTCTTCATGGGGATCTGGAAGAGGAGATTTACATGAAGCAACCGGAAGGCTTTGCGGTGAAGGGTAAGAAAGAACTGGTATGGAGGTTAAAGAGGTCTTTGTATGGGTTAAAACAATCACCAAGGATGTGGTATCAGAAATTTGATACATTTATACGGGGACTTGGCTTCACCAAAAGCAAAGCAGATCACCGTGTGTATTTTAAATTAATTGGTGACCATGTTATTTACCTGGTCTTGTATGTGGATGATATGTTGCTGGTTGGAAATGACAAAGAAATTATCTAGGATTTGAAGACCCAATTTTCCTCCAAATTCGACATGAAAGATCTTGGTGCTACAAACTATATTTTGGGCATGGAAATTAAAAGAGATCGGGAAAAGAGGAAGCTCTGGTTAATCCAGAGGAAGTATGTCGAGACAATACTGCAGAGGTTTAATATGCAGGATAGTAAACCGATGAAAGTTCCTATTCCTGTAGGTGTAAATTTATCTACTGAACAGTGTCCTAAGGCACAAGAAGAGGAAGAGGATATGTCCTGTGTTCCATATGAAAGTGCAGTCGGTAGCCTGATGTATGTAATGGTCTGTACTAGACCAAACATTGCACATGCAGTGGAAGTATTGAGCAGGTTTATGTCAAAACTAGGGAAGGAGCATTGGACAGTAGTGAAGCGGGTTTTCAGGTATTTGCGTGGCACTAGTGATTATGGTTTGTGCTACCAAGGAAGACCAGGATTGGACAAAGTTTTGGATATCCATGGCTCTTTGATGCGAACTGGGTTGGAGATTTGGATCAGAGAAGATCTACAAGTGGGTATGTGTTTAACCTATTTGGAGGTGCAGTCAGTTGGATAAGAAACAATCTGTAGTGGCACTATCAACTACAGAGGCAGAATACATGACAGGCACTCATGCAAGCAAGGAAGCAGTTTGGTTGCATAGATTGTGTTCAAGTATGGGGTTAGTACAGGGAGCTATAAGGATAGACTGTGACAGCCAAAGTGCAATTTTCTTGGCAAAGAAACCTGCTTACCATTCAAAGACAAAGCACATTGATGTTCAATATCATTTTGTGAGGGATATGATAGAAGAGAAAAAGGTGTTGCTGGTAAAGGTGGACACTTTGAAGAATACTGCAGATGCATTGACAAAATCTGTGAGCTCTAAGAAGTTCTCTTGGTGTAGAGAAACAATGGGTGTTGTAGGGTTGGATAAATGACTAAGCTCTCTTGTCGCCCCCTGTGGAAAGAAAACAACAAGTGGGAGAATGTTGGGTTGTGTTATTCTTTCCACGATTAGCCCATGTAGAGAATCGTGAGGTTAGAGGGAGGGGGCGGAGCCCTCCCTTCATTGTGTTGATTGCGCATCGAGGGGGTTACAGGGGGGGTGGTATCCCCCCTTGTCCAGGGGGTTTGAGGGGGGCGAGTAGCCCCCTGTTGCCTCGGGAAATTTTTTTTTTGGACCGTATATTAGGTTGGGAAGACCTACCTATGGTTTTCGGTCCATGGTTTTGGACGCGATGGTTTTCAGTTCATGGTATTGGATGCTTCGGCATGTATAAATATGTATTGTAACATTGAAAGGAATATAATGAAAAATGAAGCTGGTAGTCCCGGTTTTGGGATCCAGGGGAAAATCTCTGTGTATATGTGTTATGCTCTCACATTGTTTATTTTCTATGTTTTAGAATTCGTATGTAGGTAATTTCTGTACGGGATTCAAACCTACACCTTGATCCTATTTCCATGGATATCTCCCTTGAGATGTGGAACTCCTCCCTCTTTTCATTGATCCTCAACTCCCTCTCCTTCCCTATAAATTAATTTCCCACCATCCATTAATGGTTGGCTATTGGTTGGTTTCCATCCTAATGGTGAATTGTGCCCAAATGCTGCCCATTTGCAAAGGAGAAAAGGTGTTTGAAGGCTAAGGCTTGGACACTAAATCTCACTTGAAGGAGGCTTCCAACATCAAGGCTTCATTGATTGTAATGCTCCCTTTTTCGTCTATTAATAATACAATATATGTTTTCTTTCCATAAATGTGTCAATTATTGTCCATTTATTATAATGCTCCTTGATCTGTTACATAATTTGTATTAGAAAATGTTATTCTTTGCAAATTTTTGTTGTCTCCACTTGATCTTTCTTGCAGGCACTCATCTCCACCAGCAAATAGGAGATCATGAGCATGGAAGACAAAGCGTCAAGGTCGACAACAAGGGTATTAGCAATAGAGAGAGGTAGGAGATCTATCCTCCTTTTCATTTTCCCATGTTTCAAGCTTGTGTAAAAATGAAACCATTCCCACTTTACCGCTCATGATTGTCATTTTTATCAGCCTATTTTTGTTAGATGAGCCTTGGTTTTTTCATTCTGTCGTTGCCATCTCTTTGGCTGATCATATGCTTTCACTTTGTTGTTTTACCCTTGCCTGGGGAACATCTGCGATGAGTGGTCTTAATAGCGAATCTATTGACCTTTACATGTTTTGAGTAGTTTCATCATGACCAGAACCAGTTGTTCTCCTTTTATATCACTTGTTCCTCTAGGTGAAATCCTCTTTCACCTCTTTTTATATTCCAAAAGTATGAAAATATTACCAAGCACTTGTCTTTTCGAACTCATAAAAGTAAATGAAAATTCGTCTACTCATTATAAGTTTAACCCTTTTCCGGACTGAGATAGACCATCTATGAAAAAGGAATACCTTAGTCGAACATGGCTAAGAGGTTCTCTTGAGTATTGTTTTCTACCTTTTAAGACTTAAGAGACTATTTATGAAAATGGAGCTCGGGAGTTTTCTTTTCGCATCTTTTTCAAACTATCTAAACATTAAAAAGATGTCGAGTTACCCCTCCATCGGATTCGTGAAACTAAAACGACAAAGGACTTATCACCATGATGAGACCAAGCTACTCCTTCCTAGGGCTCATTATAAATACTAGGATGGATTCATGTGAAGGATGAACTTATTGGACAAGCATATCGTATCCTCTTCAATCTTGAGATTAAAAATAAAGAGGTAATTGCTAGAAATAGTCGGGGAAAATGGAAAGAAACATATCATTAGGGGAATTTTGAGGTCTAAAAATGCGCCTCCTAAGGAAATTATAAAATAATAGTGGAAATAATAAAATAATATTAGATTACATCATCAAATTTAGAGGGAAAAAAGAAAAAACTATTTTTTCAACTCATATTTTCAACTTATCTCCTTATGGGTTTACTCAAATTTTGAGTAGAAATACTTGTTGGATGCAGAATTTGATTCCTCATCCAAGGAGTACCCATGCTGTGTACTTTTGATGGAACCTGCTATAATAAAAATTGCAATCACTTTTTTCATGTATTTCTCATTTTTCGTGTAGCAAGGTCCATCGAAAGTATGCAACACGGGTACTCCTTGGATGAGGAATTAAATTTTTTATCCAACGAGTACTGTTGCTCGAAATTTGAGTAAAACCATAGGGAGATAAGTTTAAAATACGAGTTGAAAAAATAGTTTTATTATTTTATTATTTTTTAATATTTTAACTTTTTTACTCCAAAAATAGTGAATCATCCCCCATGGTTGACATCATCATCTTGAATCCTATTAGTTCTTATAAAGTTTATTTTGGTTCTACATTTTTCTTAGGAGGCCCATTTTAGACCTCAAAAATCCCCTAATGATCTTGTATTTTGTAGAAAGGCAATATGTCACTATTGAACATGACACTTATCTGTGTCTCGTGTCGGGTTTGGGGCATCCTCACTTTGTCACTTGGCTTACCGGGTCTGGGAATTCCATTTGCATCTCATTTTATTATATCTTATTGTCACCATGACCTCTGATGCTATTTTGAGTCAAATGCTTCCAAATTCTAGAGTCATGTCGTTGATATGTTCAGGAGAAGTCCCATCTACAAATTCAAACCACTAATACCCTGTTTGACTTTTTTTTGCATCAATCCTTAATCACTCTTAACAACTTTTCAAGATCCTATGTTTCATTTCGATGATGTGGGAAACATTATGGCCCTTCTTCGACAGATCACTTCCTGTCGACTCCAGCTCATTTTCCAGGAATATGATGTAGGAACTCCCGTTTAGTACCTTGGATCTTGCATGCCTCAATGGCAGGTTCTTCGCATTCAATCATTGGTTCACATCACTGGCCTTCGATGAATAATTCTGCGAGTGTTTGACTTCAACTTCATTGTTCACACTCGTGGATTTTTTTATTGTAGCTTGAGAACCATCGTCATCATTGGTGGTTTCTCTCATGCATGTTAACAGTTTACATCATTGGCTGATAATCAGGTGGTTTCTACCATGTTCGACTACAACCCAATTATTCGCATGGTGAGATTCATACTTTGGCTGGATCGAGACAGAGATGAAGACCCTTGGTTTCATTTGATAAATCCAAGTTGCATGGAGTTATTAAGTATTCATGATTGTAAACAAAATCCTTTCTACACAAATGGTTGCGTCCATCATGTGGATCCATTTACCGTTAGATGCTCGCACCATAGGTATATTTACATTAGAGATGTCATATATATTGTATTATGTGTTATTTGTAGCTATCCTAATGGTGTTTCTCTAATTCCTTTCCTTTGCTTGTAAATCATTTCATCCATCACTTCCCATTCTGACTTCAAGCTTTAGGGGGAATCTGTTACACAACATTTTTTTGTACTCCCAGTCTTGTATCTTGAAGTGTCACAATTTGTGTCATTAATGTCACAAGTGTCACAAAGTGATGAAAACCATCGCAAACAATGTATTCACCATGAAACATGTTTGGAACATCCATGAAGAGAAGGAAGAAAACTTGCCTTGAAAGAATTCTAAAGAGATTTTTAAAAACCTTGTTTTGCAAGCCCAACGCTACTTTTATTACACAAATATGTGATGGTAACCTTTGGAATTACACATGTCTAGCATTGCTAGCACTACTTTTATTAGGAAAATCCACACTAGTCCTCTTCAGCCAATTTTTCCCAAAATGGAGGAGAAGCTTCTCTTACTAGAAGGCTCGAGAATGACAATGTGGTTTCAGATGAATGAAGATTGGAACGAGGCCTCCCCTTCCTAGCCCTTGATCCTATTTTGATGGATCTCTCCCTTGAGATGTGGAAATCCTCCCTCTTTTCATGGATCCTCAAATCCCTCTCCCTCCTTATAAATGAATTGCCCACCATCCACTAATGGTTTTTTGTTGGTTGGTTGTCATCCTAGTGCTGAATCATGCCCAAATGTTTCCCATTTGCATAGGAGAAAAGGTGTTTGAAGGCTAAGGCTTGGAATTGGTATCTCACTTGAAGGAGGATTCCAACATCAAGGACTCATTGGTTGTAATGCTCCATTTTTCATCTATTGATAATACAATATATGTTTTCTTTCCATAAATATGTCAATTATTTTCCATTTATTGTAATGCTCCTTTATTTGTTACATAATTTGTATTAGAAAATGTTATGATTTGCATAGTTTTGTTATCTCCACTTGATCTTTCTTGCAGTCACTCATCTACACCAACGAAGATGAGATCGTGAGCTTGGAATCCAAAGAATCAAGGTCGATAGTAAAGGTATTAGCATCAGAGAGAGGTAGGAGTTCTATCCTCCTTTACTTTTTCTAGTATGAATTAGGAAAGATTTCATGTAGTTGTCTGATGTAGTTGTTATATCCTCCCATAGGACTAGAGGGATCATTATGTCCACAGAAAGGATTGCCTGCACAACAACATGGTACATGCATGTGGTTCTTTAGTTATTCTTTTGTAATTGACGTGGAATTTTCCTAGATTAGCAGTGGTGTTAGCCTTTCTTTACTGTTTCCTAGATATCCATGGTGTTTTGTGTTCCTCGTTTGGTTTGAGATTTGGATGGATGGTAGAGTTGGATTATGGTTGAGGCACTCTCAGGAAAATTCCCAAGGGTCAAGGGTGGAGATGGGATTCCTTCTAGAACTCTTGATGGATGGGGGGAGACTAGAAACTTCCTCTGGAGCTAGTGAAAGAAGTCAAGGGCATCCAACCTTGTTTTGATACTAGTGATTCTTGGATCAGTTTAGGTGAAATCATTGTGGTTTAGGGTTGAGGTGGTTTGGCCACTGGAAGCCCTGGTTGGTTCTATTCTGGTTTAACCCATATGATCCCACATTCATGCTTGGAATATGTCACATGAATGATTGGATGAAATATAGATTTGGTTCATCTCAATCTATGGTCGAGTGGTATGTGGAAGTCCCTGACTTGGTTGGCATTTGCATATTTTAATATGAGCTATTTTCTTACTATGATTTATGAGCACATGTACTAGTTATTATGTTGATCTTATGGTTGGTTAGTCATAGATTTTATTCTGGTTATATGTTGGCTATGGGAATTGTTGAATTATGTGCTCTTAATATGGATTTTTTTCATGATTTGATAAGTTATTAAATGGGTCATGTATGAATGGGATAACAAGTGTTGTTGCAACTAGATTAAGAGGGAATTGAGCATTCTTGATAATTCTCTGATGAAGTTAAGAAGACCATGATCAGATATGCATTCGTGACCTATAGCTACTATGTTTACTACATGTTTGATGAAATGTTTCTTATGTGATTGGTGAGTCTTGACAAAGTTCTAGCCCTAACATTCATTGTACATGTTATTATCTTAGACTGAGTTTCGGAGGGTTTTAGGTTGTTCTGAGAAGTGGCCTGTAGGCTAGCCCTAAAAAAGTGGCATATATCTCATAACCACACCCTCGGAATTGGAGAAATTTGGTTGTAACTAAATGGAGGCAATATTATACATGCAGGTCAAACCTTTAAACCACATGCACAGTGTGTCAAGCCTAATGTTGGGGTGTAAAGCTTGAGAAGAGAAATTTCCAAAACAGGGATTGATCGCAAGTGAATGTTGTGAGACACTTTGGTTATCTAGTGTCCCTAAGGGATGAAAAAATGTTTCCAACAAGAAGACCCACTTCCATAATTGGAACTTGGAGGTCAGGTCATTTCATAGTAACACTCATCTCATGTTTACCCTAGAGAACTCATAAAAGTGGGTAAATGTGGGATGGGGTTGTTACAAGGTGGTACCAGAGCGAGGATACAATACTATACCTCGAGGTACATGTATATGGTTTTGTGTTATTTTAATTTTTACATCATGATGTTGATATGTGTTACTATTATTATATATATCATGCTAATATGGACTGAGTTGTGCATATGTGATAGTCTCCCCTGAGATTCCTTGAGGTATGAATTTGATTATGTCTTCTATTTGGTTTATTTAACATGGTATGTTGCAGTAAATAGAATATCAAAAATGAAGAGAAAATTGATGGAATACAGTTCACATGACTCCCCTTACAGGCCTGATGTAAATTCCATAAAATGGGAAAATTCAGTTGAGCAACAAAGAGAAGAGTATTCTCCTGATCTAGGAGATACGCTAAGGAGTCTGAAGGGAAATATTCAAAGTTTCAAGGTCGATAATAATAGGTTGATTGAGGGACAGGAAATACTTTCAAGGACTCAAGAAAATAAATCAGGAGTCAATGCAGTGATTCTTCAAAGCCTTTCAGATTTACAGAAGTAGCACTAGTAGAAAATGATTAAATTAGTGATGAGGTGACTCAAAAATTTAGTTATTGTAGCTTTTCCAAGTGAAATACTACCACAAATGAGAAATCTTAAGTCGTTAACTAAAAATGACTAGCATAAATAACTAATTTAGTCTCAGGTTAAAATATACGAGTAGCTAATAAGTAATACAACTAAAAATGACTAACGTGAATGACTAATTTAGTCTAGTAACATAAATATGACTACTTAACAAGTAATACAATAGTACAAATCAGTGTTTTATGTTAGTCATTTTAATTATGTCACTTGAACAAACTAAACCTACAAGTGATAGGGGATTCAAAATTTGTTATAGATTGGCTGAAAGGTTATACTTCCTTAAAAACTACCTTACTGCATCAATTGACTATTAGAGTTATGGAACTAATTGGAACCTTCAGGGTTATACCCTTTGATCACATTCATAGGGAATTGCATTAAAATATTGATATATTATCCAAAATGGGAGTGGGCTTATAGCTGGGTTAGATACATTATGAAGAATACCTACAAGGAAAAGTGTTGAGTAATTAGTAGACAACACATTTCCTTTAGTTTAAGACTTAACTTTTCATGCATATCTACATTTTTTATTATTAGGGTCATATCCATTGAAATTTGGATATTAGTTTTTAACTTGGATACCATGTTTTTTATATAGTTTGAACATACATTATGAACATGGTAGTACTACACTCTTATGAAATTATTTGAATCCTATGGGGATTTTGATATTGCCCAAACATTAGATGTTGAACATATTACAATATCATGTCATTAAGGTAAAGAAAATTTAGTATATGTTAGATGATCTAAATTACATCTTTGCATTAATATTAATACAACAATTATGTCTTTTTCTTATTGGGAAAAACAAGTATGGCATTTCCCATCACCTAAGTTATTAGACAATTTACATAGGAATACATGCAACTACAATAATATTTTCTTAGTTTCTAAAGATGGTTTGATTTCATAACAATGATGATCATTATTTGTCTTCTTGGTACCATATGTCAATGTTGGGCTTCCATGATGGCTTTGTGATGGTTGGGATTCCTAATAATAGGCATGTGAACCCCTAGGTGTGCAGTACACAACTTGTTGAATTTGAATATAGGGTTTGAAACTTGGTAGGCACAATGTTGTGCATGTTTTATGAAAGGTTGTTGAGGTTTCAATGCATTACCTTGAATCCTACAAGAGCATTGTGCCAGCCCTTAAACCCTATGTTAAACACTCCATGCTTTGGTATTGATGTGAAAAAATAAATTTCATGAAAAATATATATTTATAATTTATACAAAACCATACATCAAATAAATGTAATTATGCTAAAATTATACAAAATATTCAAATATGATTTTCCTCATAAAAACTTCAAATACATATAACTAGCCTATATCCATCTTAACGCTAGATCTATCAAGCGCTGAGAGGGATCCAATCTCTTGAGATGAAAACATCTTTTTTTTTAGTGTAAAACTTGAGGAAAGGTGTGCACCTCGAGACATTTGATCCCTCTAAGCGCTTGATATATTCCATATTAAGATGAATCTAGGTTGGTTATATAATACTATATAACATCTATTTTTTTATTTATTTGTCTCTTTCTTATTCTCTCTCTCTATTTCACCCCCAAACATGCACACACACTCTCCATATATATATATATATATATATATATATATATATATATATATATATATATATATATATATATATATATATATCTCCCCCTCCCTCTTCCCCTTTGCCTCTCTCTCTCTATCTTTCTTCCCTTATGTATTTCTTCTTCCTTCCCTCTCTCTCCCCCCCTCCATCTCCATCTCTCTCTCCTTCTCTCTCTTGATTCCTCTCTTCCCATTTCGCTCCCACCTCCCTCTATCTCAACCCCCCATCTCTCTCTCTCTCTATGTGTGTGTCTCCCTCTTTCTCTCTTCCCATTCTCTCCCTATCTCTCTCTTCCCTCCTCTCCTCTCTCCCTCGACCTCTCTCCATCTCTCCCTTCTCTTTCTATCTTTGTCAGATTTGTCAATATCTCCCTCCCTCTGCCACCCCTCGCCCTTCCACACCCTCTCTCCCCTTCGCTTTTCTTTTTTTCATCCCTTGGATGCTTAGTTAAGATGGATCTATGTTGGTTCTTAATAACAGTATTTATATTATATAAATTTCACATCTTTAAATATAAAAGTATCCTCATTTTTATTTTTATTAAAACCTTAATTTAATTTCTATGGGAATATTTTTAGTAGTGGTTAGGATAAAGAGTTTAGATATATCTAAAAAGTAATTATAACATTTTTCCTTTTAGCTTCAATTTAAAAATATAAAATAAAATTAAAATAAATTATTTTTATTGTGAAACATGTTATGGTTTTTGGGCATGTGGTATTGATAAGCCATGGTGTTGGCCCAAGGTATTATAACAAAGCCTATTTACAAGTTAATAGTATCCATGGTAAACTAGGGGTGAATATCCATGGTTAAAAATGTTGTCATATTGTTAAAATATATTTTGATTGTGAAATAAGTTATGATTTTTTGGCATATGATATTGATAAGCCTTGGTATTAGCCTTATGCTATTATAACAAAGCCTATTCACAAGTTCATAATTTCAATGACGGTGAATGTCCATGATTAATAATCTTGTCATATTGTTATAGAATATTTTGATTATGAAATAGGTTATGTTTTTTGGGCATGGCATTTGGCCCATGGTATTGTAACAAAGCCTATTTACAAGTTAATAATATCCATGGTAAAGTGGGGGTGAATATCCATGGTTAATAATATTCTCATATTGTTTTAAAATATTTTGATTGTGAAATAAGTAATGTTTGTTTTGGTGTGTGGTATTGATAAGCATGGTATTGGCCCATGGTATTGAAACAGAGCCTAGTTTTTACAGGTTAATGATATCCATGGTAATGTGGGGTGAATATCCATGGTTAAGAGTCTTGGGATATTATTATAAAATATTTTGGTTGTGAAATAAGTTATGGTTTTTGGGAATGCGGTATTTATAAGCCATGGTGTTGGCCAATGGAATTGTAACAAATATTATTCACAAGTTAATAAAAAAAATCAAAATATAACAAATTAATTTTTATTATTTTTATTATTGTAAATTTTGATTATTCATTAACCCAACATTTAAATGTTTATAGTCGATATCATTTTTAATATTTTTAACGCGGGGGAATTGACTATCCAACTATAGCCATCAAATTTGAATATAAACCACATAACAATTTAAATTAGTTTGCCAATAAAAAATGGCATCCTCTACCAAGGTGCATTCTCTACCAAGGGCCACAGGTAGGAACTTGTGGGGATGGCCCAAAATTGGCCTGGATCTTGAAAATTTTGTTTTCCAATAAAATTGTTTGAATTATATTTTTACTGGGGAAATTCTAAAACCCTATGTTACCTAAATCCTTGAAAATCTCAAAATTAGCCTGGATCTTGCAAATTTTTTTCCCAGTAAAATTGTTTGAATTATATTTGTACATGGGAAATTATTAAATAGTATGTTACCTAAATTATTGAAAATCCATCATTATTAAACAGTGTGTTACCTAAATTATTGAAAATCCATAACTATAACCTAAATTTACAAAGTATTATACAAGAACCATAGGAAGGGTATATTATTCATAAATTTATACGTACAACTGTGAATAATTTGAAAAACCACTTTACATTTACAAATAGTTACACGAGAGTCAAGAAATACTTGAGGAGGGCTCGCATGAAGAAGACATTTCCCTGTTCAAAGACATAGTACTCCAATCTTTGCACTTTGAGCACTCCGAGAATTGCTTTATCATTGCCTTCATCATTCACCAAGGGCTATCAAGGGTTTTATGGATAAGAATGTTGTATTCAGAAAGCACTCGGTCAAACCCAAAAACAAGGTTCTATTCATATTTCCTTATGCATTTTCTCTTCAAATTATTTATGGCTAACTTATTACTTTAGTGGCAACAAAATATCAAGAGTTTTATGGACAAGAATTTTATTTAGAAATCTCTGGTTCAAACCTGAAAACAAGGTTCTATTCATATTTCCTTATGTTTTTTCTCTTCAAATTCTTATGGCTAATTTATTTCTTTAGTGGGAACAAAATATTTTCGTGAGATAAAAAAACGTTTCATTGTGGGTGCATTGTTTTTTATCATTCACAACAATATTTAATGTGATTTGGGTAATTTGAGCCGAGATATATATAGGTATTTATTATTGCCTGTAGATATCGTATGATATGATGTGATTTTTATTCATGGAATATGTTCTTTGACTGTAATACAAGTAATCCCACATGGGCATTGGTCACTTATGGGATTTCATTTGCCTGGATTATTTTGCATCTCATCATAGTCTTGGTGTTCACATTAGCTTCGTCAGGTATCATTAGGGGAATTTTAAGGTCTAAAATGGACCTCCTAAGAAAAATGTATAACCAAAATAAACTTTATAACAACCAATAGGATTCAATATGATGATTTCAACCATGGGGGATGATTCACCATTTTTGGAGTAAAAAACTAAAAAGATAAAATAATAAAAAAATAATAAAACTACTTTTTCAACTCATATTTTCAACTTATCACCCTACGGGTTTAATCAAATTTCAAGCGAGGGCACTTGTTGGATGAAAAATTTAATTCCTCATCTAAAGAGTACCCACGTTGCATACTTTCGGTGGACCCTACTATACAAAAAACGAGAAATACATGAAAAAACATGATTGCAATCACGTTTTCCTTGTATTTCTGATTTTTCATGTAGCAGGGACCATTGAAAGTATGCAACATAGGTATTCCTTTGATAAGGAATCAAATTCTGCATCGAAAGACCCATAGGGAGATATGTTTAAAATAAGAGTTCAAAAAAGTAGTTTTTTTCTTTTTTCCCTCTAAAATTTGATGATGTAATGTAATCTTATTTTATTATTTCCACTATTATTTCCTAATTTCCTTATGAGGCCCATGTTAGACCTCAAAATTCCCCTAATGGTATTTTAATCTTTACTACTCAAATTGCAATTTGTATTTCTTTGTTTAGGCACTAAAATTGTTGAGGGGTTCTTGTCCACTTTGTGGATCATTCTTGTATTTGTGATGTCTATAAGAAAATTAATTAAAAGTAAAGTAGAATATTCCATTTTGAGGGTTTTGTTGACTTTGTGATATCTTCTTCACAACAATTTTTTTAAATTAAAATTAATATGGCATGTCCCTTTTAAGGATTTTGTTTAGCATGAGTGTCACTATCTCTTGTAATGCATATTGAATGACACATTGCAAATTGCTATGTCAAAAATGCACATTAGCGAAGATGGTTTTCTGATATCTAGCGTAGCACAATAGTATTTAGCCTAGGAGGACCTTCATGATATATCTGCCCCTACAATCAACTACATGAGATATATGCCTTGGTCTTCTCATGAGCTTAAGACAAAGCTTTTAATTTTTTCTATAATTGTAACATAATATTCCTCATTTAGGCACTAACATTGCTTAGAGGTACTTGTGTGTTTTGTGTTCCCCTATTGTCTGTTACACAATATTTTGTCATATATCTTGTTCACTTCCCATGCCATATCCCGAATTGCCAAAACATTGACTACTATGCAGCATATCCGTCATGATATACAGACCAAAACCTTCCTGAAGAATCAAAGGAAAACTGCCTGAATCCATTCTAGAGAAGGTTGCCTAAAAACCTAATTTCTAGCATCAACGCATTTTTCTCCATTGCCTGCCCATGCTGATGGTAGGTTGCTCAGTTATACACTCGTGATGCCACCATGGGTTTTCATAGTAAAACTCGTGTTGAGCCTCTTCTGGCAGGCTTTCCCAAACTAGAGGAGAAGCTTCATTCACTAGAACCTTCAGGAAGAACGATATGGATATTGGTTGTTGTTGAAATGGTCGGTCTCTCTCATTTGGGCCTCTTGACCTTATCATCATTGGCTTTCCCCTTGATATGTGGACCTTCCTCGCTCTTTTTTGTGGATCCCTAACTCCCTCTCCCTTCCTATAAATTCACTCCCTTCCATCCCCAAATGGTTTGTCATTGATTTTTGCATCTCTATGCTGAGATTATGCTTACATGCTACCCATTCTAGCTTGGAGAAGGAGTGCTTGAAGATTCTTTTCTTGGACTTGGACATCCACCAAAAGGAGGGCTCCAACATCAAGGCATAGGTTGTATGGTTCCCTTTTTAGTTTCTTAATATATACATCTGATTTTCACTTTCCATAATTGTGTAAATGTTTATGCTATTAGCTTAATGTTCCTTGATCTGTTAAGTAGTTTATGTTTCATGTATGTTATATATGCTCTCGTATCTTGCAAACTACTTTGATCTCACTTGCAGGTTTCTGGACGTGAAGAAAAACTAAGGAGCGAGGCCTAGAGCAAAATATTTGAAGCCATCTCTAAGGATCGAGCGATTAGCATCAGAACAAGGTAGGTTCCTCCTTCTTCCTGCATTTGTCAAGCATAATCTAGGAAAATGTTTATTAGATTGTTTGGTTTGTTGCTAGACCCACTCATTGGGATAGAGGGATCGCCTCTATTCGAAAAAAGTATTTTCCTTCACAACAAAATGGTGACTCCACTGGGGAAGCTATAGCATGTTCATCCTACTTTCTCAACTAATCTATTGATCAGTTTGACCGACCATCGTGTTCACAATTAGTTTGGTTTGATATAGGTTTGCACAATCACTGGTTGTTGTCTTAAAGTGCTCAGTTTAGAACTGCTTATGCAATTCTTTTTATTTTTTTATTTTTTCCTCGACCAACGCATTTTTTGATCTCACAGTCGCGCTGCTAGCGCACTTTATCTTAAAACAGTCGTGCTTATCCCCTGTTCAGTGCCTGTTTGGCCTTAACAGCCGCATTGAACCCTAAGATTGGAAAAAATATAGGGTTTCTCTATCAAACCTTAGTGTGTCTGAGCCCCTGAGATCTTGTTTTTGCCTGCATTACTAGTTTTTGTTGATGTTTTAATCGGTTACCTCATTTTATTAGCAAATTTTTACTCCTTTGAACTTTCAAGTGTTTGAGTGAAATTGGATTGACTTTAGGGTTTATAGGTTGATTGATTGTCTCTTGTCTCTTGTGAATGTCTTTAGGTCTCTGGTTTGAAAGAATGTTTAGGTCTGTTCATCTAGTAAAATCACTTGAAACATTGACTTACAGTGGTTTTAGTTTGTCTTGTGCAAAGTTTTTTTTCATGTGTATTAGGTCATCTTGCATTTGAAATCCCTCTTTGTCGTTTATCAAACATAGATTATATTGTTTGGTTTGCAAACTAAAATGAGTATATTTTCTTATGTATTTGAAAGAGAAAGTGAAAGACATTTTCATTGAGTGATTTGAATTTGGTGTTACTTTGATTGGTTCCTTCTTTGCATTTAGGAGTATTTTGGATCAAAACATTCTTTTTTTTCTTTAGTTGAAGTCTAGTTGCATATAGACATCTAAAAATAAAAGAGAATAATATAAGTTAAAGTTCATCTTAGTGAAGTGAAGGCCATTTTTTGCTTTCAATAGGTTGCATATTCATTAGTGAAAGTGAAGTTTAGTTTTTCTCTTGCATTTTGCATTTGGAAAAGTTAGTGGAGGCATATTGTTTGATGCATTAATTGCTTGAACTCTCTTCCCTTGTTAGCATGGAACTCATTGAAATGAAAATTTTCCTTTTTCTCATATAGTTGCATACTAAGATTCAGGTGACATCGTTTGAGTCCAAAATTGAAATCTTATTCAAGAAAAACTTTAAAATTCATTGAATTAACCTAAGGAGAATTTTGAACTTAACGCAAACATTTAGAGGTCTAGGCTAGAGAGTGTTCCGATGTCTATAAACCTTGCAGCTGTCGTTAACCGCTTGCATTGTATCTCGGTCATGAAATCTCGTTCTAGTATGGAAGTATATCAGAGTCTCTTGAGTACTCTAGGGTATATCAAAGGCACTCTAGTATGGTAAGTATATAGGAATGTTGTCACCGAATGGTTATGCATTCGACAATGATAACACAGACTTGTGCTCCCCGTATCGTCAAGTATATTGGGAGACCCCACTAGGTTGCTATCCTTTAGCCACATGTAACCGAGTCAACCGCCTTGTAAATGTGATACACCGAACACAACATTCAGGGAGATTGGTCATTGTATGTTAAGTCCTTGGTTTTGGCTAAGGTGTATATTGAGGTTCTCTGATACTTGGTAAACCCTCTTACCTATCTTACCCCTCTTTTATTTTGTTTTGTTTTGTTAATTTCTAAAATTAATTAATTGGCTACGGAACAACATCATTCCTTGTGGAAATACTCCTTAGTAGATCTTAGGTTGATACTGATGGCAACATTTCTTGAGTCTACCAGTCAAGGAAACCCCTTTGAAAAGAATCCTAGTTCTTTTCCTTTTTTCAAAATACTAGTGCTCTGTATATCGCAACGTTTTCCCTTCTTGGATTGACCAATGGTCTGTCAATTTTGTTATTTTTGTCCTCGGTGATTCTGAGTGTCCAAACTTCTTTTCAACCAAATTCTCCTCCACTTGAACAACATCAACCTCATGTTGATCCTAAAGTTGACCCCTCACCTTCTTCACCTATTTCTTCACCCCGTTCTTCCTCTTCACCTAGTGAAAATCTAGATTTTAGTAACTAGGAAGCTAAGAAGAAGAGGAAGAGGACAAAGAAGAAGAAGAAAAATAAGCAAGGGGGAAACCAAGCATCCATTGCTATGGATGAAACTATGTAGAAAAATCTTCCAACCAATCCTAGAAAGTAAAATTCCCTTACATGTTGTGTAAGGGTGACCACCTTCTTCGGAATTGTCTAGGTATTCCCAAGTTCTTAGAAGTGTGGTCCACAGGTTCACATCAACCTTTGTCATTAGCCTCTCACGATCATGCTAGTGATAAACCTTCAACTAGTAATAATAAGGTCCATGGGAAAAATGGAAAAGTCAAATTTCCCTGTAAGTTGTGTGAAGGTAATCATCCCATTCACCTTTGTCCTCTTCTTGATGAGGCTTCCAAAGAGTTGGAAAATCTTACTGCTTCCTAGCCTCGTCTTCTGGAAAGTTATCGAAAGCTTTCCCCTAATCCTCCATTAGTTGATCTAGTGATTGATCAAAAGTCATATTTGTTCAACCCCGCTCTCTCCGAAAGTGAGTCTCATGAGTTCGTTTTCGACCAACCATTGGTTAAGAAAATGGTAGACTTGGACCCCCCTTCAGTTAATCGTACCTTTATGGTAGAGAGTGAATTTCGTACTGCTCAGGTTCTTATGGTTTCTTCAATTTCAAATGAACTGGAGGGAAATCCTATCATTCCCAATCTGCATGAGAGAAGTTCTCCTATTCCCATAGAGCAAGAGGGAAGCCCCCCTATTCCTCACACACCCCCTCTGAGTAGTTTGGTCACTTCTTATCATACTGGCAAGCTATCATACATTTGTTATCATTCTATCCTCAACTAGTTGGCAAGCTTTAGGTTCTCCTTAGCTTGTCCCCGTCACCCAGAATCTGTTAGGTTTTAACACAGGATCCAATCAACTATTAGGGATCCTTCCTACATTAACTATTACTTTGGGAGGAAAGACTGTCTATATAGACGTGATGGTTGTCCAAGGGCCTTTATATTTTAATCTAATCCTTAATCATGACTATGTTTATGTCATGGGAGCTCTTGTCTCTTCTCTTTTTCGTGTGATTTGTTTCCCGCATGAAGGAAGCATTATGATCGTTGATTAGCTTATGTTCATTGGTCATGAATCAACTCCTAATAAACCATCATCCCTAAATGGTTCTTATATGCAAGCAGTATCACCCCCAACATAGGTTAATTACGTGGCCACTTATTCCAAACCCACATCTACTGATGATCTAGTAGGTGATTAGTACATCATGTACTGGGGGCATTGGAGCCCGATTTTTCATTTGGATCCCTGGAAATGTATCCCTTCTAGAGTGTTTTTCTCCCATTTTATGACAACCTCTTGGAAGCCATGGCCTCTTTTGGTCTGTGATCAAAGGTGTTGGAGCAGAGTTCCTTGTCTTGTGTCAAGCTCGTTAAAAAATGAAACAAGGGATATGAGGATAGTTTCTTTTACTATGTCAACCTCGTTAAAAAATGAATAGGGGTTATGAGGATTGTTATTTTAATATGTCAACCTCTTTAAAAAATGAAATAGGTTATGAGCATGGTTCCTTTCCTGTGTCAAGCTTGGTAAAAAATGAAACAAGGTGTCATGAGCATGGCTCTTTTCTTCTGCCAAGCCCATTAAAAAATGAAACAAATCCCCCTCCAATTCGAGTATTTTATTAGATCTCATAAAATCCCAGTCGATTCTTTCACATGATCTCGTAAGTGAACCTTCATTCCATCCACCTGTTAGTAACCAGTAGTCTACTTAGGTGAATCAAATGAAGCTTGGGGGGCATGTACCTCGAATTTAGTCATTATGTTGGGGGCATGCAAACTCATCTAAAGCATAGTTTATCTTTGTTTCAAGATTGTGTAAAAATGAAAACAAAACCAAGCACATTTTGTTTTCGTTTCAAGCTTGTGTAAAAATCAAACCAAATCTAAGCATAGTCTGTTTTCGTTTCAAGCTTGTGTAAAAATGAAACAAAATCCAAGCATAGATTTTCTCATGTTTCAAGCTTGTGAAAAAATGAAACCATCCTCAAGTATACTCAAGCATAGTTTCCCATGTTTCAAGCTTGTGTAAAAATGAAACCATTTCCCTTTTTACCTCTCCTGATTATCATTTTATCAGCCTGTTTTTGATAGATGAGCCTTGGTTTTTTCATTCCATCGTCACCGTCTCTTTGGCCGATCATACGCTTTCACTTGGTTCTTTTACCCTTGTCCGAGGAACATCTACAATGAGTGGTATTATTAGCTAGCCTCTTGACCTTTACATGCTTTAAGTAGTTCCATCATGACCGAAACCAATGCTATCCTTTTATACCACTCGTTCCTCTGGGAGGCGTCCTCTTTCAAATCTTTTGAGACTCCAAAAATATGAAAAGATTGTTGAGAACTTGTTTTTTCAAACTCGTAAAAGTAAATGAAAAGGCGTCTACTTAGTATAAGTTTAACCCTTTTACGGACTGAGATAGACTAGCTATGAAAAATTAATACCTTAGTCAAACATTGCTAAGAGCTTCTTTTGGATATTGTTTTCTACCTTTTCGGGTTCAAGAGACAATTTAAGAAAAGGGACCTTTGGAGTTTTCTTCTTCGCTTATTTTTCAAACTCTTTAAACATGAAAAAGATGTCGATTTTCACCTCCTTCGGACTTGTAAAACTTAAACGATGCAGGATTTGTCTCCATGACAAGACCGAGTTCCTCCTTCCTAGGGTTTGTAAAACTTACTAGGATGGATTCATTCGAAGGGTGAACTTATATGGAAATAATATGTTATCCCCCTCAAGATTGCGATAAAACATATATGGGGTACTCACCAGAAATGGTGGTGGAAAAAGTGAAAGCATTCATCTTTTGTATCTTGTAAAGGCAACATGTCACTCTTTAACATGACACTCATCTGTTAATGGTGTCGGGTTTGGGATATCCTCACTTGGTCACTTGCCTTCCTGGGTTTAGGGAATCCATTTTACCTCTCATCTAATCATAACATTCTGCCATCATGACTTCTAATCCTATGTTGATTCAAATGTTGTGAAATTCTGGAGTCGTGTCACCGATATGTTCAAGAGAAGTCCTATCTACTAGATTTTCCTATACATTGTCTGACTTTCTACCACAGTCCTGGATCGTGCTTATCTACTCTTCTACATTCCTTTTGCTTCATGTAAATGATGTGGGATTCATTATGGACCTCCTTCGACAGATCACTTCCTATTGACTTAAGCTCATTATTCGGGAAAATGATCTAGAAATTCCCTTCCAGTACCTTAGAGGTTGCATGCTTCGGTGGCAAGTTCTTCGCATTCGATGGCAAGCTTACATCATTGACCGTTGATCAGATGATTCCATGGGTGTTTGACTTCAGTTCATCTATTCACAGTCGTGGATTGTGCTAATTGTACCTTGAGAGCCATTTTCACTATTGGTGGTTTCTCTCGTGCCTGTTAATTGTTTACATCATTAACCAGTAATCAGGTGGTTTTCTATCATGTTCGACTTTGACTCATGTATTCACATGTTAGAATTCGTACATTGATCGGGTCAAGACGGAGCGCAAGAACCTAGATTTAGTTTCATAAAATCCAAGTTGCGTGGAGTTATGAGTCATTCATGATTGTACACATGTTCCCTCTGGATGGATGGATGTGGCCATGCCATGGGTCCATATTCATTATCCTTTCTATTCAGATGGTTACGACCATACCAACGATCTTTGCACATGATCCCTTTTTTACAGATTGATGCGTCCATACCGCGGATTCGTGTATTATTAGATGCCTATTCTTCTATTTTTAGGCATGATCATCAGAGCTGTCAGATATGTATATGTATATGCTTGATTTGCAGGTCTCCTAATGATGTTGTTCTTGTCCTTACACTAAATTGTAAATCATCCCATCCATCACTCCCTGTCTTGCCTTCATGCTTTAGGGGGCATTTATTACACATTATTTTGTTATATCTCCTATTCACTTCCCATGCCATATCCTGAAGTGCCAAAAAATTGACTACTGTGCAACATATCCATCATGATATATAGATCAAAACCTCCCTAAAGAATCAAAGGAAAACTGCCCTGAATCCATTCTGGAGAAGGTTGCCTAAAAACCTAATTTTTGGCATTAGCACATTTTGCTCCACTACCTACCTATGCTGATGGCAGGTTTATCAGTTATAAACTTGTGTTGCCAGCATGGGTTTTCATAGGAAACCCATGTTGAACCTCTTCTGGTAGGCTTTCCCAAACTAGAGGAGAAGCTTCACTCACTAGAACCTTCGGGAATAGCAAGGTGGATAATGGTTGTTGATGATATGGTTGAGCTCTCTCATTTGGGCCACTTGATCTTATCATCAAGAGCTTTCCCCTTGAGATGTGGACCTTCCTCCCTCTTTTTTGGATCCCTAACTCCCTCTCCCTTCCTATAAATTCACTCCCTTCCATCCCCAAATGGTTGGTCATTGATTGTTGCATCCCTATGCTGAGATTATGCTTACATGCTACCCATTCTAGCTTGGAGAAGGAGTGTTTGAAGAGTCTTTTCTTGGACTTGGACATGGACAAAAAATGAGGGCTCCAACATTAAGGCATAGGTTGTATGATTCCATTTTTAGTTTCTTAATATATACATCTGATGTTGACTTTCCATAATTGTGTAAATTTTTATGCTATTAGCTTAATGTTCCTTGATATGTTAAGTAGTTTATGTTTGATGTATGTTATATATGCTCTTGTATCTTGCAAAGTACTTCGATCTTCCTTGAAAATTTCTGGACGTGCAGAACAACTAAGGTGAAAGGCATGGAGCAAAAGATTCAAAGCCATCTCTAAGGATCGAGTGATTAGCAATAGAATGAGGTAGGGTTCCTCCTTCTTCCTGCATTTGTCAAGCATAAGCTAGGAAAGTGTGTATTAGATTGTTTCGTTTGTTTCTAGACCCACTCATTGGGCTAGAGGGATTGCCTTTGTCCGTAGAGGGGATTTGTCTTCACAATAAAATGTAATTCGAATTGAGTCATTACGTTGGGGGCATGCAAACTCATATCAAGGATAGTTTATCTATGTTTCAAGCTTGTGTAAAAATGAAACCAAACCTAAGCACAGTTTGTTTCTGTTTCAAGCTTGTGTAAAAATGAAACCAAATCTAAGCATAGTTTATTTCCGTTTCAAGCTTGTGTAAAAATGAAACTAAATCCAAGCATAATTTTTCTCATGTTCCAAGCTAGTGCAAAAATGAAACCATCCTCAAATATACTCAAGCATAGTTTCCCATGTTTCAAGCTTGTGCAAAAATGAAACCATTTCCCTTTTTACCTCTCGTGATTGTTGTTTTATTAGCCTATTTTTGATAGATGAGCCTTGGTTTTTTCATTCCATTGTCACCGTCTCTTTGGTGATCATACACTTTCACTCGGTTGTTTTACCCTTACCTGAGAAACATATGCAATGAGTGGTATTATTAGCTAGCCTCTTAACCTTTACATGTTTTGAGCAGTTCCATCATGACTAGAACCAATTATTATCCTTTTATACCACTCATTCCTCCATGAGGAGTCATATTTTGTCTATTTTTAGACTCCAAAAATATGAAAAGATTTTCAAGCACTTGTCTTTTCGAACTCATAAAAGTAAATGAAAAGACGCCTACTCAGTATAAGTTTAACACTTTTCCGGACTAAGATAGACTACCTACGAAAAATGAATACCTTAGTTGAACATGGCTAAGAGGTTCTCTTGGATATTGTTTTCTACCTTTTTGGGTTCAACAGATGATTTACGAAAAGGGACCTTTGGAGTTTTCGTTTTCGCTTCTTTTTCAAACTATCTAAACATGAAAAAGATGTCGAGTTTCACCTCTCTAGGACTCATAAAACTTAAATGATGCAAGACTTGTCGCCATGAAAAGACTGAGTTCCTCCTTTTTAGGGCTCATAAAAATTACTAGGATGGATTCATCTGAAAGGAAAACTTATATGTAAACCATATGCGATCCCCTTCAAGCTTGTGATAAAAAATATATGGGACACTCGCTAGAAATGGTGGGGGAAAAGTGAAAGTGTTCATCTTTTGTATCCTGTAAAGGTAGCATGTTGCTCTTGAACATGACACTCATCTGTTACTCGTGTTGGGTTTAGCATATCCTCACTTGGTCACTTTCCTTCTTGGGTTTGGGTAGTCCATTTTTCCTCTCATCTAATCATACCATTCTGTCATCATGACTTCTAATCCTATGTTGAGTCAAATGTTGCCAAATTCCAAAGTCGTGTCGCCGATATGTTCAAGAGAATTCCGATCTACTAGATTTTCCTATACATTGTCTAACTTTCTGCCACAGTCCTAGATCACACTTATCTACTCTTTTACATTCCTTTTGTTTCGTGTCGATGATGTGGGATTTGTTATGGCCCTCCTTCGATGGATCACTTCCTGTCGAATTCAGCTCATTATCTGGGAAAATGATCTAGAAACTCCCTTCCAGTACCTTAGAGCTTGCATGCCTCTATGCAAGTTCTTCACATTTGATGACATGTTTACATCATTGACCTTCGATCAGATGATTCCACAGGTGTTCGACTTCAGTTCGACTTCAGTTCCATTATTAACATTCATGGATTATGCTGATTGTACCTTGAGAGCCATTGTCACTATTGGTGGTTTCTCTCGTGCCTGTTAACTGTTTACATCATTGACTGGTAATCAGGTGGTTTTCTATCATGTTCAACTTCGATTCATCTATTCACATGTTAGAGTTCATACATTGATCAGGTCGAGACGGAGTACAAGACCTTGGATTTTGTCTGATAGAATCCAGGTTGCATGGAGTTATGAGTCATTCATGATTGTACAGATGTTTCCTCTGGACGGATGGTTGCAACCATACCTTATGTCCATATTCATGATCCTTTCTATTTGGATGGCTATGACCATATCGAGGAACTTTGCACATGATCCATTTTTTACGGATGGCTACATCCATAACCCGGATTCATGTATTATTAGATGCATATTCCTGTATTGTTAAGCATGATCATCAAAGTTGTCTGATATGTATATGTATATGTATATGTATATGCTTCATTTGCAGGTCTCCTAACGGTGTTATTCTGATCCTTGCACTGACTTGTAAAGCATCTCAACCATCACTCCATGTTCTTCCTTCATGCTTTAGGGGGCATCTATTACACAATATTTTGTCATATCTCTTGTTCACTTCCTGTGCCATATCTCGAAGTGCCAAAACATTTACTACTATGTATCATATCCATCATGATATACAAAACAAAAACTCCTTGAAGAATCAAAGGGAAACTGCCCTGAATCCATTCTGGAGAAGGTTGCCTAAAAACCTAATTTTTGGCATCATCATGTTTTGCTCCACTACCTGCCCATGCTGATGGGAGGTTGCTTGGTTATACACTTGCATTTCCAAGGTGGGTTTTCATAGGAAAACTCATGTTGAACCTCTTCTCGCAGGCTTTCCCAAACTAGAGGAGAAGCTTCGCTCACTAGAACCTTCAGAAACAACAAGATGGATATTGATTGTTATTGATATGGTCGAGCTCTCTCATTTGCGTCTCTTGATCTTATAATCATGGTCTTTCCACTTGAGATGTGGGCCTTCCTCCCTCTTTTGTGGATGCTTTACTCCCTCTCCATTCCTATAAATTCACTCCCTTCCATCCCCAAATGATTGGTCATTTATTGTTGCATCCCTATGCTGTGACTATGCTTACATGTTGCCCATTCTATCTTGGATAAGGATTGCTTGAACAGTCTTTTCTTGGACTTGGACATCCACCAAAAGGAGGGCTCCAACATCAAGGCATAGGTTGTATGCTTCCCTTTTTAGTTTCTTAATATATAAATCTAATGTTCACTTTCCATAATTGTGTAAATGTTTATGCAATTAGCTTAATGTTCCTTGATCTGTTAAGTAGTTTATGTTTGATGTATGTTATATGCTCTCATATCTTGCAAATTACTTTAATATTCCTTGCAAGTTTCCAGATGTGAAGGACATCTAAGGAACAACACCTGGAGAAAAAGATTCAAAGCCATCTCTGAGGATCGAACGATTAGGATCAAAATGAGGTAGGTTCCTCCTTCTTCCTGCATTTTTCAAGTATAAGATAGGAAAGTGTGTATTAGATTGTTTGGTTTGTTGCTAGACCAGCTCATTGGGCTAGAGGGATCGCCTCTGTCCGCAAAATGGATTTTCCTTCACAAAATTTTCTTTGTAATATCATTTTAATTTCAAGCTAACTTAAAATAAAAATTTAAGATATATTTCCACAATGATTTTGATATGTATTAATGACATTATCTCCTTGTAATGTATACTGGATGATACATTGTAAATTGCTACGTTGAAGTGCATATTGGTGAAGTTTTCATTCTAATATTTAGCTTAACATAATAGTGATTAACATTGGATAGTCATGACATATATGTTGATATAATTAATAGCAATTAATAAACACAACACTGCATCATTTAAGAGGGTATACATTATGATAACACAATTGTATGTGGTGGTTTTGAACATCTCATGGTGTATATCTCTACATGTATGCTCATCAAATGTTGCAGTGCTAGGTGCATATTCGTAATATACAATCAAATAAGTGAGTGCCCCATTTCATGTAAACTTTTGTATATGGTAGGAGATATGTCACATTTGAATTATGGTGTTTATGTGTTGTAACTGGTTATTGCATTTTCTACTTGGAGACAAAACAATATTGTCTACCACTAATCAACATGGAAAAATACCCCTTAAGACTGAATTTTTCTACCAATGATGTACTATTTTACAAAAATTGACTGAATTTTACTAGATTGATGGGGGAACCATGAGACGCTATTTTGGTTGATTCCACCAAGATCTTGCACCTAGGACTTTTACCTTCTTCCATCCCTTTCAAATTTGTGCCATTTGGGTGGGGAAAACATATTGAAAATGGAATCGTAGTGGACAAATTAATTGCCTGTTTACATGAATAGTGAACTAATACTTCATTTCCAAGTAGAGAGGATTTATGAATGAACCTATGAGAGAAATTTGGTGCATGTAGTGGTAGGCAAGACATTGTAGACCAGAGGTGTGAAGGTGCCTACTCAAATACATGATTGTTTTTGGTAATGTGAATTCATGGATTGGATATTACATTGGTTATCATCTATGAAGAACAGGGGATGCACATGTGATTCGCTGATTAAGGTCACTTTATATTCTTTCTGTTGTGTTTTTACATAAATTTAACTTTTTTTCTTGCTCACCTTTAGTTTTATTGAATCTTTCCTAAACTATTTTAGGACTATTGTCTTTAAAATCCCTTTGATTCACTTGTTTGTCTTATGTTTGGGCTAGAGAAAACATGGCTTAAGATATCAACGAATTATCCTACTAAAAACTTTCTTAATTGATTTGTATGTCTTTAGTTTCTTTTCTGCTCTTTACTACTCTAGTTTCTGTGATATTAGCCTTGTAATGAAACTGTTAGAGAATATCCTCTCTTTGTAGTTTTTCAACTAAATATATTGACTCTTAGCATTGCATTGAGAGGTGCATTCTATAATCTAAATCTCTAGTATGCCAAAAACCATAAATATATAAAGTTGATGTATTATCAATAAAATATAAGCTAGTGTAGATTCGTATTAACTGTGTATCTATCATGTGTTGATATTTAAGGTGAAAACATTTTTTAGAGTGAAAAAACTTAAGGAAAGGTTCACACTTCAAAGGATTTTGTCTATCTTGGTGTTTGACAGATCTAGGGCTAATATAGATCTATGCAGGGTGATTTGAATTATGATATAAATAAATATCACTTTTTGATATATTCATCTCCATCTCTCTCAACCATGTTTGAAATTTTTCTTATTTCCTGTTTTGGTTGGCTTGATAGATTATGACCACATTTGTGCTTGTTTGTTACAATATATTATTCATGTTTCTTGCAAACAATATCATATTAATCACCTTGGGCCTAGAGCACATGAATTTACAGGAGAATGAATAAATGGAAATCTTTTAGTTATGTATTATAGCTGTGGATGGGAGCATACAAAATGGAATAAAAGAAGAAAAATGGAAATATAATGAATAGAGGGAACGTATTGAATGTTGGGAAACACCACTAGTATTTATCTCCACTAAGGAAAATTACTAATCCAAATTCACCCTTGTTACAGAATAAAAATAAGGGTTAATAACATTCATCATGGCTACATGTAAAAAAAAATTAAAAAATTAGTGGGTCCAATTTTGGACCATTGACCAGTCCTAGCTTCATTCTCTTAGGGCCTTCCCAAAGATCTCTAGGAAACAACCAACTGCTCCTACAAGATATAACATTAATCCATAGACATCTATAATCATTAATACCCTTTAGATTGTTGGGTATGTGTTATATTCTTTGTACCATTAGCCTCATGCATAGGAAATATATGTTAGGGGAAATGAGATCATACACAATTGAGATGCAACCAAAAATATTATTTGTCAAGATGCTAAAAAATCAGTTGGAAACGGAAAAATATGATGGTAAGTATATTTCATCACTCTCAAAAAATTTAATATCCCTTTCCACAAACAAAGAGAAATTTATCCACACAAAGGAACAAGTTCATGTAGCAGAACTTGAAATGTCCATCGGGTTGGTTTTGGATAACTTTAGTGATGTGAGTTGAACATAGTTGATTGGTTTTCTTCAAACAATAAAGAAATATGGGTTGGCACCATATAATTAGTCATTATTTTTCATTATGAATGTTTTCTTTTAAGACCTGTTTGTTTTCTTATCTAAAACTTCACTAAGGAAAACTCAAATAATGCACATGCAGGAAAACATAAATCAAGAAAATGAAAGTTGACAACTCAGCTGATGTAGCAACGAATTCCTCCAATACCTGTTGCAACTGGTCATGGAAAATAAAGCGTGGAATATGAGAATGCAACATACACACTTTCTAAAACAGCCTTGCGAGATGCGTGCAAGTTATCTTCCACGTCCAATAAAAATATGGGAAAGAAAGTTGAAAATGAAAACTTGTATGTATCTAGTTGGCTTCACTTAGAATAATTAATCATCTGTATTGAAATTAGTATTTTGTTAGTTCTACTTGTATTTTTATATCCACTCTATTGTTTTGTAATATTGACCATCTCTATTAAGATTCTTTTTCTATATGAAATATGCAAGTTTCCTTTTATCATGAAGTCTTCTAAGAAATATTGTATACACTTTTTTACTTCAATGATCTATCACATGGTCAAACTATATTTTTTCAGTACAAGAAGCATTTTATGAAAATCAATGAAATTCACAGCTTCATTTCGCAAGGCCTTGGGAAGCTTCAGAAACCTAAAATATTGAATGCAAATTCTGTTTTGAGGATTGCAGAAAGCTTCATGGGTAGAGCAAAGAATTTCGAATATGAGTTCTCCAAGTAGTATTTCTCTTTGAATAAGACCACTAGTTGCAGTGGATTGTCAATATAATTTATAGTTATTTATCAAGCTTCAGCAAAAAGCTTATCCTTTTTTGATTGATTATTAATTGATGGATTTGTTATTTCTACTTGTTGCTCTTTCTTGAATTTTTTGTGCTAACTAGTTTGAACTAAATGAGGATCAAACATTGGTGGTATCGTTGTAATATGTTAAATTCTAATTTGTATTGAATCAAGTATTTGTTGTAAAATATCAATCGATGTGTTATATCTTGGAAATTACAAGTATTGTAAATATGGGAAAACTATTGGTGTTTTGCATGTAAATCTGCAAAATAAATCAAAACTACTCTTATTTTATCTTTTCATTATAATGATCACTGATGTTTTGAGTTTGAGTGATTGCAGATGGCCACAGGTGTTCCCTCAAATTGGAAGATTAGTGTTGCAATTCAGTGTGGATTTTCCATTCAAGAATCATATAACAATTCAAAGCTGAAAGTTACATTCCAAAATAATCCTATTTTGGGGATTACTAGTGGTGATTGCTACATATTTTTGATGTTGGAAATTTTCTCCAAATCACAACTAATATATTGTACCACGGGCCAGGAACATAATGGGAAGGGAATTGTTTTGGCAATTTATCCACTTATATTGAAGTGATCCATAAATATAATCAAAACATTAATAATTTGATATAGACTAGTTGACTTATTCATATGCGATAATGAACCCAAATAGTAGTTCTTATCTGAATAAATACTCATCAAACTTGGGCATTCTTGACATCATCGACCTCCAGCCTTAGAATTACTCACTTAGCCTTCTACATTATCCAGTTATATACATGTATACAAGGCTATCCTATTATTGTATCCCTTTTCTTCATTTCATTTTATTTTAGACTTAACTTTGGTTTTTCATAGGAGTTTGTTTGCACTCCCACACTGTATAAGTAATCTACAACTTGAGCTTTTTAGCATGTAACTTAGTTGGCATGATTGTGCCTAACATTCCTTGAAGTTTGAATACTAATTTGACTAAGGTGTTATTTTCTATGGTGATGTTTTATTTTCTTTTTTTATATAGGTCATCTGGTGACATAATGGCCACTATTTCCAAACTGAAGAAAACTTGTTCGAGTTTCTTGCTTTTATGGGGAAAAATGGCATTGACAATATTGTTGATGTTAAGGTATATATCATATAAATCCTTTATAGTATGCTTTATTTTATATTCCAGTGTCCATCGTCTTTCATGTCTTATACTCTACATTGTGTCTTCTTTATTTTTTAGGAAAGGAACTCAATATTGACACTAAGAAGGAGGGATTGAAGAAAGAGGAGAACAATGACGTTGGAGCGAAAAAATGAAAATTAAAGAGAGAGAGAAGGGAACTAGTCTATTGGTACTTGTAGAGCCAATATCTCACATAAGACACACACAGAGACTGATGATCAAGTCCTCATAGTTGGTGAATTCATCTACAATGCCTTAACAACACAATGATAATTTTTTTGAAGTGACGAAACAATATTTCATGTGTAAATTTTATTCCAACCAATATTAATTTGGAAACTCATATTGTAATACTTGACATTTTATATAATATAATTTTCGTGGTTGAAATTATTTATAGTTGCACTTGATATTATTTAGTATTATAATTAACATTTGTAACTTTGCATTTTCATATTAGATAAACATGTACATTGTATGACATTTTTTTTTTAAATTTAGTTGCAAAATCATACTAATTGATTTATGTTGATTAATAATGAACACATAAAATCAATCTAAAACTACTAAATTAGTAGTTTATATTGATTAATGATGATCACAAATAAAATGAATATATGACTAAATTAGTTTCTTGTAATGGTTGTTAATGAAAGTAAATGAAACGACTATAAACTACTAAAGTAGTCATTTATATAATGAATATGAAACTACCAAAAAAAGATAAATGACTACTACAAATGATAATTTTTTTATTACAAATGATGACTAAATTTTGCATATATATGACTATTAGTAGCTAATTTGCAATATTTTATAACACGACCAAAATTTAGTCATATTTCTTTGGTCATTAATTGGTTTCAAACGATGACTAAAATTTTCATATATATGACTATTAGTATCTTATAACACGCCCAACATTTTGGTCATTAATTGGCTTTCTCGGGTGATCATCTAGTAATATATTTTGTTATATATTTGGTCATTAATTGTGGAAATTAATGACTAAGCTAAAAACGAGACTAAAAGTTGGTTGCGTTATAAGATATTGTGAATTAGCTACTATTGGTCACCGACTGAAAAATAGTCATTTATATGCAAATTTTAGTCTTTTTTTAGTAACTAATTAGCCATTTTATACTAGTGTAGTGATATTTGGTGGTTAGTCATGGAGATAGGTAGGAGAACAAAACCAATGGGGCATATGGTATGAGTTCTCATAGAAGATGCATAATGGACATAAATGATACAAACAAAGGTGGAAAATATTTGGATACAACTAAAAGGATGGGTAGTACTTATGGATTATATTCTAGCTTTGGTTCTAGGAGACATCATCACCATCACCACCAACATCCTTATAGGAGGAGTGAGAATGGATACTTTCCATAGGATTTCAAGAAAGCCAAGCCTCCTACTTTTGATGGAGAGATGAATAAATTAGATGATGCAGAAGCATGGCTACTTGGGATGAAGAACTTTTTTAGATTGCATGATTATTTAGAGAACATGAAAGCCAAGATAACTACCTTCAATTTCAATGAAAAGTAGACATTTGGTAGGAGGATGTAAATCGTGTCAAAGGCATTAGAGAAGAGGAAATAATTTGGGAAGAGTTTGAGAGATTTTTCGAGAAAAATTACTTGTCTCAAAGATACTACGATAAAAGGTACAAGGAGTTCTATGTGCTGAGGATGGGTTCCATGACAGATGATGAGTACATGAGTATATTTTTGGAGCTATTGAGATATGTGCCTTATCTCAAGGATGAGAAAGTGAATATTGAAAGGTTCATAAATGGGTTGCTAGTAGCATTCAAAGACCTAATTGTGTTTCATGAGCCTTGGTCATTTGAGGAAGCTCTCAGAAAGTTGGAGCATTGTTATGAGTAGTGAAAGCGTAAGCCTGAGTTCATGCATGACTAGAATGGTAATGAGAAGACTAAAGGAAAATGGCCTAAGAAGTAAGGAAGACCTTAGGATGCAGGTGATAAGGGAAATGTGGAACTTTACAAGAAGTTTAACACAATTGAGAAAGGAAATGGGTCTCAGCTTATGGAGAAGCAGAATAAAGGCAATGGAAGAGAACCATTGTGGTGTTGAAATTGTGGTGGAGATCATCACAGGAATGAACAACCCTCATATTTATAGTGCATAGGAGGCATGAGCAGTTGGGGTGTAGCTTAGAGCATTCCACGGATTTATGCAACAATGGATAACAGGAAGGTAGATCATCAAGGATCTGTTATTAAGATCAAAGGTGGAACCAAAGGGATATTTCTAGGCAGAGACTTAATGCATCTTGCAGCAGAAGGAGCTCGCGCTCCGAGACTGAGAAATAGAGCAAGTTATCCTCATATTTAAAGTGCATAGAAGGCATAAGAAATTCGGGTGTAGCTTAGAACATTCCTCAGATCTATGCAGCAGTGGATAAAAGGCAGGTATATCATCACAAATCTGTTATTAATATCGAAGGTGGAACCAAAGGGATATTTCTAGGCAGAGCCTTAATGCATCTTGTAGCAGAAGGATCTCATGCTCCGAGACCGAGAAATAGAGCAAGTTAAAGTGCGTGAAAGCACTTGGGGGCCGAGGAAACTACATGGAAGATGGTTGATTAGATGTGGTCATAACGGACTATGTTTTGTTACAACTGAATTCTCAGGGAATTGGAATCCCTTGAGAGATGATATGTGCAGGTGTTAAGTTGCAAGGCAGCATGTTGGGCACAATAGGAAATGTAACTGATATATTGTTATATTTATCAAGGCACTTACAATTTTTGTGGTTACGGAAGTATGATGCATGAAGTTGCATGGAGAAAGAGACTTCCATAGATCTTAAGGAAGGCTTGGGTTGACCTTTCACTCATGAACTCTTGGAAGCACTAGAGACCCATGGGGTCTAAGTCATGGTGTCTATGAAATTTTTGTTCTTTCGGTGTTTTGTGATTAGTTTGTGCTTGATTTTTGGTTTTTCTATGACCAGTGCTTGACAATGCCACTTTGTTTGTGTTGTTGTATTTTGTTTGGTTTCTTTTTTTTCCTTTATCCTTCCTTCTTGTTCTTGCCTTCTATATTCTGAGGGACTTGGGGATTGGTTGGGAAGGAGGAAAGTTAATGGAGCTCGAGGGGAGCTGAGTGAAACCCAATAGGTAATATAAGACTCGGATGAAGCCCAATGCATGAATAAATGGCAGTTAAAGGAAAAAAAAGAAACAATGACAACCAGTTGGGTTGGTTGGATCCATTAAGGTAAATGGGCAGTGGTAGGACAGTCATGAGAAAGGTAACATGAAAGGTAAAGTAAATGGATTTGAGGTATCATATTCCTTTGCTAAAGTTGGAAACTATTGTTCTCAATGTTGTGCATGTGTTGCACAGATAAAGGAAGTTCTCTTAACCTTGATCTTATGAACATTGGTAATTACGTTTTGATCATGACTATGCTAATGTTTATATATATACATATATACATACATACATACATATGTGTGTGTGTGTGTGTGTGTGTGTGTGTGTGTGTGTGTTTATGTATATGTATATGTATATGTATGCATGTATGTATGTATGGATGTATGTATGTGTGCATGCCATTGAATGACAAGGTCATCAAGGATCATTCTTATGGAAGAATGATTGCTGTATGCAAGTGAGTGGCATGAAAAGGTTCCTGGTTCAAGAGGAATCAATTGGATAGAGAAACCCTGGAAAATATATAGGTTAGTGTCATCTAGATATGATTTCGATACTATGTTCTTATAACTATGCCTATGTTTTTGTTATGGACATGCAGTACTGAAGGATACTTCAACAAAATGAAAGTAGTGTGATCTGCAGCATGTTGGGACAAGCGTGGATATTGAAAAGAGCCACAGACCCAGGACTTGGGTTGTGGATGAATATAGTAAGGCATGGGAAAGACACTAGAGGCAAGAATTCCTTATAGAGATGGTGTGGTTACTATTTTCGTGTACATGTGGTATTGTGTCATGTGTATTAAGTAGTCATTGTATTGTGACATGTGCATTCAATGTGTTGTACTATGCATACATATATGTGTTTTTTTGTACACTATGTATGTGTATGTGTTGTGAAGGGGGTTGGTTCTTGGGATCCATGGAGGCTATGGGTTGGAGCCTTGTAATAGCTTGGTTTCCCTAGAGTCTGTGAGTTAGATCCATGTAACAACTTGGGTTCCCTAGAGGCTGTGGTTTGGAGCCTTGTAACAATTTGGGTTCCCCAGAGGTTTTGGGTTGGATCCCTACAACAACTTGGGTCCCCTAGAGTCTATGGCTTGAGATATTAGTCCTTGGAGCCCTATATATATTGGGAAGAGACCAATCTTGAGTTACTGATATCAAGGCAAGAGGCGATATAGTCTATAGAAATCCTTATTGTTGATATTGAGGGAGGAGACAAGATAGTCTCTAGATTTCCTTTTTGATTTGGAACAAGAAGGAATTGGGTGCTTTCTAGGTTGGCAATTGATCCACTGTGTGCACGTGATCAAAGAGAAGAAAAGGCACTAGGTGGTTTCCAAGTTTGGAAACTGATTTAGTATGTGTATGGAAAGAAAAAGGAATAAAGCTAGAAGCAAATAATGATGTGAAAGATAAGTATCAATATTTATTTTAGTTTTAATTATGCACGTATTCTAAGATTCTGATTCTTGATTGTTGAGTTTTAAACTAACTACATGTGATATGTTTATATATGATGATTTGATAAAATAGCTAAGTTGACTTATTGTGATAGGAAGTAAACAAAATTGCAAATGTACATTATTGATGAGCTACCAATGAGGTATAATTTGAATTTATCACAATTCCTTTTGAGTCTAATGGAAACTATGTTCTTGGTAAAGGAACGCATGGAAATGCCCAGTTTTGGTGGTTGGAACTGACTTTAAAAGAGTTAACAACAATGGTAAAAGGAATTGGACCACGCAACAGTATGTTGTAAAGCACTTCAGGAGTAGGGCCATTATGGGACACTGGTACCCAATAATGTCCATTGATTTCCATAAGCAGGCTATGATCGGTATGATGGTTTTGAGGCAAGGGTATGCATTGGTTTTTGGGACCTTATGATCTGAGGAAACCTTTCCAAGGGATGGATCACCTGAGGGACTAGAAATCAGAGAAGGGAAGGTCAGGGAATAATTTATTTATTTTTTGTCAATAACATTGCTAATTCGAATCAAAATCACATTGAGAGTGTGCCCAAAAATAATGAGTCAGTAGCACTAGACATTGGAGGCATACTTTGATCTTAACAATGAATTCTGGACTTCTTGGGAAGGAAGTGAATCCTTGGTACTACTTTTGAGGGTGAACGTGTGAGCCTATGGATTCCCTTGTCACTGATGCAGGCATTGTATCTTGTTGTTTGCTGGTTAAATAAAATGTGCATAAGTATATACATGTATTTTTCATTGTAAATACCATATCGAGATGTGTTTATAAAGCTCCATAAGTAGTATACTTGCCATGTTTCAGTAGTTGTCATTCTAAATACTCCATCAAGCTATGTTTATAGAGATCCATAAGCAGTATCCTTTATTGGTCATAAGCATCATAGAACACCAAGGATGGTGTTCCCTTGGGGGGGGGGGTTGGAACAACCCCGGGTTGATTTTCCATGTAAATAAAATAAATATGAGGGTAATGGGACATGTATTCCAAGTTGAATGGTGGGACAACATTATAGTGGCCATCACTTGTGGTTTATTAATGGATAAGGAAATTGCCAAAGGAAAAGAGGAAATAAATGATGTTTAATTAAGAAAATAAAGAAAAATAGGAGAAAAGGAAGATGAAGAGACACAAATATTCATGCAAGGTAAATTAGAGAGAAAATGAATGAAAATGAAGAAAAAAGGAAAAAGGAAAGGAAGAGACTTGACATCAATGTTAAAACGGCACCTGAGAAATAGTTCACATATTTTGGCTAAGTTTTGATCTATTTTCAAAAATTGAACTCTAAGAGGAGAGAAAGAGCACTTGGACACAAGCAAGCAAGCAAGGAACAAGCAAGGGAGAATAAGAGGAAGTTTGGTCATTAACAAGTAAGGGTAGAAAATAGTTGTGGATTTGCAGGTCATAGGTTGCATGTGTGATTTAACATGTTGATATTTGGATTCATGGTACATGCATGTGGTTCTTTGGTTATTTTGTTGTCAATGGCATAGGGTTTTCCTGGATTGACAGTGGTTTCAACCTTTCCTTTCCATTTCCTAGATATCCATGGTGTCATGGGTTCCTTGTTTCGATTCAGCTTTGGATGGCCGGTAGACTTCGATCTTGGTTGAGTTTGTCTCAAGAAAATTCCCAAGGGCCAAGGGTAGAGATGGGCTTTCTCCTGGAACTCTTGATCGATAGGGGGACACAGAAAAATTCCTCTAGAGATGGTGAAGAAATTCAGAGGCATCCAAGAATGTTTTGATATTAGTGATTTTTGGACAGGTTTAGGTGAAATCAATGTCATTAAGGGTTGAGGTGGTTTGGCCTTTGGAAGACTTGGTTGGTTTTATTTTGGTTTAACCCATATGATCCCACATTTATGCCTAGAATATTCCATGGGGATGATTGGCCAAAAGAGATATTTGGTTCAACCAAATCTATGGTCGGGTGGTATGTGGAAGTCCCTGACTTAATTGGAATTTGTATATGTTAATATGAGCTATTTTCTTATTATTTTTTATGAGCAAATGTACTGGTTATTATGTTGGTATTATGGTTGGATTTTCATGTATTCTATTATGGTTATATGTTGGTTATAGTCATGGTTGAATGATGTGCTTTTGATATGGATCTTGTTCATGATTTGATAAGATATTGAATGGTTAATGTATGCATGTGCTAAAAGGTGTTTTTGCAACTAGCTTAAGAGGGAAGTAATCCTTCTTGATGATTTGTTGATGAAGGTAAGAAGATCATGATTAGATATCCATTCATGACCTGCAGCTACTATGTTTACTAGATGTTTGAAAAAATGATTCTCATGTGTTTGGCGAGTCTTGAGAAATTTCTAGCCTTAGCATTCATTGTACATACTTGTTATTATCTTAGACTAAATTATGGAGGGTTTTGGGTTTTTATAACAGTGGCCTATAGGCTAAATCTAAAAAAGTGGCACAGATCTCATAATCACAAACTCTAAACTGGAGAAATTTGGTTGTAATCACATGAAGGTAAGATTATGCATGCAGTTGAAGCCTTCTAACCACATCCACAATGTTCCAAGCCTCCAGTTTGGGTGTAAAGCTTAAGAAGAGAAATTTCGAGCTTAGGGATTGGTGACCAGTGGTTATTGTCAGACACTTGGGTGATCGAGTGTCCCTGAGGGATGGTAGTATGTTTCTGGTTAGTAGACCCCACTTCCATAACTAGAACTTGGAGGTCAGGTCATGTCATAGTAACACTCGGGTCATGTTTACCAGGAGAGCTTGTAAAAGCGAGTAAATGTAGGATGGGATGGTTACATAAGCTCAACCATCATTAAACCTGGTCACCATGGTCAATACTACAACCATATTGATCCATGTTCAAAATAGCTCACCAATGGTTGACCACAATGAACATGATAAACTATATTCATCTATAGTTAAACATTGAAAAACATAGTCAACCATGTTCATCCATACTCAACCATAGTTGACCATAGTCTACCATTTTCAAACAAGCTCACCCATGTTCAAAATCATTGACATTGCAATGTGATGAAAAAAATTTGATGTCACCCTGTGATGAATGAAAATAAATATCATAATGTGATGAATAAATATTGAATTCACAACATTGTGAACAAAAGTCAAAATCATAATATGATGAACAATAATCAATTTCATGATATAATGAAAAAAGTTGACTTGCAATGTGATGAACAAATATTGATGATGCAATGTGATAAACATAAGTCAACATTACAATGTGACAAATAAATATAAACATTGCAATGAAATAAAAAAAATTGACATCATAATGTGATGATCAAAAATTGATGTCACAATGTGACAAATAAAAATTGGTTTTATGTATGAGAAACTAAAATCAACATTACAATGTGGTGAACAAAACTCAATGTTGCAATGTTATAAGCAAAAATCAACATTGTTTTGTGATGAACAAAAATGGACATCGAATGTGACAAACAAAAACTTTTGTCACCATGTTATGAACATAAATTAATGTCACAATTTGATAAACAAATATGAATGTGATGTAGCTTAATTTGACCCTCTTTAATTTGCGCTATCTCTATAAAATATTTTTCACATTGGACCCTTTTCTTGTAACCGCTAGACTTGTACTGTCTCCTAAAACCCATTTTTGCCATGTTAATCTACCCGTTAGAGTTAACATCTACCTCAGTTATTTAAAGTCACTAATCCAAATCACACTCCCTTTGAAACATTTGAACATAACAATGATGTAAAGATTAACCACATTCGAATTGCATGAAAGAGTTAATCATTGGATATACTTAAATCATTTCAACAATAATGGGTAATATTAATGATATAAAAAACCTTTTAAACCATATTAACTAATGTTATATATCTATAGATATGTATATTAATATGCACACTATTATATAATTGTTTCATTACATAATACTATTATCAATCAAATCTTAATATATATAGATATATGTTTAACATTAATTTAAGTCGTAATACTATCAAATGTTATTAATAACCATATACCAATAATACATGTAAAAGTATTAATAACTAACAATGTCCATAAAAAGGGGAAAGTAAATGAAAATATAACCTTTATTTTTAAACAAAATTCGCTTTACATATTCACATCTCATTGGATGATACTCAAAAGTTTATGTTCCTAACATTTTTCTACCTGATATGTTTTACAACTCCTAATATTAATAATTATCAACACTTTGATACATTTGTCTCACACATCACATTCAATTTTCACCTAGCTCTTCAGTGGATATTAATCATCCATTTATCTCCGCATAACTTTATGTTATTTTTTAGTTATTGGTTTTGATTGAAAATTGGAAAATATTTTTTATCAAAGGTAAACATAAAACATATTCCAATTTTTTCTAGTGTTTTTCCACATACAAGTTAATTTGGGAAGCAACATTAACATAAGAATAAAACTCAAGATGATTTTATTTGTGTTAAAATAATTTTCACTCTCGAATATAAAAATAATCCAATTATCACACATATAAAGAGAAATACAATAAAATATATATTTAGCTTGGAAAATTGTATTTCATACCAAAATAGTGATGCAACGAGGTAAGAAAATAAATTTGTTTAATTTTGTGCTCAAAATTATTATGTAAATTTTAAAGAACTAATTCTTACTTTTATACAATAGGACTGGTTAGGACTAGTTTGACAACTTAATAATCAAAATCTAAAACCGAAACAATATATGGTTTATAAATGATATATAAATTTGCTTTTAAAAACATATAGTAAATTTTGTAATTAATTTCAAAAATATTAACCCTTTGATTTGACTGAACGTGCAAGTTGGATTTAAATTCCTCGTAAATGAAGATTTTCTCAACAACAATTTCTCTAGTCAACCAAGTTTATAAATGGATGACTCCATGAAATCATTCAACAAAATGGCAATGGATATGGCCTTAATTTTTATGTTGGGTGAAAGTGATTTAAATTTTATATATTATGGAGGCTACAGGATCATAAAATGGGAGTTAATGTAAATGGGAGATATAAGTTGAATTAATAACTTCATTAAAATTAAAATATTGATATATTTAAAAGGTTGGTAATATAATAAGAAAATTATTAACTAAATATTGAAAGGATAGAAGAAAGAACCAAAGACTTCGATTAGAGCTTGGATGCAAGTTGGTATTTTATTTGGAAGACTCGAGTTTTAATTTGAAACATAATTATATGATGATCCTAGCTTTCTCATCTTAATAATGTGAAAATTCCTGCGTGTGTCTTTTCTTGCAATGTGTTTTTATTTTTTCCTTTTCATTTATTGATTTATGTGAAATATCATATTAAGGGAATCTTTGTGATGTTAAGGAATTTAACTGCCCATATTTTCATTATTTTAACACCTAATTAAAGCTATTCTTGAATACACGTTATTTAGAATAAAACATTGGATATTTATTCATTTGTTGTGTTTATATTTGATCATATTTTCATACACGTTATCATATGGTTTATTTAATGTCTTAAATGAGTATATTTTAAATATCATACTATTTTTTCCTTTGTTCTATTGTATTTCCTTTATTTTACTTTCTTTTAAATGTGTAACTATCTTAATGTGTGTTTTCTCATTATCAGAGTTTCAAATATGAGACAATTGAAAACCACATATAGTTATTGATGAGTTTGAATTCAATAGTCTTCTTTGTTAGAAAATGAGAAAGGCATAAATTTTTTCTTATTCTTCATAATTACTTGTGATGTTTCTTGTTATTATGATTCTTTATATCTTCTTTCATTTAGTTCATAAAGCCATTACCAAAGCACCAACACATGAAACAATAGACACAACATGTAGGAATTATGCTAGGGAAAAACCACCTTTCAGGGGAAAACCCAATCAAGAAATTCTTCCTTTCAATAATATTCTTTGAGACTCTTCCCCCTATACCAAGACTAGGTCTTCCCTCCACACCAATTAATCCTCCCAAGTCTTCGAATCCTTTCTAGCAACTTCGACTAGGAAGAATTTTATGATAACTGGAAGCTTCCAGCAACAGTGAAACTTGGAAGACTTTGATATCCCAATCTAGGGCATGAAACAAAGAGAGAGAGAGGCAACAAAATTTTGATTTTCCTCTTCCCCTTAGGCTCCACCCAAATCACACTTCCTTTGGATTCCCAACAACAAACTTCACACCTTTCTGAGCTACAAGAGATATTGAATTTGTTGTGGGATAGTATGCTCAAAATGAATTCGATGTGCTTGTATTTATAGGCTCCATGTGAGGTCGAATTAGGATCCTTAGGCCGACTTGATCTCTTTTAGGCCGACTTGATGTGGAGGATACATAAATCATATTTGACTCAATACTTAACCTTTTTACATGTTTCAAAATCCTAAGAAGGGTCTCTTTAAAAGTACAATGACTCTATTAACTCAGAATAAATCCTAGAAGTCCTAAATGGGGACTTTGACCTAACACAAGGTGACAAAAGCATGAAACCCATGCTTTAATAAGTCACAATAATAATAATAAAAATTCTCTTCTTTATCCTTTTGACAAGTACATTACATGATGATTCAAATACATTAAATTAAGACCAAACCTAGTTACTTTTTCCAACACTCCCTCTCAACTAGGGAGGTATTCATCATATACAAGTACAATGGAAGATCTCAAACTATATTAACAATGAATAACTTTAGGCACCGCAATGTCATGGACTAAATTCCCGACTAGGGCAATCTATCTATTGGTCTCTCAACAATTTAGGCATCGTAATGCCACAGACTAGGTTCTTGATGAGGGCAATCTATCCAAGTGGGAATAAGGTGGACTCATGCTTTCAACCCATCTAGGTACCCTTAGGCTTACTTGCTAACCACCAACCCAAAGATCCAAGTGTGTATGAAAACATATCTCTTTAATCAACACCACCTTTCCAACTTTGGGACCTAGACATCAACACAAAGTGCCAAATAGATGTCCTCCTAGGAAATGCTTCGCTCACAAAGCCTCAAGACCCTTTTTCCAACAGATCAAGGATGACCCATATCTCCCAATAAAACTGATTGGTAACCATCATGCTATCAAATCCTTTGAGAGATTAACCTGTACAAACACAACCCAAATTAATAATATAATTTCATATGTACATAATCAAAAACAAACCTCTCAGGTCTTCTAGGCAAATTAATGTTTCTTTTCAACTTTTAATAGTAGGACTATCAGCGGAATCTCTCACAGAATATTCCTCAACCATACACTTTCCTTTCCTACTTCTCATGTAACAACATATCCTTCGAAATTCATTCTTCAATCAAAACTAAGCTATACCTTCCATCTCAACCAGGGAGCATATATTTATCTAGACTCCCTCTTAATCTTAGGGAGATCTCTTCTATTCAGGCTTCCTCAGGGATACCATCTTCTTCTTTTCATCATCGAAGAATATTTCATGGCTTCCATCAATGAACATGTTCACCATATTGAAGATTTTGTACCTGCACAACTTAGATTTAAATGACAACCAAAACAATAAAAGCATGAAGTTAGCCATACTATAATCGCGAAAGCATTTCAAGTTTACATATATCATATACCAAAACAAAAGATAAATACCCTTCAACGTCTTTCTAGGGACTTTGTCATAAACCATATACTACTTCATAACAACTTTCATTCCATCTAGGGTCTCAATTTTTCTTTCAAAGGTGTGGCATACCCTACTACAACATATAGAAAACCATAAAAACAATTCAAACAAATATAGATCTACAAGGCATCTAACAACTTTTAGAATTCATATGTTAGACTTTCCACTAGATATTCATACAAATCATAGACTTCATACAAAAGAATCAATAAAAACAAATCACAACTTAGTCATTAACATGACCAACTTCCACTACGGTTAGTTACAAACCCCATATTTTCAATCAACCATCAATCTCAACCAAAACTTTGATTTCAACAATCTTACACAAATCTCAAATCATCATACTGTCATTAGATATTTTACTTCTAATAAGGTTCAAATCCATAACCCTATAATTTCATTTTCACAATCTCAACAATCATTATATAAATAGATCTCAGATTGTTATATCACACATACTAGAGAATTTAATTCCTATTAGGGAAAAACCCTATATTTCCAAATATCATCATCCTAGAATCTTAGACAAGTACCATCAATAAGTTGGTCAAAACACGTATATAAGAATTCATAAGAATATCATATGTTTGACAACATTAATAAATTAGACATACATTGACCTAGACCAAGATAGGGTTTCAACCAAAAGGGCATCTCTATAAATACCTAGGGTTTCATTGTCATGCAAAGGTATTTCATATCATGTGTTAGTCAAACCAAACTTTACAAAATATCAATAGGAGTTATACAATAGGTTTAATCAGATAAACGCACACATACCAAGGAAATCATTTCTAAGACATTATAAGGGTCTTACTTACACATTCCACCAAACCCTAATGAGTTAGAGTTTCAATATAGGAACATAGAAAACCCAAAAATTACCAATACTTCAAAGGTTGGGGATTTTTTAGGTTTTCCTAATCATACCAAAATCCCAATCATGACATTGCCAACAAAAACTTCAAATAACATTTTATAAATAGCCCTAAACAGTTTAGGGTTTCAGTAATTCACATTAGAATACCCTTAGATTAGGGTTTTCTGAACTTGTCTAGGGTTCTTCAAAACTAGTTAAGAATAGGATTGGGGTAGATTTATCAAGTAATGAATCACCCAAAATAAGAATTGATATGATTCGATATACCTAGACACAATAATGTTAGTAACAAATTGTCAAATGAATAAACATTTACTAAAGAAGTCAATGTTTTTTTAGTTTAAGGCATACCTTTATTTCTTGACAAACCTTATCTTGGGTTGCTTTCTTCCATACTCCTTGAAGATATAGAAATTGTCTTCCTAGTCAAGACAATAGAGGGAGAATGATGATTTGTATTTAATATTTAAGCAAAACTGAATGAGTACATGAAACCAAGAATTCAAAGGAAATGAGATATTTATCTCTGGAAATTGTTTGGGGCTCCCTCTAAATATTGATAGATACCTACAAACTTAAAAAAATAATGAAAATGTCTTTTCCAAAATATGTTAAAAACCTATAAATTATAAAACATATAAAACAAGATGTCTAAAGCTACAAGCAAAGGACTTAGTAGTGTAAGTCCCTAATGTCATATTCTTCGGGCTTGACTTTCCTTGGGTCTCCTTCTTCAGCAAATTTGGCTTGATCTCTTTCTCTGTTCTTGTTTCTTGGATTGTCGAGATAGACACATTTATAGTGACCTTTCTTATGACATTGATAGCATTCGACCTTAGACATGTCAAATTTCTTCCTTGGTCCTTTTGATTTCTTTCCTTTATGTTGTGAAATGTAGGCATTTGATACTCCTTCAAGGTTGGCAGCCAATGATATCCTTAATTTTTCTTGATTGTAGGTAGTGCATAGTTCTTTAAAGGTTGGATCTACCTTCCAACTGTTAATTCCTGTAGGAAATGTACCCCAAGTAGATGGAAATCCTAATAAGGAAGTGATCACGAGTTCTTTGTTTGGAAAAATTTCAACAATGGCCAAAATATCATCCCTAATTCTTACTATCTTCACAAATAAGGATGCCACTGTGTCTTCTTGAGTCATATGTGTGGTCCTTAGCTCATTCTTTAGACTTGATACTTGACCAATGTTCTTAATAGTGAATCATTTTGACAAGGCGTCACACATTTCTTGAGCATGATCAATGTTAGCTATGAATGGGACAAGGTCATCCTTTATTCCTTCTACCATCAAAGTCATGTCCACCAATTCTAGTTCCCTGAATTTCACTTTGTCATCATCACTGGAATCCTCTGTAGTCTTCTTTTCTTTTCCTTTGATCAAGTCTAGTACCTTGTTCTTTTCAAGGATGAGGTCAATCCTCTTCTTCCAGGACTTTTAGTTAGAGGCTCCTTCAAGTTTATTCTCTCCCTTGATTATGTTAGACATCTTCATTGAATATAGTAGATTCCTTCCTTGAGATAATCCTTTTGAATGGTTCCTTGATTAAGTGCTTGAGACTACCTTTTTCTTCCTTATTCACCAAAGATCTGACACCATGTTAGAAAATTAGAAAGGCAGAAATATTTTCCTATTCTTGATAATTACTTATGATTTTTCTTGTTATTACGATTCTTTATATATTCTTTCTTTTAGTTCATCAAGCAATTACCAAAGAAAAATCACATGAAACAATAGACACCGGATGTAGGCACTATAGACTCTTCACTTTAGACCAAGACCATACCTTCCCTCCACACCAAGTCAACCTCCCAAATATTCGACCCCTTTCCACCAACTTTGACTAGGCAACAACTTCTAGCAACTAGCAGCTTCTGACAACATTGACATTTGGAAGACTTCGATCTCCCAATGTAGGGCACGAAATAGAGAGAGAGAGATACACCAAAATTTTGATTTTCTTATTCTCCTTAGGCTCCACCCAACTCGCACTTCCTTTGGCTTCTCAGCAATAGATTTCACACTTTTCCCAGCTACAAGAGATATTGAACTTGTTGTGAGAGAGTTTGTTCTAAATGAATTCAATGTGCTTGTATTTATGGGTCCATGTCAGGTCAAATTATGGTCCTTAGGCTGACTTAATCTCTTCTACACTGACTTAATGTGGAGGATACATAAATCATATTTGACTCAATACTTAACCCTTTTACATGGTTCAAAAGCCCAGGAAGGGTCTCCTTAAAAGTACAATGACTTTATTGACTCGGAATAAATCCTAGAAGTCCTCAATGGGAACTTTGACCTAAAACAAGGTGACCCAAGCATGAAACCCATGCTTTAATAAGTCACAATAATAATAATAATAATTATTTTCTTTATCCTTTTGACAAGTACATTACATGATGACTCAAATACATTAAATGAAGACCAAACCTAGTTAATTTTTCCAACATTCTTATTATATATGCCTCGCCATTTTTTCTCTCATTTACAAATTCAAGAAATAACTTGACATATCATTAATTAAAGGTTATTATTATTGTAAGATTCTTTTTTCCTTCATAAATAATATCAAATACAGGGATTACCCTTTATGGTTGGAGAAGTCCAATATTCAACCTAAAATATGAGGATCATTAGATCCTCATTGGATGCCTTAACATTGTTTCTTGTCACCGGGAACAATTTTGGGGATAGCATAATGTCACAATGTAACAAAGAAAAATCAACTTCATAATGTAACAAACAAAAATCAATGTTGCAACCTGAGGAGCAAAAAACAATGTCAAAAGTGATGAATAGAAATCAATGTCACAAATGTGATGAACAAAAATATACATCACATGTAATGAAAAATAATTTACATCCCAATGTGGCTATCAAAAATTGATGTCAAATGTCATGAACTAAAATCTCTAATGCAATGTTATGAACAACAAAGGTTGTTGCAATATGAAAAACAAAACAATGTCATTGCAATGTGACAAAGAAATAACAATGTCACAAAATGATGAACAAAATTTGACATCACATTCGATGAACACAACTCCATGTCTCAATGCAAACAACAATCAACATCACAATATGATGAATAAAAAAAATGACACCAATGTAACACCCATATCTTAGTGTCAAAATGTCACAATGTCATAACGTTCACACATATTCAACCATGGCCAAACATAGTCCTCATTATCAAACATGTTCAAACATGGTCACAATATCTCAATGTCAAAATGGTCAACCATGGTTAACCATAGTCAACATCATCGCAGTTACCATAATCAACATAGTCAACCATAGGAGCATAGTCAACATAGGTAACATGATCAACCATAATCAATCATGTCAAACATGATAACAATGCCATAATGGTCAAACATGGTGACAATGTCACAATGCTCAACCATAGTAAGCCATGGTCAAACATGGTCATAGAGTCTTAATGCTCAAACATGTTCAAACATGTTTGATTAGCATATATACACCACTTTTGATGTGGTTGACATATATAACATGGTTAACCAATTTGAGCATGGTCAAATCTTGCTTAGCCATGGTCAACATGGTCAACATATTCAACCAAGGTCAAACATGGGAAACCCATGCTTAATCATGCTCTACATTATCACCCATAGTTAACCATGGGAAACATGATTTTCCATGGTCAACCATGCTCGACATGGTTAAAAAAATCAACATGGTCAACCATATTCATATATACTAAATGTTCACAACCATGGTCAACCATTTTCACCAATAGTTAACCTGTAATGTCAGTTTCCAAATTATGCTAACTCAACTTGTATAATTTTTTTTATTTTCTCTTTTATGCATTTTAACAAACACTTTGCATGCAAGAATTCCTTCAAACACTTTGAATGAAAATGAAAATAAACACATATAACAAAGATATTTCATGAACCATTACTCAATAGAGGTTCCAAAGCACAACCAAATTTTATTTGATCAAGGAATTACATGCAAAATATTAATTTGTGGAACTTGGAAGTTGCTTTAACAATAGCTTGATATGGATGCAAGAAATGGATGAGGAATATGGCTTCCCACAAAGAATACAACCTCCAAATGCAAATGCAACCTCCTCATGCAACGTTCTTACAAAATGTATCTTCTCCTCCCATGTTGAGTGCCCTTTTACTCAGAAGTGTAAAAAACTCACTAAATCAATTTAGACAAATAACCAATGCATATCTAAAAGTGAGCTCCAATTCTCCTTTTATAAGTTTTATCATTAGAATACCCTAGGTCATCAAAATATCATGGATCCCTCCTTTATATTAGATAATATAAAGTGACATTAAATAATTAAATTAATTGATCCCCTTTTTCAACAATAGTCTATGTGAATCAAATAGGTTACTCTGGAAGTTATCATTGGGAAAAGGACATTACACGACCATAGTTGACCATCTTCAAATAGCATCAAAGAATCTCAACCACAAACAAACATGGTCAATAAGTTTAACCTTAGTCAATCATATCTAGCCATGGTTGAACCAAGTTAACAATGGTTAAACATGGTCCTTCATGAGCATCCAATGTCAACCACTTTGTCAAACATAGTCAACATGTTTAACCATATTCATCTATAGTTAAACATTTCCTAACATGGTTAACCATGTCCCCCCATAATAAACCATAGTTAATCATATTCAAGCATGCTCTTACAAGCTCGTCCATGGTCGAACATGTTGACCATGGTTAAACATGGATTATAATTTCAACCACAGTAAACAATGTTCAACCATGGTCAAACTAGGTCAAATCGTCAACCCTTGTTACCCATGGTGTAAGATGGTTACTTGTGGTCCACCCTTGTTAAAATTTCTATGGTCAGATTTTTTGAAAACAAAAAAGGTCGAATTCGAGCGAAAATTAACTTTCTAGACAAATTTGTAGCCTCAGTAGACAATGCCCTTTATTAATGTGGATATGCTAGTATTATAATAGTTTAATATATGAAAAAAAAATCAAAAGAAAAAAATAGAAAATTCATAATTGATATGAAAACTTTCTAATAATTCCCAACCTTAATTACTACCTTTACTAGCTTATCAAATGTGTAAAAAATTAACATTAAAACTAAGAGATATCAGAACTTAACTCAAATTTATACCTTAATTATAATAAAAATTATTTATGAATATTATATATATATATATATATATTTTATTTATCCAATAAATATAAAATTAACATATAAATTATAATATAAAATATAAAATTATTTTAAAATACATAAAAATTATTATTATTATTCACATTATAAATCTTTGTCTTTTGTTGAAAAATTCACAATATCAAATTAAACAACTATTCTAAATATCACACTAATACAAAAAAAACCAATTATTTTAAAATATATAAAAATTATTATTATTATTCACACTATAAATCTTTATGTGTTTTGTTGAAAATTTCATAATATCAAATGCTAAATATCACGCTAATAAAAAAACCATTTTATATGTAATTCAATGCACTGGTATAATTAAATTTTGAAGGTTCATAAATTATGGTTTATAAAATAAAAATAATTTATTATTATTATTATTCATACTATAAATTTCTATGGGCTTTGTTGAAAATTCCGCCCTACCAAATTAAACAACTAGGCTAAATATCACGCTGATACAAAAAAACCATTTGATATGTAATTCAATGCTGTGGTATACTTAAACTTTGAATGTTCATGGATTGTGTTTATAAAAATAATAATAATTTATTATTCACACTATAGATAAACTTTTATGTGCTTTGTTGAAAATTTCACAATATAGAGTTGTCTATAATGCGACTTTTTGGAGATTCCGGTGACGGAATCCGGCAGAAAAAATTGAGGTTAAATCTTGATTTGTTGCAGTTAAAATGGTTTTTTAACTGCATATTTGGATTCAGCACCCTCGAAAACCCCTGGGATGCTTTCATTGTGCAGAAACTAGCTATCAAACTTGCGATTCCAATAAATTCCTGCCGGATTTCGACCGGAAAAACCCGCCAGAAAGGCTTTCAAAAAGTCGCGTTAGCTAAATATCACGCTAATACAAAAAAACCATTTGATGTGTAATTCAATGCTTTCGTATATTTAAAGTTTGAATCTTCATGAATTGTGGTTTATAAAAATAAAAATAATTTATTTTGAATATCACTTATAAATCACACATCAAATTAATGAATTTAATGAGACGTTTTGTTTGAAGGAATGTGCTTCTATTTTTACTTAATAATTTGATTTTGAGGATCATTTTTAAATTACACATCAAATTAATTTAAGCGTATAAGAAGTCTTTGTTTGTAGGAACTTGTTTTCAATCAATAATTTGACTATTAAAATTTAACCAAATATATATAAAGCTCCTTTTTATTATTATTAAGCTAAATATATGTAGGGCTCTTTTTTATTATTATTATTCTTATTGTTCAGTGTCTCATATATCATAATCTGCATGGTTGAATCCAGATTCAATTTTCCACTCTAGGATTGCAGACCTAAGTGCATGATTTGGAATGAGGAACTTATTGTCTAGGGTCTGGTTAGTCATTGGGGACGTATTGTTGTTTTCGAGCCAAGTGTTGATGCTGCTGTACTCGTATGTGAAACCATCAGCCGCAATATGGGGATCGTCCATGACCTCCTGCATACGACAAGGCCAACATGTCCACATTCAATATTAGAAATAATAGCCAGATGTTCATGAGTAATGTATATTTAGTTCTGTTAATGGAGATGGGTTTTATTTCAACTTAGGTTATCATAGTCACTGATCCTTTCTTTAAATGAAACCTGGATGAGAAAAACTAACCAGGTGTATAGGACAAAGGAAATGCTTTGGGGGCGTAGCATCCATTTCCTCTCTGATATGTCTGCTTTGAGCATTGGCGAAGGCTTTGAATCTGTCAAGTTCTGGTAGAACATCCTTTTCCAAGTCTGGTCCGTCCCTGCGCTGAAAATCCGCACATTTCAATCCTAATATTGCCAATTCGCGGGCCTCGCCAATAGGCCAATTTCCAGCACTTTTGTCCAAGATCTGCCTAAATGAGCCATCCTTAATGGCTGTTTCAACAACATCTGTTAGAGTCATAGGTGGTTTTGCTGTCAGCAATTGCAGAATGATAATTCCCAGAGCATACAAATCTGACATGGGGCCAAGACCACTAGTCCTTTGGCACTCAGGATCAATATAACAAAATGTGTCTGCAGGGGCGGTGTCATTGTACTGGGTTACCATGGTTGTGGTATTTTCAGGCACAAGCCTGGCAAGACCTGCATCACCAATTTTGCTGACAAAGTTGTAGTCAAGTAAGATATCTGCAAGCTTCAAAGCACGGTGAACAATCGGTTCTGGCTGTGCACTATGAAGAAAAAGCAATGCAGATGCCACTTCCCAAATGATTCTGAAGCGTGAAAACCATGGTAGAGGAGCACTGTTGTCTCTGCAGAGCAGACGGTCTTCTAGGCTACCATTTTCCATGTACTCATATACCAAATACCCATGCTCAGGGCACGCTCCAAGCAAAATTACCATGTGAGGATGACGAATTCGGCTCAATATCTCAATCTGAACAATTTCCAAACAAAGATTAAAAGAAAAGCACCCAGCCAAATATTTAAAACAAAATCAGCATAAACCCCAGTATTAAAATCTTCTTCCGATAATAGGTAATATTTCAAATTTGTTGTTGAAGAACTTAAGATTCCACAAGTAGCTACTCAACTTTCGAGTAGAGGGCAGGGGGAGATAAAAGGGAGACAAAGGCAGAAGATTTAGTACCTCCCGTTGAAATTGGTGTATTCCTTGATTTGCTTCATTTTTAAGAACTCTGATGGCCACTTTTGTATGTTTGAGAGTGCCCATGTAGACAGCCCCATAACCTCCCACTCCTATCTTGAGTGAATCAGAGAAGAAATCTGTGGCAGATTGAATTTCTTCTATTGAGTATCTTCTGTATCCTCGATAGGTATATGCAAAAGCAATCTGTGCTCTCCATTTCTCTTCTGATTCTTTTTTGGCTCTTAACTCTGCATCTCTTCTTTGTTGGGCCTCCCTTTCAGCAAGTTGTCTTGCTGTCTCAGCTTGCCTCATGGCCGTTTGACTCCTTGCTTTCTCTTGTGCGGCGATTTTTCTTGCTATCTCTTCTCTTACTTTTGCTTCCTCGAATTTCCTCATCTCATGTATCCTTTGGACAGATAGTTCATTGACCTGTCACCCACATTTAGCTCATAAACATTAGCCTTCCTGTGTACTGCCTAGTACCCACAACTACATATCTGATATTCAATTCGACTAGATTTTTTAAGGCTGGATAGGCGGATAAACTCACTGTTATTTTTGCGTTCTTTACTTCTTCCCTGGCTACAGCATACATGCTTTGAGTATGCTTTAGCTCAAGTTTCAGCCTTTCTACCTCCTCCATCATAATATTCTGCTCATCAAATAACGGAATCAGATTATGTCAGACCAAACCCATCATATAAGTCCTCATATTGCAAAAATTTTCAGCCAGAGACACAATTTTATGATAAAAATGAAATCAAATTTGTTATTCACTTATTACTCAGAGTGATCTAACACGAGAAAACCCAGAAAATACCAATTTGTACATTGTACCTGTTCCTGTGACAAGTGTTCATTATTAGATGCTGATGCTGTTTTGATACTAGCAGTGTCCAAGTTAAATTGATTTCTGCTGGCAGAAAAGGTATCAATTTCCATGAATGAGTGGTTTCCAAATGATAGAACTGGAGTACGTGGTAATCGTGTGTTGCCTGGATATTCTCTTTCCTCTATGCTCATTGTACTGGAGTTCTCACTAAGGAAATCCGATCTTGATGTTCCACTGTCATAAATTACACCAATGCATGAAGTTTGACTTCTCATTGAAATTGAAGCAGATCGACTCTCGACATTTGAAATTGTGCTTGCTGGAATTGAGGCGGTGCTTCTTGTAACTTGAATAATATTCGAAAGAGATTGATTTCTCTGAAATGACAGGGGTTGAGGGTAAGCGTGAATGGATACATCAGATTGGGACTCTGTCCCGCCTGTAATTTCCAAAATGACAACAGACAACTCATCCCATTAATTGCCTGTACAAAGATAACTGGAAAGTGGTTCATTTGAAAGCTAGTCAGATTCATTTTGATTCATCAACAGAAGAAACAGTAGAAATTTAAGCCTACTAATCATGATCAATAAGGCAAGAAATTAGAGTGCAGCAGATCCTTTTGTTTTTTATAAGACAAAAAACGGAATCTATTAGCATAATTTTGGAGTGTAGAGAAAAATGGTTTCTGTAGATGGACCTGTTCTGGGAGAGCTCCAGCCAGTCATATCTGTAAAGCCACTGGGATGATTACTAGAATCCTCTGTATTGCTAAATTTGAACTCTGTAGATGAAGTTAAGTGGACCGAACTAAGCTTGCATTCTGGTGCAATGTGTACGGTACAAAATTTTGGGGCATTTTCCATAACAAATGCCGGTATATCATGGGGCTTGAATCTCCTGCAGAGAAGCAAGATGGAGGAACAACACGGATATGCGTTAACCAGATTAACCAGATGCAATAGTTTAAGTAAATCCTTCAAATGTGGCAAACATTAAAGATCACAAATCAAATATCTTCGAAGTATGGACCACCATAAAAAATGAAATCCTTCCCTAAACTCATTCTCTTCTCTTATTTTGTTTAATTACATTAGCACTTTACCTGAATAAAGAATCGTTTGATAAATCTTTATGTTAAAATTTGCTCATACACAGTACTGATATGATCACCACTGTGTCAGTAGTTGAAAAGTAGTTTAAATAGATCGACAACAAATTAGACTAATTTCAATAATAATAGTCTATTAATATAGATTTCAATAATCCTTTGATAAATAAAGTAAAGATAGAAGATCATTAACCTTAAACTAGTCCTACGTCTAAAGTAAAATTGATGTTAAAATCCAATATACTTTCCTGTGAGGGAAGAGTACACCGACGATTCTCAACATAAATAGTTAGAAATTGATATATTTCTTATAACTAAAATATAATTTTCCACCCTGGGAGTGCAAACCTAAGTGCGTCATTTGGAATGAGGAACTTATGGTCTAGAGTCTGGTTGGTCTCTGGGGACGTATTCTTTTTTTCGAGCCAAGTGTTGATGGTGCTGTACTCGTATGTGAAACCATCAGCCGCGATATGGGGATCGTCCATGACCTCCTGCATACAATAAGGCCAACATAGTTTCAGTATTAGAAACCGGACAATTTTTAATGGATAGATGTTTAGGAGTCATGCACATTCAATTCTGTCCACATAATTAAATGAGGACAGCCTCTAATGCAGATGGGTACTTTAATTTCAACTTAGATTATTATAGTCATTAACCCTTTCTTTAAAGGAAGTCTAGATGAGCCCATTGGGTTTTGGTTTGATCGGGAAGTGTGTATTGCTAAGTTACGGTTTGACCATGAAAAGTGTATTGTTAATGTAGTTCAGTACATTATGTAATAGGTTGCTGGTTCCAATTCCTATAAGTACTGATTTACAAAAGAGAAAAGAAAAAAAAATTAAATAAAAACACTTCATATGATAAGTCACCCGTTCCAATCCCCATAAATACTGATAAAAATAAAGCATGGATGAAAAAAACTAACCTGAAGTATAGGACAAAAGAAATGCTTTGGAGGCATAGCATCCATTTCCTCTTTGATATGTCTGGTTTGAACATATGGCTGCTTAGATTCAGGAGCTTTCTGTGCTTTCTTTTTCACTTCTGATTCTATTCTAGCTCTTATCTCTGCATCTCTTTTGTGTTGCTCCTCCCTTTCAGCAAGTTGTCTTGCTATCTCTTTTGTTATCTGTTTTTTTAGTTCATTGGCCTGTTACCATCATTTAGCTCGTAAACATCAGCCCTTCAGTGTACTACCTGGTACCACAATGGCATACCTGATATTCAATTTCGCTGTAATTTTTATGACAGGATAGGCAGATAGACTCACCGTGATGTTTTCCTTCATTGCTTCTTGCCTGGCAATAGCATATAACATGCCTTGAGTCCGCTCTAACTCAAGTTTCAGCCTTTCTACCTCCATCATAATATTCTGCTCATCAAATAAATAATCAAAATAGATCAGACCAAACCCATTACATGCCAAGTCCACATGCTGTGAAAAAAATTTCAGCCAGAAACAAAATTATATAAAAATGAAATCAAATTCATCTGGCTCATCCCTCCCCTAGGGAGATGTGTAATTCCTGCGTTCGTCAATTTTGAGATATTTGTTTTTTACAAAATTATATATTTTTTTAAATAAGAAAATAATAGATATAATTAAAAAAAAGTTTAAAAATTAATATAGATATTTTAGTCTTATTTTTAACCATAACTGAAATATTTACATATATATGAAATATCATAATATTATATTAAATTTATAGAAAAATAAAAAATCATAAATAAAATATTTAGATGTAAATATGAAATATCATAATATTATATCAAAATAATAGAAAAATAAAATATGTAAAAAAAATCATTTTTTTAATACATGAGTTAAATAATTATTTTTTTAAATATTTTATTACATCAAATAATGTTTTTAAATATGGAGATGGTCTAATTTATTTAATTTCAACTTCATGAAAAAGTAAATGAAAATTTATTTTAGTGTTGATGATAACAAATTATTTCAATGTTAAAAAATTTCAAAGAGCTATATAATTAGTTTAATTCTTAATATCAAATTAATACATAGAATTCTAAATTATTATTAATAAAAAAAAATCAACGTGACTCATAAATAAAATATCCCAAAAAAATATTAAAATCTATATATACATTAAACAAAAACAAAACAAAAAAACTTATAACTAATATAATTGAAGTATTCTCAATGGGTTTTTTCTTTAAGTGTATTTTTTTATCTATTTTATTTGAAATCAAACAAAGAAAATGTTAACTTACAAGTTTAAGCTATGTAATATACACAATCCAAATTCCTAAATAAATTTGAAGGACATCAAACTATATAATGAAAAATTATATATATATATATATATATATATATATATATATATTATATTTATTTATATTTATAGACTTGAGGAAATTTTAATTTTTTATGTGCAAATTTTTCACCATTAAAAGGTTTCATCTCTATATTCGTCGTGTTAGATCTTGAGGAAATTTTAATTTTCTATGTGCAAATTTTTCACTTTAAAGAGATTTACGGATTAAAAGGTTTCATCTCTATATTCGTGTTAGATCGACTCTTACTAGAACCGTTCAAATGGATCTATACTAATATAAACAAAGTTATTCACTTATTACTACCCAAAATAATGGAGGATTCAACCCAGAAAATACCAATTTGTACATTGTACCTGTTGCCCTGACAAGTGTTCATTATTGATGCCGGTGCTGTTTTGACATCCCATGGGCTGATCTCCATTTCGTCAGTAACATTTCCATGACCACCTCCTAAACTGAGGGAGAAAATAGGTGGGTTTGCTTGTAAACTGCCGCTAAGGCTTTCTGCACTTGCAGTGTCCAAGTTAGATTGATTTCTGCGTGTAGAAAAGGTATAATTTTTCATGTCAAATGGGAGGTTTCCAAAGGATGGAGGTGGAGTACTTGGTAATCCTGTGTTTCCGGGAGATTCAATGGATGGGGGTGGAGCCCTTGGTAATCCTGTGTTGCCGGGAGATTCTCTTCCCTCTATGCTCATTGTTATACTGGAGTTTTCACTAAGGAAATCCGATCTTGATGTTGAAAACCTTGGAGTGCCACTGTCATAAACTACATCAATTCCTGAAGTTTGACTTTTCGATATTGAAATTGAAGCAGATTGACTCTTGACATTTGAAATTGTGGTTGCTGGATTTGAGGCGCTGAGACTTCTCAGAACTTGATAATTATTCGAAGGAGATTGATTTCTTTGAAAAGTTAGGGATTGAGAGTAAGCGTGAATAAATCCTTCTGATTGTGACTGTCATATCCTTCAGAATGGTCCAGTCAGTCATATCTGAAAAAGGCTCTGTATAGCCATTTTCAACTCTTTTGATGAAGTTAAGCGGGCCGAACTAAGCTTGCATTTTGGTGCTATATGTACGGTACAAAAATTCGGTGTATTTTTCAGAACCGTTTCCGGTACATCATGGGACCTGAATCTCCTGGATAAAAACAATATTGAGGGACAACACCGATATGAGTTAACGAGATGCAATAGTTAAGTAAATGCTTCAAACTAGGCAAACATTAAAGATCACAAATTTACACACAAATAACTTCAAAGTATGAACCTCATAGGCTATCATATGAGAAAGACAAAAAAAATTCCTTTCCTTAACCTAAACAATGTTGAGGGACAACACAGATATGAGTTAAGAGATGCAATAGTTAAGTAAATGCTTTAGAGATCACAAATCTACACACAAATAACTTCAAAGTATGAACTTCATAGGCCATCGTAGCGGGAAGAAATATATATATATATATATATATATATATATTTTTAATTACTATAATTTGTATCATTTTTTTTAAATGAAATTAATGATATTTTATAATCAAATATATTTTTTTGGAATGCCTAAAGTTAGGTATATAAAAGTAAGGTAGGAAATTACCATAATTAATGGCGATTCTAGGGTGGTTTTAATTATATTAAAAAATAATAAAAGAAAAAAATATGATTGGAAAAATGAAATTTTATTGAGTTAAATTAAAAAAAATACTTATACATTAATATTTATAATTAATTTAAAAAAAAAAGCTATTTCAATTTAATGGATTGATCAAAATGTAATATTATAAATTGCTTTTATTCATATATATACAATGAAGATGAAAATGAAATTGATAGTAAAATTTATTATGAAAATGTAAAAATAAACATTTAATTAAACAAAGTAGAAGATTTGAAAAATTTATAAATTCAATGGAATTTACTTTTTAACCAATTAAATAGTGATATTAAAAATGTTTTGTATTGAATTATAATAATTTAAATATTCTTAAAAGAGATGATAATCAATTTAAAGAAATTTTATTTTTATTTTAAAAACAAATTTAATACATAGTATATATGTTAAATAGTTAAATTGAAATTGATAATAAAATTTACTATAAAAGTATAAGAATGGAACATTCAAATAAAATAAAAGATGTGTGAATAGTAAATATAATTAGCTACTCTTACTCTTATAAACAACTAAACAATAATATATATCTTTTGCATTTAAAATAAGATTACAAATATATAAAACTGAAACACTCTTAAATTAAACAAAACAAACTTTTTAAAATATTTTCAAGATAAATTGCAACTAATTTATGGTTTCAACTTCTAAATAAAATTTAGTAGCTGATAAACCCGTTTGACTAAAAAATTTCGAAGTAATATTCACATGTATTTTAATAGTTTTAATGTTTAGAAATATTACCTTGTAAATGAATTGCTAGAAGATGATCTATAACAAGCTTCTTGATGTCAACTTGAGATTTGCTTGATTATCGCAAATGCCACATCATCATGTTCTATGAAGCATCGTGTTCACCTATATTTCCAAAAGTAAACTGCCAAGTATTTATTTAATGTAAATAAGCAAAAAAACAAAAATAATGCAAGGATTACCTTTTAGCATTGCATAATTGTTTGTAAGTTGAGAACATTTTATTTATTTGTATTTCCATTTCTTGCATACAAGAAAAAAACTACATCCTCCTGTGCAAGTGAAATTGCTGTGAAATTGGTACATGATTCCCACTACAAAAAAAACATCAAGATGTTAATGAAATGCATGTAGGGGAATATATTATTTTTTATTTGTATCTTTTAAATTAATAGTTTAAGCTTTAGAAGGATGACCCCCTCTATTATTAAAACTATGAAATTTTAAATCTTCAACTCACTTTTTTAAATACAAAAGTTTATTTACTTAATTGTTATTTCGATAAATGTGTTAATATTGAAAAATAATGTGGATTTTAGGCTTCTCTTATTAGAAATAATACGTGTAGGTATGTTTAAGAGTTAAGAAAATAAAATATTTATTGTTTAATTTTTAAGAATATAAAACAATTTTTGTTAATTTAATGAAAGTTTTTTTTAATTGTATATTTGTTTTAATTTTATCAGCATTAATCAACCATTTAATTTATATAGTTGGCATCTTTAGATAAATTTCAGATATACAAACAATCAGTTTCACAAGTATAGGTCCATAAAGAAGAATAAAATTTTATGCAAACTCATTATATAAATAATGCTTATAATTAATTAAAATAAAAATGGTGGAGAACACATTGATAAATGAACACTAATTCTATGAAAACCCATTAAATAAATAAAAAGAAAAATAATAAAAAATGACAAATGCTATTACTTAACAAATACATATTTAAAATGAAATTTTGATATTATAACTTAAATTTGAAATGAAAATATTTTATTGATATTTTTAATTTTTTTTTAAAATCACATTCAAAATATTTGGATAAATAATTTTCAATAAAATTGCAATTTCTTACCAAATTAATTGTATTTAAAAAAAAAAAAAAAAAATCAACCTTATATAAAAAGATATATTATTTAAAGTAATATAACCATATAAATGATACTACTAAAAAAAATGTAATTATTCATCAATCTATAATAAACATACTTATTTAATTATATATTTTTTAAATTCTTATAAATAATCATAAAAATTAAATAGATTATTAACCAACATTTAAACAGTTTAATCATTTCCTTTTCTTAATGGGCGATTCTAATAGTCATCCTAAATCAATGAATAGAGTTCCATAGAATAAGTTATCATAATTTAAACCCTATTTAAATTAAAAATATTTAAATTAAAAATTTTCAAAATATATTAAAAGTTTAGGACACCAGTTGCAATTAACTAGGATTAATCAAAACCAGATTCGCCCGCATCGAAACGTGGGTTGAATTAATAATAAAAATCCAGATATATTAAGTTATGTAACATGTTCAATTTGTGCAGCCCATTGAATTATGTAACGTACTCGGTGCGGCATGTTTGTGCCGTTCACATTCCTCCGTGCTGCTGAAATGTTTTACTCCCTCATTGGATTTACTGTGAGGACACAGTGCTGGTCATAATATGCGGTTGAGTTATATGGTGGGCATTACATGAATCCTTCCTTTTTATACCTGGTACGCCTTCTCAACTCCTTTCAAAATTCACGTGTTCGAGATAAAATTCGTCCTGGAAATTAACGTGGTCGAGATAAAATTGAAGAAGGGTTTTATGTTTAGTGAAATAAACATTATTCATATCCCGGTGAACCTGATGTGGATACTTAACAATTCCAATACAAATTAAGCTTCATATAACGGATTTGATTGAATATGTATTCTAGGTTTTAAAGTAATTAGGTTTAGGTTGTGAGTTCTTAAATTAATTAGCTTAAGTTGAGGTTTTATTATTAAGTAATTAGCTTTAGGATTTAGATTTTAAAGTAATTAGGTTTGTAATATTCATTTTTAGTAATAAACTCAAAGGATTTAGGTTTCTAATAATATTAAGTTTAGGTTTAGGTTTTAGATTTTAAAGAAATTAGTTTTATGATATTTATTTTAGTTAAGAAAACTACAGTGATTAGGCTTATAACAATATTAGGTTTTATTACTTTAAGATTTAGGTTTATAATAATATTAGGTTTTGTCTTTGGTTTATAATAGTATTAATTTTTTTTTTATTTTAACATTTTTATATTACAATAATATAATAATATTGTTTAAGGTTTATAATAGTATTATTTTTTATTTGAATTTTAGTTAATAATATTAAGATTTGTGTGCTTCCGGTAGCTCAAGTGGCGATGACCATGGAATGAAGTCTCACCCAACCTCAGATCTTGAGTTCAAATCTTGTGCTACCCTACCTTGTAGTGGGGTGAATAATGGACATGTAAACTTGAAAATCAGAGAGTCATACTAAGCTTACAAAATTATATATATATATATATATTTTAGCCCACTGGGCTTGGATTGACTGTGCAAATACCTTACCTACCAAAAAAAATATTATTATTATTAAGATTTATTGCTTAGATTTTATTAATTTAGGTAATTAATTTTAGTTTTTATTTTTCATATTTTGTTTAAAGGAAACTAGTTTTAATTTTATAATATTTTTTTACATTAATTTAATATTTCATAATGGGAAAGATAAAAATATACAAAGCCCTAACTAAAAGGAAAAAGAGGCAGTACACTCGTAAAAGACAAGAGAATCTCTTACACCTCTCTAACTTAGCTCCTAAGAAATTTTGCAGGCAGATTCTAAATAGGAAAACTAAAGATAATATTAAAATTGTTTTACATGATTGGAATTCCTATCTTAAAAAGCTTTATGAATCTCCAAATGTCATGAATAACTTTGAAACCCTGCTCACAACGAAATAAGTTTTCTCATTAGAAGACATTGATTTTGGGATTAATCGTCTAGCAAATGGAAAAGCTAAGGACATTGAAGGTTACTAGGCAGAAATGTTAAAAATTGGAGGTCCTATCCTCATTCCCTCATTCACAAGCTTTTCAATCAAGCAGTCAGGTAAGGGTTCCCTAAACTATGGACTGAGAGCCTCATTATCCCTATTTTTAAAAGTGGGGATATAAATAACCCCTCTAATTATCAAACAATTATGATCAGCCCTCTCTTAGCCAAGTTATATGGTATTATTTTGGAAAAGAAGTTGAGCATATGGCTTGAAAGTGAAGGTAAGCGGGTTAAAGGCCAAGCGGGTTTTAGAAGGCATCACTCAACAACAGACCACCTCGTTATGCTTAGGACCATTGTGGAGGAATGTCGTAATGATAAATCCAATCTCTTTTGTTGCTTTGTGGACTTTAGAAGGGCTTTTGATACGGTTCCTAGAAACAACCTTTGGGATAGATTAGAAAAGATAAAGGTTCCTTTCGAGTTGAGAGCTGTCGCTATAAGGTTATACGAGAATGTAATTGCCAAGCTAAAAAGCAATGAGGGGTGGTCAAAAGAGATTAAATGTAATATCGGAGTTAAACAAGGTTGCCCCCTCTCCCCTATCCTATTTTGCATTTACATCGACAAGATTGAAGGGTATTTAGAGGAAGTAGGATGTGTTGGCATGATCTTAGCTGGGATAGTCATCATCCTTCTTCTCTATGCTGACGATATTGTTCTTCTCGCAAGGTGTCCATCTGATCTTGATAAGCAACTTAGGCTTCTTAAGGATTTCTGCTCTACCATGGGTATGACTGTTAACGCTGACAAAACAAAAATTATGATTATCAAATCCAAGAAGGACACTTACGCTAATTTTTTGTATGACAATAATAACTTGGAGAAAGTGTATTCTTACAAGTACCTAGGAATTGATATTCATCACAAGCTCAACTGGAACTATAGCATTGAGAAAATGATTAATGGGGGGTGGAAAGCTTATTTTGCTCTTGAAAATAATTGTAAAACAACAAACCTCGTAATGTGGGATAAAAAGAAGTTCCTCTTTGAAACTTTAGTCACTCCTATTATCTTATATGGATGTGAGGTCTGGGGTTGCAACATCTCTAGAGAATCCTCGAGAAAGATTGAGCAAATCAAGAAGCGTTTTATAACATATAACCTAAAAATTAAAAGCAATACAGCCTATCCTATTCTCCTTATAGAAGTAGGTATTTCCCCTATTGAGAGCCTAGCTATGACTAGGCTTTTGGTGTACAAGCACAAACTCAATAACATAGGAGACCATAGACTTCCTAAGCTAGCTTTAAATTCCACCCAAAACCACCTAAGGCTCAAGCGGGGGTGGTATAAAGACACGAGGGCCTGGTTAAACCATTGGGAGATCAATGAGAATGATGCATTGCAAAAAATTAATAACATTAAAAATATTGTTACTTCTAAGTTCAAAGAAAAAATGTGGTGTGAGAAAGATTTAGCAGCTAAAAGAAAATTAAGTTATTATAAGAAGGTCATCAACCCCACCCTAGAAGATCAAAAGTATCTCTCTGTTTTAACTAGCTCAAAGAAGAAAATTAATATAGCGAAGATTAGAACGAACTCTCATGAGCTCCATAGTGAAACAGGTCATTGGGCAGTTCCTAAAACACCATGGATAGAAAGGATCTGCCATCTCTGTGAGAATAAGAACATCGAGGATGAAAACCACTTCCTCTTAGAGTGCCCCATGTACAACCACATTAGATCTCAATTTCATAATCTCTATCGCAATACTGACCTTCCTAGCCTTTTACGATGTCAAAATTATAGTGAGCTTGGGAGGCTTCTCTCCAAGCTTTTTGAGCATAGGAATAAAATCTTAAATCAAACTAAATAATTTATTTCTTTAGGTCCGATAGACCAAAGTTTGGTCTCAGTGGACGTTAACCATCATCATCATCATCAATATTATTAATATATTAATTATATTTAATATTAATAATATAATAATATTAAATATTATTAATATTAATTATAATCTTAAATCTGGTAATAATTTTATATTTTATTTAGAATTTTGTTTTATTGTAAGTAAGTTTTATAATAATTTTAATATTTATATTAAAATAATCATTAACAACATTATTATTTATTATTATTAATATAAGGTTAAATTTCATTAATATTAATATTAATAACATTAATACTAATACTATTGGTAATTATAATAATGTTGCATTAATATTTTATTACATTAATTATAACATAAATATATTATTAATGTAATAATAATATTCTATGTAACATTTTTTATATATTAATATTAATAACATTATTAGTAATATTATGAATAATAATAATAGCGATAACAACAATATTCACATTAATATTAAGAACGTTTTGATCATAATTTGTTTTTAATATAGTTTTTAATTGTTTCCAATATATTTTTCAATCGTCTCCAATTTGTCTCAACCGACACTATTTATTTCTCAGGTTATAGAATCTATTGCCAAGTGTTAATCATGGAGTCCTATAATTGATGGCCAGGGTTAATGTAGTCAAACCATGGTTAACCATCAAAAATCATCATTGCAATGGTAACCACAGTTAAATCACGATCAACAATAGATAAACCATAGTCAAAATATGGTCAATCATATTTAAACCGTATTCAAACCATGGTCAACTATAGTCAACCATAGTCATAAAATCATTAACAATAATCATTCATAGTCAAAACATAGTTAATGATGTTTAAACATGTTGAACATGTATAAATATAGTTAATCATGATCAGCCATAGTCAAAAGATTGTTAAATATAGAAATATTCATCTAGGGTTAAATCTTACTCACCCATAGTTAATGTTTAATTAAAACATTTATGAATATTAATATGGCTTAAAACATATTGGTTTACTAATGTGGTTCACTCTATTTGTCTATAGTAAACATTATTCAACTTCGGTCAAACATAATCACCTGTTGTTATTATTGATTAATATTAATAATCAAACATAGTTAACCACATTATTTAAGCATAGCCAAACAAATTCAACCATTGTAGTCAATGTTTAAATAGTTGACCATGATCAAACTTGGTCAACCCTATATTTACCATATTTAAAAATTGTCTGCCTTGTTTACTCATAGATGTCCTCAATCAACATAACTCAGCCATATTCATTTATAGCCAACAATGGTTGACTAATGTCAAACATTGTCAACCTTAGTTAATTAAGGTCATCCTTGGTCGATCACAATCAAGATTTAAAAATGTTTAATAATAACAACATTAATATTAATAAAGTTGAATAATGTTACTACTACTACTACTACTAATAATAATAATAATGTGATATCCAAATCATACAAAAATCTATCTAACATTGTGACATGACAATGATTGTCGCAATGTTACATTATATTGAAAGTCATCCAATGTTTTATTCCAAGATTAAAATGTGGTCAACCACATTTAATAATGTGATTGACTATGGTTGACTATGTTTGACAATCAACAGTCTTAAACTTTGGTCAAACATTATTGCCTATTAATATTATTGATTAATATTAATAATCAAATATGTGATGTGAGAATGGTCTATAAATCTATCTAATGTCGCAATTTGACAAACAGTGCTGCAATGTTACATTACATTTCAATTTAGCCAATGTTCCAATGTGACATTGGAAAATTAGTCAACCACATTTACTAATGTGTTTGACTATGTTTGGAAGTCAACACTCTTCAACTTTGGTCAAGCATAATCACCTTTTAATATTATTAGTTAATATTAATACTTAAATATAGTGAACCAAATTAGTCAACCATAGTAAAACAAAGTTAACCTTTATAGTCAACATTTAAATATTTGACCTTTATCAAACATGGTCAACCCTATGTTTACCATATTTAACAATAGTCAACCTTGAAAACCACGTGGTTGTGGTACAAAAATCTATCCAACGTCGCAATCTCACAAACATTGGCACAATGTTACGTTACATTGTAATTTACCAGCATTGGAATGTGACATTACAAAATTAGTCAACCACATTTACTAATGTTGTTGACTATGTTCGACTATCTTTGACAATGTTTGAAATTCAAAAGTCTTCAACTTCAGTCAAACATAATTGCTAATTAATATTATTAAGTACTATGAATACTCAAACATAGTGAACCACATTTGTCAAATAAATTTAACCTTTATAGAGATCATTTAAATAGTTGGCCATGATCAAACATGGACCCTTTGTTTACCATATTTGACAATAGTCAACCTTGATAGCCACATGGTTCACAACGGTTGACAAACATGGTCAACCATTGTCAACTATGGTCAACCATTATCAACTATTGTCATTGATGGTTAACCACTGTCAATGGTCAACCCTATGTTTACCATATTTAACAATAGTCAACCTTAACAACCTCATGGTTGAAAATGGACGACAATGGTTGAAAACCATGGTCAATCATTTTCAACCATTAACAATAGTTGAATATGGTCAGCGATTGTCAACCATTGACAATGGTCAACCAATGTCAACCACAATCAACCATGGCCAATCATTACCAACCACTATCAACCATAGTTAACTATTGTCAACCATTGTCAACCATTGCCAACCATTGTCAACCATAGTCAAGCATTGTCAACCATAGCCAATTATTGCCAACCATTGTCAATGGTTAACCATAATGAACCATTGACAACTATGGTTAACCATTGCCAACAATTATCAATGGTCAACCATTGACAATAGTTTAATATGGTCAACCATTATCAATGAGAATATGTCAGTATCAACCATTGACAACCATGGTCAAACATTGTCAACCATCATCAATCGTGGTTGAATATGGTCAACCATGATCTATCATGGTTGAATATTGTCAACCATGATCGAGGTTTCTATTTTTGAATATGGTCAACCATGATCAATCATGGTCAACTATGATCAACCATGATGAACCATAATCAACCATGGTATGAATGATAGAGATTTAGCAGAGTAAGTTCTGTTTGCTTCTGAATCCCACACGGTAACTGAAACATTTGTCTTGGAATCATTTGTCTGCGTAACATGCTATGTAACACCAAAACGCAATTCTGGTTGGAATAAGCTTCCTATGTATCTACAATTTTGCCCACTCCTTATTGCATATTTTTTTCTAATCTATTTAAAATAGTTAAACTACAATGTTTTAAATAACCCTACAAAATATCATTTTAAGTATCAACCATATTTAACCATAATCATGTAGCAAAAAGGAAAATTTTAAAAATAAGTTAGAAAAGACTAAAAACACTAATTTATTCATTAACTTTTAACATCCTAAAATGATCTAGTTTTATTATCTATATTCGTATAAATTTTAACAAAAGGAAATTTTTGAAAAGAATCCAAAAGTTTCAACAAAAGAACGCTGCTAAAAAATCCCACTTATAGGAAATTGTTAACCTTCTTTTAAAAAAGAAAAAATCCTACTTGAAGGTTGTTTGTTTGGAAATATACGTGACTCTGTAGTTTATATTTGTTTCTTAAGTTACGAAGGGAGGATTTGTAAGACTTCTTTATATCGATCCCTTACGCAGAATATAAGAAATTTGGTAATTTTCGCGGCAGTGGTCTATATGCTGATTGGGATTGACAAATTTATTAAAATGAGGGTGGGTGGTTAGTCTATGTGATTCTATTTCGATAAAAAAAAATTATAATCTGATTGGGTGGAATCGAATATGATTAAGGCTATTATATTATGTTAGGTTGAATTTTGTTATTACACCAAAATTTTCTAACCCTTTATGATCGATACCTAAAATATCGGTAATTAATTCAACAAATAGTTAACTACATCACCAATTAAATATTTTAAATGATACAAGGTTGCGAAAATTTGAACCAAACTAGAATGTAAATATTGTGAATGAGATTGTAAGTTTAAAATAGTTTGTTAATGAAATTGTAAATAGTTTGATGAATATGAGAAAAATGAAGTTGTTAATTTTATTCATATCCATTAGTTAAATGCTCGCACGTCTCTCATATTGCTCAAAAGATGGGAACTACATGACGTGACATATATGGAATACACGTAGTGTTCTCTTACATGTCATGGCTAACGTCGAAGAGAGACGTCAGTTTTCTGAAAAGTGACGTCATCACACCATCACAATTGCAAGTCCGAGTACTGGTTAATGCTAATTTAGCCATCTTCATCTCTGGAGAGATTGAAAGATCAAAGAAGTCCATGGTATTTATTTATCTTCTTTTCATCGAACATCAAAAATAAATAAATGAGGTTAGATTAATTGCCTTTAGCAATGCACAATCACGTTCCAGGAAAGTAAAGTTTATTATAAGTCTAGCCCGCAGTGAGAGATTCTAGCCCGCACGCAGTGAGAGATTCGTTTTACAAATATGTTTCAAGAATTTTACGGTGTATATTTATGTGATATGATTTGTTTTAATTTAATTTAATTTTAGTTTAGTTTAGATTTATTTTAATTTTGGATTTATTAAGTGTTGATAGAGATTAATTTTTTTTATTCTAAAATAGTAAGTGTTGATAAAGATCAAATCTCTTTTTCTTTAAAAGATATTTTCATCTCGAGAGAGAGATTTGATCTCTCTTCAAGGTAGGTAAAGTATCATCACTTATTTTAACACCAGTATAGATTATCTTAATTTTGGATCTAGCTAGGACCCAAAGGGATCAAATCTCTCAATATGCAAACTTCTTTTTGAGTGTATAACTTGAGGAAAGGTTTGCAACTTGAGAGATTTGACTACTCTCGGCTATTGTTAAATCTAAAATGGATATGATCTAAAATTTGAACAAGTATAAAATTCTTTAATTTTCACTTGGTTTTATTAAATATAGAATTGTTTTTTATACTAGTATTTTTTTTAAATATTACATATTTCTCTCTTTTATCTCTATATATACACATTGAATTATTTTTATTATTAATATTTTTTAAAACTTACATGTCAACTTGATGTTTAAACATTGAATGAAATGCAAATCTCAATCTCACTCACAACGGAAGGGAAAATATAAGAATTTTTTAATTTAAATCATCTATTTTTCTATATATAAAATTATGTTATTTATAATTATACTAAAATATTTTTGTTATTAATATATTTTTGCTTAAAAATTAGATGTGAACATAATGTGGAATTAATTACACATTATGTAATATCAATAATATTTATGTTGTATAATAATACTATTTTAGAAATTATTTGTGAAAAATTACATATTTCTCTTACTGTGATTTTTTTTTTTTTTAATTTCAATTATTTTATCTCTATATAAAATCTGATCTAAAATTATATTATTTATGACCTACATTAATATTTTTTGTTTTTAATATTTGTTAATTTATTATTTTTTACCTCACATTATCTCGTTCATACTAAATTATAAAACCTCTCACCACAATAACACATCATTATTATCACAAAATTTCCCATCACTATTAGTTATTCTGCTTATTCTTCGGCTTCATCACCCTCTGGGCAATCTGTATGTCCCGAATAACTAGATATTGATTAATGCGGTAGTCTCATTACCAGATATAGTGATATAACCAGATATAGCGAGTTTATATTTGCGTTGTCTAAAGAGCCGTAGGTTTTGCCAGAAAATAATGTAAGTGAATTTGGATATGATTTTAATAAAATTTGTTGGAAAATTTTAAAAATATCCGTTATAGTTGTTGTAGGCTTCAAAATTCTGGGTGTCGAAATTTTTGATAGTGCTTAATCTAATTCCTGGTGAAATTTAAAATAAATAAATTGGATCATTGTAGCACGGTGCAAAGTAACTTCAATACCCAGACTGAGTCTATATTTGCGGTTATATTGATCAGGTTATATGTAAGATTTATAATGACACTATCCAGAAAGATATTGCGAAGGTGGAGGATTATATCAAAATTTTATATGTAGGTAAAATCAATGAAATATTAAATTTTTATATGTAGGTACAATCAATGAAATATTAAACATGGATAGGAAACTTGTTCCAAAGAAGACAACAAAGAAAAAATCAATTGTGGGTCTAACATATTTCCTGGTCTCATCAGAATTGCTGAGATGCTCGTTCCCAATGAAAAAAACTAACCCAAAAAAACATACCAGACAAACACGTAAAGTACAGTAAAGCGCTAAAGCATACCACCAAACATGAAAAGTAGTGTAAAGCATAAGTGAGGATTCATACATGGCCTCGGAATGGTGAGAAGGTGCTGCTTGACATGCAAGAGAATCAGAGTTTCGCCTTCAGAAGTGCCAGCTGTACATTTAAACTGCTATTACCATGGGAGGTGCCAGCTGTTTGATTCTCAAAGCTGTACATTTAAACAGATATTAAGATAACCAGGGCCTGCGCCACAAGAAGATAAAGAAAGCCTTGCAAGGCGTCAATCAGATTTGAGCAAGTAGCGCTACCAAACGGACCAAAAACACCAAATTGCAATACATATATAGATCGCCACCCCATGTTCCGGCAACTAAATAATGCCTCTGTGGCTTCCCGTTTCTAATTTCGTTTATCATATATATATAAAAGATAGAAATTGGGTTCTGACAATCCGCGTTTACAGTAATTATAATGTATCTATCATTACTATGTAATTATCATTAATTATCATTACTATGTCTAACTGTGACGGAAGCAGTTATGTCATTCCCAGCGTGACGCCACTCGGGTGTCGAAGCCGGTATTGGCGGAGTTGTTGAATTATTATAAGGCCATGAGCCGATGTCGGATCTTCTGGGAATGTGCTTTCTGTGGGCGAGTTTTATTTGCTATGTTATGGAGTTATAAATGCACTGGACAAAATCTATTAAATCGAAACAAGTCTATTATCGTATTATATTATCGAACAGTGAAAATATATTGGCCCACACATTTATGACTCTATATCATAGTAAATAAAAATCGCCCTTTCAGTTGGGGATTTCGATAATTTATTCGTAAGAATGTAATGAGTCACAGCTCAGACAAAATCTCTCACGTCACACCGAATATCTAGGTTTTACGTTTTCATTAAATATATAGTTAATTCAAATTTTAATATAAAGATATTTGATTATTAAAATATTATGAGCATGGTCAAATATCATAATATACAGATTATATTAAAATAAATTTAAATAAGAAAAACTAGTGATGTAAGGTAATTTAATTTATGTTATTAAAGTTATAAATTATATTTTCAAAAACTTATAATGTATATTGGTTAATGTGATTTCAAAGACTTTGGTGGATGGTAACCATTAGTAAATCAAGAAAAAAATAAGTAAAGGTGAGAAGTAACTTTTGGTAAATATATTTATTTTCATCTTATTCTTATAGATTTTTATGCAAAAAAAATTGTTTAATTTATGGTGGGAAGTAATTGAGGGTAAATATGTTAATTACTTAAGTATAAGCTATTTTCAAGGGTTTTATTTTTAGATGGTTTTCTTGCAAAGCATAAGAAAGAAAAATCACTACACAAATATCTAAAATTTATGCATGAATATTGCAACCATATCCATAAATTGCAATAAGACTTTCAAGTTATGGTCCATCAAATCTTTGAAAGATATTATTTTTAATAATATTGAAAATATATATATATATATATATATATATATATATATATATATATTTCAAAAGTTAAGCAAGATAAGTTGTATATGTCAATGCTAAACCAAGAATGGCCAACAAGAAAATTAATAGCTAGGGTCTTCCCTTGGTAATTAGGACTAATAATAATGATTGATATTTTAAAATATATAATTAATAATATATATATATATATATATATATATATATATATATAAATGATATGTATATCACATTAAAAAATTATACTAAAGAAAGTATAAAACATATAATTATATGTATCATCAAGGTTTTAAGAAAATTAAAATTAAAAATATTTTTATTAATTTTTTTTATAAAACATCTAATTATATGTATCATCAAAATTTTAATAAAATTAAAAATAATAATATCTTTATATCTAAAAATGTGAAATTGATATAAATATAGATAATATTATTAAGAACCAGCATAGATCTATCTTAATTCTAGAACTACCAAGGGCCAGAGGAATCAAATTTCTCTAGGTTCAAGTCTTTCCTCAAGTTTTGCACTTAAAATGAGGTTTGTATATGGAGAGATTTGATGTGATGTCCCTAGTAAATTGTAAATATTTAATTACTGCAGCAAACAAACTGAATATTACTATTTAAGTTTATATATTTATTATTTTGATTAAAATGTGCATGAGACAAATGTCTTGATAATGATGATTAGGTAACTCTCACTTGTCAGGAAGTTAGGATAGGCAGTTACTTATCCCTAACTACTTCCTTGTGCATTTATTCTCAAAGGAAGAGATCAGGAGGGTATGGGTACTTGAGATGAAGAGAGGAGAGGAAAGAGAGAGATTTATGTGCTGATATGTCAGACACATTCCACGTGCTACGTAAATGACCCTGCATGTGGGTGACAGCTCAGGGGGAGACTTGGTCCTGAAAGTGAGTCTCATGGTTGGGAGGTACTTGTAAAACAGTAAGACTGTTAGTATACAGGAAATCACCCTGCATGTGGGTGACAACTCAAGGGGAGACTTCGGCCTGAAAGCGAGTTTCATGGTCGAGAGGCAAATCGGCGTTTCTAGTCGAACTTCATTCAACAACTGATAGAATATACTAGCGGAGTCAGATAATTATATATTTAACTTTGTGTAATATACCGCTGGAGTCAGAAAAGTATATATTTAACTCTCTATAGGATATTTAATTATTCAGCAAAGATATGTATGATGTTGGAGAAAAACTATTTAGAAACTAGTTCAGTTAAGGCATATTGACCACTAGAGGAACTACTATCTGTACTTTAGAAATCTACAGTGACCAGAAAGTTTATTTTTAAAAGAAAAACTCAGTGAGATTTATTACTAAAACTGGCGGAAAACTTTACAATGAAATATTCTTTAGGGGTTTACTATGCAGCCAATCTTAAAAGGGCATTATAAGACCAAGAACCAGAACTTCCAGAGTTGTACCGAATACAGCTAGAAACAGGGGAAAAATTACAATTTTAGGGGAAACAAAGATATAAATATATATATGCCTCTCTAATAACATTTAAGTTTAACAACAAAACTTTATAACGTATCAAGAGTAGATTTTAAAACGCCTGATATGTTAAGAAATTTAACTGTAATAAAAGAAGTAAGTTCTAGAACCAAACAACAATTTTCATTACTATTCAAAAGGGAAATTTCCCTAAGCAAAGAAGGAGAACCAGAGCTAATGAGCCACATAAATAAATATATATCATTTCAACTTTGAACAATTCATACCATAGAACTAAAACCCCCGTAAGTAAGGGATAATCGGCTAACGATGCATCTAAAATCAAGCCAACAAAACAAGTATACAATCTATATATCTAGAGTTGTGGATGGAATGTGGGATAAATCCCTAATCGATTCCAAATAATAAATAAGAGATCTGTGCGAAAATGAAACATGCTTAATGCTCGAAAATGAAATAAACCTCTGTACAAAAAGAACAATAGAGTCTGGATGAGGGTTAAAAGAATGACCCTTTCCTTCAACCAAGTAGATAATCATAGTATATCAACAAGCACACGAAGTCTTTAAGAATAAAACCCACATTTGGTAATGAACCTCCGGTTACAAAATTCCAGATGCAATATTACAGTCAAGCCATTCCATGGGATTTCAATTACATTGAACCAGTGGCCATGAACCTAGAACCTGAGAAAGCAGGTCGATAGATTTTCTAGCTGGAGCACAAAAAAATAACATAGCCACGGGGTCTTGATATTCGAAGCCCTCAATGCGTATATACATCATGCAATAAACAGAATAGACCGTAAATAACTTAGTCGAATGACTGAAAAAAAAAAAAGAACAAAGCACCTCTCAAGAGCTAAAGCCTCCAGACCAGAGGAATTTGTAATAAAACCACATACTTGGAGGCCGCGAAAAGTTAAATCTCGAAACCCTTGGCCAAATTTCGGGAGGAAATATCTGAGGCATCATTCTCGAGCAGCTAGTAGCCTTCAGACGAAACATAGCAGTTCAAAAAACAAGAGATGGTTATACACAGATAGTTACAAAATACAGTTAAGTTAATCAAGCCAATCTTAAGACAAATCAATACCTGGCCAGGGCTGCGGCATAAGCACCTCCTTCAACACATTGGGGTACCGGCATGACTCGCTGTGAACCTGAGAACCCAACAAACATCAACGCAAGATCATGACATCGTTGGAGGAAGAAATTTACCAATCTTCAGGGTATCAGAATCGAACCTGGACGAAAACTGGAACTTAGAGCCGAAAACGAAAATGGTCTCTCAACGGAGAACTTAACATTGAAAATGCATTATAGTCTCGCTAGAATTGAGGATAAGAGTGCCCTTGCCACCATTGGATGAGCCCATCACATGAAGAAACATTGATGTGCAGTATTACCCAAGGAGAAGTCAATAGCTGGAGGGTGGATGGAAGGCTCAAGAGTCTGGCTCCCGCCATCACTCGGATGGATAAATTCAATGCATAAGGTTTAATACCTTGATAAGCGCCATAAAGATCTATTGTGCAACCAGCTGGGATTCCACTAAGTGTTAGATTTAATGAATATCCCAAAACCAATATGTAATCCTTGGTACAAATATTTAATATAAATGTCGAACACTTGAATCAAGGGAATTAAATAACCATGTCATATGAACTGTTGTCCATTGAGATAACTCTAGGTCAATTAGTTATGCCAAAGCATCTATAATGTTTTGTTGTTTTGAGTGGTTGGATGACCAGTGAACAATTTATAAACAGGTGCTTCAAACTTAGATAGATTTCCAAGTAAAATAAAAGGTTGTTCTTTAACTGCACATAGTTAATTTGATTTTAATGGGCTGGAAAAGTAGAACATGAAGAAGTATAATTGATTTAATATCCAAATTGAATACTTAACTAATTATAAGAAGAATTTAAGAGAACAGTGTTTTCTTAATAAACAAAATATAATTAAATTGTTACAGATATCTAATGTAATTTATAATTAAAGAGGAACTTACAACAACAAACAGTTCTGTAATTATTCTCTTATTTATAATCACAACTTCACAGAGGATTCAAAATGAGACTGAAAATTAGTTAAATTTTGAATCAGATAGTTGTAAAAGACTTAATTTATATGAAGAAAACATAGTGAATGAACAACACAAAATACAACTCACTGAGAAACAAACCATATGAGATAAATCCAGAATCCTTTATTGTTCCAAAAAAAATGTTCCAGCTTAGTACAAATCTGCTTGATATCTTGTTCAAGGGTTCAACCCATAATAAATTAAGGAATTATTATCCATCTTCCTCTTCTTCCATCAGTATCAGGTTGGGTCAAAATAATTTTGACAGCATGATTAGGGACACAGGCTTTAATGTGTGAATGCAAAACATAGGTTCTGAAGGATTTGAGGGATTGGATTAAAGCATAAGCTTTCTTTTCAATAATATCATATTTAAGCGCGACATCCCTCATAACTTTACTAAAGAAGGCTATGGGCTGGTCATCACCATTTATATTCTTTTGTAAAAGTACAACTGCTAAGGTTGTCTTTGATGCAAAAGGAAATATGGTAAAAGGGGAGGAGTAATCAGGACTGCCTAATGTAGGGGCTTCAGATATAGCCTTTTTAATCTGATCAAAAGCATGTCTGGCAGAAACTGTCCATTTCACTTCATTATTCTTCTTTAACATATCAGTTATGTCTTTTACTATCTCTACATAATTAGGGATAAATATTTTGAGAAAAATAATTTTCCGAAGGAAGGTTTGTATCTCCTTCTTGTTTCTAGGCAAAGACAGAGTTTGAATAGCTAAAACTCTCTTTGGATCAATGACAACTCCTTCCTTGGAGATAATATGCCCCAGTAATTTCCCTTCCTTTACAGCAAATAAAGACTTCTTTGGATTTATGGATATGCCATATTTTCTGCACCTGTCAAAAACCTTACTCAAGTGTTTTAAATTATTTTCATCAGAATTAGAGAAAACAGTTAAATCATCTAGATAAATGACAGTGAATTCAGATGTCTTACCAACAAATGCTAGATCCATGGCTCTCTGGAAAGTGGCTCCAGCGTTTGTTAGTCCAAATGGCATCCTGGCATACATGAATGTACCCCAGGGAGTAGTAAAAGAAGTTTTTTCTTGGTCAGCTTGACTCACCATAATCTGGTTGTAACCAGAAAATCCATCTAGCATAGAAATCCTATTTGCACCTAAAACTTTCTGAAGTAGATGATCCATTTTGGGCAATGGGTAGTTATCCTTTAAATAAGACTTGTTCAGATTTCGAAAGTCTATACATAACCTAATTTCACCATTTTTCTTTCTAACAGGAACTAGGTTAGCCACCCAGTCAAAATAGCTCAAAGGTACTATGATATGAGCATCAAACAACCTTTTAAGTTCTTTCTCAATGGTTGGAAGAAGTATGGGATTGATTCTTCTTAATTTTTGTTGGAAGGGTTTTTCTTCTGGTTTTAAAGGAATTTTGTGCTCAATCAAGGATGTATCATAAGTTTTTAACTCATTATAAGAACAGGAAAAAACATCTTTGTAATTTTTAAGAAGATTCAAATATTTCTTTTTAACATCTAAAGGCAAACATGATGATATTTTAACACTTTTAACTTCATCTAAAGTCCCAATATTGCATTCTTCAATTTGTTCTTCAAGTGAATTAGACAAGTGGTTTTTGGAGACATCTTAATTATCAAGTAGCTTTTCCGATGGAACTAATCCTTTGGGAATAAAATTTTTATATAACTGAATGATATCATGATCAAGAATTTTAGGACTAAATGAAGTTTTTGAGCTCTGTTGATTTGAATCTTGGACTTCTTTTTTATCTTCTTCAATTTGAATATTTGAAAATTCATCAATGACTTGAAGAAAAGATTTTAATTGCTCATCATCTTCAAAAATATGCCAGTGTTTAAGGTTATCAATAATTGATGGTCTGTACTTAACTTGAATCTGATATTCCAACAATACTTCCTCGAGGATTTTGAAAGAGCTTGTTGAAACAGCAAGAGAATCAACATGCATATTCTCATCCCTGGGTATAGCAGTTATGTTAAATCCTTGAAAGAAATATTCAATTGTATCCCAAACCTCATTTCTATAAGATCTAAGTCTTGGGTGCTTTGTTTGACACATGTTTCTAACTTGCTTGACTATTAGCTCAGAATCAGAAAAAACACTCAAATTTTCAACTTTAGACTCGTAGCTAGTTCAAGGACAAGAAGAAAAGCCTCACACTCAGCCACATTATTGGTGACTTCAAATTCAATTTTACATGACTGAGTAATATTTTCTTTATTTGGTGAGATTTAAACAATCGTTGCTCCTGCTCCTTCCTTTGACCAAGAGCCATCAAAATAAAGTTTCCAGATATTTGATTTTACAATTTTAGGTTTGGAAACTATATTTTCGATGGCAAGTTGTGTGTTTGATGAATTTTGCAATGACAACTGAAAGCAACCAAAATCTTGATCTACTGCATAGATGGGGTGATTTTTTGCTTGATCAGACCTACAAACAGTATGGAGGAATCTAACTTCCGTATATAACCTTAAATGTTCACCTCCATAGACTAGAATAGTAGAAAAAGACATGTCCATTAGAAGTGATCCTCCAAGTTTAGCACGACATGATCTAGAAATGAGAATACCAAACTTGGTAGGAGTATCAGTGACAACTATGTCTAAGACTATACTCTTAACAGCTATTTGGGCTAAGGTGACAACTAGGTCTTTGATCAGTCCTAGGCATGGTACTTTCTTTAAATCAAAGGTGTAGAGGTCATGATAGGAACGAGTAACTTCTAACTGGAGCTGGTCCATAATTAAATTTCGCATAAGGTTATGAGAAGCTCCAAAGTCCAACATGCAATTATACAAGAGAAAATCATGGAACTTTAAAGTTACATAAAAAGGTGGAACAATCTCATCAATCACATCAGAACTAGGGCCAAAAACTACTGAGGATTTTTCATCTTGTAAACTAATAATATCTCCCTCGGCATCTACACTAGAGGACTGTATCCATTTAGACACTTGATTTTTATAACTAGGGTTCTTGAAAAGTTCAGCTAAAGGGATAGGAATCTTGACTCTTTCCAATTCTTTCTCAATATTAAAAGTTTTCAAAATGGTTTCACTAGATGAAAATGTTTCAATAGATGTCTTTTTAGTTTGAGGTGTTGGAGTTTGTGTTTGGATAGATTTTATTGCAGGTTCAATGATAGTTGTAGATTTTGGAGGTCTACATGGGCCTGATCTAGGTCTTAGATCATATCTCTTATTTAACTTTGCAATTAAAAATTCAGAAAATGCTTGATATTTAGAAAGTTAAGCATCTCCTTGTGCTTGTTCAAAACACTGAGGGGAAGGAGCAGACAATATTTCCATTTGTACTGTTGAAGAATCAAGATTATTAATATCTTCGGTTATTAAAGGACCTTCATTCTAAGGCTATTGATCATCAATCAACAAAGGTGGTTGAATGTTTTGATCAGAACCTAGTCTCTCGAGGATCTACATTTGAGGAGCTCTTCAAAATTGAGTTTGAGCTTGAGGCCTAACAATAGTTTTTTGAGTAGTTCTACGTTGTGCTTTAATTTTAGAAATCCTATTGGAAAGGTTTCTAAGTAAAGATGTGATTTCATCAATTTTTTGATCTTCAAGTTTAGATTTGGAAGAAGATGAGTCATCAATCCTAGCTTCTATTTTTCTTCCTTAATTCTCTGCTTTAGCTTTAATTTTGCTAGAACCATACCTATTAGCTTCGACCTCTATAGAATTTGTGTGCATATCTTCTAATGTATTGGATACTCTTTCTCTTAGCAAGACTGCATAGTCATCTTCAAATGCTTTGGAAAATCTAACTTTTGCAGCTACTACTGGTGGCTTACAATCAGTAGGAATTTTATGATAGAGTTTAAATTCGACCACTGTTCACTAGGGTTAATCTTCGGTTCTTCAAATTCAATAAGAAAGTAGACAAGATCCTTCTTTACCCCCATTGATTCTTAAAGATACTTATGAGCTCATTCCATGTTCTAATAGAGTCAGGTCTAAGTTGTGTAAACTAGATCCTAACATTTCCTTCTAAGGATTGCACAAATAATCTCATATAAACATTTTCATGTTCTATGTTCATATTATCTGCAAAATCTAAGAAAGCAGCTACATGATCTTCTGTTGAAGGACCGGTTTCACCATTGAATTCTGGTAAATGCTTTAGATATCCATCAGGAAAATTTGCCAAGTTTTGAGGAAGAACTAAAGTAGGATATCTTTCTTGTACAATGGGTTGAAAATCCATAGTGGAAGGTGGAGTCTGGGGTGATTGAGTAGATGATGAAGAAGAAGAGGAAGATGATGAAGATGAAGGTGAAGAAGAAGAATCGGAGGGGTATTAGTGTGTGGAGGAGAGAAAGAAGGAGGAGACCTCCTTGAGGATTTCAAAGGGGTTTTAATAACCAACTTCTGAACTCCTGATGGAAATTCTTCCTTATTTTCAAACAAAGGATTTGAATAGACAGAGAATGTCTCTTCAAGATTAGTGGAAGTTGATGGAATAGAATAAGGAGTTGGAAAGATGAAATTTGTAGGCTTGAATTCAGGCAAATCTAAACCCAACTCTTCCTCAGATGAAGGTGATTTTATAGGAATAGATGTCACTTGATATGAATCAAGTGATTGGATTAAAAAGGTTGATGGAAGATCTACTCCTTTTGAATGGAGTTTAGAAACCCTAGGAGGTAGTTCAGTCCAATTAGGATTAGATGGAACAAATGAAAAAGGATCTACAGATGATATATCTTCAGGGTGTAATGCTGAAGAAGAAGAAGAGATTTGACGTCTTCTCCTTAAAGAGGCTCCCCTAATAAGTCTCTCTGGATCTGGTAGAGGGTTAACAATCTCAGAATCAGAGTGTGATCTAGTATGCTTAAAAGGAGCTAGCTTAGTACAAATCTGCTTGATAGCTTGTTGAAGGGTTCAACCCATAATAACCCAAAGAAGGAGCTATCTATACAAAAATTTGAAATAGATCTACATTCTGTTGGAACAGTATATCAAATTAGGACAAAATTACAAAAATAGGACAATTTTGTAGGAACCAAGAAACTGTTGAAGAGGTGGCTCTATCTTGTGGGAATTTGCCAATGATCTGGCTTGAAAAAGCTGATGAGCTGTCATACTATTAGGATCAGAAATTACTCAATTGTTTCACACAATTGATCCCATATTTGTTCACTTGGGATTTCCAAATTCACCATCTTTCTAAGTGTTTCATCCACTTCTGTATACCTCTTGAAATTTGTCTTGGTGAGGAATAAATGTCTAATTGCACGATTGATGGTCAAATCAAACTCCAAGGCTTCTAGAAAGGCCTTCCCTATTATCTATCCTTCGATTCCTGTAAACTTGGCTTTGTCCACAGCAATAGTATACAATTTCTTGCAATAATCTTCTAATTTTATCAACTTATCATTTAGATCTACCAACCCTGGTAGTCCCTTTTGATTTAACACATTAAACTTTGAATGAAACCTTTAGACAACAATATTCAAGGTTTGACATTTTGTTTCTAACTGGTTAATAAAATTGCTCTTTTGCAAGACCTTCTTAATCTCTAAGATGATAGTTGTTCTGTCGGAAATATTTATTCCTTCCAGCTCTTCTCTACTTTTTGAATTTAACACCTTGATCATATATGTGGCTTATGTTGGCTTGGTCTTCAAAGCTGGTTTCTATTCTTCTATCACTGCTCTGCATCTGGTGATGAGTTCTTGTTGTTCAAAAATAATTTGTATGGATGGCCATACATCTGTCGTAGATTGGCTTATATGTTTCCAAATATATTCCTTGGCATGGGCCAAAGTATCTGCCATTAGGGACTCACTTTCCAACTTCTAGATCTTAAGTTCCAATCCGTGGGACTTCCGCATCTCCTGCACAGACAAATTATCATTCTTGACTTTCTTCAATTCTAAACTTTGGAACTTTTACAGTAACTTCTCATTTTCTTGTTTCTATATGGCCAATTCTTGTGATAATCTTGTCGGATCCATTGTTGATGATGTAGACTTAATGGTTGTTGATGATGAACTAGGCTCTATACCTACAAATGCTATTGGGATTGTTGTAACTGGAACCATAGCTAGCTATGCTTCTTCTTTCTCCTTTAGTAACTCTTCAATATTCTCTTCCATTTTCTTTAGCTGTATATTTTGCTCAATGATAAGCTTGAGCATGTCCACCTTTTGGTGTTCATTTTTTTCTATGTCCTTTGTTAGAGGATCTTTTGTAGAAGGAAAATTCAACTGTTTTTTGAGCGCAGCAATGTCTGCATCTTTATTTTTTAAGAGTAACTTTGTAGCTTTTACATGTTTGGGATCATATCCTACTTTAATTACAAAGTCCTTCAATGCCTTTATCCTATTATCTTTGGTTAAGGAAGAAATATTTTCTAACTTGAGCTGAGACTGAACATTGGATAAGGCAGTCCTAAGCTTGGAAAGAGACATAGTTGTCATTATCATGGTAGAAAACAACATTTCACCAGCCTGTGTGTGCATATCCGTCTGGTCAATTGGATGGATTTGACTGGTATCAAATGAAAACACATTCTTTTTATAATCTGATGGAGACTTAGGAAATAGAATTTGTGCTTGTAAGAAAGCCATTTGCATTGTGCCTTCCTCGCTGTCAAAAGCAGAAAGAAGCCTATGCTAGGAAGTTGATGTTTGTTTCTAGAATTGGTTGTATACATTAGACTTAAAAGTCTCATTCTTTTGTATAATCTCAAGGAACCTTGAGAAAATGTTCTGGTCATCTGAGGAACTAGTTCATGTGGACTGAATGATTTCTAGAGGCTCCCTAGAAGGTGAAGTTGTAGGAGGAGTTGCTGAAACACTAGTTGTAGGAGGAGTTGTTGAAACACTAACTCCTGCTGATGTAGAAACTTTTGAATCTCTAAGGTCAATTATTACTGGTTGATCTTCTTCTGTTGATGTGACCAAGCCAACCTTTGGCTTCTTTTGTTTAAAAATAAATCCTTTTATAGTCTCCTTAGTAGATGAAGTCTCATGTCTCAACGTTTTTTGTTGCTTGCTCTAAGCAACTGGAGTTTGTTTAGTGGGGGTGGATACAACCTGTTCATCTACCTCTTGAAGTGTCCCATCAACCCACTGCTCTTAATTCATGAACTTTTCTATATCTGGTCTTGGAGTATGATTACAAGGAGTCATTTTTAATTCAACTCTCAAGGCAGAAATAATACCAAAAGGGTCATAAGACCATGTAAAGCTAGGCTGGAAATTCATCTTCTTTAACAATGTATCTGCCTCAACACGAGTTGATCTGGTGTTGCAAATGAATGATCCAATCTTTGCCTTGATCTTGAATTCAAATTTCCTTTTGCCTAACACAAAGTGCAGGTCATCCATGTTGATCATTTGCCTAATATATTCCAGAGAAAAGATTCTCATAGGAACATACTTGGGCAGCATATATGGTGCAAGCTCACAACCATATACCCTTATCTCAGTATAGTTCTGGTATAAATACCAGTCACCTATTTTAGCTTGCTCACTTAAGTGTAAAATCCTCTTAATTTCATCTCCAATCCTTGGCTCTCTCTGATTATTGAGAATTTGTGCCACTAGATGTATGAATGTATCTATAAAATCTGAAAATGAAGAACTTGTGGAAGTTTTCCTAACTATTTCGTTCTAATGAATCACTAATTGATTCACTCCCTGTTCATCCTCTTTGCTCAGCTTGATAGGAAAAATAACTCCCTCCTGAAAAAGAAACATGTCAACAATTACAGAGTTGTAGCTGAACACTCCATATCTAGTAAAATTCATGAAATGTTCATGTATATTATCAAATAGGAATTGGTTGTAATTATACATGAATTTTGGTTGTTGATCTTTATTGAAGATGGAAAGAAATCAAAGGATGGTTTGATCAAAAGATTGGTCATCTAGATATCCTAAAAAGTAGGAAAGGAGAGAAATACAATATCTGGAGACTTCAGGAAACATGGAAGATGAGTAGGGTGCATTTCTTTTTGGTAATTATGCATCCTCAAGTAAAAATATTTCAAAGATTTGGGCTCTCTGCGGAAAGGTTAACTTATGGTACATATCCATAAGTATTGCTGGTGAAAAATGGTTGAGAGAGTCCGATTGAGGGATTAGGAGCATCTGATTTACGGTTTCAGCAGAGATGGTGATCAGAATGTCTCCATTCAGAGCCAACACTAGTCTTTTTACAAGGTCATATTTGGCTTGGCAGCAAGTAATAAGGTCAGGGAAATCGTGTGTTTTCGGGAAACTGAAGAGAGGCAACAGTGATTCCCAAAATTTGATTGGGTCTTGTTGGTAAGGATATTTTTGTTTGAGCCATAGGTGCAGTTCATGGAAATTGAACTAACACTTGGCTTCTGCAATCTTGAAAAGTGAGTCAACAAGAGGAACATGGTCAAGATCGAGTTGGGTGGTAGTAGTAGTTCTTTACTCCGTACCCTGTTTTTTAGCTTTCCCTTTTGGAGCCATGCTAATACACAGAAGGAAGAGTGACTCTGATGGCAGATGATCAAATAGGAAAGGTTCTGCAGAAAACGGTTTCACCTCCAAATAATAGTTAAGAGTCAGAGGAAAGTGACAAAAAGGCAGGTTTAGGTGTATTTATAACATGTAGGGATGGGTTAACAGTTTTATTTATGACCGTAGTGGCTTTGATATATAGGAGCAGAGCTACAACAGACGAATAGAAACAGGTATGATAGCAGGGCAAAGGGCACGTGAGGTGGCAATGGATAGGATGACTTGGCAACAGCATAGTTATTGATGAAACGAGAACTATTACCTCAAAACGAGTACTTGAGCCCAAAAACCCAAAAAAAACATGAAAAAACAACCCAAAAATGAAAATTGTTTATGCTAGAACGATGTTTCTTTTTTTAGGGTAAATTTTCAACATTTTCTTTAAATGGAAGTAAAAACCATTTTTTTTTTTGAAAAATGGATGAAAAGAACACCCTTAAAATTTTTTTATTTGGCACACAACCGTCTAGGCAGGGTTGGCCTCGGGCAGGGTTGGCCACAAGCGCGGGTGAGGAGGCAGGATGCACACAGCCAGATCCTCGCCCGGGGAGGGTTGGCCGCGGGCACAGGCTAGGAGGCGGAGATGCACACAGCCACCTCCCCGTGTAGGGGGTCGCAAGGCAATTCCTGGAATCGGCCTACCACCCTCCGGGCAGGGTTGGCCGGAAAATTTTTATGTTTTATTTTTTTCTTTATTAATTTTTTTAATTTCTTTTTTTTTAAATTTTGTTTTTAATTTTTATTTTTTAACTTTTTTTTTGTTTTAATTTTGTTTTATTTTTTTTTAATTGTTAGGTATTGATTTGTTTTTTTTTGTATTTTTAATTTTTTCAATTTTTTTAATATATATATCTTTTATTTTATTTTATTTTGTTTAGTTTTTTTTTTAATTATTATTATGTGGTTGTAATTTTTTTTTTGTTGATTAATATTCAAATTTTTTCTTTACATTTTATGGTTTTTGAAAAATTTTCCTTTTTTTGTATTTTTTATATTTTTATGGATGTTTTTTTATTTATTTTTATATATTTTTTATTAGTTGAGGTTTTTTGGTCATTTTTTTTTTTTTTAAAACCAATATCAAAATCATAAACATTTAAAAAAATTATCCACATTTAATACATTTGAAGTGTAAAAAATAAGCCCTCTAAATAAAAAGTGTTTATGCTGCATCAACCCTTTTCAAAATCAAGATAAAAATCACTAACATTTAAAAAAGGTGTTCATACTTGCTACATAAAAAAAATTTAAAGTGTCAAAAATAAATTTTAAATGAAAATGTGTTAACACTACATCAGCACTTTTCAAAATCAAGATGAAAATCACTAACATTTAAAAAAAAAATGTTCATATTTGATACATAAGAAAATTTAAAGTGCTAAAAATATGCTAAAAAAAAAAAACGTGTATTCTGACATCACCACTTTTCAAAATGGGGTGATTTTTTGCTACCTCAAAAAACGGGTACCAGTTCATTTTCTCGTTTGCTCGATAACTATGTTCAACGAGTATGTGAGGTGGCAGCATTGGATTGGTCAAGGAATAACAGTCAAGGCGTGGGATGGAGGACCGTTGGCAAAAGGAAACCATGAGCAGATTGCGGAGGGGGTATTGAACAGTTTGTGGTTTTGAACAAGGCGGGTGCGGAGTAATGAGATGGTCACACATAGGGTTTGGGCGTCTGCCATTAAAACCACTTTGCGGATCCCCCCCCCCACCGTGTTAATGAGAAATGGTCGAGGCGGGTGCGAAGTCTCTCCCCTACCGTTGATCTGGGCAGGGAGTGGATCAACCGTTGAATGGTGTGCGCTCTTTTTTGAAAGCCGATAAGAAATTTTTGTCATCTAGTGACTTTGGCTTAAACAAACATATGCTATATATAAAATAAAGTCTAATGTCAACAGATTATAAGAAGGATTAATACCTTTTTAGGGGAAATTAATCATTAGTTAATAAAAATTAACATTTCTAATGTGGCACATTTAAACAAGCAATGTTTGAATTTATTCTTTTTGAGACCAAAGCCTTTATTTTCTTTTGCTTCCCTCACATTTTTTGTTTTCTTTTGCCTTCTTTCTTTAGGGTAACTGACTCCTAACATTTTATTTGACATGGATGCATATAAAATATACAATTGTCTTAACAATTTTCATTTTTCTTTCTTTTTCATCCATATCCTAACTTAACATTTTGAATATTATTTTTGACAAATATACTAACTTATCAAAACCAAACAATGTTACAACATGAACTATAAACTTTTGTTATTGTATATGATTTATATAATGTGTGTGGATTTTTGCATGTCAAGTGAATAATGTCGATATTGTATGTGTAAGTAGGGTTAGATTATATGGTTAAAACAATTTTTTTTTATGAAGTTACTATGGAGATACATTACAAGTGGTATTAGAGCCTTAGGTTACAAAGCTGAGACCTCTAGAAATAAATGGTTAACAAAATTTGTGATATACATAGAGAGAGTGAAAGAAAAAGAAACCAGCATGAGGACTAGAATTACACCCCACAAGTCCAGAACAGGAACAAGACCAACATCTTTTCAAGAAGCCAATCCTGAGGTATGGCTACAGTTGCGGGAAGAACCACGCAATACCAACATTGCAATCTTGGAAATTGTGCAAGAAGTGAGGGATGAGATGGCCCGGTTACGGGAAGATAATGACAGGTTGATGCAGGAGCAGGAAAATATTATGAAGAGTCTATCTAATAGACAGAATTAGTGACAGCCAATTCCTAGCTCAAAGCATGGGAACATGACTGGTGAACAAGAATTTCGAACGGAGAACTTGGGAACAGAAGGCGGTGAAGAAAATCACAAGGAAAAATCTGATAATGCATCAAAACACAAAACGCAGAAAAGACAAAAGGTCGAACTGCAAGGAGAATTTCAGAAAACAAAACCACCCCTCTTTGATGGTGAACAGGAAGAGGCAACTGAATCTTGGCTTATTAATATGAATAAGTACTTTCAGTGGTATGAATATGGCCATAACTTAAAAGTTTGCTTTGTCATGTTTTAGCTGCAAGGAAAAGGCATCCTATCGTGGGAGGAAGTAAAAGCTGTGCATGGAGTGAATGAGCAGAGCATAACTTGGGAAAGGTTTCAAAAATATTTTAAGGAGAGATATTTAACTGAAATATTTTATGATGAAAAGGCAAAGGAGTTCCACGATCTTCGATTGGGTCAGTTGACTATGGATGAGTTCATAGCAAAATTTAGATCCTTTCTTTGATACGTTCCTTACATACAGAAGGAAAAGGCAAAAGTGCAGCGATTTATCAGTTGTGTGCCGCAGTTGATGAAACATTGTCTTGAGTTCGATAACCTGAAGACCATGGATGAAGTTATACGAAAGGCTCGGATATGCTATCAACAAAATAGGAAAAAGGGAGATGTGGGAGAAAGATGGGCTAATAAAAAGGGAATTAAGTTTCCTTCTAGCAGCAAGGGAAATAAAGCTATAATCAGCAAGGGACCCCCTAATGGGCAACCAAACAAAAATATGAATAGAAATCAACCTATATTTAAATTTCGAAATGAGTCTAATACTAATGAGCAGTCGAGAAGAGCTGAAGTGGAAATAGCAGCTAGACCCCCAGTACAGTGTTAGGGATGTGGAGGACCACATTACGTCAAAAATGGTCCCCATCGAAAGGGAACCGATCAGATTGAAAAAATTAAGAAAGAATCAACTGTGGGAGAAGTGGCAAGAAGCATTCCAAAAATCAATGCTACCCTCGAAGACCATCAGGCGAAATACCAGCCAACCATGATAGAATTTGAAGGTAAAATCTTCGATCAAACTATATCTATTTTGATTGACCCAGGAGCTACTTTGAGTTATATTAGCCCTAAGATAGTAGAACAATGTTGTTTGCAAGTTGTTAAGTTTAAGAGTCCTTGGTTAGTACAGCTAGCCACGGGGGAAAAAAGAAGGGTGTTGGCCAAGGTCAACAGTTAACAGGTCAGTCTCTTGTGGCAGACCTGAATGTATTTCCCCTAGGATCATATGATATCCTTATAGGCATGGATTGGTTGGAAAAGCATTGGTCCCTCATTAAATGTAAAACCAAAACTATTAGCTATATGGATGAAGAGGGAAAGAGGCAGGAAATTCAAAGCATAATTAGATGAGTATTTGCATCTTAATTAGCAAAATGTATCCAAAAAGGATGTTAAATTTACGCGATACAGGTAGGATATGCCAATTCAAAGGAAAAAAATGTTTCTTTAGAAAATATACCTGTAATACAAAATTTCATGGATGTGTTTCCTGAAGAAATTCTGGAACTTCCTCCAAAAAGAAACATATATTTCACCATTGAGTTGATTCTGGGAGCTGCTCCAGTATCCTGAGCTCCCTATCGCATGAGTATACCGGATTTGACAGAATAAAAATGTAGCTACAAGAACTGCTTGATAAAAAGTACATCCTCCCAAGTGTATCATCATGGGGAGCCTTAGTACTTTTGGTTAAGAAGAAAGATGGAACCCTCCGAATGTGCATGGATTACTGCAAGTTAAATAAACTAACCATAAAAAATAAATACCCATACCCATTACCACATATAGACGAGTTGTTTGATCAAGTGCGGGGTGAAACCATGTTTTCAAAGATCGACCTTCGTTCAGGTTACCATTAGATCAGAATTAAGGAAGAAGATATCGCTAAAACAACCTTTAGAAATCCTTATGGAAATTATGAGTTCGTTGTGTTGCCCTTCGGGCTGACTAATGCTCTCGTAACTTTCATGTGTCTCATGAAAAATATATTCTATCAGTATTTGGATAAATTTGTGTTGATTTTTATCGATGACATATTAATTTACTCTCGGAATATAGAATAACATAAGGAACATCTCCGTATAGTTTTGCAAACTTTAAGAGAACATCAGTTGTATGCTAAATACAACAAATGTGATTTATTTAAAGAACAAATCCAGTATCTAGGACATGTCATTACCAAGGATGGAATTGATGTGGACCCAGAAAAGATAAAAACTATAATGGAGTGGCTAGTACCAAAAGACGTGGTGGATACAAGGTCATTAATGGGTCTAGCCAGATACTATAGGCGATTTGTCGAAGGTTTTTTTAGGGTAACATACCCCATTACCTCTCTGTAGAAGAAAGGAAAGACTTTTAATTAGACCATGGAGTGTCCAAAGATTTTTGATCAGATTAAGCATTTACTTACCACCACACATATTTTGAGCATTGTAGACCCAAATAAAGACTATGTGGTTTGTCCAAATGCTAGCAAGGAAGGTGTCACTGGTGTGCTAATGCAGGAAGGTAGAGTAATTCCTTATGAGTCTAGGAAACTTTAGGAGCATGAGGAAAAAATATTCAACCTATGACTTAGAGATAACAACAATCATTCATGTATTAAAGATGTGGCGACATTACTTGATGGGTAAGAAAATTATTTTAATGACTGATCATCATAGTTTAACTAACTATTTCAGGCAGTCAACTCTAAATGCTAAGCAAGCTCATTGGGTCAATTTTCTAAGTGGAATTGATTTTGAAATCAAGCACATGAAAGGTAAGGAGAACCGAGTCGCGGACACCTTAAGTCGGAAGGTACATTGTATATATGAGGTCTCTTTCAGTGAAGTGTTAACTATCTTTAATGAGTTGATTAAAGAGGCAACCAGATTTGATCTAGAATACAAAATTTTATGGCAGCAAGAAAATTTCAAACAGCAATGAACAACAGCTGGGATATGAAATAAATCATGAAGGTATGCTGATTTATAAGGGGAGAATATATGTACCTAACCAGAAAAATATTAAAGACTTAATCCTAGATGAATATCATAAAAATCCATATGCAGGCCACGCTGGATACCGGAAGCTAATTACCGCACTTAGAAAGGAATATTTCTAACCTGGTATGAAGAAAGAAGTGACCAAGTACTTGGCTCATTGTCTAGAATGTCAGCAAGTGAAAGCAGAGCATCGTCACCCATCTAGATTGTTGCACCTGTTGCTTATTCCAGAATGGAAGTGGGAAACCATTTCCATCGATTTTATTACAGGACTACCTAAGTCTAAAAAGTAGAATGATTCGATAATGGTGGTAGTGGATAAGTTGAGCAAGTCTGCCCACTTCATACCAGTACAGTCAACCTACAAGGCAATACAAAATGATAATATATTGATGCAAACCATTTTTAGATTACATGGATTACCAAAGGTCATAATTTCTGATCATGATGTAAAATTTACATTAGCTTTCTGGAAAGCCTTATTTGAAGGTTTAGGCACACAGCTACATTTCAACACTACTTACCACCCTCAAACAGATGGGCAGATTGAGCGAGTAAATCAGGTAGTTGAAGATATGTTGCGAACTTACGTAATGCAGCAGCCATCCAAATGGGAGGATTACATACATTTGGTAGAGTTTGCTTATAAAAATGGCTACCACACATCGCTACAAATGATTCTGTTTGAAGTATTGTATGGACAAAAGTGCAGGACACCTTCAAGTTGGGGTGGGCTAGAGGATAAGTTGATGTTGGGACCAGACATGTTAAAAGAAATGGAGGAGATGGTTAAAAAATTACATTCTAATTTAAAGGCTACGCAGGACCAACAAAAGAACTTTTCTGATCGAAAGAGAAGTTTCCAGAAATTTGAAACTAGAGATCATGTTTATGTATAGGTACGGGCCAAGAAGAGTACATTTCAATGGAGCAGATGTGCTAAATTGGCACCCCGATTCTGTGGTCCTTTCCAGATCCTGGCTCAAATTGAACCAGTGGCTTACCAGCGCACCTTGCCTAGCCACATACGTGTGGACAATGTTTTCCATGTTTTTTTGTTACTATATGTGTGTGTGTGTGTGTGACCCTAAGCATATAATCAGTTAGCAACATATACCGGTAACTTAATTTTAAATAAATCTGCCAAGACAAGTTGCCAAAGGAAAAGAACTGACATAATTTTCTTGTGTGTGTAGGTCAAACTGGATGGTGAGTTCTCGGTCGAACCCCTGGTTATACTCAATCAGAGAGAAGTAATGTTGCGGAAACAAGTTATCACCCAAGTTAAAGTACAGTGGCAGAACTTTGGGTCTGAGGAGGCCACCTGGGATGATGAACAAGTAATGAGAGAGACTTGTCCAAATTTATTTGCAGCAGAAAAGCATCGGGATGATGTTTAATCTTAGAGGGGGGAGATGTGATGTCCCCAGTAAATTATAAATATTTAATTACTGCAGCAAACGAACTGAATATTACTATTTAAGTTTATATATTTATTATTTTGATTAAAATTTGCATCAGACAAATATCTTGATAAAGATGATTATGTAACTCTCACATGTCAGGTAGTTAGGATAGACAGTTTATTATCCCTAACTACTTCCTTGTAGATTTATTCTCAAGGGAAGAGATCAAGAGGGTATGGGTACCTAAGATGAAGAGAAGAGAGGAAAGAGAGTGATTTATGTGCTGATATGTCAGACAGATTCCAGGTGCTACGTGTGGTTAACACCAGATAGCTGTAAAACAGTAAGATTGTTAGTCTACAAGAAATCACCCTACATGTGGGTGAAAGCTCGGGGGGGAGACTTGGGCCTGAAAGCGAGTTTCATGGTTAGGAGGCAAATCGGCGTTTCTAGTCGACCTTGATTCAACAACTGATAAAATATACTACCAAAGTCAGACAAGTATATACTTAACTTTCTGTAATATACTGTTGGAGTCAGATAAGTATATATTTAACTCTCTATAGGTAAGTTAATTATTAAGCAAAGATATGTATGATGTTGGAGAAAAACTGTTTAGAAACTAGTTCAGTTAAGGCATACTGACCACTAGAAGAACTACTAATTGTACTTTAGAAATCTATAGTGACCAGAAAGTTTATTTTTTTAAAAGAAAAACTCAGTGAGATTTATTACTGAAACTGGCGGAAAACTTTACAAGGAAATATTCTTTAGGGGTTTACTATGCGGCCAATCTTAAAAGGGAATTATAAGACCAAGAACCAAAACTTCCAGAGTTATACCGAATACAGCTAGAAACAGAGGAAAAATTACAATTCTAGGGGAAACAAAGAAATAAATAAATAATAAATATATATATATATATATATATATATATATATATATATATATATATATGCCTCTGTAATAACAGCTAAATTTCACAACCAAACTTTATAATGTATCAAGAGTAGATTTTAAAATGCCTGATATGTTAAGAAATTTAATTGTAATAAAAGAAGCAAATTTTGGAACCAAACCACAATTTTCATTACTATTCAAAAGGGAAATTTCCCTAAGCAAAGAAGGAGAACCAGAGCTAATGAGCCACATAAATAAATATATATCATTTCGACTTCGAACAATTCAGAACATAGAATTGAAACCCCTGCAAGTAAGGGATAATCGGCTAATGTTGCATCTAAAATCAAGCCAACAAAACAAGTATACAATCTACATATCTAGAGTTGCAGACGGAATGTGGGATAAAGCCCCAATCGATTCCAGATAATAAAGACAAGATCTGTGTGAAAATGAAACAAGCTTAATGCTTGGAAATGAAATAAACCTCTGTACAAAAAGAACAACAGAGTCTGGACAAGGGTTAAAAGAACGACCCTTTCCTTCAAGCAAGTAGATAATTGCAGTATATCAACAAGCACATGAAGACTTTAAGAATAAAACCCACACTGGTAATGAACCTCCGGTTACAAAATTCCAGATACAATATTACAGTCAAGACATTTCCGTGGGATTTCAATTAAATTGAACCAGTGGCCATGAACCCAAAACTTGAGAAAGAAGATCGATGAATTTTATAGCCGGAGCACACAAAAATAACATAGCCACGGGGTCTTCATATTCGAAGCCCCGGATAGGTATATACATCATGCAATAAACATAATAGACCATAAATAACTTAGCCGGATGACTGACAAAGAGAGCAAAGCACCTCTAAAGAGCTAAAGCCTCCAGACCAGAGGAATCTGGAATAAAACCACATACCCGAAGGTCGAACGAAGTTAAATCTCGAAAGCCTTGGCCAGATTTCGGGAGGAAAGCTCTGAGCCATCACTCTCAAGCGGCTAGTAGACCTCCAGAAAAACCTAGCAGTTCAACAAACAAGAGCTGGTTATACACAAATAGTTACAAAATAAAGTTAAGTTAATCAAGCCAATCTTAAGACAAATCAATACCTAGCGAGGGTTACGGCATACGCACCTCCTTCAATGCATTGGGGTACTAGCATGACTCGCTGCGAACCTGAGAACCCAACAAACATCAACGCAAGATCATGACATTGCAGGAGGAAGAAATTTACCAATCTTTAGGGTAACAGAATTGAACCTGGATGAAAACTGGAACTTGGAGCCGAAAACCAGAATGGTCTATCAATGGAGAACTTAAAATTGAAAATGCATTACAGTCTGGCTTGCAATGAGGATAAGAGTGCCCTTGCCGCCATCGGATGAGGCCAGCACACAGAGAACCGTTGTTGTGCAGTATTTCCCGAGGAGAGGCTGACAACTGGAGGGTGGAAGGAAGGCTCTAGAGTTTGGCTCCCACCATCGCTCAGACAGATAAATTCAATGCACAAGGTTTAATGCCTTGATAAACGCCATAAAGATCTACCGTGCAACCAACTGGGATTCCACTAAGTGTTAGATTTAATGAATATCCCAAAACCAATATGTAATCATTGGTACAAAGATTTAACATAAATGTCAAACACTTGAATCAAGGGAATTAAATAACCCTGTCATATGAACTATAAACTGTTGTTATTATATATGATTTATATAATGTGTGTGGATTTTTGCATGTCAAGTGAATAATGTCAATATTTGTATGCGTAAGTAGGGTTAGATTATATAGTTAAAACATTTTTTTCTATGAAGTTACTATGGAGAGACATTACATTTGATCCTTCTTGGCTCTTGCTAGATCGAGAATTAAGATAAATTTATAGTAATTAATATAATATTTGATTATAAAGAAATAACGTATAATTATTAAAATACAAATATCATTTTAAATGTTTTATACGTTTTATATAATTATAAATATATATGGTATATTCACTGAGTTTGAGTTTTGAACTCTCATAAATATTTATGAATTGAGATCTCATTTCATAACATTAGTTAGAATTAAGAAAGGGAGTTCAAAAGGTAATAGCAAATGGATAATAATAAGGAATAAAAATTATTATCACTTATAAAAATTTAAAAGATAATTTGGTACATTCATATCCTTTCTTGGAACTATATTGGTTTTCTATGGAGCAAAAGATCTATGTTAAGTTTTATTCTCAGTGAAATTGAGATTATATTATTTAGTGAAACTCGGGAGCCTAAAGAATTTAAGGTACTTAATATAAGAAGCTATGTCTCTTGGTCACTAGGAGTCAAGAAATCACAAGTGAGGGTGCATAGCTTGTTACGCAACAAAATAACATTTTTCCTTAGAATATATTCCACAATAAATACCATTTCAATCAATAAATGTGGATGAGAATTTTAAATATCAATAATAAGAAAATTTATGTGTATCAATTTGTCCTTATATTAATTGTAGGGATTTTGTAACGCGATGCTACCCAATTATGACACTTTAGTTGTAATGGAAATTTAATCACTAAAAAAATTCATTAGATATACTTCCAAAAATTTTTACCACTTCATATAAAATGATGAAACTTAGAAAATCAAATTATCTAAAATTGTTATGTTATTTTTTTTCTAAAACATAATGCATATGAACAAATTAGGCCTTGAGTTTGGTATGTAAATAATGGAATTTTTTAAAACAAATTTGTAACAGTAATTATGAGGTGTTATTTATCCATAATAATTTTTTAATTTGATTTTATGTTTTTTTCTTAAATTAAGAAACATAGTGAAGGTTTAAAATGATGAGGTTGACCATTATGCCCAAGTATGAAGTTATTAGCATATTTGTAATTTTATTTCTTTCTTTTTACTACATAAATCTTCATTTGTACTAGTGCAAGTTCCTCTCCTATTTCAAAATAGATCAACCAATCAAATTTTATAGGAGAAATAAAATACCTATTTTCCTTATAAATTTGATATATTTCCTCAAAAAAAACATTAATTTTTTTATTAATTTCTCCAAAAATTTATATATTTAGAAATTGCACACAAATCTCTAAAGTGTATTTAGTTTCCTTAGCAATAAACGCTTAGAAAATATACAAAAACATGGTTAAAAAATAGGAACTTATAAAAGGCTTAAAACGAAAGCTCTCACCTAGCCCAATACATAATTGAAAAATGTGCTCCCACCAAATATTTTTGAAATTACCGATCCATGTGCATTGTTAACACGCACATATTTTATTAATGTGTATGCATTATAATAATGCTCACACATTCTATCTCATGAACATATTATTTTCTCCATCACTCACCATCTTTCCTAATTCTCTTTGGCCCATATCTCTCTCTCCCACTTTTCCCTGACCCTCCCCCTTTCTTTCTCCCTCTCTCTCTCCCTCTCTCTCTTCCCCTCTTTCTCTACCCCTTTCTCTCTATATCTCTCTTCCTATGTATCCCTATTATCTCTCTCTTCTCCCCTAAGCCCCCCCCCCTATCTCTCCTGCTTTCCCTATCTCTCTTTCCATCTCTCTTTCCCTTTTCGTATTCCCCCCCACTCTCTGTATTTTCATTTCTACATCACTCTTTCTATCTCTACACCTTTCTTGTTATGGTAAACTTGACTTGACGAAAGAGTCAAAGTTGTTAGGTTCATAATGGTGGTTTCGGGCACATGGTTTTGGTGGCCTATGGTATTAGAGCCCATGGGTTACATATGATGAAGCCTTTAAAAGGATTAGGGATTCTCCATTGTAATGTGTCTAAGTTAATTTAAGGGCTCACTTGGTTGGGCCAGGATTTTGGCTAGCTTAGATGCTTTTAATTCAAGGCATGGATTTCTTTTAATGAACGCGTAATAGTAGATATATTATTCACAGTTGGTTTTCCCACGAGCGTTTCCAAGATAAAATATGGTGTTGATGTGTTGTTATTGTTTATGTGTTATTATTTGTTTATTTCTCTCTGGATTTTATTAACAATTGGTATCATACCTAAGGGATCATGGTTTATACAAGGAGGTGATGGTTATGAATGTTGACACATTGTATGTTGTCATTGAAGTTAATAAAGAGAAGCCTGGCTGGGACTTTACTCGCATACATGAAGATTACATGAGAGGAAATAGAGGTCCATTAGGGTGAGATGCAACCACATAAGTGATATATAGTAAAGAAAGCACCTGGTGTGAAAAGGTGAGTAGACATGAGAAAATGGAAACAAAGATGTTGGATAGCAATAAAAAACAAAAACAAAAATACTTTGGAGATGAAATTTGTAACATGCATGTATATGGACAAATGGTTGTAATACCTGGTTAGGCATGTTTTCCCCTATCGATAAATTAACGGAGTAGACTTGGGTGATAAGGGAGGAGAACATGTAGATTTCCTTAGTTAAGTTGAAAGGGGAGAATCATAAGGTAAACTTGACTTGGTGAATGAGTCAAAGTTTGTAGGTCCATAGTGGTGATTTTGGGCACATGGTTTTAGTGTCTTGTGGTATTAGAGCCCATGAATTATATGTGATGAAGCCTTTAAAAGGCTTGTGGATTTTCCATTGTAACATGCCCAAGTTGAGTGGAGGGATCACTTAGTTGGTCCATGATGTAGGTTACTTGCATCCTTTTAAGTCAAGGAACTTTTGAACATGGCACCAATAGTAGATCTACTATCCAAATCTAATTTTCCTGCAAAGGTTCTGAGGATAAAATAAGGGGTTCATGTGTTTTAATTTTTATGTGCTATTATTGGTTTATTTCTCTATAATTTTACTACTCTCTCTCTCTCTCTCTCTCTCTCTCTCTCCCCCCGCCCTTGTCTTTATCTATCCCTCCCCTTATGTCTTTATATTATATCCCTCTCTATCTCTCACTTTCACTAAGCCCTCATCTCTCGACCCCGTTTCTTATCCATTTATATCTCTCCATCTTTTGTTATCCCTATTTCTATCTCTCTCTCCATTTACATACTCCGCCCTCTTTATTTTCCTTTCCCCATTTCTCTCTCTCTCTCTCTCTCTCTCTCTCTCTCTCTCTCTCTCTCTCTCTCTCTCTCTCTCTCCCATCTCTCTCTACCAATTTCATATCCCTTTCTATCTCTACCCCTCTCCATATCCATGTTTCTCTCTCTCTCTCTCACTTCCTTTCCCTATTCCTCCTTTCTCTTTTCCTTTCCACATCATTCTCTCTCCCTCTCTCCCTCTCTCTCATTGACACGTAAACTCTCTCTAACCTCCCTCTTTTCCACTCTATCTATGTTTCTCTTTCTCTCCATATCTTCGTCCCTCCTCCCTCTCTCTCATTCTCTGCCTTCCCCACTCTTCATCTTTTTGTTTCTCCATATCCCTTTATCTCTTTGTCCTTACATCTCCCTCCTATATCCCTCTCTCCCCCCTTTGATAACCCCCACTCTCCTTATCTCTCTCTTTCATTGTCCTTGCGTTTCCCTCCTGCCTCCCCCTTCCCCCACATAGGCCTCTCTCTCACCCTTTCCCTATCCATTCCTTTCTCTCTCTCCCTATGTACCCCCCTTTATATCTTCCCCACTTTCTCTCTCTCTTCCCCCTATCTCTTTATGTATTCCCTAATCTCTCTCTCTCGCTCTCTCTTTCTCTCTCTCCCTCTTTTCCCCATCTCTATCTATCTAGCCTTCTATGGCTCCCTCCTATATGCCTCTCTTTCTCTCTCTCACTCACTCTCATCAAGGATGTATCCCTCCTATATCTCTCTCTCTCTCTCTCTCTCTCTTCGCCCCTCTAACATTTTCCCTCTATTTATGTCTCTAAAACACTCTCTCTATAACCCCACTCGTGTTTCCCTTTATCTCTATATCTCTCCCTCCCTCCTTGTCGCCTACCCCCTCTCTCTCGCCCTCCCTTTCGCCACCCTCCCTCCTTTACTATCTCTACCCATCCCTTTCTCTCTCTGTCCTTATGTCTCCCCACTATATCCCTATCTCTATCTACATTTTTTTCTCCATCTTTCCCAACCCTCTTTGTCACCCCTCCTCTCTCTCTCTATATGACTCCCTCTCCACCCCCCAAGCTCCTCCTCTCACTACCCCTTTATATCTCTCCCATCTCCTTATCCCTCTTTGTATCTCTATATCCCATTCCATATTCTCTCATCTCTCTCTACCTTTCCCATCTCCCTATTTTTCTCCCTCTTTATGTCTTCCTTTTTCTATCTCTTTACCCATTTCTCTCTCTCCCAAATCTCCCATCTCTTTTCATTTCCCATCAACTACTCTCTTCCACTTTCCCTATCCATTTAAACTCTTCCTCTTTCTCTAACCCATCTCTCATTATTCCTCCCCTCTCTCTATCTCTTCCTTTCCCCAATTAAAAAAATTTCATTTAAAATTTTGCACGCTTTTACTTAATGAAAAAAAAGAAAAAGAAAGACTTACCTCTACCTAGCAAATCGTTGAACCTCTACTAGAAGCACATGCATATTAACTCTGAGTTGGAAATCTCTTATTCGATCGTATAATTGTAGTGGGGTGAATGATGAGATCGCGTGGGCATATCTTTTTAAATGGAAACAGGACACGGACATAATTTTTTTAAAGCATGTGCAAATTAAAATAAGTACACGTGTGCACTTTTATAAAATTAATTTGTGCATGTTTCTTAGCCATGTCATAAGCTCGACATGGAGGTTTGAGATGGTATCCACCTTAAAAAAAGGATTGCGTTCGCATTTATAAGTACGCATGTGCATTATTAAAAAAAAAATTGTTTTTGCACTCTCGTCGTACTAAAATTGCGTAGCATCTTTGTGTGAGAACTCTCTGTTTTATAGAATAAAAGTAATATTGAAAAAATATCTTTACAGTACCTTATCACACAAACTCTCTGCCGTAGAGAATATTGAAAAAAAATGTCCTTACAACGCCTTATAACAAGATAGTTATAATGGGCTAATGTAGCCCATGGGGCAGACAAGAAGAAAAATAATCTTGAAAACAAAGTAGCATTGGGAGGACCATGTTTTTTTCAGTGAATTGGGCCATACAGCAATTAGATTCGATATCCACAGCAGTAGCGTTATCCAAGAAAATATAAAATAAGGCTCCTTATTATTATTATTATTATTCAGTGTCTCATCTATCATAATCTTCGTTGTTGAATCCCGATTTAATTTTCCACTCTCGGATGGCAGCAGGATTCGGAATGAGGATATTGTGTTGTAGGGTCTGGTCTGCCATTGGGGATGTATCAGCCGCGATCGTCCATGACATCCTGCATACAATAAGGCCAACATGTCCACAAAGAATTTCAGGTTAGATTATCATAGTCACTTACCCTTTCTTTAAAAGAAGGATGGATGGGAAAAACTAACCTGAAGTATAGGACAAACGAAATGCTTCGGAGGCATAGCATCCATTCAGGTGCTTTCTGTGCTTTCTTTCTCACTTCTCTGATTCTATTCTGGCGCTTATCTCTTCTTTGCTGGCCCTCCCTTTCAGCTGCAACTTGTCTTCCGATCTCTTTTGTTAGTTCATTGGCCTGTCACCATCATTTAGCTTGTAAACATCAGCCCTTCAGTGTACTACCTGGTACCACAACGGCATACCTGATATTCAATTCACTAGGATAGGCAGATATTCAATTCACTATGATATTCAATTCGACTATAATTTTTTGATATTCAATTCGACTATAATTTTTATGACACTGGGATAGGCAGATAATCTCACCGTGATGTTTGCCTTCGTTGCTTCTTGCCCAACAGCATATAACATACTTTGAGTACGCTCTAGATCAAGTTTCAGCCTTTCTACCTCCATCATCATATTCTACTCATCAAATAAAGAATCAGATTAGTTCATACCAAACCCATCACATACCAAGTCCACATATTGTCAAAAAAAATTTAGCCAGAGATAATTTTATATATAAAAATGAAATCAATTTTTTTAGTAGAGAAATTCATACTCATTTAAGTATGGGGAGATGTGTAACTCCATCATGTTGAACAGTGAGACTAAAATAAAAATAAATAAAAAATTATAGCTATAATTAAAAAAAATTCAATATACATGTTCTATTCACACTCTTTATTATAAATAAAATATTTAAATGTCTATCTGAAATATCATAATCTTATATCAAATTTATAGACAAATAAAGTAAGTAAAACAAAACAAAGAAAACTACTTTGATTTCTATACCTAACTTAAATATCAAATAATAATTTTTTAGCACATCAAATAAGGTTTTTAAATATGCATATTCACTCATTTATTTCAATCTCAATTTCATTCACATATATGAAAAATATATATATATATATATATATATATATATATATATATATATATATATATATATATATATCATTCACATATACATATATATATATTATTTTAATATATATATTATTTTAATGTTTCAATATTCAAAAATTCAAAAAAAAATATGTAATTATTTAAAATTTTAAACAAATTTTTCCCTCTATAAATTAAGGGATTTCTCTTTTCTCGTTAGTCAAAGATAAATCTATACTGATATAAACAAAGTTATTCACATATTACTCAGGAAAAAAAACCTAAATACCAATTAGTACATTGTACCTGTTCATTATTCGATGTTGGTGCCGTTTTGACATCCCATGGGCTGATCTCCATTTCGTCGATAACATTTCCATGACCACCTCCTAAACTGTGGAGAAAATAGGTGGGTCTGCTTGTAAACTGCCGCTAAGGCCATCTGTACTTGCGGTATACAAACGGTATAAGTTTCCATGTCAAATGGGAGGTTTCCAATGGATAGAGGTGGAGTACTCCTTGGTAATCCTGTGTTGCGTGGAGATTCTCTTCCCTCTATGCTCATTGTTATACTGGAGTTCTCACTAAGGAAATCCGATCTTGATGTTGAAAACCTTGGAGTTCCACTGTTATAAACTCCACCAATTCCTGAAGTTTGACTTCTCGACATTGAAATCGAAGCAGATCGACTCTCGACATTTGAAATTGTGGTTGCTGGATTCGAGGCGCTGAGACTTATCGGAACTTGGTAATTATTCGAAGGAGATTGATTTGTCTGAAAATGTAAGGGTTGAGACTTGAGAGTAAGCGTGAATAGATCCTTCAGACTGTGACTCTGTCATATCCTTCAGAGTGGTCAAGCCAGTCATATCTGAAAAGCCAGTGGTCTGATTACTAAAATCCTCTGGATTGCGAATTTCAAACTCTTTAGATGAAGTTAAGTGGGCCGAACTAAGTTTGCGTTTTGGTGGTATATGTACGGTACAAAAATTCGGTGCATTTTTCAGAACAGTTTCCGGTACATCATGGGACCTGAATCTCCTGGCGATAAACAATGTTGAGGGACAACACAGGTATGAGTTAATCAGATGTAATAGTTGAGTAAATGCTTCAAACGAGGCAAACATTAAAGATCACAAATCTACACACAAATAACTTCAAAGTATGAACCTCAGGAAAGAAAAAAATAAAAATAAAAATCCTTTCCGAAACTCTTTCTCCTCTCGTAATTCGTTTAATTACATAATCACGTGACCTGAAATAAGTGATAGTGTGATGACATGTAAAAAATAACTCATACACACTATTTTTCCCCCTATTTTTCGACAGAGGGGAGTTAAATTATTTTTCAATGTAATTCTTATCTAGATCATAGGAAGAGACTCACCACCTTAAACCTAATTTAATATTTATAATTGTCAAAAGTAAAGATTTAATTTTGTTCCACATGGAATTGCCTTGATTTGTAACCCTTCATCAATATTTAAAACTCTTTGTTCTAAATATACTCCTTTGTTGGCCAATGAGTCAACCACCCTGTTATAGTTTCTCTTAACATGATAAAATTCAATCAAATCAAATCTATCCATTAATAGTTTAATTCTTTGTAAAATGGAAATGGAAGTCTGCTCATCATTGTCGTTAAGTTTATTCACCCGCCGAATCTCTATCATGGAATCACCTAAAACCATTAATTGGCAAAGTACTCTAGGGAAGACCAACTCCAATCCTTGCCAGGGCTGAATATTCATCCTGGTTATTTGTAGAGGTCCCAAGTCTCTAGGAAAATTGAGTCTCCCTTTCTTCATATAGGCGAAAGATAACCCCTCCCACTCCTGCCTCCCCATTTACATATAAGATTTTTATTCACATGTGGATTTGGAATTATTTACCATTACTGATTGCGTTAATGGTTTCATGATTTGGTAACTTAATGAATTTCACTTATTGTAAATGGGGAATGGGAAGTGATAGAAGGATAAGAGTACTCAAAAGTCAATTTTTTTTTTGTTTATGCTAACTATCAACACTTTTAAATTGTGCATGTGAATTATTTGTATATATGAATAAATTTTAATTTAACATTGTTATGTTAATTAAATGAATTTATAGTACATTACGTTATTAATTAAAGATTAATTTAACCAAATGTAAGGTAATTAAGTTTGGGTTGACAGATGACATGGTAAGGTTGAGTGCCCCTCGTGTTGACATGCTATGACCAAGTGTGTTGACAAGGAACCACCCAAGGGCGACACATGGACTTGAGGTGTAACACAATCTGCCATATAGTAGATGCATGGTGACACTAATGTGGCATCAAGAGTGAAAATATTCAAATGACCATATGTGGATGATCCAAAATTACATTTTAATAAAGTTTATATTCTTGAAATCTCTGTATGAGCATAAGTGGATGCATCTCATAAAAAAACTTTGAGTTGAATAAAAGAAAGTTGAAATTTAGTACCCTATCCTTAATTAGGCATTGGTTAGTGTTAAATCCTTCATAATATATAATGATATGTGGTATATTATTCATAAATAATATTCTCATATGGAACAAGAACTTTACAAACTAAATTTGTGAAGTATTGTTAATCCATGCTAAGTTTTGTCTAATTTATTATGTCTAGAATTTAATGACTATTTTCATCTATGGATGATAATTTCTATTCTATTTTCTTTAATGGGAATGGTGTTGAAGCACTACATAAATGTATAATCTATTACAATGGAAAATGATTTCAGTTGGACCACATCATAACTCATTTTTTACCTTTCAAGTTTTCATTTTACACAAGCCCTTGCAACACCATGTTCACCTTTTCCATTCCCTGCTTCAATAAACTATATGTTGGATTGTTATCTCATATGAAGTTTTTGGAGAAGGAGAGACACTAAAGAGTACGCTGGCCTAGTATAGTGCCCTAGTTGTAGCACGATGCCCTAGCCACAGTGAATCTAAATGTAGAGAGGATGATGCCCTAACTGCAGCCAAATGGAGAGCACTAGCCACAAATTGAAGGAGGTCTATCTGCTGTCTTGGGGAGCTGCAATACGCAATCTAAAGAAGGTTTGCAGGTAAAACAAGTACAATCGACTCCACTCATGATTGGCAATAAAGTTGGCCAAGAACCCAAAGTTCCATGATCGAATGAAGCACATCAATACAAAATATCATCTGATTCAACATCATGTTGAGGCCAAAACAATCCATCTTCGCCATTGTTCCACTAATGAGCAAATTGCAGACATCTTCACCAAAGCACTTGGAAGACAAAAGCTTGAAAAATTCAGAACGATGCTTGGACTCACCAACATCCCTTCAGATTAAGGGGGGGAATGTTGACACCTGATCATAGGGATTGGGTGAACAAATGTAATTAGTGTAAATAAATAATAGAGGAAATGGAGAGGCATCGGGAGATGAACTGAACAGTCACTCCCTCTTGTATATAATAATAAACAACCTCAATGAATAATACGATTACATTTGAGGAGTTACCTCCTAGTCTGACAAATTTTTATTTTTACATTTTTCATTTCACGTGGTTTATATCTCACAAAACATATTACTTATTGAACAGTGAAAAAAATGGCCAAAAATAATGAAAAGCAAAGAGGTAAACTTTGATGATATATATACAAATCAACTTTCATGAGATAGCATTTGAATAAAACTTATTATACAAATTTATATAGTTAAAATGATATATTTTTATGTCATAGAATATTTTCTCTCTCAAATATACTTTTATCTATTATAATTTTGTTTTAATTTTCTTATATTAGATTATAAAAGTTTTTTATAATGTTGTGGTTCCAAAAAATGAATTTCTAGATAATAATAATAATAAAAATATTAAATTATAAAAATAAAAGTTATAATGTTAAAATAAAAATTAAAGCAGTTTTATTGAATTTTTTTTCTTTTCTTTTAAATATAGTTTTATTTGTTTTAATTTTTATTATACTAGATTATTAAATAAATTCTATACAATTAAAATAAAAAAACAAACTAAATAGGGTAGATTATATATTTTTTCCAAATATAATTTTATTGGTTTTAATTTGCTTATATTAAATTATAAAAAGTTTTAAAATCAATGAAAATTTATTGGTGTGCTTTATTGAAGCTCATTCAAATTATTACTTTTTCCACTTAAATTTAATTCTTCCACGTAACATGATAACAAAAATTTAAACTAAGTTACTAATTGATATGAATAATAAAAATGTGCATTACGAGAATTGCCATTTCAGAAACAGAATATTGATTCCATATGCAGCTTGGGACGATCTACCAAAACTAATGACAGGGGAGGTGGTTATATTGGAGAAAAAGGTATTAAACATATTTTCAGTCACCTTGTAGGCTTGTTCCTGCAATGAATTAGACATCTGCCTTGTTTCTAAATTAGGCATCAGTGCAATTAAAAATTTAGATGATTGTGTGGTTTTTTTTTTCGTTTTTGAAAGGAGAATTATTGTTTTCATTTTAGGCATTGGATTTAAGAGCGTTTTCTTGGTCACAAGTCAGCCTTGCATTTTCAGTAATGGATATAAGATCAGATTCAATGAAATCCCTCCCTCTGATGTTAATATTGGATATATTATCCCCGAATGGATAGAAGATAAGCCGTGCATTGCACAACTCGAAGAAATTTATGGATGCCAGCTTCCCAATACTGTTATAGTTCTACCCCTACGTCCCGAAAAGGTTGAAGCTGTAAAGCAACAGCTCTCGAGTATTCATCCTGAAGTTCTTTTGTTTATGTCTAAGATAAAGAAGCTCTCAGTTCGTGAGCTGAAACAAAGTGATCTTAACAAAACTTATAAAATCTCTGTTTTTCGAGAAAAGTACATTCAAAGGTCTGGGACCAATGACACCGAATCCTTCGTTCTGCATTTGGTAGCAGAAGAAGATCAATTTTCGACGAGACAATGCAGTTATTACATGTGGAGGCAATGGTTTCCCGTGGAAAATGAGTATCGAGTTGAGCAGAGGAAAGATGTTGCAAAATGGGCCATTACATTAGCCTTTCCATTGGGCAAACGCTTTACAGGAGAAAATATGATAGCTGCGGGTATCTATGCCTTACATCCCACCGAAATGGTCACTGGATTTTCATTTATTATACAAGCAGACTTTCTACTGGTTTCATCCAGAGAAAGCATCATTTTCAATAACAGTTGGAACTAGGGAATCCTTCACTGTATCCCGTTAGCATTTTGTTCAGCATTCCGTACTCTGATAAGTGCTAAGTCACCCTTATCTTCAAAAGTTTGGGTTTTTTGCTACCTTCCATGTGATATTCCTTGCTATCCACAGCTAACACAAGTCAGAGATGCCATTCAGGCACAATTAAAAGCAGAGGATGTGATTTTATGCGACGTCAGCTTTGGGGGTAAAATTTTAAGTAAGCCAACAGAAGCTCGGACAATACTCCCAGCGTTTAAACGGATTCTTGAGAGAGCAAGTAAACAAGGTCAGCAAAGCGAACAAGCCCATCTGTTTTGTCGTAATGTACACATAGTCCATCCTTCCCTTGATAACGAAGAGTTTTATAATAGTTTAAACTTCTTGGGCGTAGTTCATGTCTCTTATAATTGGTATGCTCCCTGTATTCGGTCGTCTGGTTGGTTGGAAGGCCTTCCCGAAGATTTGTATGTTGAACTTCTTTGTTTTATTGCTGAAAATTGGGAGGGACTTTCAAGTCATCTGCAAGACGCTCCTTTGTTGAAGTATATAAGTTCCTCCAAAACCACAAATTTGGCTAGTGTATTAGATGCTGCAGGCCAAACCAGAATTTATCTCTCGTCGAAGGAATCGCACATATCATGGCTTACAAAATGGTCTGGAGAACTTGCAAGTGCCGTCGAATATTACTTAATGCCCGAATCTACTCAGAAAGCAATTACAAATCTGGATCCCAAGGAAAGTAAGAAACTGTGTGAGTGGTTGAAACAACATCCTGAAATTACAGAACTTTCTACCTTAAAGTTTGCTGAGCAGCTACTGGATGTTGTATCAAAATCGAAAGACAGTCAGCTTGCTATCACCACTGCACATTTTTTGCACTATTCTTATACAAATAACAAAATCTCATACAAACAGCTTGTCGGCCTTTGCAAGAATACTCCCCTGGTTGTTGAAGACGGTTCCCTGATTAGATACCCGTGAGCGGGTCCCCACACGGGTCACCAAGACACTCACACAAAACCTGCAGAATACCGTGTACCAAATCCTCCTCGACCGTGCCAAGACTTCACATAATCCAACCCCAAGATATGCGAACCTTCTTATTCTTCATGCGCATGAGAAATGCGCATTTCTCTAAGACCTTCGCACTTTTCCTCTTGTCTTTATGCGAAGACACTTGAGCGAAGATTGATGGAGATAATGAGCTCCATCTCCACCAATATATACGTATGCTTCCTTATGTTTTAAGAGGGGTGCCCAATTCATGGCCGACTCCACTTTTTAACACATAAGCCCACGCATTATATTATTTTATTTTAATTAATCACACACACACACACATATATATATATGTATGTGTGTGTGTACAAATCTCCATATAATATATGTTTATGTGTTTATTCGTTGCTTCAAGTGAGCCCAAGGCTTTTATGTTTACACGTACTCCATTGTGGGTTTATGGAAGGGTGTCTAGCCTTAAGGCTGACCCCTATAACTCACCACATACGCCCACAACATACATAATAACATGTCGGCTTTACTCCATTTGACAACGTCTATAAACACTTAGCCATTTTCCAAATGTCGCATTTCTGTCATGCCTTCGTCGCAAGCGACTCGCTGTTTCGTCGCACCGTACCTGCAGCTCGTCGCATCATCGGGTGGTCGCACCCGCTCGTCGGGTGACCGTGCCCGCGTCCGCCTGTAGAACCGCAGAACCGCGTCCACCAACTTGTCGCATCGCGCCCGTCTTGTCGAACCTTGCCCGCGTCCAACCATGCTGTCCACCGCATCGTTTGTCGCTCGGGCCACCCGCCCATGGGGCGCGGGTCGCCCACGGGTCGCCCGCCCATTGTGCGCGGGTCGCCCACGGGTCGCCCGTTAAACTATCGCACCGGCTCGTCGGGTGGCCGCACCCGCATATCAACTCGCCGCCCATCCGCAGCTCGGGTGACCGCACCTCGATTTGTCGTGCCTAATCGCCAGCTCGGGTGACCGCACCTCAGCTCGCCGTGCCTAACCGCCGGCTCGTCGGCTTGCCGGGTGACCGCACCTGCGCCTCGGCTCGTCGCCCAAGTGTCGGAGGTTCGCCCATCCGCTCGTCGCACTGTCCGTCGTTGTGCCAAAACGCGCCCGTCGTCGTGCCCCGGGGCGCCCGCCCATCGTGCACGCCTGCCCGAGACTCGAGGGCGTCACACCCTCTCTCCCTTAACCTCTCCATATTTTTCTACCTATTCATTTCCTTCCACTCCTCCTCCCTCTTTCTCTTACCCTTTTCTTTTTCTTCCTCGTCCTCTTGCTCTTCCTATTTTTCTATGGAAGCTTGATAATACTATTTTCAATCTATTTTCACAAATAATACTTTAAATATTATCTATAATATTTATGGAAAATAAAAATGTAATTATTGATGAATTATTTTGAATTAAATAATTAATATTTAATAATAATTATGTTTAAAAATTTATTTATTAATACAGTAATATAAATTAAATAATTAGTAAATAATAATAAATATTAAAATATTTATTTTATGATTTATTTTAGGTTATGAAAATTATTTAATATTTATTTTATTATAAAAATTCTTAACTTATAAATATATTTTATTACTATTTTGTTATAAAAATTCTTAACTTATAAATATATTTTATTACAATATCCAATAATACATTATTTATTGATATTGCAGGCTCCAAAAACACAAATCAGGTTAATAAAACACAAAACATTTTTATATACATATTAATATGATCAATTTACTTGAGAAAAAGTAGTAGAAAACTTTTGATCTGTAATTATTTTTAAAGTATTTTAAAATATTTTATAAAAATTAAATAGGATATATCTTATTATCTCAAATACAAGAAAAGGAAAAATACAAAGTAAATGTAACACATTAATTTCAAAAGCTTATCAGATGATAACACAATATCGTTGTATGATGAAAGTCGTTGCTTTTAGAAAAGAGTAAACAACATCGTAAGAAGTACGAAGCTAGGCAGTCTTCGCATTAAACAACACAGAAGTCCATAATCTTTACCGAATTTAGTCATTGCCAACAGCTTCAATACCAAATCAGACTGACTTATTTCTTTCTCGAAAGAGTGACCCCTACATTCACTGTGCTATATTGTTAATAGCTAAGATTGATAAAGAAATCCGACTTTATTACAAACTCCACCACCATGTTACAAAGACAAAAGTAAGGCGTTCGTTGTTGCATTCACCGTGCCTAAATTGTTAATATTTATAATTGACTAAGAGACATTGCTTTATTACAAACTCCGGGGGCACGCGCTGCGGAGACAAATATATAAAGTTAAGGAGTTTCCTTATCGTAACCATTGTTGGCACCGAATTCACCGTTGCCGTTGCCAGATCCAGCGCCATAGCGAGAGCCAGCTTCGTAGCCTTTTTCATTACCAGAGCCTGTGACATAGCTGCCACCACTGTACCCTGAACCGTAGGCACCGTTTTTTTCCCAACGCTCACCGTAGCCTGAGCCGTATTTACCACCTTCTCTATAGCCACCATTAGAGCCAGGCGGGTATGGGGCATAAGTATTGCCAGGTGACTGACGATAGCCACTGTCGTCGCCAGACCCTTCACCGTATCCACTATCGTCGTTCACAACACCATTTCCTGAATAGTACTCTGCTCCTTTACCCGAACCGGAACGCGGGTACCCGCTCCCGGCTTCTCCGTAGCCAGCACCGCTGCCAGAACCGGCGCGGGAAGCCTCGCTGTTGCCATGCCAGCCATCCGAGGCCCCGTTACCATGGCCACAGCAAGAGCTCGTCGATCTCGTGATCTCGTCTCCACAGGGTCTGCCAAAGAGCATGCCGCAAGTGTATGAAAGAGAGCATGCCCTGCGATAACAAGGTGGAACAACAAATTTCAAAACAAAGCGGGAAAACAAATTTCAAATTCAAATGGCCTCCGGAAGTGGGAAATATAAATGGGAATCTGCTGATAATAAATGAGAAGTACTGGAAATCATGCTGCTTTCACTAATACTCTTAAACCGCATTAAATAAACTATCGCTGAATAGAAAAGGTGGAGTCGCCGGGAATTCGCCGGGGATCGGGATGTCAGACATGGTGTACATGGATGCGCTCCATGACATATACATAGATGGGCCAGCCTACATTGGGCATTTAATACCCAATGTATGGCTGGTTAGCTCTTGCCTTTAATGAGATTAAAAAATAATAAAGAAAAAACACACCATTGACATAAATATATATATATATATATATATATATATATATATATATATATATAATGTTGGATTATAGGATGGTTTAATTAGATTAAAAAATAATTAAAAAGAAAATAACACAGAAGAAAAAAGAAAAGTGAAATTTTATTGTATTTAATTTAAAAGAATAAAGGCTTATACATTAATATGTATGAGCTTTTTTTTTTACAAACAAGATATTTTGATCTAATTAATTGATCAAGATGCAATATCATAAATTGTGATTATTTATATATTTACAATGAACATGAAAGTGAAATTGATGAGAAAATTTATTTAAAAATGAATATTTAATGAAACAAAGTAGAAGATTTGAATTTTGTTTGAAATTCAATGAAATTTACTTTTAACCCATTAAATAGTGATATTAAAGATGTTTTATATTGATTAATAATAATTTAGATATTATTAAAAGAAATAATAATCAAGTTACAAGAAATTTTATTTTTAATTTAAAAACAAATTTAATACCTAGTATATATGTTAAATAGTTAAATTGAAATTGATAATAAAATGTATTATAAAATTATAAAAATGGAATACTCAATTAAAATAGAAGATTTGTGACAAGTAAATATAATTAGTTACTCTTGCTCTTATACATAACTAAACAGTAATATATACCTTCTGCAATTAAAATAAGGTTACAAACCTATAAAATTGAAGCACTCTTAAATTAAGCAAAACAATAAAACAAACATTTTAAAATATTTTCAAGATAAATTGCAATAACTTAAGGTTTCAACTTCTAAGCCAAATTTAGTAGTTGATAAACCCACTTGACTAAGAAAAAGTCCTAAGTAATATTCAAGCTTATTTTAATAGTTTTAATGTTTAGAAATATTACCTTGTAACTGAATTGTTGGAAGATGATCCTATAGCAAGTTTATTAATGCCATAACTTGAGATTTGCTTGATTATTGCAAATGCCACATCATCATGTTCGATGTTCTATCATTGCAAACCTTTTGTTAACATATGTCTCCAAAAGTCAACTACCAAGTATTAATAATACAATCTATTATAAATTATTTACTATAAACCATAAAAAAAAGGCAAAAATAATGTAAGGATTACCTTTTTAGCATTGCATAAGTTGAAAACATTTGATTTATTTGTAATTCTATTTCTGGCCTCTAAAAAAAACTATATCTTCATGTACAAAACTACATTTCTTCCATATAAGAAAAAACTACATTTTCCTATGAAATTGGTAGACATTTCCCATTGCAAAAAAAAACAATAAGATGTTAATGAAATCGGGTAGCTCAAGTGGCAATGGCTGTGGAAATGAAGTCTCACTGAACCAGAGATCTTGGGTTCGATTCTTGTGCTACCCTCCCGGGAAATGGGGTGAATAATGGACATGTAAAAAACTCGAAAATAAGAAGGTATTACCAAGCTTACAAAAAAACAAAATCGACTAGTCTGTCACTGAAAATTCTATATGTGGAAAAGTACTGAAGACACTGATCATTGACATTGGTACCTGTAAAAATGTTTGATATGTGGAATTCTATATGTGGAAAAGTACTGAAGACACTGATCATTGACATTGGTACCTGTAAAAATGTTTGATATGTGGAAAAGTACTGAAGACACTGATCATTGACATTGGTACCTGCAAAAATGTTTGAAGTTGGAGAAAGTTGAACAGTAGATATTCGAAGACTGACTTTTTGAACTACTGTTGTAATATGCCTTCATGTGTGATACTGCAGAACAAGCGAAACCAAAATACAGTTCATTTTGAAGCATCATTGCTTGCAACAAACATTAAGATGTTAATGAAATGTATATGTATATGTATGTATATATATATATATATATATATATATATATATATATATATATATATATATAATTAATTAATTAATTAATTTAAGTTTTAGAAGGATAACGTACATTTTTTTATAAGAAAATGATATATTATGAGCAACACTCTATTATTAAAAAATGAAAGTTTAAATCTTCCATTCACGTTTTCAAATGCAAAAATTTATTTGCTTAATTGTTATTTTGATAGATGTGTTAATATTAGAAAAAGAATGTGAAATTTTAGGGTTTTCTTATAACAAATAATACATATATGTATCTTCTAAATTTTTATAAGAAAATGATATATTATGAGCAACACTCTATTATTAAAAAATGAAAGTTTAAATCTTCCATTCACGTTTTCAGATGCAAAAATTTATTTGCTTAATTGTTATTTTTATAGATGTGTTAATATTAGAAAAAGAATGTGAAATTTTAGGGTTTTCTTATTACAAATAATACATATTTATTTTTAAGATTTAAGAAGATAAAATATTTCTTGTTAGTTTAATGAAAAGTTTTTATTACAAATAATGCAGGTATATGTTTATGATTTAAGAAAATAAAATATTTCTTGCTAATTTAATGAAAGGCTTTCTCTTACTTGTATATATGCCATAAGCTTATAGGGCATTCATCCACCATTTAACTTAGATAAGTTTCAATTATAAAAAAACAATCGGTTTCACAAGTATAGGTCCACAAAGAAGAATACAATTTTATGCAAATTCTTTATATAAATAATGCTTATAATTCATTAAAAAAAGAATGGTGAAGAACACATTGGTAAATGAACATTAATTCTATTAAAACCCGTTATATCAAATAATATATTTAAATAAGAAAAAGAGAATGGAAAATGACAAATGGTGTTATTTAACAAATACATATTATAAACAAAATATTATAATATATTCAAATAGGAAAAAGAGAATAGAAAATGACAAATAGTGTTACACAAAAAATATATATTTAAAATGAAATTTCGATATTATATCTTACATTTGAGCTCAAAATTTTTATTGATTTTCTTAATCTAAAAAAATCACCTTAAAAAAATTACATAAGTAATTGCTAATAAAATTACAATTTTTTACCTAGTCAATTGTATTTTTGAATCAATAAATAAATTCAACTCCAAATAAAAATCATAATATATTTAAACTAATGTAACTATATAAACTATATGGATAGAAAATGTATAAATCTATCCAATGTCGTAATTTGATAAGAATTGTTGCAATGCTACATTACATTTCAATTTAACCAATGTTCCAATACGACGTTAGAAAATTAGTCAACGACATTTACTAATGTGGTTGACTATGTTTGACTATGTTTGGCAATCAAAACTCTTCAAATTTGGTCAAACATAGTCACCTTTAATATTATCAGTTAATATTAATACTTAGATATAGTGAACCACATTAGTCAAGCATAGTAAAACAATGTCAAACTTTATAGTCAACGTTTAAATATTTGATCGTGAACAAACATGGTTAACCCTATGTTTACCATATTTAACAATAGTCAACCTTGAAAACCAAATGGTTGTGGTACAAAAATCCATCCAACTTCTCAAACTCATAAACATTGTCACAATGTTACGTTACATTGCAATTTATCTAGCTTTGCAATGTGACATTTCAAACTTAGTCAACCACATTTACTAATGTGGTTGACTATGTTCAACTATCTTTGACATTCAACGCTCCGAAACTTCGATCAAACATAATTTCCTATTAATATTATTAATTACTATGAATACTCAAACATAGTGAACCACATTTATCAAATAAAGTCAACCTTTGTAGTCAATGTTTAAATATTTTACCTTGATCAAACATGGTCAACCCTAAGTTTACCATATTTATCAATATTCAACCTTGACAACCACATGGTTCACAATGGTTGACCACGATGGTCAACCCTTGACAACTATGGTCAACCAAGGTCAACCATTTTAACCTTTGTCAACCATGGTCAATCATTCTCAACCATGATAAACTATTATCAATGGTGAACTATTGAGAATGGTCAACTAGTGACAATGGTCAACCATGGTTAACCATTCTTAATGGCCAACCTTGGCCAATCATTGTCAACCATTGAAAATCATTAACCATAGTCAATGGTCAACCATTATCAACTATGGTCAAACAAATTCAACCTTTGTAATCAACATTTAGATAGTTAACTATGATCAAATATGGTCAACCCTATGTTTACCATGTTTAACAATACTCAACCTTAACAACTACATGGTTGAGAATGGATGACAATGCTTAATGACCATTGTCAACCATGGTCAATCATTGTCAACCATTGACAATGGTTGAATATGGTCAACCATTATCAACCTTTGACAATGGTCAACCATTGGCAACCATAGTCAACCATGGCCAACCATTTCCAATCACTATTAACTATTATCAACCATTGTCAACCATTGTTAATCATCATCATTAATCAACTAGACTCAACTATGGTCAATCATTGCCACCAATGTCAACCATGGTCAACCATGGTTAACTATTGTCAACCATTGCCAACCATCGTCAACCACTGTCAGCTATGGTTAACCATAATCAACCACTATCAATCATGGTTAACCATTGCCAACTATCGCCAGTTAGTGGTCAACCATAGTCAACCATTGTCAACCTTTAACAATGGTTTATTATGGTTAACCACTGCAATGAGAATATGCCAGTATCAACCACTATCAACCATGGTCAAACATTGTCAACCATTATCAATCGTGGTTGAATATGATCAACCATGATCTACCATGGTTGAATATTGTCAACCATGAAAAAAGTTTATATTTTTGGATATGGCCAACCATGATCAATCATGGTCAACTATGATCAACCATGATGAACCATAATCAACCATGATCAAACTTGGTCATCTTTAGTCAAGCATAGTCAACCTAGAACATTCCATGTTCTTCTAACTCCTAATGGCCAACCATGGTTAGAATGGTCGAACATGGTCAAGCTCATTAACCATACTATTAATATAATCATTTTTGTAACACTAATTTAACATTAATGTAAGCTTGATCATGGTCAACCACATCAACCTTGATCAACCTCATCAACCCTCGTCATCCATGGTCAACCATGGTTAATCAATGCACCCTACACTTCGGTTATAACTAGCACAACCACATCTACTAATGTGGTTGATATATGTCCATGGACAACATTTTCCACCTTTTTTACATCAATCTGGGTATATCAACCACATTAGTAAATGTGGTGTGATAGTTAATATTAATAATTATTAGTATTATTAATGATGAAAAGAATTAACAGTTAAGATTCACCTCACTTTATCATAGAGATTCTTAACCTATAAATAGACTTAGTTAAGATATCATGGGATGATACCATGGTTTATCAATACCACATACTCAAAAAACCATCAATGACACTAATTGGTATAACAATCTTTTTAATTAATTAATTTAACTAAAAGAGAAAAAAATATGTAACAACTTTAAAAATAAATCTCAACTTTTGATCTATGTATAGTATTAATTTTTTTTTTTATAAAAATAAGATCCTACCACCATCTAATATTTATTGATAATTAAATTAAAAGTATAAAACCCATATTTCAAAACACACCTGCCAATCCACCTAATTTTACAATATCAACTATTAATAATTACGATATATTGTTTAAACTAAATTTTTAATCACATAATAATTACCATTTATGGTTTAAACTAAATTTCTAATCGAAATAGGCAACCCCTCTCACCCCAATATCACCCCTCCAAATTGCAACGTCTTTGCTCTCTCCCTGCGGCGGTGGTTTTAAGCATTTTCCGAAATCGCCCGGATATGAAAGATAGAGATTTGGCAGGGTAACTTACGTTTGCTTCTGAATCTTGCACGGTAACTGAAACATTTGTCTGGAATCATTTGTCTGCGCAGCGTGCTATGTAGCAGCAAAATGTAAATAAAGAAGATATTCTAGCTGCGATGGGTTTCCTATATATCTCCAGTTTTGCCCACTCCTTATTGCTTATTATTTTCTAGTCTATTTAAAAGAATTAAACTACACTGTTTTAAATAACCATTGACGATATCATTTCAAGTATCAACCCTATTTAACCACTAACCGTAATCAAGTAACAAAAGTCAAAATTTTCCAGAAATAAGCTAGGAAGGACTGAAAAACTAAGTCAGTACTGATTAATTTTTAACCTGCTAAAATGATCTAGTTTTATTATCTATATTCTTATAAATTTTAACAAAGGAAAAAATTGAAAAGAATACAAAAGTTTCAATTAAAAAAACTCTACTAAAATAATCCAACTTATAGGAAATTGTTAACCTTCTTTCCTATTTGAAGGTTCTTTATTTGGAAATATACGTGAGTCGGTAGTTTCTGTTTGTTTCTTAAGTTACGAAGGAAGTATTGGTAAGACTTCTGTACGTCGATCCCTTATGCAGAATATAAGAAATTTACTAAGTTTCGTTGCGGACGCTGATTGGGTTTTAAGAGTTTATTACAATGATGGTGGGTTGTTTGTCTATGTGATTCAGTAAATTTCTTAACTTTTATTATTATTATTTCAAGAAAACTTTTTTCAATATGATTTGGCGAAATTTGACATGATTAAGGCTTTTATTGTATGTTAGGCTGAACTTTGTTATTACACCAAAATCCAAGAGAATTATTAGTAAACTTCTGAATATTATGATCGATACTTAAAATATCGGTGATCAATACCTAAAATATTGGTAATTAATCCAACAAATTGTTAACTACATGACCAGTAAAATATTTTAAATGATATAAATGCCAGGTTGCGAAAATTTGAACCAAACCACCCTGTAAATATTGTGAATGAGATTGTAAATTTCAAAGTACTTTGCTAATGAAATTGTAAATTCCAAAATATTTCAGAATTTTGATGAATATGAGAAAACTGAAGTTGTTAACTTTATTCATATCCATTAGTTAAATTCTCTCATGTCTGTCATATTGCTCAAAAGATGGGAACTACATGACGTGGCATATATGGAATACATGTAGTGTTCTGTTACATGTCATTGCTCACGTTGAAGAGATACGTCAGTTTTCTGAGAAGTGACGTCATCACACCATCACAATCGAAGTCCATGGTATTTATTTATCTTCTTTGCATCGAACATCAAGAACAGGGTTAAATTTGACACCCGTATACCCGTATTTAGCCTTTTTACTCGTAAAATACGTTTTAATTTCAAATCTCCACGTCCTCTGCAACTTGCGATTAATTTTTAAAAACGTCAATGTGACGGGCAGGTTTAAAAATTAAAAGTTTTAAATTTTTTTTTTTATAAATTTTTTTATATATATATAACGTTACCGTATATATTTTTTACACTGTATAATCCACCTGGCACCCGTAAGTTAAAACTTAAAGTGATTGAAATGGACCGGTTCGAGCCTCGAGGTACTGGAACTTGGATTCAAAAGGACGAAGGAGATCGTCGGCGTGGTGGAACATTAAGGGCGATTCGCATCTATTCTCTCTCGCTCTGAGAATCGGCCCTCTTCTGTGTTACTGAAGTACATCCGTAATAGCGCTGGTATGACGAGCCGACCTCATGCTGTCATGTTCCCTTTTCCCACTGAAGGTCACATTAGGCCCATGCTGCAACTTTCCAGAATCTTATACGCCCGAGGTTTTTATATCACATTCGTTAACACCGATTATATACAAGAGCGGTGGGTTAGGTCTGGATCGGAGTCCCTGAAATCTCACCCGGCGGACTTCAGATTTGAAACTATTCCAGACGGCCTGCCTGCCGACCATGGCCGGACCCTCAAACTAGATGAGCTATCTGAGTCCTTGAATGACAACGCCCCTCTGCATTTCGACAAGCTCATTGACAAGTTGAAGAATTTACAGCCAGACGTTCCTCCCGTGACATGTATTATTTCTGATGGGGTTCTTTCCTTTCCGCAGAATACCGCGAGGAAGCTGGGAGTTCCCAGAGTATCTTTCTGGACGCTCAGCGCTTGTGGCTTCTCAGCTTATTTCTTCATGCCTCTTCTCGTTGAAAATGGTTATGTTCCTCTCAAAGGTATATCACTATGGCAATTCTTTTCATCTCCCTGTACTTTTTTTCTTTTCATATGAGTTTTGTTGTCTGATTGCACTAAGGTCAGTTGAGTTTGAATTTCTTTTGAAATAAGTTAATTCCAAGTTTCCATCCTCAACTCCTCTCCATTAATGGATTTGAAGGACTAAATGCAATGGTTTACTGCAGATGAGAGGTGTTTTACAAATGGATACATGGAAGAAATACTGACGTGCATTCCTGGAATGCCCCCGCTGCATGTCAAAGACCTTCCCAGTTTCTTGCAAGTCGCAGAATCTGCAAAGGGCTACATGTTTGAGCATATGAAAAGTGAAGGGCAGGCCTCTCTGGAAGCCGACATGGTAATACTCAATACCTTTGATGAGCTGGAGGGTCCTGTACTCGACGCACTCCGGATAAGAGTTCCACCCTTGTATTCTCTTGGCCCTCTTTTACACGCAGCAGAAAGTGATGAGAATCGAAAATCCCATCTGTCTGACAGCATCTGGACTGAAGAAACCGACTGTGTGAAATGGTTGGACGGTCAGGTGCCGTCTTCAGTTATCTATGTTTGCTTTGGAAGTATAGCTGTCATATCCGACAAGGATCTGGTAGAGATCGCGTGGGGGTTAGAGGCGAGCAAGCAGGTTGTGCCCAAGCTTTTAGGGTTGATCCTTTTCAAATAATTATTGCGGAAGAATACGGAATTTTTGCATGTGAGATGTGCATTAATCTCCCGCGAAAGACTTTCAGAGCTGCTCTCTTCTTAATCTAGTCTGTGTCTTCCAGGCTTTCGCAGTCGGGCGCTGTGCAGGTTCTACAGACTCCCGCTGAAACGACGAATGTGATTTCTTTAAATAGGTCAATGTTTTGCTAAGTAAACGAGCAATAACAAGGGCTTCTGGGTATGTACTCGGTCTTGGGTGGATCGACAATTCTCTGGCGGAATATTTGTGCAGCGCCAAGGTTAAACCTGCATTAGGAAGTGAAAGCTGCAGATCGGCAATGTTGCAAGTACTAGAAGACTGCAATCTATGGAAGGACTTTCCTAAAGGATTACATGTACTTGTAGTAGACAAAGATCCTGCCACTCTCAATGACATTAAGGCCAAACTGGAAGCATGTAGATACGGAGGTAAGAGGAATTTTCACTTCATTTATGGTTTTTAAAGTAAAATTTAACCATACTTCCTTTACTGACTATTGAAACTTTGTGCCAGACCGTTGTTAAGATTGCTTCCTTGTTAAAATTATGACAATACAATTTCAAATTACAGTAAAAATACCTTTAAGTGAGACAGTGGAGAACACGATCAAATTCGTTGATACTCACTATTTTGTGCTTTTGATTCATTTCTCCAAAATCTGATGGATATCGCAGTGACAACGTTTGAGCGAAGCGAGGATGCTGTAACAGCTCTTACAAACCCTGATAGTTCGTTCCATGTAGCTTTAATAGAGGTAAATTTCAGCTTCAATTTCTCTTTATGGAAATTGAACAAAAGCCGGGGTTTTCTTTTGTCAAAATTTGCATGTATTTCAGCATAAATCTACAAGCACTGAGAATATTTAAATTTAGTCTTGCAGCAGGCGGCCTTCGGCAAAAGATTGGATGAATTCGACATTCTTGGTGCTGAGATTCGCAAGAATATCCCTACAATAAGTGAGTCTTCAAAGCTTATTTTTGCCTTCTCTGCCATTCTTTTCTCTTCAATTCTCTATACAGAAAATAATAGAGGGTCTGGTTCTTATATTTTAGGTAAATTTGACGCCCGTATACGCACATGTTATTTATCTAAATTTATAGATGCCTCTAAATTTGGTTTTTAAAAAATTTGTGATAAGGAAGGGCTTTTTCACAAGCATGAATTAAGATTTGTAGCAATTCCATATGCATATGTTGATTGTGTTGATATACAAAAACAATTATGGAAACTTGTACAAATAAATTTTAAAAGTCATATGATGGGCAGTTTAAAAATAAAAACGTCATAAAAAAATTCCTTGAGGAGTAGGGTCACCCGTCAAATTTAACCCCTGATCAAGAATAAATAAATATGTTAGATATATTGCCTTTAGGAGTGCACAATCACGTTCCAGGGAAGTAAAGTTTATTACAAGTCTAGCTCGTAGTGAGAGATCCGTTTTACAAATATTTGAAGAATTTTATGGTGTATATTTATAGTTTTGATTTATTTTAATTTTAGATTTCATAAGTGTATATAGGAATCAACTTTTTTTTCATTTCAAAATATTAAGGGTTAATAGAGGTAAATTTTTTTTTTCACTTTAAAGATATTTGCATTTCAAGAAAGAGATTTGATTTCTCTTAAAGATAAGTAGCATCACTTATTTTAACACCAATATAGATTATCTTAATTTTGGATCTACCTAGGACTGAGAAGGATCAAATCTCTCAATATGCAAACCTCTTTTTGAGTGTATAACTTGAGAGATTTTATTACTCTTGGCTATTGTTAAATCTAAAATGAATATTTGCTGAATTTGAACAATTGACTAACTATAAAAATTCTTTAATTTTCATTTGCTTTTATAACATATAAAATTGTTTTTCATAGTAATATTTTTTAAAATATTACATATTTCTCTCTTTTTATCTCTCTATATATATACATTGAATTATATACCTTTTAAAACTTAGATGTCAACTTGAAGTTTAAACATTGAATGAATTGCAAATCTCAATGTCCCTCACAATAGAAAGCTTAAAATAATAATAATAATAATAATAATAATAATAATTTAAATCTTTTTATTTTTCTTTATTTAAAATTGATATAAAATTATCTAATTTTTAATTTATAGTAAAATATTTTTTTGTTATTAATATATTTTTGTAACTTGAAGTTTAAACATTGAAAGAATTGCAAATCTCAATCTCCCTCACAATAGAAAACTAAAAATAATAATAATTTAAATCTTTTTATTTTTCTTTATTTAAAATTGATATAAAATTATTTAATTTTTAATTTATAGTAAAATATTTTTTGTTATTAATATATTTTTGTTTCTGTTTTTTTTTTTGTTTTTTTGTTTTTTGTTTTTTTCACAGAAACAGGTAGTGGATATATTAGATACTTAGCCTTAATGCCAAAAATTGGATTACAAAAGGTGAGTCTAATTTCACAAGTACCACTTAACCATGCAAGGCCATGGCATTTATGCTTAGATCACATCTCTTTTTGACTGCTACTATGAGGTCAATTTCAGAGATTTTTCCAAGTTTATGAATACATACAAACTGGTTTAACAAAAAACAGTAAAACATGACAGCTATCTAAATTAAGGAATTGGTTCCCATGTTTCCTGTCTGCCTCTGAGTAAGGCTCCAGCAGTAAGGAGGGTTACTTTGATGGCTTCAATTTCCTTCTCCTTATTATTAGCTCTCAACACATGATAGAAATTCAAATTCTAGAAAGAGTCTCCAAGGTCTATTATTCTGAAGATCAGCCTTGCAAGCCTTAGATCCGTTGGCTTAGTATCTGTCACCATAGCGTTGATGATGACCTGAGAGTCCCCAAATACATTAGCCTCCCTGATGTTCAGCACTTTCAGCAACTTGAGCCCTTGGAAAATAGCCAAAGCCTCAGTTTGAATGCTAGAAGTAATGCCCAAACCCCAAGTGAAATTGTGCATCCTTATGCCATTTTGGTTCAATATGATGCCTCCTACGCTAGCTCTTCCAGGATTGGCCTTTGCAGCCCCATCAAAAAAGAGAGAGTATCTTTGTTGATTTGTATTCCAAACCTGGAATTCTTTTGTTGAAACTCTTATTTGCCAATCTTTGGGGAGGGTGATACTATTTGTAATATTTTGGAACTGAAGATTGAGAGAGGAGCCCCAATTTATATCTTGCTGGCTGAGATTTAAATCGTCTTTATGGTCTCTCAGACACTCTTTTAGCTGGCATCTAATCTTAACTACCACAATCTTGGCATCATGTTCGTAGTTTCTAAAAATTCTTTTATTTCGCTGAAGCCAAACCTCCTAACAGATTATTTTAGGAAGAGTAGACCGAGCAGCTCTGATAATTTTATTTTGTGGGGGAGGTCTGGGATACCTTTGCAGCCATTTAGAAAAACGTTCAAGAATGGAGGAAGGCAACACGAAGCTGGAACTCAAAGTTCCCAACAATTCTGTCCAAATCTACAAAGTGAAGTTGCATTCAAGCATCAGGTGAATGATGCTTTCCTGATTTACCTTACAAAGGTTGCACCTTGAAGGACCGTGGAAACCACGCTTCTGAAGATTTTCATCAGTGAAGATTTTGGAGTGACATAGCAACCAATTGAAGAAATCAATTTTAGGTAGGGGGGATAATACCAAATCCCTTTCCACGACTGAAGGTTCATGGCCATGTGAGGGCACTCACACAGCTTGGCGTAACCTTGATCAACGGTGTATCCACTAGCCAGCGTACCCCATCCTCTTAAGTCTCATTTTTGATCCAACGATGGAGCCAATCCGTGGAGCTTGGAAAGCAGGATCTCACACTCCATAGAGAAATCTAGGGGCGTTTGAAGATTCCAACCAGCCCAACGTGAATTCTACCAAACTGAAATGTCCCATAGAGTATGCATTCCAGCCTCATTCATCCGTCTGCGAAGCGCTTGAAGCGAACAACAGTCTCCCAGTGGCTCATTGTTTAATATTTTATCTGTCCAAAGATTGATCCTTTTTCCATTACCGGGAACCCAGAAGGCATGAGCGTTGATGAGAGAACATGTTCTGTTGCAAAGCTTCAGAAAGGGCGTATTTGGATGCATCCTATGCTGATCTAAGCAACGAGAATGCTCGCCTTTGAAATATTTTTTCCAAAGAGCTAGCTGTGCCCAGCTAGGATTAGGAGCAATAATTCTCTAAACTAATTTAGCTGCCATTGCAATATTATGATAGCCAAGGTTTTTGAAATTCAAGCCTCCTGCCAACAATGGTTTGGAGATGGATTCCCAGCTAACTAGCAGAATCGTTTCTCATTTTGCTATCCAGCCTTCCAAAAAAAATTTGGAATGATCTCCGCCATTTTTCTGAGAATACGAGAGGGATCAGGAAGGATAGAAAACTGAAATAAAGGAAGACTGGAAAGAACAAATTTAATGAGGACATACTTACCAGCAATGTTAATCCAGGAAAAACCTAGGCAAGAAACATGTTCTTGTATTTCTCTAATCTCTGTTGTAGGCTCTTTTGAGGAAAACCGAGAGGCCCAAGTACTTGAAGGAAGTCGAGTTTGAGGATGCGGCGAAACCAAAGGTTCTGGAAATGGAGTTAAGCAAGTTGGAAGTGGTGTTCCAGCAATAGATATGGCATTTGCCTTTGTTTATACTGCTTCCCAAAACCATGCAAAACACGTCCAAATCTATTTTAAATCTGGAGGCCATAATCACAGACGCTGCTCCCAATAACAAGGTGTCATCCACAAAGAGGGCATGATTTATGTTTTTAACACCTCTTGCAATACAGAGACCAGCAATATCCTGATCTGCCCTTTTTTTATCTGGGTAGAAACTAAGGACAGAGGCTTGAAGAACAAATAGAAGGGGTGACAGAGGGCACCCCTACCTGAGCCCTCTCATGGCTTTGAAAAAATCAGTAGCTCTGCCATTTACTAAAGGGGCAATTGAAGGCTCTGAGATGCAAGCCCAAATCCAATTTATAAAATTCTCTCCAAATCCAAGCTTGTGTAAGACTTTCAGTAGAAAGCTATGCCTAACTCTATCGAAAGAATTTGCTAAATCAAGTTTGACAACCATTCCTTTTTCATTGCACCTCAAGCTTGAGTGGATTGCCTCTTGGACCAGAATGAAATTGTCCACAATATTTCTACCTTGGATGAAGCCTCCTTGGCTTTCCGGTATGATTTTGGGGAGGATGGGCTTCAGTCTATTAGCGATGAATTTGGTGATCAATTTGTAACCAATATTGCAAAGTTGGCCCCCTTCTCTTTGGGAATGAGAGCAAGAAAAGCAGAGTTCGTGCTTCCTCCGATTTTCTGGCAAACTTGGGATTTTAGGACCTTTTTGTAGAGATCTTTTTCCACAATAGGCCAGCGAGTTCGGAGGAATCTGGCTGAGAATCCATCCGGCCTAGGGGCTTTTTCTGGGTCCATGGATAAAAGGACATCCTTGACTTCATTCTTGGTTACTTTAGCTTCAAGGAGGTGATTCATTTCAGCAAAAATCAAGGAGTGGACCACATCCATCATATCTGAATTTTGATCCAGAATTATATGTTCACTATAAAGGCTTTTAAAATGAAGGGAGGCTGCTTTTTTGATGTCTGCATTATCCTTGTGAATGATATAACCATCTTTGATTTCGGAAATGGAATTGGTACATTTCCTGGCCTGAGCTTGTTTATGAAAGAAAGAAGAATTCATGTTCCCTGCTTTAAGCCAGAGACTACGAGACTTAAGTCTCCAGTAGTCTTCCTCAGCTAGACAGGCCTTGTGATAGTTTTGTTGAAACACAGCTTCTTTATCTAGAATCTCTTTTGTTATGTCAACTATTTCAACTTGAAGATGGTGAATTTCTAGAGCACGTTGAATATTTTTCCTTTCATTGGCTAGATTGGGCAGAGATTTGACCCAGCTTTTCAACGCCCTTTTCACTCTCCTGAGCTTCTCTTCCCAAACGAAAAAGGGGGAGCCTTTGACTAGCTGCAGCCAAATGGCCTTAACTAATTGCATGAAGTCAGTTTCCTTAGCCCAAAGCAGGCTAAATCTGAAGGGAATAGGTCCAAGATCAAGTTGAAACACGAGTTCCAGCTTGATGGGTTTATGGTCTGAAGTACCACAAGGGAGAATATGGACTCTAGCCTCTAATCCAAGAAGAAGAAAAGACCTTTGAATATAGAATCTGTCCAACCTGGCAGTTATGTGGTTAGGACCAATTCTTTTATTAGTCCAAGTGAACTTACCTAAGGTTGGCTTGATGTCTAGCAAGTCCCAATCTTGCATAAGATCCTCTACCCATTCCCTAGCCGGACCACGAACAACGCTGACTCCTCTTTTGTTTGCTGATAGGAGACTGAAGTTGAGGTCTCCAACAATGATGATATTCTCGAGATTAATTAGATCTGCTTGGTTTATTAAGGAGCCCTAGCAGGCCTTTTTTTCCCAGCATTCACAGGAACATACACGTTGAAGAGACTAAAAACCTGATTTGTTTCTACATGCTGCAATTTTAAAAACAGCCAATGAGAGTTGAGGGTCTCAGTAATGACTGATAATTTGTTAGTGTTCCAAAGGGTGCCCACCCCACCGAAGGCCCCTCGAGCTGAGATTGCTTTCGCCTCACATTTATTCTAGAGTTTCTTACTTACTTGAAGGAAGGTCTTCTCCCAAGGGGGCAAGCCTTGCTGAGAGTTCCAAAGGAAACATTGGAGAAGTTGAGCAAGAATCTGAAGGCTCGGAGGAAGAAGGAAAAATAGGAGAATCACAAGAGATCCACAAGAGGCCACAAAACAGATCGGGAAAAAAGAGCGATGGAAACTTTCAACGAAAAGCTCCAAGACAGCCAGCCAACTCTTGAGAAGCTATTAGCGACAAAACCTAAGATGGTGAGAAATCAGCCCCAAGGCTCCAAGGGAGCCAACCAGAAATACAAATGATGAAGATTGTCTCCTAAAACTAGAGGTATGGGGAGCAGAATCAAGAAGAAGCCATCAAAAGTTTAATCAGAACGTGAACATAGTATAGAATTAATTACACATCATATAGTATCAATAATATTTGTGTTGTATTCATAATGCTATTTTTAGAAATTATTTGTGAAAGAAATACATATTTTTTTACACTGAAAAACGATTTCTTTTTTAAATTTCAATTATTTTATTTCTATAAAATCTAATATAAAATTAAGATAAATATATTATTTAAAACCTACATTAATATTTTTTAATTTATGATTTTATCATTTTTTACCTAACAATATCTCTTCATACTAAATTATAAAAGATCTCTTAACGATAACACATATCATTATTATCACATAATTTCATATCACTATTACTTATTCGGCTTCATCACCGTCTGGGCAATCTGTATGTCACGAATAACCAGATATTTATTAATGCGGTAGTTTCATTACCCGATATAGTGATATAGTGAGTTTATATTCGCGTTGTCGCGTAGGTAAGTGGATTTGGATATGATTTTAATAAAAATTGTTGGAAATTTTTGAAAATCTCCGTTATAGTTGTTGTAGGCTTCAAAATTCTGGGTGTCCAAAATATTTTTTTGATAATCATAATGGTTAATCTAATGCCACTGCTATTACCATGGGAGGTGCCACCGTTTCATTCTCAAAGCTGTACATTTAAACAGAGAAGTAGCGCTACCAAACGGACCAAAAACACCAAATTCCAATACATGTATAGATGTTCCGGCAACTGAATATTGAAAGTCAACCCTGTTTGCTGCGTGTGGCTTCCCGTTTCTAATTTAGTCTCAAAAGTCTACTGCGTGTGGCTTCCCGTTTCTAATTTAGTCTCAAAAGTCTACTGTTATAATGTATCTATCATTACTATATATATATATAAAATATGGAAGTTGGTTTCTGATAATCCGCGTTCAACTGTAGTTATAATGTATCTACATTACTATGTAATCTGATAATCTGAGTTAACCCGAATGCATCTCTCGCTCTGACGTAAGCAGTTAAGTCAATCCCAGCGTGACCGCCACTCTGGTGTCTACGATCTTCCGGGAATGTGCTTTCGGTGGGCCCTAGGCGACCTTCCTTACCTAGTGGTCACTGCCACATGGGACTGAACGATCTCCGAACGTGGCAAGCGGTGGGAATTTTGACAAGCTCAGACTAAATCTCTCACGTCACACAGAATATCTAGGGTTTACGTTTTTATTAAATGTATAGTTAATTCAAATTTTAATATAAGCACATTTGATTATTGAAATATAAGTATGAGCGTTGTCAAATATCATAATATTTATATCGTATTGAAATTAAATAAAATAAAATAAGAGAAACAAGTGATGTAGGGTAGTTTATTAAGTTTTTAAAAAATTATAATTTATATTGGTTAATGTGATATTAATAATTGTGCTTATATAATCATAATTGAGATGTGAAGTAATTGCTTAAATTATGGTGGAAAGTAATTAAGGAGAAATATGTTAATTATCTAAGTATAAGCTATTTTCAAAGGTTTTATTTTTGGATGGTTTTCTTGCAAAGTTTACAAAAAAATCAGTACATAAATATCTAAAAATTATGCATGAATATTGCAACAATATAGATAAATTATAACATAAAATGTGTAAGACACTTATCACATGAGGTGTTTTTCCAAAAGATTATCCACATGGGATTACGCTCGAATAAAACTTTCAAGTTATGGTCCATCAAATGTTTGAAAAATTATTATTTTTAATAATATTGAAAATATATATATTTATTTTTCAAAAGTTAAACATTATAAGTTGTATATGTCAATGCTCAACCAAGAGTGGCCAACAAGAAAATTAATTGCTAGGGCCTTGCCTTGGTAAAGACTAATAATAATAATTGATATTTTAAATTATATATATATCACTACACAAATATCTAAAAACTATGCATAAATATTGCAACAATACAGATAAATTATAACATAAAATGTGTAAGATACTGATCACATGAAGTGTTTTTTTTCCAAAAGATTATCCACATGGGATTAGGCTGGAATAAAACTTTCAAGTTATGGTCCATCAAATGTTTGAAAAATATTATTTTTAATAATATTGAAAATATATATATTTATTTTTCAAAAGTTAAACATTATAAATTGTATATGTCAATGCTCAACCAAGAGTAGCCAACAAGAAAATTAATTGCTAACGCCTTACCTTGGTAAGGACTAATAATAATAATTAATATTTTAAATTAATTATATATATATATATATATAAAATTATATAATACTAGAGAAATTATAAAACATATAATTATATGTATCATAAAGGTTTTAAGAAAATTAAAATTAAAAATTATTTTTATTAAAAAAAAGTTATAAAACATCTAATGATATGTATCATCGAAATTTTAATAAAATTAAAATTAAAAATATTTTTATATCTAAAAATGTGAAATTTATATAAATATATATAATATTATGAAGAATCAGTATAGATCTATCTTAATTTTGGATCTACCAAGGGCTAAAGGAATCAAATTTCTCCACGTTGCAAGTCTTTCCTCAAGTTTTATACTTAAAATGAGGTTTGTATATGGAGAGATTTAATCCCTCTTGGCTCTTGCTAAATCCACAATTAAAATAGATTTATAGTGATTAATATAATAATTGATTATGATTATTAAAATGCAAATATCTTTTTAAATGTTCTATACATTTTATATGATTATAAATATATATGTTATATTCAGTGAGTTTGAATTTTGAACTTTCATAAATATTTGCAAATCGAGATCTCATTTCCTAACATTAGGGAGAATTAAGAAAGGGCGTTCAAAAGGTAATAGCAAATGGATAATAATTAGGAATAAAAATTATTATCACTAATAAAAATTTAAAAGATAATTTGGTATACAAATATTATTTCTTGGAATTATATTTGTTTTCTATGGAAAGGATTGATGTTAAATTTTATCCTCACTGAAATTGAGACTATATTGTTTATTGAAACTTTGGAGCGTGAAGAATTTAAGGTACTTAATATAAGAAGCTATGTCTCTTGGTCACTAGGAATCAAGAAATCATAAGTGAGGGTGCATAGCTTGTTAAGCAACAAAATAACATTTTTCCTTAGACTATATTCCATAGCAAATACCATTTCAATCAATAAATGTTGATGAGGAATTTAGATATTAATAATAAGAAGAACTCTATATATCAATTTGTCCTTCTATTATTTTTAGGAATTTTGTAATGTAATGCTTCCCAATTATGACACTTTAGTTGCAATGGAAATTTAATCACTAAAAAAATTCATTAGAGATACTTCCAAATATTTTTACCACCTCATATAAAATGATGAAACTTAGAAAATCAATTTATCTAAAATTGTTATGTTATTTTTTTTTCTAAAACATAATGCATCTGATCAAATTAGGCCTTGAGTTTGGTATGCAAGTAATGGATTTTTTTAAACAAATTTATAATAGTAATTATGAGGTGTTATTTATCCATAATAATTTTTAATTTGAATTTATGTCTTTTTCTTAAATTAAGAAACATATTGAAGGCTTCAAATGATGAGGTTGACCGTTCTGCCCAAGTATGAAGTTATTAACATTATTTGTAATTTTATTTCTTTCTTTTTACTACGTAAATATTCATTTGTACTAGTGCAAGCTCCTTTCCTATTTCAAAATAAATCAACCAATAAAATTTTATAGGAGAAATAAAAGACCTATTTTCCTTATAAGTTTGATATATGTCAAAAAAAAAACATTATTTTTTATTATTATTAATTTCTCCAAAATTTTATATATTTAGAAATTGCACACAAATCTCTAAAGTGTATTTAGTTTCATTAGCAACAATCACTTAGACAATATACAAAAACATGGTTGAAAAACAGGAACATCTAAAAAGCTTAAAACCAAAGTGCTCACCTAGCCCAATACATAATTGAAAAAAAGTGCTCTCACCAAATATTTTTGAAATTAGTGATCCATGTGCATTGTTAAGAGGCACACATTTTATTAATGTGTATGCATTATAACAATGCTCACACATTCTATATCATGAACACATTGTTTTCTCCATCACTCACCATCTTTCCCAATTCTCATGGCCCCCATATCTCTCTCCCACTTTTCCCTGAACCTCCTCCCCCCTTTCTCTCTATATCTCTTTTCCTCTCTCTACCCCTTTCTCTCTATATCTCTCTTCCTATGTATCCTTCTTATCTTTCTCTTCGCCCCTAAGCCCCCCTTCTATCTTTCCCTATCTCTCTTTCCCTTTTCGTATTCCCCTCCACTCTTCGTCTTTTCATTTCTACATCACTCTTTTTATCTCTACACCTTTCTTATTATGGTAAACTTGACTTGATGAAAGAGTCAAAGTTGTTAGGTCCATAATGGTGGTTTTAGGCACATGGTTTTGGTGGCCTATGGTATTACATCCCATGGGTTACATATGATGAAGCCTTTAAAAGGATTGGATATTCTCCATTGTAATGTGTCTGAGTTGAGTTAAGGGCTCACTTGGTTGGGCTAGGATGTTGGCTAGCTTAGATTCTTTTAATTCAAGGCGTGGATTTCTTTTAAGGAACGAGGAATAGTAGATATATTATTCACAGTTGTTTTTCCCACAAGGGCTTCCAAGATAAAATATGGTGTTGATGTGTTGTTATTATTTATTTATTTCTCTTTGGATTTTATTAACAACTGGTATCATACCCAAGCGATCGTGGTTTATACAAGGAAGTGATGGTTACAAATGTCAACACATTGTATGTTGTCATTGAAGCTAATAAAGAGAATCCTGACTGGGATTTGACTCGGATACATGAAGATTACATGAGAGGAAATAGAGGTCCATTAGGGTGAGATGAAACCACATAAGTGAGATATAGTCAAGAAATCACTTGGTGTGGAAAGTTGTGAAGACATGAGAAAATGGAAATAAATATGTTTGATAGCAATAAAAAAAATAAAAACAAAAATACTTTGGAGATGAAATTTGTAACATGCATGTATATGGACAAATGATTGTAATAACTGGTTAGGCATGTGTGCCCCTGTCGATAAATTAATGGAGTAAAATTGGGTGATAAGGGAGGAGACCATGTAGATTTCCTTAGTTAAGTTAAAAGGGGGAAATCATAAGGTAAACTTGACTTGGTGAATGAGTCAAAGTTTGTAGGTCCATAGTGGTGATTTTTGGCACATGGTTTTAGTGCCTTGTAGTATTAGAGCCCATGAATTATATGTGATGAAGCTTTTAAAAGGCTTGTGGATTTTCGATTGTAACATGCCTAAGTTTAGACGAGGGATCACTCAGTTGGTCCATGATGTAGGTTTACTTGCATTCTTTTAAGTCAAGAAATGACTACTTTTGAACCCATCATCAATAGTATATCTACTATCCACATCAAGTTTTCCCACAAAGGTTCTGAGGATCAAATATGGGGTTTATGTGTTATTATTGGTTTATTTATCTCTAATTTTACTATTCTCTCTCTCTCTCTCTCTCCCCTTGTCTTTATCTATCCTCCCCCCCCCCCATGTCTTTACATGATATCCCTCTATATCTCTCACTTTCACTAAGCCCCCATCTCTCGACCCCGTTTCCTATTCATTTATATCTCTCCATATTTTGTTATCCCTATTTCTATTTCTCTCTCCATTTCCATACCCCACCCTCTTTATTTTCCTTTCCCCATTTCTCTCTCTCTTTAATTCTCCATCTCCCTCTATTAATTTCATATCCCTTTCTCTCTCTCTCTCTCTCTCTCTCTCTTCCTTTCCCTATTCCTCATTTCTCTTTTCCTTACGACATCACTCTCTCTCCCTCTATCCCTCTCTCTCAATGACACATAAACTCTCTCTAACCTCCCTCTTTTCCACTCTATCTATGTTTCTCCCTCTCTACATTTCTCCCTCCCTCCCCACTCTTCATCATTTTGTCTCTCCCTATCCCTTTATCTCTTTGTCCTTACATCTCCCTCCTATATCCCTGTCTCTTCCCTTAGATAACCCCCTCTCTACATATCTCTCTCTCTCTCATTGTCCTTGTGTTTCCCTCCTCCCTCTCCCTCCCCACACATAGGCATCTTTCTCACCCTTTCCCTCTCCATTCCTTTCTTTCTCTCTTCCCCCCTATGTCTTTATGTATTCCCTAATCTCTTTCTCTCCCTCTCTCTGTCTTACCCCATCTCTATCTATCTACCCTTTTATGTCTCCCTCCTATATGCCTCTATTTCTCTCTCTCACTCACTCTCCTCAAGTATGTATCCCTCCTATATATCCCTCTCTCTTCCTCCCTCTAACCTTTTTCCTCTATTTATCTCTCTAACACACTCTCTATATAACCCCACTCTTTTTTCCCTTTATCTCGCTATCTCTCCCTCCCTACTTGCCCCCTACCCCCTCTCTCTCCCTACCTCCTTGCCCCTTACCCCCTCTCTCTCTCTTCCTCCCTTCCCCACCCTCCCTCCTTTACTATCTCTACCTACCCCTTTCTCTCTCTCTCCTTATGTCTCCCCACTATATCCCTATCTCTATCTACATTTTTTCTCCATCTCTCACCATCTTTCCCAACCCTCTTTGTCAACCCCTCTCTCTCCCTCTTTGTCGCTCTTTTCCCTAATCCTCTCTCTCTCTCTATGACTCCCTCTCCACACCACCAAGCTCCTCCTCTCGCTACCCCTTTATACCTCTTCCCATCTCCTTATACATATTTGTATCTCTATATCCCTTTCCCTATTCTCTCATCTCTCCCTCTTCCTTTCCCCATCTCCCTATTTTTCTCCCTCCTCTCTCTCTTTATGTCTCCCTCTTTCTATCTCTTTACCCATCTCTCTCTCTCTCTCCCCTCTCTCCCCCTATATGTATCCCTTCCATATGACTCTCTTTCTCTCTCTCTCTCTCTCCCACCATCCCCTTTCTCTCCCCCTTATATAACTTCCTCTTACATCCTCCACCTCTCTCTCCCCACCTCTCCCCCTTTCTCACTTCTCTCTGTCACACACACTCTCACTAACCCCCCTCACTTTTTCGATTTATCCCCTTATCCTTCTCCCCTCCCTCCGTCCTTTCCCCTATCTCTCTCCCTCCCTTTCTCTCTCTCTCCCTATGTCTCCCTCATTATCCCTCTCTCCCCACTTCCGCAAGACCCCTACCTGTCTGTATCTTTCCCTCTCTCCCTCTAACTCCCCCCCACTCCCTCTCCCCCACTTCCACATCTCTCTCTCTATATCCCTATATGTGTTCTTGTGTGTTTTCCTTTCCCCATCTATCTAACCACCCCCCCCCCCCCCCCCCAACCCACTTCTCCCATCTCTTTATCATTATCCCCCTATTTGCCACCCTCTTGTATCCCTCTATTTTTCTCTCCCTTTCACCACCCCCCCCCGCCCCCCTACATTTCTTCCTCCTACATCCCCCTCTCTCCCTATTTTTTTTTCAATATAGACTCTCTCTCTCTCCCTCCCCCTTCTTCCTCCTATATTTTCCTTTCCTTATCCCATTCTCTCTCTCTCTCTCTCTTCCCATATTTCTCCCCCTATATCCATCTCTCGCAACATTTTTCCTCCATCTCTCACCTTCTTTTCCAACTCTCTCTTCCCCCCTCTCTATCCTTGTTTTCCTTACACCCCCCCTCTCTCTCCCTTGAGCCCTCATCTCTCCACCTATTTCAATCTCTCCCTCACTCCCTATCAATTTGTCTACCCATGTCTCTATTCCCTTTATCTCTTGTTTCCTTATCTATTATTTTTCCCATATATATCTCTCTCTCTACTTGTATGTCTCCCTCTATATGTCCCATGTATTTCTTGCTCTTAAATACCTCTCTCTCTCCCCCACCTCAGCTACTTTCCCCCTTTCTGTAACACACCCACACAATCACTCTACCTTCTCTATCTCTCTCTCTCTCGCTCTCTCTCTATATTTATCTTTTTATGTGCATGTCTCCTTTCTATATTGCTTTGTCTATATATTTTTACCTAAGCATCCCTCTCTCTACCTCTTTCCCTATCTCTTTCTCTCTCCCCCTCTCCCTATCCCTCATTTTATCTATCCCTACGTCCCCCCATCCCCCACTCTCTCTCTCTAACACACAAACACACACACAAACCCACTCTCTTATTCCCTCTATTTCCCATTCCCGATCTCTATCTCTCCCTCACTCCCTTCCCCCGCATCCCTCCTTTTCTCTCTCTCCCCTTCCCTAATTCCACCTCTCTCCACCCTTTTCCCTATCCCTATCCCTATCTATCTCTAGGATCGTTGGGGTTTAGAGGACCAACCATGGAGAGGATTATAGAGAGGGGGATCAATCTTGAGTGTGAAATCCCATCACTCTCCCCCCTTACCTGAACCCTTCACCCCGCTCCTACCCTCTTTCACCTCCACCTGCACCCACCCTCTTTCACCTTATATCTTTCTCCGTCCCACCCTCTCCCTACTTTCCTCTCTATCCAAATCCCTTTCACTCCCTCTCCGTTCCACCCTCTCCCTCCTTTCCTCTCTATCCACATCTCTTTCACTCACTCTCTCGCTAAGACCTTCACTTTCCACACCCATTTTCTCTATATCTTTTTATCTCCCCTCTCACTATCCTTATTATTATCTCTTTCTCCCTTTTCCTAATCTCCCATCTCTCTTTCCCTATTCATTTAGACTCTTGTTATTGCCCTCTAACCCATCTCTCTCCTTATTCCTCCTCTTTATCTATTTCTTCTTTTCACAATTAAAATAATTTCATTTGAAATTTTGCAAACTTGTATTTAATGAAAAAAAGAGAAGAAAGGAAAAAAACTTACCTCTCTCTAGCAAATCGTTGAACCTCTACTAGAAACACATGCATATTAACTCTGAGTTGGAAATCTCTTATTCTATCGTATAATTGTAGTGGGGTGAATGATGAGATCGCGTGGGCATATCTTTTTTTATTGGAAAGAGAACAAGGACATTATTTTTTAAAGCATGTGCACATTAAAATAACACGTGTACACTTTTATAAAAATAATTTGTGCGTGTTTCTTAGCCATTTCGTAAGCTCAACATGGAGGTTTTACATGGTATGAACGTTTAATAAAAAAGTACTGCGTTCGCAATAAGTACTCATGTGCATTATTAAAAAAACTGTTTGTGCACTCTTGTTGCACTAAATTGGATAGCATCTTTGTGCGAGAACCCTCTGCCTTATAGAATAAAAATAATATCCTTACAATGCCTTATAACAAGATAGTTATAATCTAGCCCATAGGGCATACAAGAAAAAAACATAATCGTGAAAACCATGTAGCATTGGGAAGGACCATGTTTTTATTTTCAGGTAATTGGGTGATACGGCAATTCGATTCGATACCCACAGCAGGGGCGTTATCCCAGGATATATAAAATAAGGTTTATTATTATTATTCAGTGTCTCATCTATCCTAATCTTCGTTGTTGAATCCAGATTTAATTTTCCACTCTCGGATTGCAGATCTAAGTGTATTATTTGGAATGAGGATATTCTGTTGTATCGGCTGACTCGTTATTGGGGATGTATTGTGGTTCTCAAGCCAATTCCTGATGAAAGCATACTCATATGTGTAACCATCATCCGCCATATGGGGATCGTCCATGACCTCCTGCATACAATAAGGCCAACATACTTTCAGTATTCGTAATGATGGCCGATGTTCATGAGTCATGCACACTGAGTTCTGTCCACATAATTAAATGAGGACAACCTCTATTGGAGATGGGTACTTTAATTTCAACTTAGATTATTATAGTCACGAACCCTTTACTTAAAGGAATCCTCCTCGACAAAAACTTACCTGAAGTATAGGACAAACAAAATGCTCTGGAGGCATAGCATCCATTTCCTCTTTCTTATGTCTGCTTTGAACAGATATCTGCTTAGATTCAGGTGCTTTATGTGCTTTCTTTCTCACTTCTGATTCTATTCTGGCTCTTATCCTTTCAGCTGCAAGTTGTCTTCCTATCTCTTTCGTTAGTTCATTGGCCTGTCACCATCATTTAGATTGTAAACATCAGTCCTTCAGTGTACTACCTGGTACCACAACGGCATACCTGATATTCAATTCACTACAAGAGGCAGATAATCTCACCGTGATGTTTGCCTTCGTTGCTTCTTGCTGGGCAAGAGCATATAACATGCTTTGAGTATGCTTTAGCTCAAGTTTCAGCGTTTCTACCTCCATCATCACATTCTACTCATCAAATAAAGAATCAGATTAGTTCATACCAAACCCATTATATACCAAGTCCACAAGTCCATGTATTGTCAAAAAATTTCGGCCAGAGACATAATTTTATATAAAAATGAAATCAATTTTTTTATAGAGAAATTCATACTATAATTAAGTATAGGGAGTTGTGTAATTTTATTCATAGTTCACTGTGAAATCAATATATATGTTTTACTCACTTTTTATTATAAATAAAATATTGAATATCTCTCTGAAATATCATAATCTTATATCAAATTTATAAGTAAATAAAGTAAAACAAAAACTACTTTTATTTCTATATAAATAATAACTTTTTAATATATTAAATAATGTTTTTAAATATGTATGTTCACTAATTTATTTTAATCTCAATTTCAATCAATTTCATTAATATAGAGAAAAAGTAAATGAAAATTTATTTTAGTATTTATTTCAATGTTAAAAAAATTCAAAAAAATATATAATTCGTTCAATTTTTAGAAAAAACATTTCACTCTAAAAAGATTTTTAAATTAAGGGATTTGATCTCTATTCCAATTAGTCAAATTTAAATCTATACTGATATAAACAAAGTTATTCACTTAATGCTCAGGGAGAAAAAACCTAAATACCAATCAGTACATTGTACCTGTTCATTATTCGATGCTGGTGCCGTTTTGACATTCCATGGGCTGATCTCCATTTCATCAGTAACATTTCCATGACGACCTCCTAAACTGCGGGAGAAAATAGGTGGGTCTCCTTGTAAACTGCCGCCAAGGACATCTGTACTTGCAGTGTCCAAGTTAAACTGATTTCCACTCGTAGAAAAGGTATAGGTTTCCATGTCAAAATTTGGGAGGTTTCCAATGGATAGAGGTGGAGTACTCCTTGGTAATCCTGTGTTGCGTGGAGATTCTCTTCCCTCTATGCTCATTGCTATACTGGAGTTCTCACTAAGGAAATCCGATCTTGATGTTGAAAACCTTGGAGTTCCACTGTCATAAACTCCACCAATTCCTGAAGTTTGACTTCTCGACATTGAAATTGAAGCAGATCGACTCTCGACATTTGAAATTGTGCTCGCTGGATTCGAGGCGCTGAGACTTATCGGAACTTGATAATTATTCGAAGGAGATTGATTTCTCGGAAAATGTAGGGATTGAGAGTAATCGTGAATAAATCCTTCAGACTGTGACTCTGTCACACCCTTCAGAGTGGCGAAGTTAGTGATATCTGAAAAGCCACTACTCTGATTACTAAAATGCTCTGGATTGCGAATTTCAAACTCTTTAGATGAAGTTAAGTGGGCCGAACTAAGTTTGCGTATTGGTACTATATGTACGGTACAAAAATTCGGTGCATTTTTCAGAACAGTTTCCGGTACATTATGGGACCTGAATCTCCTGGCGATAAACAATGTTGAGGGACAACACAGATATGAGTTAACGAGACGGAATAGTTAAGTAAATGTTTCAAACGAGGCAAACATTAAAGATCACAAATCTACACACAAATAACTTCAAAGTATGAACCTTCACAGTATGAAGCTTAGGAAAGAAAAAAATAAAAATAAAAATCCTTTTCTAAACCCTCTCCTCGTATTTCTTTTAATTACCTGAAATAAGTGATCGTGTGATGGCATGTAAAAATTAACTCATACACACTATTGACATGATCACTAAAGAGTTGCAATAGATTGAGAACAAATTAAAACCAAAGTTTATTGATATAGATTAATTCAATAATTCTCTACCTATCAATAAAATAAATAGAAAACGTAGAGATGTAAGATCATTAACCTTGAAGTATTCCAATTTGTATCATTTCTTTAGATGATGTTTTATTAATCAAGTGTGCCTCCTGGGAGGGAACGTGGAAAGTTAGTATATATATATAATTAGATGTGCTTACCTAGGAGGGAACGTGGAAAGTCAGTCAGGTATATATAATCAATTTTAACGTGAAAAGTCATTCATTCATATATATATAATGTTTTATGATAAATGTGTTTACATGGTAGGGAACTGGAAAAGTCATTCATATATAGTTAAATATAGGAAATAAATGCTTAGGAAAAAGAAATTTTAATGTATTTAATTAAAAAAATTCACTTGCACATTGAGTATTTTTTTTTTACAAACAAGATATTTTGATTTAATTGATCGATCAAATTGTACTGTGATTATTCTTTTGTTAACAATGAAGATGAAAGTGAAATTGATGAGAAAATTTATTATAGAAGTGTAAAAATAAACATTTAATTAAGCAAAGTAGAGGATTTGAATTTTTTATATTCAATGGAAATTACTTTTTAACCAATTAAATAGTGATATTAAAGATGTTTTATATTGATTAATAATAACTTAGATATACTTAAAAAAGATAGTAATCAATTTACAAGAAATTTTATTTTTATTTTAAGAACAAATTTAATAGATAGTATATATGTTAAATAGCTAAATTGAATTGATAACAAAGTTTATTATAAAAGTATAAAAATAGAACATTCAAATAAAATAAAATATTTGTGAGTAAATATAATTAGTTATTCTTGCTCTTGTAAACAACTAAATACTAATATACATCTTACTGCATTTAAAATAAGATTACAAACATATAAAACTGAAACACTCTTAAATTAAGCAAAACAATACGACAAACATTTTTAATTATTTTCAAGATAAATACCCATAATTTAAAGTTTCAACTTCTAAGCCGAATTTAGTAGTTGATAAACCGACTAAACAAAATTCCTAAGTAATATTCACATTATTTTATTAGTTTTAATATTTAGGAATATTACCTTGTAACTGAATTGCTAGACGCTGATCCTGTAACAAGTCCATTAATGCCATAACTTGAGATTTTCTTGATTATTGCAGATGCCACATCATCATGTTCTATTAATGAAAACCTTGTGTTGACCTATATTTCCAAAAGTCAACTACAAAGTATTAATAATACAATCTACTATAAATTATTTACAGTAAACAAGAAAAAAACAAAAATAATGTAAGGATTACCTTTCGAGCATGGCATAATTGTTGGTAAGTTGAGAACATTTCATTTATTCGTAATTCTATTCCTTGCATATAAGAAAAAACTGCATCCTCTTGTACAAGTGAAATTGGTAGACGTCCCACTGCCAAAAAAACATCAAGATGTTAATGAAATGCATGTATAAGAATATAATAAAAAAAATCTCATTTATATTTATTTGTAAGTCCATTTCTTTCTTATAAGAAAAAACTACATCTTCTTGTGAAATTGGTACACAATTCCCATTGCAAAAAAAACATCAAGATGTTAATGAAATGCATGTATGGGAATATATTACTTTTTATTTTTATTTTTTAAATTAACAATTTAAGCAGTTGAGAACATTTCATTTATTTGTAATTCTATTCATTGCATATAAGAAAAAACTACATCCTCTTGTACAAGTGAAATTGGTAGACGTCCCACTACCCAAAAAAACATCAACATGTGAATGAAATGCATGTATAAGAATATAATAAAAAAAATCTCATTTACATTTATTTGTAAGTCCATTTCTTGCCTATAAGAAAAAACTACATCTTCTTGTGAAATTAGTACACGATTCCCATTGCAAAAAAACATCAAAATGTTAATGAAATGCGTGTATGGAATATATTACTTTTTATTTTTATTTTTTAAATTAATAATTTAAGCAGTGGAGAACATTTCATTTATTTGTAATTCTATTCCTTGCATATGAGAAAAAACTACATCCTCTTGTACAAGTGAAATTGGTAGACATCCCACTACCAAAAAAAACATCAACATGTGAATGAAATGCATGTATAAGAATATAATAAAAAAAATCTCATTTACATTTATTTGTAAGTCCATTTCTTGCATATAAGAAAAAAACTACATCTTCTTGTGAAATTGGTACACGATTCCCATTGCAAAACAAACATCAAGATGTTGATGAAATGCATGTATGGGAATATATTACTTTTTATTTTTATTTTTTAAATTAATAACTTAAGCTTTAGAATGATGACCTAAATTTTTTTATAAGAAAATGATCCATTATGAGAAATGCTTTATTATTAAAAAAAAAGAAATTTTAAATCTTTAACTCACTTTTTTAAATACAAAAGTTTATTTAGTTAATTATTATTTTGATAAGTGTGTTAATATTGGAAAAATGATGTTTCTATTATTACAAATAATACAAGTATGTATGTTTAAGATTTAAGAAAATAAAATATTTATTGTTTAAGTTTTAAGAAAATAAAATAATTCTTGTTAATTTAATGAAAGGTTATTTTTTAATTGTGTATGTGCCCTAATTTTATTGGTATTCATCGATCATTTAACTTATATGGTTGGATTGCTTCTATAAGTTTCAAATATATAAACAATCAGTTTCACAAGTATAAGTCCATAAAGAAGAATACAATTTTATGCAAACTCATTATATAAATAATGATTATAGTTAATTAAAATAAAAATGGTGAGAACACATTGGTAAATGAACATTAATTCTATAAAAACCCATTAAATAAATAAGAAGATGAAGAATAGAAAATGAAAAATGGTGTTAGATAACAAATACATATTTAAAATGAAATTTTGATATTATAACTTAAATTTAAGGTAAAAATTTCTATTCATATTTTTTAATAATATTTTCACCTTAAAAAAATATTGGATAAGTAATTGTTAATAAAATTGCAAATTTTTACCAGATTAATTGTATTTTTTAAAGAAAAATAAATTCAACCCCATATAAAAATTATATTATTTAAACTGATATAGCCATATAAATTATATGGCTAGAAAATTTAACTATACATCAATCTATAATAAAAATCCTTATTTAATTATATATATTTTAAATTCTTATAAATAATCATAAAAATTAAATAAATTATGAGCAAACATTTGAACATTTTAATCATTTTCTTTTCTTAATTAGCTATTCTAATAATCATCCCTAAATCAGTGAATAGAGTTCCAAAGAATAGCTTATCATAATTTAAACCCTATTTAAATTAAAAATTTACAAAATATATTAAAAATTTAGTACACCACTTGCAATTAACTAGGATTAGTCAAGACCACATTCGCCCGCATTGAAACGTGGGTTGAATTAATAATAAAAATCCAGGTATATTAAATTATGTAACATGTTCAATTTGTGAAGCCCATTGAATTATGTAACGTCCTCGGTACGGCATGCATGTGCCGTTCACATTCCTCCGTGCAGCTGAAACGTTTTACTCCCTCATTGGAGTTACTCTGACGACACAGTGCTGGTTATAATATGCGGTTGAGTCATATGGTTGGTCCTCACGTGAATCCTTCCTTTTTATACCTGGTACGCGGTTGAGTTTATGATAATATTAAGCTTTACTTTAAGTTAATTTAACATTTTTATATTAATTGTAGTTTTTATTATGCTAATAATATTAGGTTTTCGTATTTTATTGTAAGTAAGTTCTATAATAATTTTAATGTTTATATTAAAGTAATACTTAGAAACATTATTATTGATTATTATTAATATAGTGTTAAATTTTATTAATATAAATATTAACACTTATATAATATTAACAATATTTACATATCACTAATGTTAACTATGAGTAATATTTTTCATATCAATTATTACTAATATTTTTTTCATAAAAATATTAATAAGATTAATATTAATATGGATAACATTAATATTAATATTATTGATAATTATAATAATGTTGCATTAATACTTTATTACATTAATTATAACATAAATATATTATTAATGTAATAATAATATTTTATATAACCATTTTTATATATTAATATTAATGTTATTAATAATATTATTAGTAACATTATGAATGATAATAATAATGATAACAATAATATTCACATTAATATTAAAAACATTTTGATAATAATTTGTTTTCAATATGGTTTTTAATTGTTTCCAATATATTTCTCAATAGTCTCCAATTTGTTTCAACTGACACTATTTTTCAGGTTAAAAACTTATTGCCAAATGTTAACCATAGAGTCTTACAGTGGATGGATAGGGTCAACGGTAGTCAAACCATGGTTAACCATAAAAAATCATCATTGCAATAGTAACCATAGTTAAATCATGGCCAACAATAGATAAACCATAGTAAAAATATGGTCCACCATAGTCAAATGTATTCAAGCCATGGTCAACTATAATTAATCATATTCAAATGTGGTTGAACATAGTGAAACCATGTTCAAATGATGATAAATCATAGTTAAACAATTTTCAGCCATAGTAAATCATGATCAACCCAAGTCAAACCAAACTATGGTCAATCATAGTCAACCATAGTCATTAATAGTCAAAACATAGTGATGTTTAAACATGGATAAATATAGTTAATCGTGCTCAACCATAGTCAAAAGATTGTTAAATATAGCAATGTTCACCTATGGTTAAACCATACTCACCCATAGTCAATGTTTAAATAAAATATTTAAGAATATTAATATTAATATGGCTTAAAACACATTGGTTTACTAACTATATTTAACTATTTTTGATAGTAAACGTTCTTCAAATTCAGTCAAACATAATCACATGTTATTATTATTGATTAATATTAATAGTCAAACATAGTCAACCACATTAGTTAAACATAGACAAACAAAGTGAGCGATTGTAGTCAATGTTTAAATAGTTGACCATGATCAAATATGGTCAACCCTATGTTTACCATATTTAATAATAGTCCACCTTGTTTACTCATAGGTGTCCTTCAGTCAACATAACTCAGCCATATTCAATTATAGTCAACCATGGCTGACCAATGTCAAACATTTTCAACCTTAGTTAACTAAGGTCATCATTGGTCAATCCAAATCAATATTTAAAAATGTTTAATAACAACAATATTAATATTAATAAAGTTGAATACTACTACTACTAATAATAATAATACTATTGTGATGTTTGAATCATACGAAAATCTATCAAGCATCGTGACATGACAATTATTGTTGCAATGTTACATTATATTGAAAGTCATCCAATGTTGTAATGCGAAATTAAAATGTGGTCAACCACATTTAATAATGTGATTGACTATGGTTGACTATGTTTGACAATCAACGGTCTTAAACTTTGGTCAAATATTATTGCCTATTAATATTATTGATTAATATTAACAATTAAACATGTGACATTGGAATGGCCTATAAATCTATCCAATGTCGCAATTTGACAAACATTATTGTAACACTACATTACATTTCAATTTAACCGATGTTCCAATGTGACATTAGAAAATTAGTCAACCACATTTACTAATGTGGTTGACTATGTTTGACTATGTTTGGCAATCAACACTCTTCAACTTTGGTCAAACATAGTCACCTTTTTGTATTATCAGTTAAAATTAATACTTAGATATAGTAAACCACATTAGTCAAGCATATTAAAACAAATTCAACATTTATAGTCAATGTTTAAATATCTGACCATGATCAAACATGGTCAACCCTATGTTTACCATATTTAACAATAGTCAACCTTGAAAACCACATGGTTGTGGAACAAAAATCCATCCAACATCACAATCTGATAAACATTGTCACAATGTTACGTTACATTGCAATTTATCCAAAATTAGTCAACCACATTTACGAATGTAGTTGATTATGTCCGCCTATCTTTGACAGTTAACACTATTCAACTTCGATAAAACACAATTGCTTATTAATATTATTAATTACTATGAATACTCAAACATAGTGAACCACATTTGTCAAATAAAGTGAACCTTTATAGTCAACGTTTAAATAGTTTACCATGATCAGACATGGTCAACCCTAAGTTTACCATATTTCACAATAGTCAACCTTGACAGCTACATGGTCCAGAATGGTTGACAACAATGGTCAACCATGGTCAACCATTGTCAACTATGGCCAACCAAGGACAGCCATTATCAACCTTTGTCAACCATGGTGAATCATTATCCACCATGATAAACCATTATCAACAGTGAACTAGTGAGAATGGTCAACCATGGTTCACCATTATCAACCATCTTCATCCATGGTTAACCATTGTTAATGGCTAACCTTGGCCAATCATTGTCAACCATTGACAATCATTAACCATTGTCAATGGTCAACCATTATCACCTATGGTCAAACAAAGTCAACCTCTATAGTCAACATTTAAATAGTTAACCATGATCAAATATGGTCAACCCTATGTTTACCATGTTTATCAATAGTCAACCTCAACAACTGCATGGTTGAGAATGCATGACAATGGTTGACTACCATTGCCAACCATGGTCAATCATTGTCAACCATTGACAATGTTTGAATATGGTCAACTATTATCAACCATTGACAATGGTCAACCATTGTCAACCACAGTCAATCATGGCCAACCACTATTAACTATTGTCAACCATGGTCAGCCAATGTCAACCATTATCAATGATCAACCATAGTCAACTATGGTCAATCATTGCCAACCAATGTCCACCATTGTCAACCATCGTCAACCATTGCCAACCACTATCAATCATGGTCAGCCACAGTCAACCATAGTCAACCATTGTCAATCATGGTTAACCATGATTTCCAACCATCGTGAACCATTGTGAATGGTCAACCATAGTCAACCATTGAAAATTGTTTAATATGATCAACCATTTCAATGATAATATGCGAGTATCAACCATTGTCAACCATTATCAACCGTGGTTGAATATGGTCAACCATGATCTACCATGGTTGAATATCGTCAACCATCATAAAGGTTTCTATTTTTGAATATGGTCAACCATGATCAATCATGCTCAACTATGATCAACCATGATGAACCATAATCAACCATGATAAAACATGGTCATCTTTAGTCAAGCATAGTCAATTTAGAACATTCCATGTTCTTCCGACTCCTAATGGCCAACCATGGTTAGAATGGTCGAACATGGTCAACTGTCTTCAACCATGGTCAGGGTCATTAACCATACTATTAATATAACCATTTTTGTAAGATTAATATAACATTAGTATTAACATTAATGTAAGCTTGACCATGGTCAACCTCATCAACCCTTGTCATCCATGGTCAACCATGGTTAATGAATCCATCCCACACGTCAGTTATAACAAGGACAACCACATTTACTAATGTGGTTGATATAAGTCGATGGACAACATTTTCCACCTTTTATACATTAATCGGTGTATATCAACCACATTAATAAATGTGGCCGTGCTAGTTAATATTAATAATAATAATTATTATTAATGATAAAAGGAATTAGAGGTGGAGATTCACCCCTCACTTTATGATAAAGACTCTTAGCCTATAAATAGAGTTTATTACAATATCATGGAATAATACCATGGTTTATCAATACCACATACTAAAAAACCCATCGATAATAGTTGTTGGGAGGGGATTTTTTTTTAATTAATTAATTTAATTAAAAGAGGAAAAAATGCATACCAATTTTAAAAATAAATATCAACCTTTAATTTGTGTATACTATTAAAAATATTTTATAAAAGTTAGATCCCTACCACCACTTAATATTCATTGATAATTAAATTAAAATTATAAAACCCATATTTCAAAACGCACCTACCAATCAACCTCATTATACAATACCAACTATTAATAATTACGATTTATTGTTTTATTGTTTAAACTAAATTTTTAATAGAACTAATTAAAAAACATATCAAACAAATTAGTGTATTTAAATCTATATTATTTAAAGCTATACCGTGTTTCCCTTTCATGCAACAATCTTATCGCAACATGCAACACTGATTAGCCAATCAGCCCTCCAAATTGTAACGTCTTTGCCCTCTGCCAACGGCCATGGTTTTAAGCATTTTCCAAAATCTCCCGGATATGAATGATAGAAATTTAGCAGGTTAACTTCCGTTTGCTTCTGAATCTCGCCCGGTAACTGAAACCTTTGTTTTGGAATTATTTGTCTGCGCAGCGCGTTATGCAGCAGCAAAATGTAAACAAAGAGGATATTCCTGCTAAAATAGGTTTCTTATATATCTATAATTTTGACCACTGCTTATTATGTATTATTTTCTGTTCTATTTAAAATAGTTAAACTACAATTTTTTAAATAAGTATGAATAATATCATTTCAAGTATCAACCATATTAAACTACAATTTTTTAAATAAGTATGAATAATATCATTTCAAGTATCAACCATATCTAACCATAATCGTGTAGCAATAGTCAAAATTTAAGCTTTCCAGAAATAAGTTAGGGAGGACTGAAAAATTAGGTATTTATTAATGCCGCAGTTTGATCGCCGTCTGGGCAATCTGTATCTCACGAATAACCAGATATTTATTAATGCGGTAGTTTCATTATCGAAAGTGAGTTTATATTCGCGTAGTCTGAAGAAGCGTAAGTTTTGCTAGAAAATAATTTGATTTTAATAAAATTTGTTGGAAATTTTTAGAAATCCCGGTTACCGTTGTTATAGATTCGTTTCGTTATTGTAAATTCTGGGTGTCTAAAATTCTTTGAAGGGCTTCAAGATTCTGGGTGTTCAAAATTGTGGGTGTCCAAATTTTTTTGATGATGGTTAATCCTGATCAGATTTAAGATAAATAGATAAATAAATTGGATCGTTGTAGTACGGTGCAAAAGTAATTTCATTACCCGGACTGAGTCTATATTTGCGGTTATATTGATCAGGTTATTTGTAAGACGTGCAACGAGTTCTCTCATTTTCTACCGTTGGGCATACATATTAATGCTGAGAAGCGTTAATGTCGCCTACTCTCAACATATTTTATGTGTTTGTGCTACTATTCCATTGTATCAAAGATAATTCAGTCACAAGCCAATCTACATGATGGGAGTGAAATACAAGCCTATAAATGAATGAAATATCAAAATTTTATATGTATGCAAAATCAATGAAATGTTACATTTATATATGTAGGTACAATTAATGAAATATTAAACTTCTATATGCATGGATAGTAAACTTCTTCCAAAGAAGAAAACAGAGAAAAAATCAATTGTGGGTCCTAACAGATTTCCTTGTCTGATCAGAATTGCTAGATGCTTGTTCACAACACTGGTTCCCACTAAAAAAAACTAACCCCAAAAAATGAACCACGCTTAGCAGCCATACAAACCAAACACGTAAAGTACAGTAAAGCGCTAAAGCATACCAACCAAACATGTAAAGTAGAGTAAAGCATAAGTGAGGATTCATACATGGCGTCGGAACGGTGAAAAGCCGCTGCTTGACATGCAAGATAATCAGAGTTTCGCCTTCAGACATTAAATTTTCCAGCGCCCACTCGACAGCCAAAGTGCTATTACCTCCCAGCTTCTTAACTGCCACGGCTATTACCATGGGAGGTGACACCGTTTGATTCTCAAAGCTGTACATTTAAACAGATATTAAGATAACAAGGGCCTGCACCACAAGAAGATAAAGAAAGCCTAGCAAGGCATCATAAATTTGAGTTGAGCCTTGCCAAAGCAACTAGCGCTACCAAACGGATCAAAAACACCAAATTCCAATACATATATAGATCGCCAAACCCCATGTTCCGGCAACTGCAATGCCTCTTTTTCAATATTAAAGTCAACCCTGTTGCCTTATCCTAGTTACTGCGTGTGGCTTCCCGTTTCTAATTTAGTGTCAAAATTCTACCGTAATTATAATGTATCTATCATTACTATGTAATTATCATGCATTTATAATTATCATATATATAAAAGAAGGAAGTTTGAAGTTGGGTTCTGATAATCCGCGTATCCGCGTTCTACTGTAATTATAATGTATCTATCATTACTATGTAATTATCATAAATAAATAAAAGAATTTGGAAGTTGAGTTCTGATAATCCGCGTTAACCCGAATGCATCTCTCACTATGACATAAGCAATTGAGTCATTACCAGCGTGACGCCACTCGGGTGTCGAAGGACATAAGCAATTGAGTCATTACCAGCGTGACGCCACTCGGGTGTCGAAGGACATAAGCAATTGAGTCATTACCAGCGTGACGCCACTTGGGTAGTGGCGGAGTTGTTGGATAATTATAAGGCCATGAGCCAATGGTGTCGTCGATCTTCCGGGAGTGTGCTTTCGGTGGCCCCTGAGCGAACTTCTTTGCCTCGTAGTCACTGCCACATGGGACTGAACGATCTCCGAACGTGGCAAGGGTTGGAATTTTGATAATTTATTCGTAAGGATGTAATGGACAATCACAGCTCGCACAAAATCTCTCACGTCACACACTATCTTGGTTTTACATTATGATTAAATATATAGTTAATTCAAATTTTAATACAAAGACATTTGATTATTAACGTATTAGTATGAGCGTTGTCAAATATCATAATATATTTATTATATTAAAATAAATTTAAATAAGAGAAACGAGTGATGTAGGATGGTTTGGTTTGGTTCGATTTGGTGGATGCCGCTCAAGTTATAAATTTCTAAAAATGATAATTTACATTGATTAATGTGATATTAATAATTTTCAATATGTAATTTAATTGAGATGTGAACTCTATAAATTAATTGTTATGTCAAGTATAAAGACTTGGGTGGGTAGTAATCACTAGTAAGTCAAGAAGAACATAAATAAAAGCGAAAAGTAATTTTTTGTAAATATATTTATTTACATCTTATTCTAATCTATTTTTATGCAAATAATTGTTTAAATTGTGGGGGAAGTAATTGAGGGTAAATATGTTAATTACTATCCAAATATCTAAAAATTATGCATGAATATTGTAACCATATCCATAAATTATAACATAAAAGGTGTGAGACACTTATCACATGAGATGTTTTTTTTCCCAAATGAACCAAACCACCCTTATTACATTCTGCTGTATTATTTCTGGCTATCTATTCTGGATCCTCAAAATCCAGCTTTTCCCATAGACTTTCGCCAGTACATTTGCTGTTTTTTTTTTTTTCAATTGCTAAGAGATCCTAGCTTAACGCTTAGATTCTAAAATCAAGGAAAATGTCTAAGATTCATTTCCGCTTTTCCTCTGGTTGGATTAGGCGATCCTGGCTTTCTCCAAAGTCGTTTCCTGTGTCTAGACATCCTGTAGCCTCTGTCTATGAAGATATTGTGAAGCCGTTTCAGTTCCACGCTGTTAGCCTCTGACAATAAAAATAGTGTGAAGCAGTTTCATTCCTCGCTGTTTGAAGTCGTTTCGTATGTATAACTAATTAAAAAACAAGATTTTATATTTTTATACGACTATAAATATATATGGTATATTCATTGAGTTTGAATTTTGAACTCTCATAATTATTTACAAATTGAGATCTCATTTCATAACATTAGGTAGAATTGAGAAAGTGACTTCAAAAGGTAATATGAAATGGATAATAATTAGGAATAAAAAATTATTATTACTCATAAAAATTCAAAAGATAATTTGGTAAACTCATATTTTCTCTTTGAACTATATTGGTTTTTTATGAAGCAAAAGATCTATGTTGAGTTTTATCTCTACTAAAATTGGAACTATATTGGTATTTTATGAAGCAAAAGATCTATGTTGAGTTTTATCTTGACTAAAATTGAGATTATATTGTTTATTGAAACTTCAGAACATGAATAATTTAAGGTACCTAATATAAGAAGTTATGTCTCTTGGTCATTAGGAATCAAGAGACCACAAGTGAGGGTGCATAGCCTGTTACTTAAAAAAATAACATTCTTCCTTAGAATATGTTCCACAATAAATACCATTTCAATCAATAAATGTGGATGAGAATTTTAGATATTAATGATAAGAAAAATTCTATATATCAATTTTTCCTTTTATTAATTGTATGGATTTTGTAACATAATGCTATCCAATTACGACACTTTAGTTTCAATGGAAATTTAATCACAAAAAAAAATCATTAGAGTTACTTACAAAAATTTTTAGCACCTCATATAAAATGATGAAACTTAGAAAATAAAATTGTATAAAATTGTTATGTTATTTTTTTTTCCTAAAACATAATGCATATGATCAAACTAGGCCTTGAAGGTTTAAAATGATGAGGTTGACCGGTATGCCCAAGTATGAAGGTATTAACATATTTGCCATTTTATTTCTTTCTTTTTACTACATAAATCTTCATTTGTACTAGTGCATGTTCCTTCCCTATTCCAAAATAGATAAACCAATCAAATTTTAGAGGGAAAATAAAAAACATATTTTCTTTATAAATTTGATATATGTCGTTAAAAAAGCCATTAATTTTTTTATTATTAATTACTCCAAAAACTTATATATTTAGGAATTGCACACAAATCTCTAAAGTGTATTTAGTTTCATTAGCAATAAACACTTACAGCATATACAAAAACATGGTTGGAAAACAGAAACTTCTAAAAGTGGACGTGTTCTAGTTTAAGAGCCAAGAGGTTTGTCAATTCGAGCTTAAAACCAAAGCGCTCACCTAGCCCACCACATAATTGAAAAAAGTGCTCCCACCAAATATTTTTGAAATCATTGATCCATGTGAAATGTGAACATGCACACATTTTATTAATGTGTATTCATTATAATAATTCTCACACATTCTATACCATGCACACATTCTTTTCTCCATCACTCACCATCTTTTCAAATTCTGTTTGGCTCCCATCTCTCTCTCTACCACTTTTCCTTGAGCCTCCCCCCTTTCTTTCTCTCTCCCTCTCTCGCTCTCTTTCTTCCCCTCTTTCTCTTCCCCTTTCTCTCTATATCTCTCTTCCTATGTCTCCCTCTTATCTCCCTCTTTTCCCCTGATCCCCCCCCATCTCTCTTTCCCTTTTCTTATTCCCCTCCACTCTGTGTCTTTTCATTTCTACATCACTCTTTCTATCTCTATCCCTTTCTTGTTATGGTAAACTTGACTTGATGGAAGAGTCAAAGTTGTTAGGTCCATAATGGTGGTTTTGGGCACATGGTTTTGGTGGTCTATGGTATTAGAGCCCATGGATTACATATGATGAAGACTTTAAATGGATTGGGGATTATCCATTGTAATGTGTCTAAGTTTAGTTAATGGATCACTTGGTTGGGGATGTTGGCTAGCTTAGATTCTTTAAATTCAAGGCATGTATTGCTTTTAAGGAATGAGGAATAATATATATATTTTTCATAGTAGGTTTTCCCGCAAAGGTTTCCAAGGTAAAAATATGGTGTTGATGTGCTATTATTGTTTATGTGTTATTATTTGTTTATTTCTCTCTGGATTTTATTAACAACTAGTATCATACCCAAGGGATAATCATTAATACAAGGAGGTGATGTTTACAAATGTCAACATATTATATGTTGTCCTTGAAGCTAACAAAGATAAGCCTCACTGGGATTTGACTCACATACATGAAGATTACATGAGAGGAAATAGAGGTCCATTAGGGTGAGATGCAACCACATAAGTGAGATACAGTCAGGAAAGCACCTAGTGTGAGAAGGTGTGCAGACATGAGAGAATGGAAACAAAGATGTTGGATAGCAATATAAAAACAAAAACAAAAATACTTTGGAGATAAAATTTGTAACATGCATGTATATGGACAAATGGTTGTAAGACCTGGTTAGGCATGTGTGCACCTTTTGATAAAGTCATGGAGTAGACTTGGGTGATAAGGGAGGAGAACATGTAGATTTCATTAGTTAAGTTTAAATGGGGGAATCATAAGGTAAACTTGACTTGGTGAATGATTCAAAGTTTGTAGGTCCATAGCGGTGATTTTGGGCACATGGTTTTAGTGTCTTGTGGTATTAGAACCCATGAATTATATGTGATGAAGCATTTTAAAGGCTTGTGGATTCTCCATTGTAACATGCCTAAGTTGAGTGGGGGGCTCACTTATATGGTCCATGACTTAGGTCGACTTGGATTCTTTTAAGTCAAGGAATGGATACTTTTTAACCTAAGAGCAATAGTAGATCTACTATCCACATCTAGTTTTCCTGAAAATGTTCTGAGGATAAAATATGGTGTTCATGTGTTTTTAATGTTTATGTGTTATTATTGGTTTATTTCTCTCTAGTTTTACCATTCTCCCTCTCTCTATGTGTCTCCTTGTCTTTATCTATCCCTCTCGCTATGTCTTTATATGATATCCCTCTCTATCTCTCACTTTCACTAAGCCCCCATCTCTCAGCTCCTTTTCCTATCCATTTATATCTCTCCATCTTTTGTTATCACTATTTCTATCTCTCTCTCCATTTCCATACCCCACCCTCTCTATTTTCCTTTCCCCATTTCTCTCTCTCTCTCTCTCTAATCCTCCATCTCTCTCGACCAACATCATATCCATTTCTATGTCTACCCATATCCATATCCATTTCTCTCTCTTTCTCTCTCTCTCCTCCTATTCCTCCTTTCTCTCTTCCTTTCCACATCACTCTCTCTCCCTCTCTCCATCTCTCTCAATGACACATAAACTCTCTCAACCTCCCTATTTTCCACTCTATCTATGTTTCTTTCTCTCCATATCTCTCTCTCTCTCCCCTCTCTCTATCCTTCCCTCCCTTCCCCACTCTTCATCCTCTTGTCTCTCCTTATCCCTTTATCTCTTTGTCGTTACATCTACCTCATATATCCCTCTCTCTCCCCTTTGATGAACCCCCATCTCCCTATCTCTATATCTCCATAACCCCCAGTCCCTCTATCTATCACTATCCTTTCGTTTCCATCCTCCCTCCCCCTCCCCCCCCCCGAGGCCTCTCTCTCGCCCTTTCCTTATCCATTCCTTTCTCTCTCACCCTATGTATCCCTCTTTATATCTTCCCCCATTTCTCTCTCTCTTCCCTCATATCTCTTTATGTATTCCCTAATCTCTCTCTCTCTCTCTCTCTCTTCGCGCATCTCTATCTCTCTAGCCTTGTATGTATCCCTCCTATATGCCTCTCTTTCTCTCTCTCACTAACTATCCTCTGGTATGTATCCATCCTATACATCCCTTTCTCTCTCTCTCTTCCCCCTTCTCACCCTTTTCTCTAACAAAATCTCTCTATAACCCCACTCTTGTTTCCCTCTATATCACTATCTCTCCCTCCCTCCCTGCCGCCTACCCCCCTCTCTCCCCCTCCCTTCCCCACCCTCCCTTATTTAGTATCTTTCCCTATCCTTTTCTCTCTCTCTCATTATGTCTCCCCACTATATCCCTCTGTTTGTATACATTTTTTTATCCATGTCTCACCATCTTCCCCAACCCTCTCTCTCCCTCCCTCCCTCTCTCTCTCTCTCTCTCTCCCCTTCTCCACCCCTCCAATCTCCTCCTCTCGCTACCCCTTTATATCTCTCCCCCTCTCCTTATCCCACTTTCTATATCTATATCCCTTTCCCTATTCTCTCATCTCTCTCTCTTTATGTCTCCCTCTTTCTATCTCTTTACCCATTTCTCTCTCTCTCTCTCTCTCTATCTCTCCCTCCACCCCCTCTCTGTCCCCCTATATACCTTCCGCTTACAACCTCCCCCTCTTCGCCTTTCCCACATCTCTCTATAAAACACACTCTCACTAACCCCCCTCACTTTTTCCATTTATCTTCTTATCCCTCCCTTCTGCCTACCCCCTTTGCCCTATCTCTCTCCTTCCCTTTCTTTCTCTCCATATCCATTTGTACCCCCCCAATGTCTCCCCCATTATCTCCCTCTCTCTCCCCACTTCCCCAAGCCCCCTACCTCTCTGTATCTTTCTCTCTCCCCCCTAACTCCCCCCCACTCCCTCTCTCCCCATATGTTTATCTCTTATATCCCTCTCTCTCTATATCCCTATAGGTGTGCTTATGTGTCTTCCTTTCCCCATCTATCTCACCCCCCCTTCTCCAATCTCTTTATCTCTATCCCCCTTATATGTATCCCTCTTATATCCTTCTATTTTTCTCTTTCTTTCACCCCCCCCTACATTTCTTCCTCCTACATCCTCCTCTCTCCCCAGTTTTTCAATATAGACTCCCTCCCTCCCTCGCCCCTCTTCCTCCTCTTTTTTTCTTTCCCTATCCCATTATCTCTCTCTCCTCCTCTATGTCTCCCCCTATATCCCTCTCTCTCACGACATTTTTCCTCCATATCTCACCTTCTTTCCCAACTCTCTCTCTCCCCCCTAAATCCTTCTTTTCCATACCCCCCTTCCCTCTCTCTCGCCTTAAGACTTCACTCTCTACCTCTTTATATGTCTCCTTCACTCCCTATCCTTCTTTCTATACATGTCTATGTTTCCTTTTTCTCTTGTTTCCCTATCTCTTTTTTTCCCACCTCTCTCTCTCCCTCTCTCTACTTGTATGTCGCCCTCTATAAATCCCATGTATTTATCCCTCCTAAATACCTCTCTCTCTCTCCCCTATCTCTCCTCCTTTCCCTCTCTCTCTCTCTAACACATGCACATAATCACTCCTCCTTTTCTCTCTCTCTCCATATTTCTATTTTTATGTGTATCTCTCCTTTCTATATTGCTTTATCTATATATTTTTACCTAATCATCCCTCTCTCTACCCATTTCCCTATCTCTTTATCTCTCTCCCCCTCTACCTATCCCTCATTTTATCTATCCCTTTTCCTACTCCCCCCCCCTCTCTCTCTCATTTCATCTATTTCCCTTTCCATATCTCTATCTCTCCCTTGCCCCCTTCCCCCACATCCCTCCTTTTCTCTCTCTCCCCTTCCATAATTCCAACTTTCTCCACCCCTTTCCCAATCCCTATCTATCCCTCCCCTTCTCCTTATCACTCTTTTATCTTTAGGATAGTTGGGGTTTAGAGGACCAACCATGGAGGGATTTATAGAGAGGGGTGATCAATCAGAGTGGAAAATCCCATCATCTCCCCCCCCTCTCCCTTGCCCCCACACTTTGTCACCTTATCCCTTTCTTCCTCTCACCCTCTCCCTCTTTTCCTCTCTATCCATATCCCTTTCACTCCCTCTCTCGCTAAGACCCTCACTTGCCACACCCATTTTCTCTATATCTTTTTAACTGCCCCCCTCTCACTATCCTTCTTATTATCTCTTTCTCCCTTTCCCTAATCTCCCATCTCTTTTCCTTTCCCCATCAATTATTCTCTCTCTTCCCCTTTCCCTATCAATTTAGAGTCTTCCTCTTTCTCTCCCTCTAACCCCCCATCTCTCTCTCCTTCTTCCTCCCCTCTATCTATCTCTTCCTTTTCACAATTTAAAAAATCATTTAATTTTTTTCAAGATTTTATTTAATGAAAAAAAGTAAAGATAAGACTTACCCTTACCTAGCAAATCATTGAACCTCTACTAGAAGTACATGCATATTAAGTCTAAGTTGGAAATTGCTTATTCGATCATATAATTGTAGTTAGGGTGAATGATGAGATTGTGTGGGCATATCTTTTTTAATGGAAAGAGAACACACATTAGTTTTTAAAGCATGTGCACATTAAAATAACATGTGTCCACGTTTATAAAAATAATTTGTGCATGTTTCTTATCCATGTCATAATCTCAACATGGAGGTTTGACAAGGTATGAACATTAAAAAAAGTATTGCATTCACATTTATAAGTATGCATGTGCATTACTAAAAAAAAAAATAGTGCACTCTTGTTGCACCAAAATTGGGTAGCATATTGGTGCAAGAACCCTCTATCTTATAGAATAAAAATAATCTTGGAAAAAAATGCCCTTACAATTCCTTAGAACAAGATAGTTATAATCTAGCCCATGGGGCATACAAGAAAAAAAAAAATCTTGAAAACAAATGCCCTTACAATGCCTTTGAACAAGATAGCTATGATCTAGCCCATGGGACATACAATGGTGAGTGGGTGAATTTCTGAGGAACTTCTTGTGTGGTGGTCATTGGTCAAAACCATGTGGATGGTCCCATCGCTTAGCCTTTAGAAAAAAAATATAAGGAGGTACTTGGATACTTTAATGGTAGAACATCAACTAATAAAGCTACTATTTTAAGCAATGATTTCAACCCTAACCCTCTAGTGATAGATTATGATCTTGCTTTCTAGTTGATACAAAAAAAGAGAGGTTTAAGACTTGGTTGATAATTTGTTTAGCACTGAGATAATCAAGATTTTCTATTTTCTCAAGATGTAATAATTTGTAATGATCTAATGAAGTGGTTGAAATCCAATTTGATGACTTGTAATGATGGGATTGGAAATAGTGTTGTATATTATGTGATATCTGATATCTCCATATACTTCCAAATAGTAAAATTTAACCTTTTAAATAATCAAGAATCTGACTTTGATCATAGACCATGGGGGCATCACCTTGTTGATGAATAACTTATCATGTTCATTTATAAAGGGGGTTCTGAAATTGTGAAAAGTAGAGTCAATATATTGTGGGTATTTATGGGGTAGATATAGGATATGGGGGAGTTTATATGGATTAGGGGGCATAAAAAATTTCAAGTGGAAATAGGGGATATCTAGTAAAAATATAGGTTCTTTTCATTGGAAAGATATGTTAATATGAGGAGATGTATAAAAGGATTTTGGAAGTATTTATCAATAATAACTAGTGAAAATAAAGGTATTCAATGGCTCATGAATTCACATTTAATTTCACAAGTTAACTAAGTGGAGACCCCATGTCATAAACATTTAATCTTAACTCTAAACTTGATCATGCAATAAATCCCCATTGAAGAGAATTCTGATAACAAAAAGCGTTCATATTTTCAACAAAAATAAAGATGACCTTCTTTTAAAATATTTAAAGAATGGATTAAATATAATATCTATTTATATTTCTATAGTTCCCCAACTAGTAACTATTTCTTATGATTATTTATGGGTTTAATGTTATCTTACATTCATTTTACATCATAAAATAATTACTCAAAGAACTTCAACAATAGAAAAAATATGATAGTAAGATAAAAAAGATAGCCACATAAGAACACATTATTTTACCTTTGGAAAACCCACATGGGTAAAAACCCAACAAACTTTTCAATAGAGAAATCTTCAATTCAACATAAATACATCTTAGTCAATAACTAGGTCAAACCTAGTCCAACCTCCTAGTCAAGTCAATTGGCCCAAGAAACATGATATGTTATGTCCTTATTTCTCATTCATAAGCTCATCATTGCAATTCCATTGCACCTTCGAAAATCTACTTCTTTCTTGCCTTCTTTACATGCCTAAAGATCTGAACATAAGCTCGTTCTTTCCTTAAAAGTTCGTTTTTCCATAGAGATTTAGTATGCAATAATTTTAGAAGAATTTATCACTGTATGAATTGTAGAGAGTTTTCCTTTCATCCTCCAAATCAAAGATGTATTTTGTTCTTTCATCCTTGTTTTAACTGCATAAGAGATCACATCTTCTGAGATAAAGTGAATTCCCTTGGAGGAGGTTAAATCACTTCTATTTATATATTTTTTGCTAGTCGAATGGGTGTGTCTTTTTTAGAGTTGAACTAAGCATTTGGAAAGGCTGACTTAACTGGGAGGAGGTTGAATTTAACTTTTTGGAGAAAAAAATTATCTTTTATAGATTCAAAATTTTCCTTTTTACAACCGACATGAATGAAATGTCTAATATAATTTTATTTTTGTTTTATTTTAACTCAAGCATGAAGAACATGTTTACAAATACATCAAGGACAAAAAATATACATTATGAAGACCGACCATAGTTACAAAATTGAACACTCCCTCTTAACCAGGGAGGTATGGATAATGAATATCTAGATGTTCTCATGTTGAAAAATTTCTCTAAGAAAAGGTTATAACAAATCCAAGTACCATAATCGGGTCGAGGATTGTTACATGGTAAAAAAAGTTACCGTAATCAGGTCAACAATTGTGATACATTATACATCAAATCCAAGTACCATAATTAGGTCGACAATTATGACATATGGTAAAACAAGTTACCTTAATCAGGTCATCAATTGTGACACTTGGTACATTGATAACATCATCATCAATATCATAATCACTAACATTAGTCATACATAATCACGGTGCACCATCAAACAACTATATAAATAGTCTAGGTAAAACACCCGAGGTCTCATAAATGATAAACAAAATCACTCTAGAAAGAGATCCGAGCATGATGTTGGGAGGCTAATGCCTCTGGGACCATACTTCATCCAATGGTCAACTGACACACATATTACATATCCTATCCAAGCCATTCTCTCTAATTCTGGTCACAGTACTTGACATGAGGATAACATCCTTAATTCTAGTCATATTACTTCACATAGGGAGAATATTTATCCACCATACCATTCTTCCTAATTTCAGTCAATATACTTGATACATGGATAACATCCCTAATTCGAATCAGAGTATATGATATAGGAAGAATGTCCATCCATGATGCTACCTAATTTATCAAACCATTCTTCCTAATTCAAGTCAATGTACTTGACACAAGAATAATGTTTGTCCACCTAACCATTCATCCTAATTCCTGTAAATATACTTGATACATTGATGACATCCCTAATTCTGGTCAAATTACATGACACAAGGAAAAACCATATTCGTGATGCAATCATTATTCCTTGTCAACCAGAGAGGCATTCTCCACAAGCCCAAGATAGTCCTGAAAGTACACAAATTTCCATATAAAAATATTCTTTGTCAACATATCGGCTATCTCCTCATAATTGGAGATATTCTTCAGCTTCACTACTCCCTTCTGCACCATGTCTATCATCATGGCCATCACTTGCACTTGATCAAAACCTGTAAGTAGCCTTTGAAGCTATACTACTTCTCAACTTACCAATTCAACTACAATATAATTGACCTTTGCCATACTACTTCATGCTTATAATGGACCCCAAACTGAAGCAATATATTGATAAACACTTTCTGTATTCATCACTCTTTCAAACTAAATCTTTCTATCTTCAACACACTCTCAAATTTAATGTAGAAATACTTTCAGTTTCACATGATCCATCATCATATATGCTTTCAATTCAACCTTATTGGGTGCTCCCTCTTACACTAATAATTCATTATCCAGGAATTTAGCATCAAATCTGAGGTCAACTCCTGATGTCAAAACATGGCTTACTAACTACTCCCTCTGGAAGCAATACTTTCTCCTTTCATTAGAGACAAATCATATAGGATCATTCTTGATCTATTTAACCAAGACCAAATTACAAAGTATTCTTCAATCATGAGACTCCTTTTAATGTCCTTGAAAAACCTAAGGTAGTTCTTACAACTGAGGCAAACATCTTGTCATGATCCTCTTCCTCTTTCTAGAAGAGCCTTCTCAAATATTTCTTCCATGGTACCATTTGTTGCTTGCTAGATGTTAACTTTTCTTAGGTACAATCAAAGCACACTTCAAACCGTTTTCTCCCATTAAAATTGGGTCTCATCTAGTAAAATATTCTTCATGTAAAAATTATTGGAGTCTTTGCTCTTCCACTTATTCCATCTTCTGCCAGAGCCTAGGAAAATTATACTATATATTTGAAATCCTCACTAGGAGGCCATGGAAGAACAATTACAAACAAGCAAAGAATTCAAATACAAGAGGTTGACTATTAGTAAGATAATAATAGTGGAAATAATCAAACAAGAGATATATACAATACTTACCATTTGAGAAAATATCAGCTCCCTTTTGATATTTAGTCTCCTTGCATCCATCTAAACCTTATCCACATCATCATTTTGATGCCATTTCTTCCTTGCAGAAGCTTACGGTTTCTATTTTTCAGTGGAAAGGTCTAGCTGTGGTCTTATCTTAAACCCTAGCACTTCATTTATCTAGGGTTTACAAAATTTTAAAAATCAAAACCCTTGAATTTTTTAAATTCAACATTGTCATCAATTAATGATTACTCTTGGTAACCTAGCTTTCATTGTAGAGATAATATCTTGGTCCTAATATGCAAGGAATGAATCCAAGTATCCAAACCATTAACAAATGCAATGGAGTCCATATCAAAACATATGTATTCAATTCATATTTATTCTATCAACATGTTTTTTTATGTCAAAATTATGCTAAAAATATTTTGACCTTATGAAGAGAGAGAGCCTTTGATCCTTAAATTTAAGAGGAACTAGGCCTCTTTTCCTCTATAGTCAAATTCTCTTTGTGTGCTCTCTGCTAGTGAACATGATAATTTCATGAAGAGACATACAATGAATATTTCCAAAGAGAATCACTTCAATATTTTATGACCTAAATAAACGTCACCCATTTTCTTATGTGGCTATGTCAACTCGAACATATTACCAATATGATCTAAGACTATCCTTTTAAAAGATACAATATTATACAGATGAATCTTTCCATCTCGAAGGCATAGAGATATGAAATTTTGATACAAGTATTGATAGACCTAGTTATGATGACAAAAAAATCATAGAGTTTTAGGAGAAAAATGATGATACATACCTCATATTTCAAGACTTTATATTTTGAGACATTGTTTCTTTTCTTGAACCTGTTGTTTCTTATTTTGAGTATAGAGACTCTTAATTTAGGAAATGAATGGCTTCACTAATTTCATTGTACTATCACACACACATCATGTAATTTTATGGAAACAATATTCCAAAGTGCTACTAGAACGACTTTTTAGAAACTTGTCTCCTTCATTTTGGAGATGACTTAGCCACTTAAAATCATGTACAACAGAGATTAGACTTCTATCTTTCTATGATGTATCTGCCTTATCCATTGAAGTTCTGCATGAACACTTTTTGTATAATTTATGTTTGAAATCACTCTTGAGATAAAAAAATACCTATGCACAATTCATATGACCATTGTCTTGCTTTGAGCAAGAATGTATTACTGTAATTTTTTTTTTTCTTTTTCTGATAGGATATTTTCCATGTCACTTTTAGACTTCATAGAAACTTGGGAATCTAGCTTTCTGATTCTTATAATTGTAATGTGTTCTCTTGAAAAAAAGGGTATTTAGATTAGGTAATAATACATGACCATAAAAATACATACCAGATTAATAAAATCAATTTCTTGCAGTGAATTTCATCTAGGTCTCATAATATTATTTTATGTATACAATAGAGATCAAGCAAACATTTAAGAATTCAACTACTTCATAGGTATAGAGAATATCTTGGACACAAATTATGAGACTAGGAATTTAATCCTTGTAAATAATGTATGCTTCAATAATATGTAGGTTGTGATAATTCAAGCTCTTGAGATGGATTATGTGGCCTTTTGGCCTCCTACAACATGACAAAGAATTTTAGGCCTTCTAAGATTTTCATTCTTGGTCACCTAGGCTTGGATTTCTATAGTGCATCTTCCGATATGAGTATATGTCCTCAAAATAGGCTTTAATGATTTAGAAATCAAGAGAAAAATTATAGACAGACTCTACCATAATTTTAGATATGGCTTGAAGTTCCTCGTACTTCCTGAGGTTTCATGATCATTGAATAGGTATAAGAGTCCTTGGTTCATTAAACCATTGTTCTATTTCTTACCAACAAGGAATCCTTTCAAAACATACTTCCTGAAACCATATTTAGCCTTATAAAGTTAAGATAAGGATTTCAACCTTTCTTATTTTGGAGACAATTTGGACCTGTGAAACTATATTAGAGGCTTCAGGATTTTTCAACTTGAGGTTTTAGGGCTTCACCCTTCTTAGACATTTCCTGAGGCTATTCAATCCTGAAAGCAAGATGAGTGGGTGAGGATAAGACTAATTTTGGCCTTCTAAAAAATGCAAGGAAATGTCAAGGTTGATCTCTTACCCACACTCTGATAGCATGTTGATTTTTCAATAGTTCCCCAACTAATAACTGTTTCTTATGATTATTTATGATATTAATCTTATCTTACATTACTTTCACATCATAAAACAATTACATAGAGAAATTCAACAATAAAACAATATTCCAGTAAAATCATAAAGAGACAGCCACACAAGAACACTATATTTTACCCTAGGAAAACCCAATGGGGAAGCCAAACAACCTTTCCAATAGAGAAATCTTCAATTCAAAAAAGATACATCTTAGTCAATAACTAGGTCAAACCTGGTCCATCCTCCTAGTCAAGTCAATTGGCCCAAGAAACATGCTTTGTTCTATCCTTCTTTCTCATTCATAAGCTCATCACCACAAGTCCATTGTACTTCAAAAAATCTACTTTTTCTTGCCTTCTTTACATGCCTAAACATAATAATATGCCGCGGAACATAAGCTCATTCTTTCCACAAAAATTTAGTATGCAAGAATCTCAGAACACTCTGACCGTATATGAGTAATAGAGAGTCGTCCTTTTATCCTATAAATCAAAGATGTATTATGTCCTTTCATCCTTGTTTTTACTGCATAAGAGATCACATCTTGTGAGATAAAGTGAATGCCCTTGGAGAAGGTAAAATCACTTCTATTTGTATAATTTTTTTTGTCCAAATGGGTGTGAATTTGCTAGAGCCAACCTAAAAATTTTGAATGGCTGACTTGACTAGGAGGAGGCCAGACCCAAAAATTTTCTTTCATAAATTCAAAATTTTCCTTTTTACAACCAACATTAATATCATGTCTAATATACTTTTCTTTTTGTTTTATTTTGACTCAAGCATGAAGAACATGTTTACAAATACATCAAGGAACAAAAATATACATTATGAAAATCAGCCATAACTACAAAATTCAACAGTATTGAATAAGGACAAAATTGAATACCTCTATTGTAGTTTTATGAAAACCCTCTCTAGTTACATTAACAATTTCTCTATTGAGGAGTTGTGTAAAAGAGAAGCATAGAATGGCCAACCCTTGGTATGATAAAGGGTGTAAGATTGTTAGAAATTCCATTAGGAATGTTTCTAATGAACCCTTATAATATGACAAGATAAATAGATACAAATCTCTATTAAAAGGAAAAAATGCACCATATATGTAGAAAACAAGACAAGTTTTGGCACTTATTGAGGCTAATTATTATTTTTTTTTGGAGATAAATGCTTACTCATAAAACTAAAAAGACGATATGATTCCCTTGAGGGATCAAAATTCTTACCTAAAAAATATTTACATAACTCCTAAAGAAATGAACAACATTCAACCCATTTTTATAGAGGAAGAAGGCTTTTTTCGGTAGAAGACATATACATGGGGATTAATAATCTCATAAAATGTAAAGTTAAGGACATCGAAGGCTACCATTAAGAAATATTAAAAATTGGAGGGCCTATCCTCATTCCTATCTGAATGTTCTTCAATTTAGTGGTCAAGTAGAGCTTCTTGAAACCATGGATTCAAAGCCTCATTATACCATTATAATAATACCATTATGATTAACCCCTTTAACCAAGTTATGTGGAATTATTTTTCAAAAATAAAATAAAATTAGAGTATGGATAAAAATATATGAAAGAAGAGAGAAAAGGTAACGTGGGTTTAGGAGCTATAATTCAACTATCCACCACCTTTTTATGCTTATGATAATTGTGGAGGATTATCACAATAATAAACCAAGCTTCTTTTGTTAGCTTTAAAAACACTTTTGACACAACCCATGAGACTAATCTTTGGAATATTTTGGAAGAGGTAAAATTTCATTTCAAATGAAGTGTTGTTATGATTAGGTTGTAAAATAATGATATTTCCATTCTTAGGAAGATTCAGGGTTGGTTGGAGGAAATTAATTGTAATAAGGAAATAAGCAATGGTGTCCCCTATTCCCTTCCCCTTTTGGAATACACATTGAAAAATTAAAGGGTTGTTTGGAATGGAAGAACTAGGTTGTGTTAGCTTGAATCTCATTGATATAATAACAATGATTCTTATTTATGTTGTTGATATTGTTCTTAGGTGTGGAGTCCCTATGATATCAACAAGAAACTAAGAATCATCAAGAATATTTTCTCTAGTACAAGCAATATTTTTAGCATTGAAAAAATAAAGGTTATGATAATTAAATCTAAAAATATCACTTACACTAAAATTTCGTATAAAAAAACAACCTAGAGGAAGTGTCTTCCTACAAATATCTCATAATAAATCCTCATGACAAACTTAATTGGAAATGTATCATTCATAAAAATATAAATGCAGGGTAGAAATCTTATTGTGGAACTGAATACATTTGTAAATTGGTGGACCTTTTGCTACGAGATAAGAAGAATCCTTTTTTGAGATGTTCATTGTAATCTTGTTGTATTGTATGGTTGTAAAGTGTGGGGTTGTAGTCTCTATAGAGAATCATAGAGAAAATAGAGCAAACCTAAAAGTGTTTTTTTATAATATCAAAACTAAATGTAGTGCACCCTATTCTATCATTGTCATAAAAGTGAATCTTTCTCTCATTGAGAGAATAGATATGAGTTGACACCTAATTAATAGTAACTAATGTAGATTAGATGATTATATTATTGTTCTTCCGTTTCAATTCTTTTAGAGTAGAAAAAAATGGAGGAATTTAGCTTTCATAGTCATTTTAATGTAAGGTCACCATTTGGGGAATTTGGGTATAAAACATTTTGGAGCAATTTTGAGGCATTAAAAAATATTTTTATGGGGTCAATAAACCCTCACTTAAACCACACCGTATATCACTTTTCTAGCTCAAATATTTTTCCAATGGTGTACAATTGTGTCAAATGGAGTTCATATGAAAAATTTATGCCTCCCATAAGTTGACCAATTATGTTGACCATCGTGGTATGAAAGGATGCCACATCAACCTCCATTACTCATAAATATGGGGCTAGAGATGTGGAATGTCAAGAAAACTATAGAAGGTCCAAAATCATAACTTCAAGGGAGTCAAATCTTACCCGTATTTGGCTACCGAGCTGCAAGGACAAGTAGAGGTTTCATTCTATGCTATTGTATTTTGTTCCATAGTAGAGTAGAGAAACTAGGAGTGAGAAGTTAGAGAGAAAGGCATATGAGGTTAAGATTATGTAGTATCCTTGCAGGCCATAGATCTTAGATAGATTGAAAGAGAGTACATCATTCTTTGTACTCACACATTTTCCATACCAAAGAAAAGATAGTAGAGCAACTTCACTTTCTAGTTGGGTTTTCTCTAGCAAGGGTTTCCGATGCAAATTTTTGTCTTTATTGTGGATGGTATGTATATTTATTTATGTTATATATTTCTTCAATTTCAAAAAAATTATTCCTTTAAGAATACAAATAATAAGTAAGAAATGGGATCTAAAGGTAATTAACATTTATGGTAAATATTTTGGTAATTTTATTAGATCTATTGTGATGAAAAGTTCCAATGCAATATCCATGATAGGTCATAAATCATATTGGTATCAAAGAGGGTTTATTTGGGATGTTTTTTGTAATTTGCATGGGTTCCTAGAATTAGTTTAAGAAAAATTTCATAGAGCCCTAAGTATTCTCTATGAGCCTTTTCACAATAACCCTCATGATTTGATAAAAGAGAGATTTACAAGGTTGGAAGTGTAAGTTATCAACATTAGTCACAATATGAGAATCCCCATGGTCACTCTAGCAAGAAAACTTAGACAAATTGGAGACGATGGAGGCTCTAACTCAAAGGTCATATCGGAGGGGAAATCAGAAGATCATGAAGACCGAGAAAATGAGTCAAGGCAAGAGCTTGAGGAAGATCAATTGACTTTGAGTGTTGTTAACCATTCAAAATCCCTATTCAAGATAGAATGGAAAGTGTAATTAAACCTATATACCAAGGTGATATAAATGCATTATAATTGAATTATTGGTTGCAACAATTATAATTTTATTTCAATGTTCACCATGTAGATGAGGCATAAAATGTATCATTTTCTAGACTGAAGTTAGAGGTTCACGCTTTGACCTAGTGGAAAATCCATATGATGATCCACTAGTAGCTAGGTGAGAGGAATTCAAAACCCTAATTAAGTCCCTATTTTACCCTATCATGTATGTAGAGAACCAATGGATCTTGTGGCACTACATTAGACGTAGGAAGGGGTAGAGTTTATGGGAGTACATAATCGAGTTAAGAAAGATGGTCATCATGTTAGGTATCTCTCCCACGAATCGAGAGGTACGCCTAAAGTATTTGCGGGTGTACATAGTCATCTATAAAAGAAAGTGAGTTTTTTAGGCCAATGATAGTGGAAGGGTCATGTGTACATGAAAATTACCTGGAGAGCATAGGGCAAAAGAAAAGTTATCCAAGCGGTTCAATCCAGAAAGATCATTGTGAAGCTTCCAAGGAGGAGAAGAATAAGTGGAAAGGGGAAGGATAAGAATAAAATAATGATTGCACCTTAGTGCAATGGTCCTAGCAAACACTATAAACAAAATACAAAATTAATGGAAACTGCGACCTCAAAATGAGAACTAGACTAGCCAAAAAAACCCATATTTTTGTGTAGAAAGCATGAAAAAACACCCCCAAAATTCATGATGTGACTTCACCCTTTTAATTTTAGGGATAAAATACTAAAATATTTAAACAATGACATTAAAAACAAAAATTATGATTACGAAAAACCTTAAAATTTTGACATTCTTCAACCATGGCATTAAAAACCAAATATCATGGGTATGGAAAGCCTTCAAATTTCAACATTTTCAACCATGGCATTAAGAACCAAATATCATGATTATGAAAAACCTTAAAAATTAGCACCTAATTCAAAGAGTGGTTCTACCAGTTCGACCCTTTTTTTTTGAAGGTTGTAGCTGATTTGAAATCTTATCCTAAGACAAGTTGAAAAAGAGTGGTTCTACCATACCGTTTTGTTTTTTTTTTAAGGTTGTAGCTCATTTGACATCTTAGCCTAAGACAAGTTGACTCCCTTTTAAACAGTCATTGAAATTGCAACATTTTTTAAGCCTTGGTCTAGAAAATTATCACTCATGTAAACAAAATCATAAAAACACCGTTTATTTTTAAAATATTTTTTAATAAAATAAAATACAAATTTTATTTAAAAAAATCGAATTACATATTTAAAAAAAACATTTTTGGACTGATTTTCACCCAAAAACGGTCGGTTCCACTGGCTCCGATCTCATTCTCATAACATTTCTCCCATATAGTGCTTCAAATGGGCTCATTTTCAGCAATTGCTAATACCCATTGTTATATGAAAATTCTACTCATGGAAGGTATTCTTCCCACTTACTTGGCTGGTGCATTACATATATTCTTATCATGTTCCCAAAAAATATGTTCATCCTCTCCGTTTTCCCATCAATTTGAGGATGATATGGTGTGCTAAAAGCCAACTCTGTTCCCAAGCCCGCAAAAAACTCTTTCCAAAACCTTGAAGTAAATTTGGCATCTCTATCCGAGATGATTTTCTTGGGAACTCCATGCAGTCTCACAATCTCCTTTATGAAAACTTCAACCGCCTCACTATTTGAACTTTTATATTTAAAAGCCACAAAGGGAGCCACCTTTCTCAACTTTTCGACCACTACCATGATTGCATCATGTTGTTTTCGAGTCCTTGGCATCTTTGTAATGAAGTCCACCGAAATTACTCACTGCTTCGATTCTGGAATGGGAATGAAATGAAATAATCCAATTAAGTGCTTGCACTTAGCTTTCACTTGTTGGCACTCTATGCACTTGGAGATAAAATCAAGCACTTCTCTCTCCAATTTTTTAGAAAAAAAAATTAAACAAAATTTAAAAAACGAAAAAATAAAAATTGCATGAAATTAAAAGACACAAAAAAGTCCACAGGGTCGTGGATAGATGGTGAGTGGGTGCTCTGTTAAGGCACTCCTTGATGTAAAGTCTCTGGTTCAATTCCTCACCTTGAACGGGGTGATATATTGGACATCATGAAGATGTAGTCATGTGAAGCTTACAAAAAAAAGACAAGAAATATAATTACAACAAATACAATTTTAAAAGTTAAGAAATAAAAATACAAAATACAAAATAATTGTTTTTGAAAAAATGTTCATTTCAAAAAAAGAATAATAATAATAATAATAGAAAATACACGAATTTTTTAAGGGGTGCAACACAAACTACCACATGCATATCTTAAGCATCGCTGCTAACAGTCGACACAAACTACATTTACAAGACTAATGAATGATGCATTCTGTCCATATCTTGATTCATATGTTAGAGTCTAAGTCACTAGGTTTGGCAAACAAAACTGATTAAATTTGAAGTTTGTCGAATTTCATTCCTAGTCGAATTTATGAAAGGGGTTTTCAAAACACAAATAATTTCACAAAATTGATCTAAAATTCTATTGAAATTCATTTCAAGTTTGTTATGAAATCACATGAACTTCAAAGAGGTTTGTAATAAGAAAGAAAAAAAAACAATAAAGCCTTAAAGGCTAAAACCGAATCACTTAAAAAAAAATCCAAGTTTCATGCAATTACAAGAGAGACACATGTTGGTTAAGTTAGCTTTGGGAAGATGATGGAAGTTATCTTGTTAATTTACATAGAACATAACCTTTTTCTTAATAATATTTTCCATTCTATTTTAATAATAATTTTCATTTCTGTTTATTTATATTTATCTTCATAATTTTGATATGTTAATGTTTTATTTATATCATACAAACCTAAATTATATAAATTTATATATTTACAAGTAGTTATAATAATATTTCAAATAAAATATAAAATTTAAATATATAAAACAAAGAGATAGGACGAAGAAGAAGGAGATGAGAGGGAGTGGGAAAAATGGTAGGGAATATAAGAAGAATATGATTGGTGAATGATGGAGAGAGAGGAAAGGATGGAACCTTCGGTCGAAGAGGATTCCTAGTCTGAAGAAAACTAGGGAGAGAGGATGGTGGTTTCCCAGAATCCTTATAGAGCTACGTACCATACAAACTTAGGGTCAGAAGAACTATTTTTGAAAATGTAATTGTTCCTCTCATTCTAAATGAGTTGTAAAATGAAGCTCGGAAATATTTCCCTTGCTCGATTAAGAATATCACAATGAAAGGGGGAGGATTTCTACGATGAAATGGAGTTCAAGAGTGTGATGCTTCTACAATATGATTGCTTGAAGTTGCAGGCTAGATTTTTCCAAATCTGCTTAGAAAAACTAATGTTGATAAGTAGATGCTCTATTGATCTGTAGAGATAACAAAGGAATGGGCACTCAAAATCTCTCTTGATCATTTATTATTTTTGAATATATGTATGTCAATTATTTACTTATATCATACACACTTAAATTATATAAATTTATATATTTATAAATAAAAATAATAAAAGTGTAATATTTCAATAAAATATAAAAATAAAAAAAATAAAACAAGCATATTTAAAATCTTTAAATTTTGTTGTTATATATTTAAAATCTTTATATATTTAACATTTATATTTTATTGAGATATTACATTTTTTATCTCTCTCTCTCTATATATATAAAATGTAATATCTAAATAAAATATAAATGTTAAATATATAAACGAAACATATTTTAAAAGAACCAAATATTTAAATATTTAAATTTTGTTGTGATTTATGTGTGTTAATTTTTTATTTATACAATACACACTTAAATTATATAATTGTATATCATTAGAAATAGATATAGGAAAAGTGTAAAATTTCAATAAAATATACAGTTTAAATATATAAAAGAAATATGTATATTAAAAAATATTTTAAACTTTAAATTGTGTTTTATTTATTAATTTTGAATGAGTGAATATATATATATATATATATATATATATATATATTATAGTTATTTTTTTTGTTTGTATTATATATATTTAAATTATATAAATGTATATACTTATAAACAATTATAATAGAAGTATAGTGCTTCAATAATATATTAAAGGATAAATATATAAACCTTGGACTGAGAGCCTCATTATCCCTATTTTTAAAAGTGGGGATACAAATAACCCCTCTAATTATCGAACAATTAAGATCAACCCTCTCTTAGCCAAGTTATATGGTAGTATTTTGGGAAAGAAGTTAACCATATGGCTTGAAAGTGAAGGTAAGTGGGCTAAAGGCCAAGCAGGTTTCAGAAGGCATCACTCAACAACAGACCACCTCGTTATGCTTAGGATCATTGCGGAGGAATGTCGTAATGGTAAGTCCAAATTATTTTGTTGCTTTGTGGACTTTAGAAAGGCTTTCGATATGGTTCCTAGATACAACCTTTGGAATAGATTAGAAGAGCTAAAGGTTCCTCTCAAGTTGAGAGCTGTCGCTATAAGGTTATACGAGAATGTAATTGCCAAGCTAAAGAGCAATGAGGGGTGGTCAAAAGATATTAAGTGTAACATCAGAGTTAAACAAGGTTTCCCCTTCTCCCCTACCCTATTTGGCATTTACATCGATAAGCTCGAAGCCTATTTAGAGGAAGCATGATGCGATGGCACGATCTTAGCTGGGATACTCGTCATCCTTCTTCTCTATGCTGACGATATTGTTCTTTTCGTAAGGTGCCCATCTGATCTTGATAGGAAACTCAGGCTTCTTAAGGATTTCTGCACTACCATGGGTATGACTGTTAACACTGACAAAACAAAAGTTATGATTATCAAATCCAAGAAGGACACTTACACTAATTTATGTATGACAATAATAGCTTGGAGGAAGTGTATTCTTACAAGTACCTAGGAATTGATATTCATCACAAGCTCAACTGAAACCATAGCATTGAGAAAAGGATTAATGGGGGGTGGAAAGCTTATTTTGGTCTTGAAAATAATTGTAAAACAATAAACCTCGTAATGTGAGATAAAAAGAAGTTCCTCTTTGAAACTTTAGTCACTCCTATTATCTTATATCCCTGTGAGGTTTGGGGTTGTAACGTCTCCAGAGAATCATGGAGAAAGATTGAGCAAATCCAGAAGCGTTTTATAACTTATAACCTGAAAATTAAAAGTAATACACCCTATCCTATTCTCCTTATAGAAGCAGGTCTTTCCCCTATTGAGAGCCTAGCTATGATTAGGTTTCTATTGTACAAGCACAAACTCAATAACATAGATGATCATAGACTTCCTAAGCTAGCTTTAAATTCCAGCCAAAACCACCTGAGGCTCAATCGGGAGTGGCATAAAGACACAAGGGCCTGGTTAAACTATTGGGAGATCAACGAGAATGATGCATTGCAAAACATAAATAACATTAAAGATATTGTTACTTCTAAGTTCAAAGAAAAAATGTGGTGTGAGAAAGATTTAGCGGCTAAAAGAAAATTAAGTTATTATAAGAAGGTCATCAACCCCACCCTAGAAGATCAAAAGTATCTCTCTATTTTAACTAGCTCAAAGAAGAAAATTAATATAGCAAAGATTAGAACGAATTCTCATGAGCTCCATGGTGAAAAAGGTCGTTGGGCAATTCCTAAAATGCCATGGATGGAAAGGATTTGCCATATATGTGAGAATAGGAACATCGAGGATGAAAACCACTTCCTCTTAGAGTGCCCCGCGTACAACCACATTAGATCTTAGTTTCACAATCTTTGTTACAATACTGACCTTCCTAGCCTTTTACAATGTCAAAATTATAGTGAGCTCGGGAGGCTTCTCTCCAAGATTTTTGAGCATAGGATAAAATCTTAAATCAAAATAAATAATTTGTTTCTTTAGGTCCGATAGACCAATGTTTGGTCTCAGCAGATGTTAACCATTATCATCATCATCATCATATTAAAAAATATTTTAAACTTTAAATTTTGTTCCCTTAAATTGGGTTCCATCCTCAACCCCTCCCCATGAGGTTTGAATTCGTGACCTAGTTTATATCTCCATATAATATATAAAAAAGAGTTACAACAATTTTTAGCATTATATATATATAATTTTTAGTATGTTGAACTTAATATTGAATTTTGTTTTCAAAATTTTAATTGTCGAATTTTTATCAAACTTTAAAGTCATCAAACTCGAACACAAACATAAACTAAATGACTTAGGTTATAGTTTATTTGGATGATATATTAATTTGTAGCACTAACTAGGAGGAGCACATCTCACACTTGATATAGGTCCTACAGTGTTTGAAGAAGCACCAACTACTAAAAAACGCCGAGAAATGTGAGTTTTCCAAGTAGTCTTTGGTGTATGTGATTAATGGATGGGAGATTAAAATAGATTTCACAAATCCATTGTGAAGTGCCTAGTTCTTAAAAATGTCTCTGAAGTTTAGTAATTGTGTTGAGGTATCACAACATAAATTGAAGTTCGTAACTTTATTTTGAATGGTAGTTCCACCACTTCATGCCATAACATCCAACAAAAAGAGTTTACAGTGGGGGAGGATCATTAGATATTTTATGATGAGCCAAAAATGAAAATAAATTAAGCATTATTTCTTGCATTACCAAAATTTTAAAATCCGTTTGAAGTGGAGATGGATGCAAGTGGGTATGCCATGTGAGTAGTCTTGATCTATGGAGGAAGGCCTATATGTTATCATTGTAATGTATTTAATTAGGTAGTTATCAACTACCCTACCTATTACAAGTAGCTCTATGCCATTGTACATGATTTCAAAAAGTGGAAACACTATTGTATAGGCAAGGAGACCATTATCCACATAGATCACTAGTCACTACAATGTTCACAAGCCGGGAGTAAGATACAATAGGCCAGACACTATACACAAATGGGGTTCTTACAACAATTTCATCTAGTCATGAACTATAGAAGGGAGGCACAAATAGATTAGAAAACATGCTTACAAGTCCACCCACATAAAAAATGACAACATTGGGAAATCTAATGCATATGGGACCTTTCACCTATGATTCATATAGAGAGGCATAAGAAAAATATGAATGCTTTAAGGAGGTGTTTCAATAGGTATAGGAATAGATTCATCTAGAATATGGTGATAACAAAGTTTATTATAATATTTAGAATATGTTACTCTATAAGTTAGACAAGGTTTGTGTTCTTAAAGCTGAGTAACTACAACTTATCAAAAAGGCTCACACCTCCAAGCTTATAGGGAATTTTGGTATTGGGAAGATAATTGTCAACTTACATAGGCATGTATATTAGTAAAAAATATATGAAGTTGTATCACAATACTTTAAAGGATGTATACTTTGTTGTACCAACAATCCCAATAACATGAAGCGTGACAACCCTTTTTGGTTTCCCCCTTGTGTAAATATTTTCATGTGTAATTGTAATTAATTACGATAATATGGAAATGACTAGACTCAAAGAAAGGACACATAATCAGATCTTGGGAGGAGAAGATGCTTGGTAATGGATTGGCGAAATAGCCAAACTTTGAATTTTGTAATTAATATATACTTATATCCTGTTGCATTAAACAAAAGTTGTACAAGCATTAAAAGTGGCATATGGGTGTCTCAGAAAAGGAAAAGCCAATGTTGTGGGATGGGGGCTCTAGTCAACACACAACCTAGATAGAATGGAAAAGGGGGGATACAATCAAGAACCCAAATCATCACTCATGAAGATGAGGCAAGGAAGCTAAACTTGGTGAGAGCAAGAGAAGTAACACAAATAAGCACACAAGAAGACCAAACATAGTTGTTGTGTTGTGGAAGGATTTTTTTTGTATAAGAAATGTGTGGAAAGCACTAGAGGAAGCTTAATATAAGATGATTCCTGGGAGCTCATAGAGGGAAATCGATAAAGGTGAAGTCTTAGTGTGAATGTAGAAAATCTTGTAGATTCACAAGCTCATGCAATGTACTAAAGCACAGGACAAGAATCCACTTCTACTTTCAACCAGTGGAAGGCAATAGATCGATGAAAACAATATGAACAAGAAGAAGATAAACCAATGGCACATAACAAAAGATGTATATTGGGAAGCCACTTCTCAAAACCCCGCTATTTGTATTGCATATATCAGAAACATGAGTGAAGATACAAATCTTGTTCTCACTAGAACAATTCCGCACAAGTATGATCAAATCTCTTAGCTCATAAGCTAGCTCTTGGCTAACACTTAGCAAATTCTGCAGATCTCCAAGCCCCTAATATCTTGTGTAATTCCTAGGATGAATATCCCGTATTTAAAGGGAATTCATGCTTCCAAAACTGTGCAATCCAAACATAGGATCAATCTCTCATGCATGCATGATATTTACATTTTAGTAAATAATACAACTAATAGTACATTACTCCTGCACTCTAGTCTCAACTGGGTCTTTCTTAGAATCGACATGCATGAGTTTCTAATGAGGGAATCTTCAGTTAACTAGAGCAAAACTTGTGGATAAACTAGTGCACCAACTAACTGTTAACTCTCTATTAGTTCCACAGATAGTCTAGATCTAATTTAAATAAAATTAACTCAGTAATATGAGTGATCTAATTTCAAACTCAATTTAAACTCATACTAGACCCATAAAACTTAGGAAGAACATATACATGACTACATAAAGACTTCCAACTCGAAATTCCTAAGATAATTAAGTTAATTAAACTTAATTAACTATAATTTACAAGTTGCTATGAGAATATAATTCGATTTTAATTCTCAGTTTAATTCAAGGACAAATTAAATTGAAATTTCTTGTTTCCATTTCTCAACACTCCTCAATAAGAAAGGGATTATTAGCTACCCCGATCCTATCTCTGTGAAACTTGAATTTACATCTTGACAATGCCTTTGTCAAAATGTCTGCATCTTGCTCCTCTGTCGGAATGTACTCTAACAACATAATCCGCCTCAATACACAATATATGAGATGATGATATGAGATATCAATATGCTTGGACCGATCAGGAAAAACTGGATTTTTAGAGAGTTTTATACAACTCTGATTATTGCAGTAAATCATAGTTAGATCCATTTGTTGACCAAATAAACCAACCAGGATCTTCCTCATCTAGATGGCCTCACATGTTGTTTGACTCGCATCCATGTACTTTGCCTCTGTTGAACTGAGTGCAACCGGTCTTTATTTTCCATTGTACCAAGAAACTGTCGTTGACCCTATACTGAAGATCCCTCCTGATGTGCTCTTCTTGTCAGATGGACTCCTTACCTAATCTGCATTGGCGAATCCCTGAAGCTTCACTCCCTCTATCCATCTATACCATAATCCATACTAAGAAGTACCCTTGAGGTATTGCAAAACATGCTTTGTCACCTTCAGATATAGCTTGGTAGGCCTAACCATCACTTGACTAAGCTAGTTAAATGCACGGCACATATCTGGTCATCTGTTCACCAAGTACATGAGTGAACCCATAAGCTTCCTATAAATAATAGCTTCCGCTACTTCCCCCTGAAGTAGCATCCTCCTTCCTCTAATTACCTACTAAAGGAATCTCCATGAGTTTGAAAATCTCCATTCAGAATCTCTTGAGTATCTCGTTGGCATACTTTCCCTTAGACACAAACAACTCCCCATCTCCCTACCATACCTCCATGACAAGAAATGAATGCATGAGCCCCATGTCCTTCATCTCAAACTCTCTTGCAAGGTCCTTTCAAGACTTGATCAATTGATCATCACTTGTCAATATGAGATCATCAACATAAAGTACAATGAACAACAATTTACCTTCCACCATTATGTGGTACAGGTTCACATCCACTTCAATCTTCATGATTCCCAACCTGGTGAAGTAGCTATCTATCTTGGTGTACCAAGAACAAGGTGCTTGCTTCAGCCCATACAACACTCTCTTGAGCTGGCACACATGCGAATCATGGTCAAAGGTTTCAAAACCTTCAAGGTGCTTTATGTACACCTCTTCCTCAATCATGCCATTAAGGAAGGATCTCTTCACATCCATCTGATGTATCTTCCAACCCATATATGCTGATAGTTCCAATATAGATCTGATTAACGAGTACCTTGCAATAGGAGCAAAGGTCTCATCATAGTAATTCCCCTCTACCTATGAAAAGCCACGGGCCACAAATATAGCCTTATGCTTCTATACACTACCATTTGCAGCTTGCTTTACCTTGTGAAACCAACGGGATCTCACCACTGCGTTTTTCTCCAGTCTCCTGAGACGACATCCCAAACATTGTTACGAACTATGGAGTCATACTGCTCCACCACGGAATCAACCCAAATGAACTATTGCACTTCTTCCTTAAAGGAAGATGGATCTGTCACAACACATTCACCCATAAGAGCCATGTATCTAGTGTACCTCTTAGGTGACCTCCTCTACATGCACTGGGAAGTGGTTTCTCCCACATTGTCCCATGCGTCACCCAACAATCTATAAGCCTCTCTGGTGCGCTTTATTCCCTCTCCTGAAGAATCTGCCTAAGTGTATGTCTCCACTCCTAGATCGTCTACATGTGGATGCTCCACATCAATCTGAGGCTCCTCAACCTTACAAGCTAAAAGCTCCTCATCCGCATGTAGCTCAAGCCCCCTTTCAAGTGAAACTCGCATGACCTTCTCCTCATCAAATCTAACATCCCTGCAAACCAATGTCATCGTCTTGGTTGGTAAGTACATCCAATAGTTGTGAGGTGTATCAGTGTACCCCACAAATATCCCCAACTCTGTTGTGGGCTCAAGCTTCTTCCGTGCATCTTTGGTCACATGGTAATATACCGATGACCCAAAAATCTTGAAGTGACCAACATCTGGCCTCTTTCCAGAATAAGCCTCCTCTGGTGTCCTCATCTCAAGTATCCAATGTGGGCTATAGTTCTAAACATAAACCGTTGTGTTGCATGCCTCAGCCCACAAGTGTAGTGGTAGGCCTTGATCATGCAAAATCTCCCTTTTTTCCCCTACTATGCTTCTGGTCTTCCTCTCAGCCACCCGATTTTGCTGAGGGTTATGGGGTGTCGTCAACTCTCGTTTAATCCCTTTCACTGCATAGAAGTTATTAAAATCATTTGAGACATGCTCATCACCGTTATCATTCCGTAGATATTTAACCTTATTTCCCAACTCTTTCTCCACCAATGTTTTAAAATCACAAAACTTTGTGAAAGTTTGATCCTTTTTTTGCATGAAAAATAACCAGCATTTACGAGAATAATCATCAAAAAATATAACATAATACCTTTGTTGTCTCATGGATTCTATCAAGAATGGTCCACATACATTTGAATGGACTCACTCTAGAATAGCCTCTGCTTGACTGTCTCTGTCGTGAAAGGAAGACTTGGTGTATTTTCCCAAATTACACCCCTTGCATGTATCAACTTGCTCAAGTGCACCTTTGGGAAGACCAATAGATATCTGTTGCAATATCTTCAAAGCCCCATGATGCAAGTGTCCCAATTGCATGTGCCACAACTTGCCAACATCTTGGCTTTGCACCCTTTTTTATTTTGTGCTCAAACCAGCACACTCCTCTACCTCTAGGTTATAGAGATTCTTCACTTGAATTCCTATCTTCTTTACTTGACCCGTGGCTATGTCTCGAAGGAACAACTTTCCTTTCAAGAATATCACATCATAGCCTCTATCCTCAAGCATGGAAATGGATATGAAGTTCTTCTTTAGATCATGCACATATATAACATTCTTCAAGGTGAGTGGAGCCCCATGCTTCCTATGAAAAGTAATCGTTCCCAATCCAGTAACATTATACTTCCCATCGTCACCCATATTGATATGCATATGGAGATCTTTCTCCTCCAGGTCACTGAATAACTCTTTATCACCAGTCATGTGTAATGAAGCTCCACTGTCCAAGTACCAAACACTTCCCATCATTGATGACACCATGCATGCAATGAGGGAAAAGTCCAATTCGAATTGAGAGGCCAAGGTCTCACTTGCCACTCCTCCTAAGGACTTCTTCTTGGACTTCTTGAGTGGACAATTTGTAGAAAAATGGTCCATCTCATGACAAGGAAAGCACTTAATTTTCATCACGTCTTTCTTCTTACCTCCATGGTAAGAATCTAATTTGGAATGGGAAGCTTTCCCTTTCATGTTCTTCACCTTAATCGCTAAGGCAAATTTTTCTTCACCATCAGTCTTTGATTAAGAGCCATCCCTAGTGTTCCTCCTGATCTCCTCCTACATCAAGTCTGACTACACTCGTTACCAATCTTCCATCTTCTCCCAGCCACTGACATAGTCTTGATAATTATGCCAACTCTTTGGGAGTCCTAGAAGATCAAGACTCACCATATCATCCTTGGAAACCATTATTCCAACACTTCCAAGTTCATCACGACACTGAGTGAACTTGGTCAAGTCTTTTGGAATCGTCTCACCTTTCTCCATTTTGATTTTTCGAAATTTTTCCTTCAGTGCCAATATCCTTTGGTCATTTTTGTTCTGATACAAGTCCATCAATGTTTTCAACATAGCATACAAAGTTTCCTTGCCATGGAGACTCGAGGCAATGTGGTCTCAAACTCCGTCAAGGATTATCTGCCTCGCCTTCGCCACACACTTCTTCCATTCGACCAAATTCTATGCATCCGATGATGCTAGCTTAGGAATTTCTTGATCAATGAATTGCTTCAAGCCATTATCCTCTAGCACAACCTCCATTTTGTCCCTCCAAGCTATAAAATTCAATCTGCCTTGCAAGGGATACTCAAGCAGAAAACCGTAGAATGCCATCTGTCGATCCTAAAGTATGTATTGCAAATTAAAATTTCACCTGTAACCTAAAACTCAAAACTTTGAAATTTCCTCTAATATATTGTTTTTAGCTCTGATACCATGTAGAAAATATTATAGATTCACAAGTTCATGCAATGTACTAAATCACAGGAAAATAATCTACTTCTACTTTCAACTAGCGCAAGGCAATAGATTGATGAAAACAATATGAACAAGAAGAAGATAAATCAATGGAAAATAATACAAGATGTATATGGGGAAAGTCACTGCTCAAAACCCCGCTATTTGTATTTAATATATCATAAATATGAGTGAAGATACAAATATTGTTCTCACTAGAACAATTCCACAAAAGTATGCTCACTCTCTTAGCGCACAAGCTAGATGTTGGCCAGCACTTAGCTAGTTCTACAACCTGCCAAGCCCCTAATCTCTTGTGTAATTCATAGGATGAATAGCATGTATTTAAAGGGAATGCATTCTTCCAAAACTGTGCAATATAAACTTAAGATAAATCAGTGATGCATGCATGATATTTACACTCCAGTAAATAATACAACTGATAGTACATTGTCCCTGCACTCTATTCTCAACTGGGTCTTTCTTAGAATCGACATGAATGTGTTTCTGATGAGGGAATCTTTGGTTAACTAGAGTGAAACTTTTGGATGCACTAGTGCACAAACTAACTATCAACTCTCTATTAGTTCCACAAATAGTTTGGTACTAATTTAACTGAGTAAATTGAGTGATCTAATTTCTAACTCAATTTAAACTCATATTGGACCCCTAAAACTTAGGGAGAACATATACATGACTACAGAAATACTTCCAACTCGAAATTCCTAAGATAATTAAGTTAATTAAACTTAATTAACTATTTACAAGTTGCTATGAGAATAGAATTCGATTTTAATTCTCAGTTTAATTCAAGGACAAATTAAACTGGAATTTCTTGTTGCCATTTCTCAATAAATGAGTTAGAGTGACAATGGACTTTGAACTCAATATTAGTAGGTGGAGACATTGGGTACTCTGGGATTTCTCTTATTGTTTTCATAGGTGGAGAATCTGAAAGTGGATTCTAGATTCCTGTGGAAGCTATCGGGTGGAGGCATGGTGTTCTCTAGATTCGTGCTAAATTACAGGTGGAGACACGGTGGACTTCAAATTAATGTAGTGTAAATCTGGTGGAGACACCATGGGCTTTGGATTCTTGTAATTCATTGTTGGGTGGAGAATTATGTGATTTATATTCCTAGAAGTGATTTTTGGGGTGGACACAGTATGCTCTCTAGACTTCTGAGTATCACGTGAAGGCACTATGTGCTCTGGATTCCCATGTGTGTGAGTGACTGGTGTGGAATTCCCTTGAGCACTTGACTCCCCGGGCTCTAAATATGGCTCGGGGTGGTCATTTGAAGGAAATAACTATAGTGAAATTGGCCTATGGTTGGGAGGATATTTAAAGTCCCTCTCTCAGTTTTCAGTCATCTAGTTACTAATAGAAGTTTCTTACTTGTCTCTCATGTATAAAGGTGTAGTAGGAATGAAAAACAATGTTATTACATGATAATGGGTGTATCAACTTCATAAATGAGGATATGTGTTCATGTGCATTGCAACGCCATGATTTGTGAATGATACTTATGATTGTAAGGGACTTGTGAATTCCTATAATGTTTATATGATCTCAGATGGAAGAATAACTTATATGCTTATGAATGATTGATAATGTGACCAACTTATGGTGGATGCATGTATTTTATATTTTATATTGTGTATGAATATCTTGAATAGTTATTCTATGAAGGTTGTTGAAGGACTATGCCCAATCTTGTGAATAATCATTCAGTAAACCTAGTAAATTGTTGTGCTACATGTGAAGTCATGGGTTGGACGTTATAATTGAAAAGGAGTCTTTGTATATTAGAACTAATGATCTATGTTGTTAAAGTGCCTTTTATGGCATGTTAAGAGGATTGTGTGGATCTATGTTGTGAGTGGCGGGCCACTGCATCTCTTCCTAGTTGCGGTCTAATACCAAAGTATTGCTTCCCATGAGCTAGAAATCACTATGTAAGCCCACTGAAGTCCTTGAGACATTTGGCCCAGGTTCACAAAGGACAGTCTTGTAATCAAGCCAAAGAAGCCCTGATGATTTATGCAGGAATATCCTCAAAGCTACGAAGGTGTAAACCTAACAAAGATATGTTGTCGCTGTGATGAGCATGCTCCAAAATTTTTCTCACACTTGAATTTTTTAGCCTACTGAGGATCTTACAATTTGTCACTCTATGGTTACTGCATGGTTGTTTAACATTTTGTAAAGTGTTTAATCCTTGTTCCTAGTTTCAAACTATCAAGTTACTTACACACACATGCTCAGTATTTGATGGATGCATGAGCACACTTATTTGGTGCAAGATTGGACAGGCATAGCATCATTCATCTAGAAAGTGATTGTTCAATTTGTAACTCAAGATTACAGTCAGTGCACAATTTTGATGATAGTCTCCCTCACTTTGGTTGCGTTTGTACTTTTATTTCGGTGAGTTTTCTTAACTGTTGATTCACACACTTTCACTTTCACAAGTGTCACTTTCACATCTATGATTGTATCTTTTGTTTGGTTTCACTTTAATAAGATGCATTTTCATGTTATCTTCACTCTGGCATGGGTCTCTTTCAAGATCGTTCACATTTTGCAAGTGTTGTCTTACGTTTTCCTCATGTTTCAGGTGTTTTTTTGGTGTTTTCACTCATATATAAGTAACACCTTTTCACATCACCAAAGTTACTTTTGGAACACTATTTTTCATTAGATGGTATTACACATCATTATAATATGCACCAGACACATCCCTACATATTAGCACACCTTTTGGACATAATCGTCTCAACTGTCATAAGTTGTGTTCTATGTGTCATTTTAACTATCACACATAGAAATAAGTGTCACTTTACTATCATTTCGAGGTGTGATTAGTATTCATGGGAGATGTGTATCGTTTTGGCTTGTGTTTATGGTTTTATTTCTGTGATCCAAGTTTGAGCCATATTCTGATGCATTTCTCTCTTTCCCATGCTTACCATTTTGGAGCCCTCCATGGTTCTTTAGCCCAGTGTAAGTTGTGAAGGCATTAGCCCTATTATCCAGTGTGGAGCTCAACCTATCCATGGGCCTCAATTATTCAATCCTACTCCCAAATATTGGTGTAATACTTTTCTCTCAATATCAATCTAAATCTGATGCATAGGGAAGTCACTTGATCCTTCTCACTTATATTGACTCACTACATTGAGTTTTGGTCACCCATTCCTTGTATGGAGCATAGCGAAATCATAGCTAACATCATTGACCTCTACTACCCTTTTGCAAAGGAAAAACACACAATTCAAAGATCCTCCTATCCCCCTAGTGCAGTGAAAAACCGCCTAGGCTAAGTGGCTATTTCTGGTTGCCTTCCTCAATGAAAAGTGCACTCCAAATGGTCAAGAACTCACTGTTGGATCAGAATTCACTATCCTAGGATGAAAAGTGCCTTACAAAATAAGAGTGGCCCCTTTTTTAATAAAAGTGTTCTTTCTTTCAAGCTTCCTCTTCCTTTGAGCACATGACACACTCCTGAAGGCTTAACCTTTCACCTTCCCCCTTCGTCATTGCACTTTGGCCCAAGCCTTGCCTAGAATTTCACTCTAGATAGCATGGAATAGTAGGGAAGGGTGAAGGAATCATCCTCTTATATTTGAACAATCAAACTATGCTCTCCTAGAAGTTTCCTTTCCCTTTGAGCACATAGTGCAGTCTTGAAGGTTGAACCTTTCACCTTCCCTCTTTCCCAATGTGCTTATGTGCTCTAGCCTCCCTTAGACCCTTCCTTTGAGTTCATGGTGTAGTAGGGAAGGTTAAAGTATGTCTCTCATCACCCTTGATTGTTCAAAATATGCTTTCAATCTTTCCTCTCTTTTATTTGGAGTGCATGGTGAAACCTTGAAGCATGAAGCCTTCCACCTTGTCCCTTCATCTTCCACCACTGCGCTAGACCAAGAAGAGCTCCTCTTTATAGTACATGGCATAGTAAAAATTAATATTGGAGCCCTCCAAATCCACTGATTATTTTGAATGTGGCCTCCTAGTCAACCCCTCTTCCTTAATTCTCTCACAAGCCTATCATGAGCAAATCATTCCAAGAGCTAGGTAGTAATATAATACATGCTTTTAAGATAGATATTGCCTCATCATGAATGATATTTATTAGCATGAGTACCTTCCCATCATGACACAGTGATGCTTAAGAGTACATTGCAAGGAGAAAGAATGAAGAAACACCTGCAGAGAAGAAGAAAAAAAGAGAGATATCATGGAGACATGAAGCAGATCATGGACTGAGATATAAATAATACATTGTATGATGACTCAAAGGATTCTGATATGTTAAAATACCCTTTGAAGGGTGAATATGAGAAATAAAGTGGATCTTTCATAGATCAAATATACCATCAAGAATTCAACATGAAGTATCAAGCAAGATAGTTTGGCATTTCCACCACATCATGGAGTCCATGTCAACAATGTCGGGTTGTAACTTGTACAAGTGTCATCATAATGGTAAAAATGTGTCCATGTGTCATGTCACATCATCATGTGGAATGTAATGATGTATTCTAAATAAAAGGAAAAAATGTAATGTGTGGAAGGCCAAGAGTCATATGTGGATTATGAAAATTCACTTATTCATATATGGACAAAATTTCTTTAGGAGAAATCCAAAATTCATTAGAAGTTCAAGAGATTTTTAGAAGTCCAAAATTCATTAGAAGTTCAAGAGGTTTTTAGAAGTCCAAAGGACACATTAGAAGTCCTATAGTCATGAGGGTAATTCAAGAGTCATGGGGATATGAAAGGTCATTACCCTTGTTATAAAAGAAACTTCATAACTCAATCAAAGGGCTTTTCGTAGGCTTAAGCTTTGGAGAGCTAGTCTTGGCTTCTCTACTGGGTTGAGGAGAGAAAACTATCCATTGGAGAAACAAGAAGTGACTTAGTGTTCCACTATTGGAACTAGTGCCTCACCATTGTAACTGTGTGCTTGGATATTTCACCTTATAATTGAAGCTAGATGAGCCAACACATTTTGATGCATGTATCGTGAATGTCTTAGGACTATTATTTAGATGTTTTCTATATATGTTTCATTCATATGTACTAAGGAAATTGAACTATTTCAGTGGCCTGGGTACTTATCTTGTTGAAGGTGTTTTTTATGTGGTTTAATGATTGTTTTGTCTATGTGAACTATTTCACTAGATAAATAATGAATCTTTCTTTGCTTGTGTGTCTCTCTTAGGTTAGTACTATTAATTCCTTCTAGAGGCTCACTTTTGTCTCCCCCCTCATGAAGGTTTCCTTTTACAAATTACAATTGGTGTTTCACAATGTCAACTTACTTGCTTGTTCAAGGTTCATATATATAATGTCTTATGTTATCCATTCAAACCAAGATGAACCTTTGTGTTATGGTGGTTAGGATGATACTCCAGATGGGGCTCCTAATCCAAACAATGTGAGGTCTAATTAGGATTTCACATCAGGGAGACCCCCTGTATGTTGGCAATATCTAGCACTGTCAACAAGATACTAGATGCATAAATTATAATCATTAGATGAGGAATTCATGTCACACCTTGCCAGGTTTGTCATAAGGTTCCAACATGAGTTGGTGTTGTTGATAGAGGCATAAAAAAGGAAAATTCAAGTCACTTGCTACCAAAAGTTACCATCACACTGTAAAATGTGAGACATTGGGTTATTCAAAGTTTGATGTGTTTGTGTTTTCAATGGATAGCACGCAAGAAAACACTCTCCATTATTAAATGAGAAATTTTCGCTACACAAAAGATTAGGATTTGGTGGGACCCTTGACCTGAGTTGAGGTGACGGATGCCACATGGGACATGAATGACATGTACTTGTGATGTAGCATGTTATAAATGTGACACATGGAATGATGATATAGTTATTTGAGGGTCAAGTCGTCGGTCTTTTGGTGACACATGCCACCCTTAAGAGATGGCATGCGGCAGGATGATGTCACTCTAACACCAACAAGAAATTCATAAGACATGGTAGAAATGAGTGATGTGGAGGTCTATGTTGATGTGGCAGTAAGTGACACATGGTTGTGGCTTATGGCTTCACCTAACATGGTGGTTATACGTGGTGATGATGTGGAGTTTCATGTGGCTAGGAGCCACATCCCCATGGGGCTTAGGACAGCAGAGGTGTTTCAAAATACATTTTTTTGTGGGCCATGGAGTTAAAAGAACTTGTGGGGTAGATGGAGGGTGTGGGACAGAGATTATATTCATTACATAGTGTGACTATTTATGTCATGCCACACAGGTTAGGAAATAGGAGATCGATAGATAGGGACACAGTCTGACATGAGCATTATATACTAGGGAATCTCACTATCATTTGATGGGAATAAGTATATCGCACCATGGTGATTTAGAGTAGAACACCCATATATTTTGGTGCTATAGCGTGATAGTGGTATGGTGAAGCATTATCATGGAAGACATCTTGGATTGAATGTGATGTGGCTGAGTCAAGTAGATACTCGGATTTACATATGGCAGATCCGTGCTGATGTGACAAGGTTAAGGGGCCAAACTTAAATGGGCATAACTTTTGATCCAGGCATTAGATTGAGGAAAAACATTAGAGAAATTTTGAGGTAAAAAATGGACCTCAAAATGAAAATTTACAACAAAAATCAACTTTATAAGAACCAATAGGATTCAATATGATGATGTCAACTATGGGGGATGATTCACCATTTTTGGAGTAAAAAGGTAAAAAAATAAAGAAATGAAAAAATAAAAAACAAAATTTTCAACTCATATTTTCAACTTATATCCCTACAATTTCACTCAAATTTCGAGTGGGAGCACTCATTCGATGCAGAAATTTAATTTTTAATCCAAGGAATACCCATGTTGCATACTTTTGATGAACCCTACTACATGAAAAATGTGATTGCAATAATGTCTTTTCATGTATTTCACATTTTTCGTGTAGTAGGGTCCATCAGAAATATCTAACATGGGTACTCCTTGAATGGAAAATTAAATTTCGCTTCCAACAAGTGCTGCTGATCAAAATTTGAGTAAAATTGTAGTGAGATAAGTTGAAAATACAAGTTGAAAAAATAGTTTATTTTTTATTTTTTCCCTCAAAAACTTGATGAGGTAATCTAATCTTATTTTATTATTTCCACTATTATTTTATAATATTCCTTAGGAGGCCCATTTTAGACCTCAAAATTTCTCCAATTATTTATATCACTAGAAATTTCTTGATGAGCTAAGCACGATGGTGTGGTCCAAAGTTAATTTCGCTAACTTTAGTGAAGGATATTTTTTTTGTAAACCCATTTCCATGATGAGATAATGGAGATTGAGTTAATAAAAAGTAACAGCTCCCATTCAACCAAGATATTTTGAAGGTGGTGGGAAGGAGTGTTCCATAGTGGTATCAAAGCATCTGAGTTCAACACTTGGACTAGATGGGCTCAAGATAGATGAAATGAGGAAGTGAAGGTTAAATACTGGATCTTTGGATATTAGATTTGGTTCTGGTACAGAGTATCAGAGAGCCCAGGTTCAACATTCAAATTTAATGGGCCTAAAAGGGTAAAAATATAGAACTTTATCAGAGAGTGTAGTAATTCTAGTGAATGCTTGTTGTGTCCAATGTGTGATGCTTGTAGCACATTGATTATGAGCTGCATGTTATATCCATAAATTGATTCGAATATGATTATTATTTTATAACAAATTCAATAACCTAAAAAATATTGTTTTGGATAGTCTCACAATGATAGCCTTATCACAGATTTTCCAAGTTAATAATAAGCATGTTTTATTTGTAATGTGGATTGGATAATTATGTGTGTATGAAAAAAACATAAGTGACCAAAGAAAAAAAAAGAGTTAGGGTTCAGTAGTAGAATGGTGCAAAACAACAACAATAAATTCTAGCAATAGAAAGAAGAGGAATTAGTTGGAAAGAGGAGAGAGGAAGACTCTCCCGACTGGATGAACACCATTAGAAGCATCTGAGCTCAACTGATAAGTTATACGGTTGACAATGAAGGGATTGTCAAAAATTAAGAAAATCATGCAATAGTAATTTCCATCATATTGCAGAGCATGTCATATTTGCAAAGGCAAAACTTAAGAAAATCATGCAATAGTAAATTCCATCATATTGTAGAGCATGTCATATCTGCAAAGGTAGAGGCAACATGATCTAGGTGCTAACTACCTAGGAAGGGAAAAAAGCAAGAGCCCATAATGACTTGGAAAGAATGAATTGAGGAAGGATGGTGTAGAAGGAAACAAATATAAGAAAACACTTATGAAAGCAAGTGAGGATACAGTGAGAAGTGGAACTCCATTGAGCGGAAAGGAGGTCAAGAATTCACGAGTAGTTATCTAGTGCTACAACTAAAATATATTACCAACAAGAAAATAAAGGAAAAAACTTCATGATAGAAGAATTTTAGAAGGAAAATCCTCCTACATTTGATGGAGAGGTGAAGAAGGTTGAGGAAGAAGAGGCATGGCTACTAGGGATGAAGAAGTATTTTAGAGTACATGATTATGTTGAAAACATGAAGGTAAGAGTATCCATCTTCAGTCTAAAGGGAAAGGCTTATATTTGGTGGGAAGATTTGAGGAATGTAAAATATATTAGAGAGAAAGAGATACTCTAGAGGATATTTGAGAGGTATTTTAGGGAAAATTACTTATTTTAAAGGTACTATGACAACAAGTCCAAGGAATTTTATGACCTCAAACTCAAGAAATTGACAGTTGATGAATATACAACCAGATTTTTGGAGTTTTTGTGATATGTACCTTACATTAAAGATGACAAGACAAATATTCAAATATATCTCAGTGGGTTTCATTAGGAATTTAGTGATTGAATAGAATTCAATGACCTTAAAACATTGGATGATTCAATGAGGAAAATGAAGTATTTCTACAAGGCATCAAGGCACAAGCTTGAGTTCAAGGATGATTGGAATACAAGGGGAAAACCTAGTTTTTAAGGGAAAGGACAAAAGCCTACAAAAGGAAATGTGAAATTTTCCACTACCACTAAGTATGAGTATTAAAAGAGAAACACTACTAATGATAAGGAATTATTGACCAAACCTAAAAGAGAACAAGCCTTGAGGTTTAAAGGAGGACCTATGTAGCGTTGGACATGTGGAGAAAACCACTTGCAGAGATATTTCCCTTAATGGTAGCGGAATTGTCCCATACTATACAATGTGCAAGAAGTGAAGACTATGAAGGATGTGGCTCAAAGTGTGCAACGAATATATGGCGTATTGGATAATATGTAGTCCGATCACTAAGAATTTATAATAGAGATGGAAGGTATGATTCATAACTAGATAGTTTCCATTATGATATATCGAGGTCCCAATTTCAACTATGCTGGCAACAATATTTCAGAGAAGTGTGCATTAAAGAGAAAATTCCATGACAGGTCATTGCAAGTCTAGCTGGCCACAAGGACAAAAAAATGAGTTGAACATATAGTGAATTTTTGTCTAACTATAATAGGCAACATGCCCATGTGAGTTGACTTAAATCCATTGTAATTGGGTTCATATGATGTAATGCTAATTAGCATGGATTAGATGGTAGGATGTAAGGCCAAAATTTATTGCTACAATAAATCAATTGAATGTATGAGCAATGGAGGCGAAATAATGATGTTTCAAGGAAAAATAAAACTAGTGGTTAGTTTTCAAATAACATAGCTACAATTTTAAAGGCGCAATAGGAAGGGATGTGAGTTTTTCATTATCTAAGTGACCAACCAATTGAAAAGAAACACGAATAGTCTTAAAGAACACCTAATAACAAAACAATTTAGTGATGTGTTTCATGAAGAGATACGAGGACTGATCTCCAAGAAGAGAAATTGACTTCTTAATTAAATTACTGTCAGTATCAATGTCAGTAACAAAACCTCCCAATGAGTACACAAAAGATGATAAAGTTGAAATTGTGAGTAAAATAAATTTTGGACAAAGGGTATGTTAAACCCAACATATCACCCTAGAGAGAACTTGTATTATCTTTCAAGAGGAAGGATGGCACATTGAGACTTTGTATTGACTACAAACAACTCAATAAGTCTGCAATCAAGAGAAAATATCATTTGTTGAGGATTGATGATCTATTTGAATAACTAAGAGAAGTTGTTGTGTTCTCCAATATAAATTTGAGATCTAGATACCACCAGGTAAACATATAAAATGAAGACATTCACAAGACGACATTTAGAACTAGGTATGGGAACTATGAATTTGTGGTTGTTCCCTTTGGATTCAAAAAATCCTTAACAACCTTTATGTTCTTAATGAATAATGTTCTTGGTCCATATTTGGACAAGTTTTCACTGGTTTTTTTATGATATCTTGGTTTATTTAAAGACCAAGGAGAACCACGAAAATCATTTAGCAGTATTATTGCAGTTATTGAGAGAACAAAAACTTTATAGAAAACTCAGCAAGTGTGAATTCTTTCAATCTCAAGTGCAATATTTGGAACATATTTTTCCAAAGAAGGAGCATAAATGGATCTAGAGAAGATCAAAGCCATTTTGGAGTGGCCTACTCCCTAGAATGTTACAGAATTCATATCTTTCATGGGATTGACTAGTTACTACAAGAGGTTCATATGAAATTTCAAAAATATTTAACACCCAATTACTGCATTGCATAGAAAACGAATTACGAATTAAATTCCAGTGGGGGTCAGAATGTGTTGCCAACTTTTAGAAATTGAAATATTTTCTCACAAATGCACTGATATTAAGAATAACATACTAAAAAAAGGATTTTGTGGTGTGCACAGATTCCTGTAAGGAGGTGCTTAATGGAGTCCTGATGTAAGAAGGATAGGTGGTTTGTTATGAGTCAAGGAATTTGAATGAGCATGAGAAAAATTATGCCACTCATGACCTAGAGTTGGAAACAATAGTGCATCCATTGAATGTGTGGAGGAACTACCACCTTGGAAGAAATTTTATCTTGATGTCATATCATGGAGGACTAAGATATCTATTTGATCAACCTAAGTTGAATGTAAGATAGTGTTGTAGTGGCTACAACCACCCTCCAAAATTTGTCCTTAGCTTCGTTTTGGAGCCTCCCTACCAACCATCTTCAACAGCATGTCTTGCATTGTCAAGCACATTAGCTTTAGTTGTTTCATAGAGTCTTGTTAGCATGTGCATGCAAGTTTGTTCCACCTCCTTCAGAGGTTGATTTCTAGACTTAGTGTCAGTTGCTGGTTGAGTAGCTCCCTCTAGGAATTGTGCAATTCTAGAGAGGACCAACCTTCCCTCCAGAAATTGAGCAAACCCAGTTGGACACATAGCTGGGCTCAAGAATTGTGCAATTCTTCCTGTTAGTCTTCCTCTCAAAAATTGCGCAATTCATCCAAGGACAACTGCTCAGCCTAGAAACTATGCAATTCTAGGCAACGGTCACCTACTGCTCCTAGAAATTGCGTAATCCCTTTGGGATATCCAGTCGAACAGCTAGCAAAAATTACGCTAATCTAGCCAGGCAGCCTGCTGGGCTCAAAAATTGCACAATATAGTCAGAGGAGTCCTTAAGAAAATTGAGAGGTCTAACCCAGGACAGCTGCTCAACCCAGAAATTGCACAATCCTGGGAGTTAGTCACCTATTCCTCCCAGAAATTGCGCAATACAGTTTGATAGGATTCCTTGAGAAAATTACGAGGTCTGACCCAGGAAAGCTGCTCAACCCAGAAATTGTGCAATCCTAGAAGACAGTCACCTATTCCTCGTAGAAATTGTGCAATTCCTCTAGGACTTCCATCTCTTCTTAGCCCAGAAATTGTGCAGATATCATCCCAGGCTCACAGACCGATGCATGTGCCTTCAGGTTGAATAGTTCCCTCTGGGATTGATAAAAACTAATTTTCATGAATGGAATGCTTTTCCCAAGGCATCATACAAAGGCATCCCTTGATTCAGGGACCTATTTTTAGCAGATGGAGGTTACATGCAAGGATCATTTTGGAAACCTCCCGCCAAGTGTCACTTTTCCTAGATTTGTGGCATGCATGTCACAACCTCGATTTTATAAAAAATCATCAATCGGACGCTGCAGAGCTCATTACTCACATCAAACTTGCATCTTTGAGATCCCACATTGCATCTAGGAGTCGTCGGTACATTTAGCTCAACTATTTCGGGGTAAGCCAGATTTGCATGTTTTGCGCTGTGTTTCTGTCACTTTTTGTGTTTCGCTTTGTGTGAGTGTTGTCTTCTTTATTTCAAGGAGCACTTTCTCTCATTTCAATGTATGTTAGCTTGTAGAAGCATCGTTTCATTTTTCGTCTGCATCTCACTTCTGTCGCATGCATGACACATTTTTTGCACTAACAGTGGCCATTGTAGTGACCCACTTCACTTGCATGCATGTTTTCCCATTTTCTGAAACCTGCACTTAATGTTTTCATGCATAATCATTCACTCTTATTTACACTCATCTCATCATGTATTTAGACTTCTCATATTTTTAGTCACCCATTAGCCGGTCTGGGCTGCCTTGGCCTGGACCGTGCCTTGCCCAGCTAGCACTGCGCATTTCCAGAAGCGAAGGCTCTGCCTTCCCTCTAGAAATTGTGCAAGCCTGGCCTAGCACTGACCTCTAGGCTTGCATTGCGCAATTCTTGGAGGCAGTGTCCTGTTGGCCCCAGAAAATATGCAATGTAGTTTGCTGGTTGCATGTGACCGCTGACTGAAATTTCCCATTGCGCAGTTTCCATCCTCAGTAGGTCAGGCTGGATTGTCTGTTGTGTAGTTCCAGTATTTAGTCAGCCTCCTAACAACCCGAACTGTGCCTCGCGTAGTTTTGGCATTCAATCTCCTAGCCTCCCAGTGAAAATTGCACAATATTCACAGACAGTCACACAGGTATGTTGCATGTCAGTCCTCTAGTTTGTTTTGGTTTTCGACTGACAAATTTCTTGTCATGAGTGTTGCTATGTCTCCAAGTATCACAGGTGTTCGTCTGCCTCTCAGCAACATAGCTACAATGGCTTCTAGGAGAGCAGAGTCTAGGACACCGTTGAGAGAACAACTGGGGTTGCAGCCAAGCATGTGCCTAAGAGCTTGCCTACCCATGAAGACATCGAGTTGTTGGTAGACAAGGACATCAAGATAACATGGCAGTAGCATCACAACAAAAAACACCATCAACAACAACAAAAGGCAACACACCCACATGCGATGCATGCAAGAGCAAGGTTTTTAACAACACAGAGGCAGAGCAGAGCTACGAGTTCAAAGAAAATCCACTCATGAGAAATCAGCTTTGGAGATTGAAGCTATGAGGTGATGACGCAACATGAAGATCACGCGAAGGTAGAGAGAGAAACAAAGAAGGAGTTGCATGTGTTGAAGCAGCAACTCAAGGAAGAACAGGAGCTGCACAGATGAGAGAATGAGTTGCAGCAAGAACATGTACAACAGGGGGCACAACATGCATAGACAGATGAAACTGTGCCCGTAGAAGTTATAGATCCATCCTAGAAACTAGCATGGAGTAGACAAGGTGAGTAGTGCTACTGATCGCATGCAAGGGAATTAAGAAGCATGCATGTCATTGTGTGCATGCATGTGATCCCACCCATTTTTCACACTCATCGAGGTGAAGATAAGAAGCAAGTCCGACTGGAGCTGAACATGTATTTTGACAAATTTATGTGCATGGCCACCAGCACATGCTTGGAGATTAGCATAGACACTATGCATCAACATGTTGACGGTTTGATCACACCCAAGATAATGATGCGCATGTTATCAGACGAGTTGGATAGAGGAGCCATATCAGTGTACCGAGATGCAATGCAGGCAAGAGTTAGCTTTTAGGAGGATGTCACCATTGAGCGCGCGGACACCATCATGGATGACTAAGCTTGGCATCAATTCTCCAACATCGACCATCACAAGGATGTCAAAGAGTTGGTCTTACCACAACGGTTCAAGTGTCACTGATGTCTTGCATGGCTTTCCTAAGCCATTTTGTATCACATGGGTACATGTTCATTGTATGTAATGTCTTGACAACTGGAAGTTCAAGTATCAATAGTTGAATGCAATAGTCATAGAGTAGTTGAAGAGTCATGAGGGTAGATGAATGGTCACAAAGGGGAATGTCAAGGGTCACCCCACCCTTTGCTATAAATAAAACCTCATAACTCATTTTAGAGGCTTTTGGTCAACCAAGCTTCCGATAGGAGTATCTTAGAGAAATCTTGGAGAGTATTGTAACGAGCCTTGGCTTCTCCACTGTGCAGAGCTAGTATATCTCTTTGGAGAAGCAGGCGACAATGGCTGCAACGTTTCACTGTCAGAACTAGTAGTTGGTCATGGTTGTATTGTATTACTAGAACTTACACTTCTTAATATAACAGAGCCAACCCGTTTCATGCATATGTTGTATTGTATTTCAAATATCTTGTTTACTCTAAATGATATATGTATATGTTTTATTACACATGCATGTGTAGCTATTTTCTCTATATGTATGTATGAATCTTACTGAAAAGTGTTGTTGGTTTAACCATAACTTTATATTGCTAGCTTACTTGCCTTCCATGTTGTGATGCATCTTTGCTCGTGTGTTCCCTTCTTAACTACGTGCTTTCACAGGTTTCCAAGGGGCGCACTCACCTCACCCTCCGTGTGTTAGAACCTCTCATGCACCTTCCTTGACTTGCTGCATATGTCACACCCTTTCTAACAACAGGGACATCTTACTTTCCTCTGTGTGAAATCGCGATCAAGGCAATACCATACGACCCACTGTTGGGACTTCTACACCAAACAGTCTAAGGTCTAGTTGGGACTTCTTACCGGGGAGATCCCCTGGCATGTTGGCAGGTCCAACACCTTCAACAAATAGACAAGGTGGTTAACATTGATTATTCAATTTTATTTTGAAATCAAATATATCAAGGGAAAGGAGAACAAATTGGAAGATTCCCTTAGCAAGAGATTGCAAATAGCTCATGTAACAACCCTTAGTAACTGTGAGGTTGACATTAAAGAAAATAATAAATAAATAATGCACCAAGAAATAATGCACTATCAACAAGTGAGAGAATCATTGCAACAAGAGCCAGAAGGGGCATTGAGCAGGAACAACTCCCTCACAGAGCATGGATTGTTAAAGTTCAAAAATTGGTGGTATATACCTTGTATGGGTGACTTGAAGAAGCTCATTTATGATGAGTTTCATAAAATACCATATTCAGGTCATCCAAGTTATCAGAAAATGTTATCATCTTGAAGAAAATGTATTACTAGCTAGACATGGAAAAGGATGTTGTCGAGTGCATCGCTAGATGCTTGGAATTCCAGTAAGTAAAAGTCGAATGTAGACATCTAGTGGGATTATTGCAATAAATCCCCATTCTTGAGTGGAAGTGGGAATTCAATCCAATGGAATTTATCACTAAGCTTACAAGGACATCTAAGCAACATGATGCCATAATCGTGGTGGTATATAAGTTGAGACGTAGCTCATTTTGTGGTTATTAAATCCACTTATAAGGCAAGCGATATTGATCATATTTCCATAAAAGTAATAATCAATATTGCACATTCTACCCAAGAAGATCATCTTGGATAGGGATGCTAATTACACCTCAAAGTTTCGGAAGGCATCATTTGTTGGTTTTGGGATAGATTTATCCTTCAACACAATGTACCATCCTCAAATAGATTGGTATATTGAAAGAGTCAACTAGTTGCGGGAAGACATGCTCAGAATGTGTGTCATGCATTAATCTAAGAAGTGGGAAGAATTTATACCCTTGGTAGAGTTTTCCTATAACAATGGGTACTAGGAATCATTGAATATGGGTCCATTTGAGGCTCTTTATGGAAGAAAATTCAATAAAATTATCAGCTGGAATGATCCAGTGAAATAGGTGTGTATTGGTCCATATATACTTTTGTAAATGGAACATGAAATAATTACTATTACGAAATAATTGGAGATATCTCAAGATAGGAAAAAGATTCATGCAAATTGACACATCATACACAATGAGTTCCAAGTGGAGGAACATGCTTACTTATGCCTCAAACCAAGGAAAAGTTCTTTAAAGATTGGATCTTGTGCTAAGTTAGCACCAAGTTTTTTTGTTCCATTTCAGATTATCGAAAGAGTGGGTCTAGTGGCCTATGAATTGGCCTTACCTCCTACAATCAAGGAACATGATGTTTTCCATATCTATTTTCTTCAAAAATCTATACATAATGCTAATCTTGTTATTGATTAGTTTGTAATATATGTGTAATCTAGGGGACAATTGTATCCAAAACCAATGTGCATTCTAGATTGGATGTAGATCATGCTCTAGAATCAAGTAATTGACTAGGTCAAGGTGCAATGGAGGCACTTTAGACCAGATGAAGCCACTTAGAAAATGGTTGCAAAAATGAAGGCATCAATACCCATTTTTATCTTTTGTGTAAGCAACTATAAAGAAATTTGTTTGTATATAAATATCATTGTGAAATTCTATGTTCGAATATAGAACAATGAGGACGGTGTTCCTTTAAGGGGGTGGGATTTTTTACAACCCTTTTTGGCTTCCCCCTTATGTAAATATTTTCATTTGTAACTGTAATTAACAAGGAAAATATGGAAGTGACTAGACTGAGAGAAAGGACACTAATTCAAAGCTTGGGAGGAGAAGTTGCTTGGGAATGGCTAGGGGAAATAACCAAAAATTTAATATTGCAATTAATATCCACCTATATCCCTGTTGCATTAAACAAAATTTGTACAAGCATTAAAATTGGTGTATGGGAACCTGAGAAAAGGATTAGCCAGTCCTGTCGGATGGGGGATTTAGTTGACATGCCACATGAAGAGAATGGAAAAGGGGGGATACACTCATCCAGTAGAACCATCACTCACGGTGACTAGAAGAGGAAGATACAAAGTGGTGGGAGAAAGAGAAGTAATGCAGAGCAGTGCATGAGAAGACCAAGCATGATGGTTGTGTTACAATAGGAAAGATAATATACAAGAAGTGTGTGGAAAGTAATTAAGGAAGATTAGTGTAAGATAAGGTTTGAGAGTTAGTTAAGGGATTAGGAGAAAGGTGATGTCTTGGTGTGTGAAGGTAGAGAGCTAGTGGACTCTAGCCTACTGCTTAGTAGGTGGAGACACTAGGTACTCTAAGACTTCTCTTGTTTTTTTCACAGGTGGAAAATTTGAAGGTAGACTCTGGATTCCTGTGAAATCTACTATGTGGAGGCATGGTATGCTTTGGATTCCTATCAGATTGCATTTGAAGGCACTATGGGCTCTGGATTCCTATAGTTCAAATCGGGTAGAAACACCTTGGTCTTTGGATTCCTTTAAGTGATTGTTCAATGGAGCACTATGTGAAATGGATTCCTGAAAGTGATTGTTTGTGTATAAACTGTTATCTCTAGATTCTTGGGTTTTAAAATGGAGGCACTATGTGCTTTGGATTCTGAAAATTTTTGAATGACTGGTGTGGAATTCCCTTGAGCACTTCACTCCTTGGGCTCTAAATCTAGTGCAGTTGGCCTACAATTGGGAGGAGAGTTGAATCCCCTCTCTCAATTGCAAGTCATCCAATTACTAAGATAAGTTTCTTACTTGTATCTTGCGTATGATTGTGTAGTATGAATGATATGTATCGATTTCACCAATGAGGACATTTTTTCTTATGTGTTGCAATGTGATGATTTTTTATTGATACTTATGATTTGAAGAGACTTCTGAATACCTGTAATGCTGATATTCTCCTAGATAGAAGAATGACTTATATGCTTATGAATGATTGATAATGTGACCAAATGATGATGGTTGTGTGTGCATTTTATTTTATCTTTTGTGTGATATATTGAGAAATTATTTTTTGAAGGTTGTTAAAGGCATGTGCTCAATGTAATGAGTAACCATTTAGTAAACCTAGTAAACTATTGTGCTACATGTGAAGTCATGGGTTTGATGTTATAATAGAAAAGGAGTATCTTTATCTTAGAACTAATGAGCTTTAATTTAAAGTTCCACTTATGGCATGTTAAGAGGCTTGTGTGGTCTCCGTTGTGTGTGATGGGCCATTGCACCTCTTCCTAGTTGGGGTCCAATTCTGAAGCATTTCTTCAAATGAGTCGGGAATGGATATGTAAGGCCATTGAAGTCCTTGAGACATATGGCCTCAGTTCACAAAGAATATGCATGTAATCCTGCTGAAGGAACCTTGATGATTTATAGATGTTGAACCTTAAAGCTACAAACACATAGAGCTAAAACATATAATGTATGGAGAAATTATCGTCACTTGATGAGGAATTTCATGTCGTGATGTGTCAGGTTGATCATAAGGTTCGAATGGGAGTTGGTCTAGTTGATAGAGGTGTGAAATGAGAAAATGATCATCACTTGTTGCCAAAAATTACCATCACACTAGGGAAGGTGAGACAGTGGTTTATTCCAAGTTGGACATGTTGGCACTGTCAACATAGGGTATGCTAGAAAACCTTATCCATCATTAAATGTTAAATTACTGTTGCATGAAAGTTCGAGATCTAGTGGGACACTTGACTTGAGTTGATGTGGTCGATGCTAGTGGGACACAAATGACGTTTACTCATGATGTTACATGCTGGAAACGTGACACGTCTCATGCAGATATGTCCCTTTGAGGTTCAATGTACCACTGTATGATGTCACCCTAATGCCAACATGTTGTTATAAAGACATGGTAGATGGTGAGCATCAATATTGCAGCAATAATGCTGCAACTCTTGGGGCTCCCTACTTTACTTTTATCAACCCGGTAGTTCATAACAAACTTGGAAGCGACGGTGCTGTATGCACAAGTACTAGCTCTTACTGCAGGCTGTCACTTGATCAGTTGGTGCAAGTTCGCTAGGAGCTTAAGCCAACTTCTATGAATTCTCAAAAGAAGCTTTTAACTGTGATGAAAGAAAGCTAACTCTAAAGAGGCTATTCTACTTGCAGAAAGAGAAGGAAAACTGAAATGTAACACAAACCCTAGCAAACCCTAGCAAACCCTAATTTACCCACTAACCCTACTGTTGCAGGAAAAGAGATCAAAATTGATGAAATGAGTGCCATTGACTACTGAAAAGGTAAATTTCATTTATTCAAGCTACTTCTGAAAATAAATGAGAAGGAAACATCTTTTTGTGCTTTTGAGTGTTTTTATGTGAAATTATTATGCTTGTGATTTATCTGGTTGTGATTGTGCAGAGGTTTGGTGGTGAAGGAAGATGGAGTTGGCTTTTGCAGAGGTGGGGGAAGGTGTGGAGAGGTCCTAAGAAGCCCCTAGTACCCTTCTGAAGACTTCCATTGTGATCGGACTTTGAAAAATAACTCACAAGAAATTCTACAGGAGGCTGCAGGGGATCTACAAGAGGTTCTAAACGAGGATCTACAGGTGGAGGCCAAGAGCTATTTTTGGAGTTTTGAAGGTGGAAAAATGATGGGAAAGGGTAACTAAAGGCTAGATGAATGTTTTGAGGTGTTTAGAACTTGTCAAGGAAGATCAAGAACGAACGTGATGGTTGGATTTGTTCAAAGGACGAAAGGAAAGCTTATGGAGAAAAACACAGAAATTAGGGCAGATTGGCGAAATGTTGCGATTGACTTGGGAAATCTATGAGAAGTGAGTTGGTGCTGGCTGTTGTGTGGAGGGATGGTGAGCTAGAAGGTCCTGCAAGAGATCTACACAAAAACTGATCAAAGAAAGAACTAACTATACCATGAAAACAGAGCTTTTTCTAGCTTGACCTAATTTCTGACCTACAAACAGAAAATGCTGAACAGTAACCTGTGAACAGAAAATCATGCGGAGAGAACTATGGTAAAAGAACAGAAATGATCTAAGCAATTGAATATGAATTAATATATCAATCTTTCCCAAATCAAGTTATCACACTAGTAGTTGCATGGAAGAGCAAAAACTGTGTTTTTGGTGGCAACAGTAGTGCCTTGACCTCAAATCATAGTCCCAGGAAGGGAGAAAGGAGATCAGGGCCTGTTGTTGGCCTTTTTGAATCTTATTCTATCACTGCAGTAACCTACTTGATCAACTGAAAGAACAACAACTATACTAAACATCAAAAGCAACCCAATCTAACAAAATAAAATGAATCTATGCAACAGAAATTAACTGATAAACTGAAGCAAAAACATATAAGTACACAGTAGGAGGTGCTGGGAAACTTGGGTTGGGCCCTAACCTAAGAGCTTCAGCCCTCTGAAAGAGATCAATGCTGGCTCAAAAACTGTTTCATCTCCATTATCAAAAATAGCAGTTACATTACATGAACTGTTCTCAAAAGGAACTCGAAAATGAGCTGAACACAATGCTGCACAAAGTGCGAAAATAAAATAATAACTGGCTAACCTACTGAGGCTTTAAGCCTCCTTATTTATACAAATGGAGTCCTTCAACAGTCCCCCTAAAATCAAGGAACTCAGATTTCTAGAGCTGGAGATAAACAGTAGTCCTACTTTACTTGCTCGACTGCCCCTTGGAATCATCCATGTTGACCTTTTTGCTCCGAGTTGTTGATGGAGGATTCGAGGAAATGGGTCATAAATGAAGGAGACACCCCCCTAAAAATCCTCTTCCCTATTTTCCTCGAGTTTTGGCTGCCATTTGCTCATAAATCCCTTGACTTTGTCCAAAATTGGCCAAAAAATCTGCATACAACATACATTAAACTACATGGAAAAGTGACTAACCCAATTCACTCTATTAGCATAAATATATTCAAAAATATGCATTAAACTAATGAGAATGGTGGATTAAGTCAAAATAAGAGGCAGAATGAGCCCATATAATTACCCATTTCTGGGGCTCATCATCACCCCCTTGCTGAATGGGTTGCTCATCCTCTGAGCAACTAATCTAACTCTTCATCCTTAATGGCTCTGACAGATTCCCTGACATCCCAAGCCTCTGATGTGATTTCTTCCTCCTTATCATGGAAACCTGCTTTCCTATCCACTTCTTCCCATTGTTTCTGTTCTTCCTCCTCCTTGACTCCTTCCAGTAGTCCTAGCAGCAGTGGAGGACTAAATTTAAGGCCAATCCAGTTTGCCTTCAAGCTTTTCATTGAGTGCTTATACAGGGGCACTCTCCTCATGGCTTCCCTCATCTTGTTTGGGGAGTGATACTCCCTAATCCTTAGGTTGTGGGGCAATGTATTCCACCTTCTCATGCAGGCATGGATGTAGTCATCCCTGAACAATCTCTCCATGTCCTCAAAGTGAGCAATAGCCTGAGCTTGCTTGTCAACATAATCTGGGACAACTTGGGGATTAGCTGCAAGGTGTTGGTGGGCATAGATGAGAGCTAAGGGGTTTGTTGGTTCTGCTCTAATCATCAAGGGCTCACTTAGCTCTTTTGTCATCATTTTCTGGATTTCCACTACCCTTTTCTCTTCATGGCTCATCCAAGATGCCATAGCCATCAGCTGCAAGTCTCCCAATGCAGCATTTGGATCCCACAAATTCATGTCAGTAAGTGCCATGTTGTGCAAGTAAAATTCTGCGAGCTTTGCTTTATCACATAAATTGTCAGCTGAACTGTTATCACATAAATTGATGAATTGGCCATAATCCTGAAAAGGTATTATGCCCCTCTGGGCCAGTGTCTTAATCTGAAATTGGAGCCACTGATCTTTTAAGTATAGTGCATATGATTTGGTTGGCTGCCTGCACTGTACTTCCTCCATTGCTCAGCTGGCCATGCAGGCTAACTGGGATTCCTTTTCCTGTAGCTGCCTTTTCAAAATTAGCACTTCATTTTTTGTCTGGGATTCTTTTTCCTGTTTCTGTTTCATCAGTGTCTCATTGTCTGTCTGGGGTCCCTCTTTCTATTGCTATCCTTGTAAGATTGACAGCTCATTTCCTCCTTGAGGTTCCCTTTCTTGTAGCAGCTTTTTCAGCATTTCATTTTCTTCCTCCAATTGAGCTCTTCTGAAGCTTTCTGTATGTTTGACCATGCTCAATTCTTTTCCCATCTCTCTTAACTTGTTTTCCATGTGCCCAATGTCTTCTACTCCTTTTGATTTTGCAATCTACATCCATGTATGGGTCCTGACTCTTTCCTTTTCCAGCTCGAAGAAAAGAGGCACTGCAAACTTTTGTGGGATGATCTTCCCACCTTCTAGAAGGTTGTAGTAGGAGCCTAAGTTAGGCTGAGGTCCAGGCTCTGGTATTTCTTTTTCCTTACCTTCCTCCTGGGTCTATTCTTCTGCCTTCTTTTCAAGTTTTTCAGTTTCTTTGAGCTTTGCCAATGTCTCCTGTAGAGAGGTCTGTGCCTCCTGTAGAACTGCTTTAGAGTCCATTGGTTTGATTATTTCCTTCCAAGTAGAGGTCTTAGGGCTTCCTCTCTCATAAGTGATGGAGATTTTGGAGGGAGATCCCTCCTTTGTTACAGTAGGTACATCCTCAATGATGATGGGTTCCTTTGAAGGTGGCTGAGGCTTCCCTATCTTGATTCTGGTGCTCTTTCGAGCTTTGAAGTACATGGATGGTTGTCTCTTCCTTTTCCCTTTTGGCTTGGCTGGAGTACTAAGTGCAGCAAGAACAGCTGCTGCTTCTCTTGCTAGTGTCTCAGGAGACACTTCTTCTTGTTGTGCTTCCTCCTTTCCATCTGTTGTTTTTCCTATGTCTGTTGTCTCTGATTTTGTTTTTGCTATCTCTGGTGTTGATTTCTCCTCTGCTTGATGAGTTTCTGCCTTTCCTGTGGCATCCTTTTTTGAAACTGTCTTGGGCTTCTTCTTTTCAACTCTTATCCTCTTCCTTTTCTCTACTGTGGTTTTCCCTTTTTCTGCTTTTGAAGTTGTTTTCTTCTCTCCTTTAGGTTCAACTGTGGTGGTGTCATGTTTATTTTATCCTCTTTGTTTTTCTTCTTTGTCCTCTTCCCATTGAATATTCTGTGCTTCTTCATGGATTTCTTTCTCAGGTTCCTTCTTTTGTTCCTCCTCTTCACTGCCAGATGGACTAAGGTCATCAGTGAGAGTTTTTATATCATCTTCTTTAGTCATGTTCCTGAAAATTTCCCAAGCTATAGGGATTGTGTAAGTGTGGAGGGCATCCTCCACCAGCAATTTAATGAGCCCATGGTGAGCCAGTTGGTCTGGAACCCCTGCATTCAATTTGGTGCTACATTCTATCAAGGATTGGAGGAGAAAATATGGAAGACTGAGTTTTCTAGATGTAGGCAGGTCCATGCCATATCTTAGTTCATGTAACAGTCTGAAATGATAACCATAGACTATATTGTATCTTCCTTCACAGGAGATATATTTCATGATCTGATAGCTGATCTCACCCCATGGATAAGGTATACTTGTCCTTTTGATCCCATTCTTATCCTCCATAGGATGTTCATCAGGCTGGAAAAAGGTCTTTTTAGCAACCTGTCCCAGTGGTTTTTCTTCTTTGCTCCAAGGGAGCCCAAGTGGGAGACTTGTAATTCTGTTGATGAACTCTGGTGTAAGTTCTATGGTTAGGCCCCTGAAACTGACTATAGCATGGGTTTTTGAATGGGGTCTTAAAGATAATAAAAATTCCTCTATAACTTCCTCATCATACCCATGATTTTTTTCAAAGAAAGGCATCCATTTTGTCCTGGTAAAGAGGGCTACCACTTCTGGGTGTTCATGCAATTTGGTGGAATTCAAAGGCTCCTTTCTCATAAAACCCCCTATCATGATGTTTTAGAGACTGCTGGAAATTCTCAGGTGAGGAGGAAGGTAGCAAATTTTCAAACCCGGAAACAGAGGAACATCTGAGGTTTTTTTTCTTTCTGGAACCAAAGAGGGAATTTTTCATGTTCTTTTTTTTTTTAACAAAAACAAATTGTAATTTTCCTTCCCTTAAAACCCTGTTCTCAACCTTATTTTACTTCTCAGGCTTTTTGAGGGGAACAGTATCTTGACAAAACAAAGAGTATATAAAATAGTGTTTTTTCTTTCTCACAAAATAAACAAACCACCCAATGAAAATTCATTGTTTTACAGGCTTAATTTCCTATGGTTGCATCACTTCTTCATATAGGAGAATACCACGGAGGAGAAAGGGATAGACTTTCAGTGCAGAGAGTAAAGTGGAGAGACTATATATATTTCAAAAAAACACAAGTAGACTTCTGTTTTCACTTTTTCTTTCCTTTCAACTTAGTACTTTGCTTCAAATCCCACTACCTTTTGTAGATATATGAAATGCAGAGTGGGTTCTTTGAGCCTACCTTTTTCGAGCTTGAATTTGGCATAAAAATCCTGAATTTTCCCTTTGCAGAGCTGCTCACTAGCCTTCCTGTAGAAAGGCTCCTATAGACTGTGTTTCTGCTCCTGTAGAATGCGATAATGCTCTTGTAGAGCCCGATAAGCGGCAGGGTTTTGAAACTGATAGAGAGCGGTTGTTACGAGGTTTTGAAGGTGGTAGGTAGGTTGCTACAGCTGAGAACTCATCGATGCAAATGAAAACAAGGGTGGTGAAGTCGATGACTACAACGTACTTAAGATTACAGGAGCTTACAGGCATGCTCTGCGGTGATGAGGTGAGGTGGCAGGAAGGGTACGTTATCCCCATCTGGACTGTTGGTCCCTACTCCAGTGCCATTATGATCTTTCATGTTGCCTGCCCGCAATCACTTCCATCATTCCCGTTATATGCTGCCACCACTACCTGTTTTGAGTTTTCTTCCCGAGTTGACTGAACACACGTGCCGATTTCACCCACTGAACCTTGTTTGAATTGGACGAGGTGCTGCTTGAACTGAACGAGGGGTTTTGTTTGAACTGGATGAGGGTGGCTAGTTAGCTGGCCCCTGATTTCATTTAATCTCGACCATCTCAATTGCTCATGCAGTTTCTAAATTATACTCGTGTAACAGAGGAACGGGTTTCGTCACTTACCTGTTAGTCACTACCGTGTTGTTGCATGCTCAGACTTTGGCACTCTGTTCATGGATTTCTACTGCCGTTGGTGCTCGTGGCTGTTGAACTAGTGACTTAGCTACCTCATGTTGGTGATCTTCTAATCAGGAATGGCTCCGTGCGCGTTGTATACACTTGTGGTTGCATTGCCCGTGCCTCTGGAGCTTGTTTTTTCAAGGTGATTGGTTGTTACAAGAATCCTGCAGGATATCCTGTAACTGCTTCTCCCCTCGAAATTTCAGGCTGATGCTTGAGCAGGGACTGGAGAGATAGCTAAGGAAGGTTTTGAAGGAAAAGGAAAAGTAGCTGGTATGCACTAAGTAAGAAACAAGTTAAGGATGCTCCTGTTTCATTTTTTTATTTTGTTTTAAACAAAAAGAAACAAAATTTCTGTGTTTTTTTGTGCAGGGAAGAAAGGAGTGAGTGGAAATGTAGGTGTACAGGGTTGGAACGGAGAATTAGGAGGATGAATGGTGGCAGGGAGGTCCACAGGTCTTTAGGACAAATTTCTAGCCCTCTGATTCTTTTTTGAACTTGATTTCGAGCTCTTTGTGGTTTCTACAGGAGCCTCTTGTAGAATGCACAAAGCTTCTTGTAGGATGCATAATTTCCCAAACAAGTGAGACCAGGGCCTGGGAAAAGACAATGGCGATGGAGGAATGATCTATCAAGGGTGTATTCAGACTGTCCATGTCTCTTTTTCTTCTATGACCCTCTTGCAATCTGCAATGCATTCAAAAGAAGTTAGTTTTTTCTGGTCTTTTCTATTTTTTTCTCTCTCTTTTTTTTTTTTTGAGACAGTTGGGGCACCTCCAGGAGGTTTTCACCCTCACTGCCTGCCCTGGGCGCCTCCAGGAGGTTTTCACCCAAGGATCTTTTATTTTTCTGTTTTTCTCTTTCTATTTTTTCTTTTTCTGTATTTTTTTTTTTGGGTGTGGGTGGAGTGGAGGCAGAGACCTGCTCCACTACCAACACTGTTTTACTCAAATTCTCAATGAATTCTTGCTTGGGGAGGGGATTTCGATAGATCTTCAACCTATGCTCGTTGACGAGCATGGGGATGGCTTCTTCATCGATGGTCCAAATCAGAACTGAACCATTGTCATTGCACTTTTCTACTATGTACGGTCTCGGCCATCTTGTCCTCAGTTTGCCCTTGAAATATTTATATCTTGAATCATATAGCAGTGCCCAATCTCCTTTATGGAATTTTTTTTCTTCGAGGTGTCTGTCATGCCATATTTTCCTTTGAAGCTGGACTACCTCTGAGTGGAGAAAGGTTACAATCTCTGTTCATCCAATACATTTAGCTGAAGTAACCTTTCCTTTTGTGCATGGTTGAGATCTAGGTCCAGCTGGGCTGCCATCCTTAGTGTGTTATATTCAAATTCTATTGACAGCAAAACCTTCTTCCCATAGACCAGCTCATAGGGTGTGAACCCTGTGGTGGTTTTCCAGGTGGTGTTATAGGCCCAGGTGGCCTCAACCAATCGATCTGCCCAATCTTTCCTGCTGCTGCTCACTACCTTGGTCAAAATCCCTTCCAAAGCTCTGTTAGTGACTTCCACCTGTCCATTTGCTTGAGGATGATAAGGGGTGGAAGTTCTGTGCTTAATTTTGTGATGTGTGAGTAGGTCTTCAATCAGATTGGAGGTAAACTGACTCCCTTGATTTGTGACTAATTCTCTTGGATAACCAAACTTGTAGAAGATATTCTCTCTCAAAAACTCAGCTACATTTTCTTCTGTTTCTGCCTTGATCACCTTTTTTTCTGCCCATTTTGTCAGATAATCAGTGCACACAACGATGTAAGATTTTTGCTTTGAAGGAGGGTTGACAAGACCCACAATGTCCATGCCCCACTTCTCAAATGGCTCAAAAGTCACTTGATGTTACAGGGGCATCTCATCCCTTGGAGTAGGTTTCCCCATCCTTTGATATTGGTCACATTGACTAATATATCTCCTAACATCTTGGTGAAGAGTGGGCCAATAGTAACCTACTTGCAGAATTTTGAAGGCAGTCCTCTTTGCTGCAAAATGGCCCCCACAGGGCCCATCATGACAGGTTCAGAGAATGTCAAAAACTTCCTCCTCCCTGACACATCTCCTGAAAATCTGAGCTGGGCCACGTTTGAAGAGATTGCCCCAAATCCAGGTGAATAGGGTACTTTTCCTCACGATCTTGCTCTTCTCTTTTGAGGACAGGTGTGGCGGGAACTGTGCTGAAACGAAGTAATTTGCTATATCAGCAAATCATGGAGAGAGTACTAAGATGGCAAATAGATATTCATTTGGCATTTGATCATCCACCATTCCTTCTTCACCTGTAGGCAGATCTAGTCTAGACAGAAAATCAACAATGGTTAAATTGAATTGCTGCGATAAAAGTAACCATCTAATAATACGAGCATTCACATCTAGCTTTTTCATTAAATACCTAATTGCAGCATGATCAGTGTGTACGAATGTTTGATAGCCAGTGATGTAGTGTCTGAACTTATTTAGGGAATGGTTTAGAGCTAGGAGCTCCTTTTCGGTTACAGTGTAGTTTAATTCTGCCTTGGACAAGTTTTTACTTAAAAAATATATGGCATAAGGTAGCTTCTCATCAATTTTCCCTAAGGCTACTCCTATCACTTTGTGTGAGGCATCTGTATGAATGTGGAAAGGTAGGGCCCAGTTTGGACCTCTCAAAATTTGGGTAATCACTAGTTTACTTTTAAGGTATCCAGAGCCTCTTGACAGTTGTCAGTCCATATGAACTCAGCATCTTTCCCCAAAAGACCAAACAATGGAGAGGCTAGCTTACTGAAATCCTTAATGAATCTTCTATAATACCCTACTAATCCTAGGAAACTTTGAACATCTCTTACCTTTTGAGGAGGTGGGACCCTTTGGATGATGGAAATTTTGTTGGGATCCACCTGTAATCCTTGCTAAGAAATTGTATGACCTAGCACGGTCCCTTCAGTCATAAGGAATTCTTATTTTTCAGGACTGAGGGACAGGTTCATTTCAATGCACTTGTTTAAAACTTTTCCTAGGTTAGTCAAAGCTTCTTGGAAGTTAGAACCATAAGGGGTAAAGTCATCCATGTAGATTTCCACTAAATCATGAATCAATTCAGCAAAGATACTTAATACAACTCTCTGGAAAGTGGCGGGAGCATTGCACAATCCGAAGGGAAGGATCCAGTATGCAAAGGTACCCCAAGGACAAGTGAAAGTGGTCTTATATTGGTCTTCCGAGCTGATTTAGATCTGGTTGTACCCGCTAAACCCATCTAGGAAGGAGAAGAACTTCTTCCCTGCCAGGCCATCTAACACTTGATATATGAAAAGTAGAGAAAAATGGTCCTTCTTGGTGGCCTTGTTTAGTTAAGAATGTAAACTTTGAAACGAGAACTGTAAACTCAAAACGGGAAATCTGGCCAAAAAACCCCCAAAAAACATCAAAAACAGTGCTCAAAACGAAAAGTGTGTATATTGGAACGATGTTTTTATTTTTTAGGCGTCAATTTTGAACATGTTTTAAAAATGGCAGTGACTACAAAATTTACTATGAAATTTTCATGCAAAATATAGCTTCAAAATGAAAGTGATGACACTGGAACAATGATTTTTTTTTTTAGGGTCAATTTTCAAAATTTAAAAAAAATGCTAATAAAACCAAATTTTTATGTGTCAAACAAAGTTGTTTATGAGGGAAAAAACACACTAATGTTTTTGGTAGAATATCATTTTTCTTTCCTAAGTATAAATTTAACATGTTTTCAACCATAACATGCTAGATACAAAAAAAATTGAATTTTTTTCAACTATAAAATTAAAAAACCATGACATTATGAACAAATTACATCACTAAATGCATTCAAAAGTCATTATTTGTATATTGAATAGAACATATATTATATCTCTAATTTAATATTGCATTGTAGATATTTTAAACAATAAAATTTATCATAATTAAGACATATAATCCAACAACATAAAAATGCCTCATAACTTCTCATTTAACACCATATGGAAAACATTAATTTTTATTTGAAGATACGATGCATACATCAGTTATATAAACTGTCTTAAACAATTATTCAAAATCACTCATATTTTCTGGCACACCATCAGAATTCACATCTTCAGATGAGTGACTGGATGCTGACGAAGATGTTCCATATTCTTCTCTTTCATCAACTAGTGCCCCATCTGAGTCCACATGCATGCCCAACATTTCAGGTTTCAAAATTCTTCTAGATCTACGACTGGTTTCAGGTGACTCCCATGTCAACACTATTCCTTCTGGTAACAACCTTTTCAGAATCTCTATCGTCTTGAAGCGAATAGTTCCTCTCTTTGTTAAATTGAAGTCATAAACAAGTATGTCTACATCCTCCAATTTTAATATGTCTGTGCGGCGACGATTTACATTTTTACCCTTTCTTTTTCTTTTTCCACCAATTTTTTTGTCAACTACCATCTCTGGCTTATACACACCATTGAATGGGTGTGTATTTGTGGCATACCAATGTACTTCAACACTTCTAACATCCTCATTTTCTGTAAAGACCTTTATAACTTTAGCAACCCAAAATGGATAGCCATTGGGATCTCCATCTGCTAGCACTGCAATCATGCAACCCTCCTTAATATCCTGTACTGAACCCCTATAAAGGTCTTCCATGGCTTCATGTTGTGCACGAGATCTTCTGGAACCAATATACATCTCTCTTTCCGCTGCCTGTGAAGAATTAATAATACCTTGAGATTGTTGCTGTTCAACAATGTTTACTTCCTCATGTTCATTCGACACATTTTGTGGCCAAATAAATGGATTTTTCAAAGGTATATCTTCATTTGTTGTTGTCGAAATGATATCACTATGATTATTGAAAAATGACTCCCACCAAATTGAATCAGCAATGTCAAAGTACTCATATGTATATCTAATACATTTTTTAATTTCTTCCAGGCAATCAGAATAATTTATAGCCCTGTTCTGTCGGCGTGCATTCTGAACTTCACCAACTGATTGTAATAACAATATTTTTGATGCAAATATTGGATGATCTAGAATGAACTTCAAAATTTGCAACCCTGATGACGGTGCCCATTCTGTAGTAGTTGAATACTTCTTGCCCCATATTAGTGTTTTCCCATCAATTTTTTTGATACAAAATTGATGTTGGAAGCTAATGTCATTAAGTTGTTCAATGCATTTCCCCTCACCATATGATCCCAGAATAAACCTTCGCATGTCAACAGTTTCTTCCAACACATCAAAAGTAGGCTCTGGCATGTATGATTTCTTAATACATTCAATTAGTGATGGCAAGCTCCAAACTTCCTTCCTCCTCAATGTGACAGAAAAACGATTGAACATCTGATCAATATGGTCATGAGTGTGCCCAACAAGAAGGAAACCAACCTTTACCTTTTAGAAATTTCTCAATTCAACAAGCATGTTTAGATATCCAAAAACAACCTGATTTTTGTTTTCACGGCAAGTGTTGTCCAATTGTAGATACAAAACTTCAGGAAGATTACCAGACCAATGAGAAATCACATCATGAATTATGGTTATGGTCAGATTTGCATCATTATGAATATTTGGAGCTGTGAAGTACACCCTTGGCAACATTTTCCCATTGAATACCATACAACCGACCAAGTGAAATTGAATAAAGTTTTCCTCCTGTAAATTTTTGGGTGTGCGAACAAAATGTGGTAAAAGTGTTTTCTTCTGGTCCATACCATCAATTATCAAACCCAAATATTTATTTGGATTATCATAACACTTCTTTCGATGCTTGTACAACTTCTTCCTTTCGTTTGTTTGTTGTTCGCGATGCTCTTGAAGTTGTTTGACAATTAAATCTACACAACATAAAAGAGATTCATTAAGAAATATGTTTTCATAGTTGATGACTATACAATTTTAAAAGTTAAGGTTATGAACGCTTACCTCTTTCTGAGCCTTCACATTTGTCCCTTTTTTATTTAAGAGAAGCACATGTACTACAAATCCCCATCCTTGTCTTCTTAGGAATACAGACATTGTTGAATTCTTTCTTCCATACCTTCACAAAATATTGATATGTAATAAACTGGCCATGTCCCTCAGCACCTTCTGCATATTCTTTGTATAAGTTGTAGATTTCTTGTCTTGAAAAATTATCTGGAATATGTATTGTCTCTCTATTTGGAATACACTCTCCATGCTTTGAAAAGAAATCTTTCATCCATGACATTGCAGTATTTGATAATGGACCAAACTGTCTTTTATGACGTACTTCTGAATAAAATGCAGGATCCTTTTCCAAATTTTCTTGAATTCTCGAGAGATGAAAATTCCCAATCGAATGAAACATTTTGAAACCTTTTCTACAGATAAAAAAAGTCCCAATATGATAATCATAACCTGACAATGTAGATTGCATGCACCCAACTAAATATGAATTTTGCATGCTTTTATTCATTGACAAATATCTCTTCCTGCTTTCTAATGCAAATTTGAAATCCATATGTTTCAAGCAATCTTTTTGGAAACATTCACTTGAAATGAGAGCACTGATAGAACTTCTTCTTATCAGATATTCTGCTCTACCCCTTGTATAACTAAAATAACTTGCATTGATACGAAAAAGGTCTGCTCCTACTCCTTGATACAATATTTCTTGGCAACATCTCCATCATTGGATCATCATTTGTATAAGGCTTTTCATCATCATTAAGAGGAATGTTATCCACATTATGATCAGCTCTGCTTTTCAAATATTGACTTGGAGGATATTCTTCATATTCCGCTTCTTCAGTGCTACTGTCGTAGTCCTTAGAATTCAGACTGAATGGAAAATCTGACTCGATGTTTAATGGATATTCTTCCTCATATGCATTGCCAGTGCTAGTCTCATAGTCCATAGAATTAAGACTACGTTGAAAATGTGACTGTTTACTTATTGAAGATGCTACATCCCGTCCTTTGTCACTGCTACCTTTATACTCATTAGAATTAGGACTAAGTGCATCATCCTGTCCTTCATCACTGCTGCTCTCATAGTCCTTAGAATTAGGACTAAGAGGAGACAGTGACACTCCATTCTTTTGAAATTCATCATCACGCTCTTCGTAACTATTGCTCTCATAGGCTGCAAAAGTAGGACTAAGTGGACACTGTGGTACTCCAATATTTTGAAATTCATCATCCCACTCTTCATCACTGCTGCTCTCATAGTCCTTAGAATTAGGACTAACTGGACACCGTGACACTCCATACTTTTGAAAATCAACATCATGCTTTTCATCACTACTGCTCTCATAGTCCTTAGAATTAGGACTAAGTGGACACTTTGACACTCCATACTTTTGAAAATCAACATCATGCTTTTCATCACTGCTGCTCTCATAGTCTTCAGAATTAGGACTAAGTGGACACCGTGACACTCCATTCTTTTGAAATTTGCCATCATGCACTTCAAAACTGCTGCTCTCATAGTCCTCAGAATTAGGACTAAGTGGACACTGTGACACTCCATTCTTTTGAACTTCACCATCATGCTCTTCAAAACTGCTGCTCTCATAGTCCTCAGAATTAGGACTAAGTGGACACCGTGACACTCCATTCTTTTGAACTTCACCATCATGCTCTTCAAAACTGCTGCTCTCATAGTCCTCAGAATTAGGACTAAGTGGACACCATGACACTCCATTCTTTTGAACTTCACCATCATGCTCTTCAAAACTGTTGCTCTCATAGTCCTCAGAATTAGGACTAAGTGGACACCGTGACCCTCCATTCTTTTGAACTTCACCATCATGCTCTTCAAAACTGCTACTCTCATAGTCCTCAGAATTAGGACTAAGTGGACATCGTGGCACTCCGTTCTTTTAAACTTCACCATCATGCTCTTCATCACTACGGCTTTCATAGTCCTTAGAAGTAAGACTAAGTGGAATCTATGACTCTTTATTTACTTGAAATTCTCCATCCCCTCTTTCATCAGTGCTGCTCTCATAGTCCTTAGAATCAGGACTAAGTGGAAGAATTGACTTTCTATTCATAGTGGAAGAATTCCCGCTATATTCATCATTATGAATAGAGTTGTTACGCGATGAAGAAGTTGATGGTGTATAAATCGAAACGTCACTATCAGAACAATCCATCCCTTTCAAATAGAAGATGTTGAATGATACAAATTGAGAGTCTCCTAAAGATATTATATAGCTTAAAGAATGAAATTTTCCCTCCAAAAAATTTCGCGAAAATATTTCCCTCCACTAAGTTTTGCGAAAATATTTCCCTCCAAAAAGTCTGTTAAATTTATTTACCTTCATTATTTTGTTCTACAATTTATTGAAAAATGTAAACTAAATTTTTTTATGAAATCATAATTAAAATTGTACACTACAACTTCTACATTAATTATTTTAATAGTTAAACCATATAATATTCGCTTTCCAATACTACAATATTCACTTTATAATATTTTAAAACAAATTATCCCACATTCAACCCGTTGTAAAACAAATCTATAATATTCACTTTATAATATTGTAAAACAAATTATCCCATATTAACCGTACAATAAAACATCTCCGTAACTTCACTTATATATTAAAATTTCATTATCACTATTACTCACATCACATCCAGGCTTTCTGAAAATCGTTGAAAGACTCGTGAATTTGTGGAGCAGCTAAATCGCTATCAACAACATATTCAACGAAGAATTCTCGCAATTAAAAGGTAAGTTAATTTTTTTTCCTTGAAAACTTTTATATTAAATTAGTTTAATGAAAAATATATATATTTTTTAAATTAATAATTTTCCTGAGCCAAAATAACAATTACATCCATCGTGAGCATGGTGGGCCCGGTCAACCTCATTTGCTTAATACCCGTGGGTGCACCCCCTTGCCCAACCCCCTTCCCCCCCGGGCGCGCCTCGCGCACCCTCCCTTGGCCCCGCCACTCGGGCCGCCTACGCCCGCGCCCGGCAGGCGGTAGGGCGATTCTGGGAATCACCCTGCCGCCTGCCGGGCGCGAGCACGGGCAGCCCGGGTGGCGGGCTGTCACCCGCCCACCCCACCCCTCCGGGCACCCTCACTCGCCCGCCCCACCCCGCTGGGAATCGCCCTGCCACCTCCCAGGCGTGGGCGCGGGCGGCCCGGGTGGCGGGTTGTCGCCCGCCCGCCCCACCCCCCGGGTGCCCTACCCCCCTGGGCACCCTCACCCGCCCCACCCGGCGCCCTCACCCGCCTGCCCCACCCCTCTGGGTGCCCTACCTACCCGCCCCTCACCCGCCCACCCACCCCGAGCGCCCTACCTACCCCACCCCCCTCACCCACCCGCCCGCCCGCCCCACCCGGCGCCCTACCTACTCCCCCCTCACCTGCCCGCCTAGCCCGGGCGCCCTCACCCGCCCGCCCCAACCCTCTGGGCACCCTCACCCGTCCGCCCCACCCCTCTGGGTGCCCTACCTAACCCCCCCCCTCACCCGCCCGCCCGGCCCGGGCGCCCTCACCCGCCACCGACCCCTCCCGTCGCCCTCACCCGCCCGCCCCACCCCTCCGGGCGCCCTACCTACCCCCCCCTCACCCGCCCGCCCGGCTCGGGCGCCCTCGCCCTCGCCCGCTCGCACACCTCTCCCGCCCTCGCCCTGCCACCCAGGTGGCGCCTGCACGAGGGCGACTCCACGAGGGCGATTCTCGGAATCACTTTGCTGTCTACCGAGCGGGAGCGAGGGCAGCTCGGGTGGCGCCTACACGAGGGCGCCCTCGTGCAGGCGCCACCCGGGCCGCCCGCACCCCCGCCTGGCAGGTGGCAGGGCGATTCCTGGAATCGCCCTGCCACCTGCCAGGCGCGGGCGCGAGTGGCCCGGGTGGTGCTTGCACGAGGGCGGCTCGTGCAGCTGCCACCCGGGCCGCCCTCGCCCTCGCCCGGCAGGCGGCAGGGCGATTCCGGGGATCACCCTGCCGCCTGTCGGGCAGGGGCGAGGGTGGCCCGGGTGTTGCCTGAACGAGGCGCCCTCATGCAGGCGCCACCCGCGCCGCCCTCTTCGCCGCCCAGCAGGCGGCAGGGTGATTCTGGGAATTGCACTGCCACCTGCCGGGCGGGGACGAGGGCGGCCTCCCTCGTGTAGGCACCACAGGGGCCGCGCCTCGTGCAAGCTCCACCCGGGCTGCCCGCGCCCCCGCTCGGCAGGCGACAGGGCGATTCCGGGAATCGCCCTGCCGCCTGCCGGGCGGGTGCGCGGGCGGCCCGAGTGGCGGGGCGGAGGGAGGGTGGGTGGGCGCCCGAGCGGAGGGGGGTTGGGGTGGGGCGGGCGAGTGGGTGAGGGCGCCGGGCGGGGGGGCGGGTGAGGGCGCCTGGAGGGGTGGGGCGGGCGGGCCGGCGAGGGCGCCCGGAGGGGTGGCGGGTGAGGGCGCCCGGGCCTGGCGGGCGGGTTGGGGGGGGGGGGTAGGGAGGGCGCCCGCAGGGGTGGGGCGGATGGGTGAGGGCACCGGGAGGGGTGAGGGCGCCGGGAGGGTTGGGGCTGGCGGGTGAGGGGGGGTAGGGAGGGCGCCGGGAGGGGTGGGGCGGGCAGGTGGGTGAGGGCGTCGGGTGGGCGAGGGCGCCTGGAGGGGTGGCGGGTGAGGGCGCCCGGGCCGAGCTTGCGGGTGGGTGAGGGCGCCGGGCGGGGTGGGGCAGGTGAAGGCGCCCAGGTCTGGTAGGCGGGCGGGGGGGTGGGGGGGGGGGGGGTAGGGAGGGTTGGGGCGGGTGGGTGAGGGCGCCGGGGCCGGGGAGGGTTGTGGGGGTTGGGCCGGGGCGCGCGGGCGGTGGTGCGGGTGAGGGTGCCCGGGCCGTCGGGTGGGGGGGGGGGTTGGGATGCTTAGGGGGGGCGGGTGGGTGAGGGCGCCCGTGCCGTGCGGGGGGGGGGGGGGGGGGTTGGGTGAGGGCGCCCGAGCAAAATGTTTTATTCGTGATTTACTTTTTTACACTAGAATGTTAATGCATGCCCTTTTGGAATATGAGGGGCGGTGGGTGGGGTGATTGTTGATTAAAATTTATGATATATTGTCGTTGTTAATTTAAGTTAATATGTTTTTATTATTTACTGATTTATGTGTTTCTATTTTTCATGAAAATGGCATCAAAGAGAATTTCAGTGAATCTTTCTGGACCAAAGACTCTTAAAGGTGCATCTAAAAGAAACATTGGTGAACGAACTCCACCTGAGCTCATGACTACAAATCTTTCAAGTGCCTCAAGTGATAAGAAGATGATTTCAGACTGGAAGAATTTGAAAGAGGTGAAATTTCCATCAAGAATGTGGTATGTGAAAGAAAGAGAAAGCACAAATGTGAATATATATCTATATATCGATATACCGAATGATAATGGAATTTTTGAGGTGATGGGAAGAGTTGTAGATATGTGTTCGGTACCGGACACTGAAGTTGTTTACATACTTACAAAAGCTCCCAAGTCACATGAAATGGTTAAATACCAACTATCATATTCATTGTATGACACGAGAGAGGTATCTACAAAGTTGTGTAGTCAAATCGTAAATGAGATGACACAAAACATCGTAAGTATTGTTATTTATATTTGTATTTTTCGTTTTTGAAAGTGTCTCGCTATATTTTTTAACTTTGTTTTTTATTGACAGATGATATTTTGTTTGGCAGAATTTCATTGAAAGTTGTTCAATTAGGTTGGGAGGCATTCATTTCATTGAGAATGATATCATGAAAGTTGTCAGCAGTTTTTACTCAGTGTCAGAAGAAGATATGGAAAATAGGCAAAATGAAGTAATTGATAATGCTACAAAACTACATCCAAAGAATCAGAAAAAAAAGCTCTCTGGTGGATAAATCTAGCAAGGGTAAACAAGTTACTTTTGAGAACGATGAAGTTGAAATTGACAATGAAACATATGTTGTCATTACTGAAGATGACATTGGAACTGAGAAGAGCCATAAAAATCCAAAAGTAACAATGCCCAAGAATAACTCTGTTGGGAATGTTATGACCAAGAAAAGTAAAGTTGATGATTTTGAAGCAGTCATTACTAGCAGTCAAGAACCTAGTGAAACTTCAAAAGAAAGCAGAGAAATCATTACACCAGGAGCTGATTTAGAAGATGGCATTATCAAAACAAAACAAAATGTTATTTGAGAGAATTTGACAAAGAGAAACTTAATTGATGGTGGTCGCACATTTCAGCTTAATATCAGACAAACCTATAAAGCAAGTGAAGGACAATGTCAATATCAAGTTAGAAAGCCACATCATCTGCATGTTCACAACTTGAAGACATTGATGAGGTACAATCCATATGCTCATGTGGTTAGTTATGTGCTTCTTGTTGATCCAATTCAAGTTCCCAACAAAGAAGCATTTGATAAGTCAAAATGTTTTGAATACAATTATTATGTGCTTGGGGGGAACCATTATGTAGAAGCTCAAAGACAATTGATGGAGGAATATCCTAATAACCCATGTTTTGAAACAATGAAATGTATCATTTATGCTGGTTTATCTGATACAGAAGCAAAGTTAGTGGCATGGGATCATAATTCAGATAATGAATATAGGATGTCTATGACTTTCATCCAAAGGGTTAGATTTATTCATAGTGAATTTGAAGAAAAATGTGGTGGGGATAGGACAAATGTTACTGCAAATTTCCGAAAGGAATGTTGTATGGAAATAGGATATCAAATTGAAGAGAAAACCAATTCAAAAGGTGGAAAAGGTAGCAAACATAGTGATTTATTCAGAGGTGTTGATAACATTTTCCAATTGGCATTTAGAACTGGAGATGTTTGGAGGTTGATTGATGAGATTTTTAGCATGTGGGAAGACATTGCCATTAAAAACCAGAAGGTCAAAAAGTCTAAGCCATTGATATGTGGCAACAGTAAATTAGCTCCTGAAATGAAGCATCTTCCAGACGATATGACTATCACACCTTGGAGGGCGATGCAAGGAGTGAAAGATGAAAAAATTGTCAAAACAATATTATCTCGTGTGAGGTCAGGGGAATTATCATTGGAGGAAATGTCTAAAGAATTTCAAAAGTAAGTTTGTTGAAATATTTTTATTTATTTCTAGATTATAATTATATTTTAAATAAAACATGTTGTTCTTGGTAGTATTTGTTATACATATCATTATATTAACTTTTTGTTACTTTATCTATGCAGTCACAAAGTTTATATGAAAATTCAAGAACAAATGGTTAGATTGTTGAATGAAGATAGTTGGGATGATGTTGTACGCAACTATCCAGATTCAAGTTCTACATCAACATTAAAAGCTTTTTATCTTGCATTTAAAAAGGTATCTTGATTTACACATTCATTTTTATTCACCTGTGTACTATTTTTAATTTATAACTTACACATATATTTGTTTATTTTAAAAAAGATGAGGAAGGATGATAATGGAGTGCCAGATAATTTCAAAACCTTTATTGAAAAAATAAGGATCGAAAGACTGAGGAAGCAGCGTATTAAGGATGTTCAACTTGATCCAACTCTTAATCATTTCATTTGGAATGGGCTATACACTATTCAATATCAAGTAATACAAGGCGACTGTGAAGACATTGCTAAACTCATACCTAAAAGGTATTATGCCCTAGTCATTGCAGATATTCCCCATGGTTTCAATATTCCAAACATTGACTATGATAGTGACCCTTATACTTATCAAGCTTTTAGTAAAGTGGTTGCGGGATTTGTAGAAGTCATGTCATCACCATTATGGAGATTTGTAACATTTCATTTAGACACACAATTGGCAATGATATTGTCAAGCTTCAAGGGGAAAACAAATTCAAGGATGCAGCTTACATGGTAAGACGTTTAAAATGTATATTTGATTAATGTTGAAAAAATTATTTATGTAAAAGTTAGTTGAACTTTTACTATTTCATGTTACAGGGAAAAGTCAAATCTTCTTCACAATGAAGATCAACAATTTATAAATGATTGTGAGTTCATTCATATTGATAGTTGGGCAAAAGATGATAGCCATATGTCTATGATTTTTAATCGGGTAGACAGAAAAGGTCATAGCCAAATACTGACTTATGATGCTGTTGTGAGAAAACTAACATATGAAGACAAAGAAGCAAAATGAGAGATAGTTAACATTTATCAAAAACCACAATTATTGATTAACTATCTTATAGACATTTGTTCAAATGAAGGAGATTGGGTTTTGGATTTATTTTCTGGCTCAGGTAAGTTTTATTATATGGAATTGAATTTCAATATGTTATTTTTTTAATTAATATGTCATTGTACTAATTTAGTTCATTATTTCTTTTGTGCTTCATAATTAGGTACAACATTAGCATGTTGCCTTCAAAAAGGAAGAAATTGCATTGCAATTGAAAAAGATCCAGTACAGTGCAATTTCATTCAGCAAAGAATTAATGCTCTTCAATTTCTTCCAGATGCAATGCAAGAAATTGGGTTCAAGAAAGGGGACTTTAGTGAATCACGTGTGGCAAAAAAGGCAAAGGAACCCCAACCACCATTACACAGAATGTTTGGAAAGACATACATTGGGAGATTCGCAGACATCAAAGACCCATTAGAAGAGGAAAATGAGCAAAATGAAACATAAAATATTGTGGAAGAAGAAAATGATGAAACTCTAGAGGACGAAGAGTTTGGATTACGTGACATTGTTGATTAAATTTAAGTTATGGTTGTAAATCAAGCTTTGCAATGTTTTGACTTTAACATTTTATGAGAAGAATAAACACTCAATTAGGGTTGTTATATGTTCAATATTGGTAATATGTGATTTTTGCATTGATTTTTAAGTTAATCATTATTTTTTGAAAAAAGAAGAAGTGATTTTTATTATTTTTTCGACATGAAATTCATAGAAAAAGCTATTATTTAACCATTTTTAGTTAAAATTATCATATAAAAATTGTGATTTTGACATGTCAATTCTAGCAAAAAATTATCAAAACGTGTAGTTTTTTAGTTATATTTATGTTAAAAATGGTTATTTTTATGTCCATTGTTAAAAAATATTATTTTTTAGAAACAATTATTTCATGTGGATTGAAAAATTAATTAAGGATGTATAAATATGTAGAATATCGAAAAGTCTAAATATCGACCTTCTAATTTAAAAATGCAAAACAATAAAAACCTCACGAAAAAAAATAATTTAAAATTAAAATAAAAAACAAGAAAATGTGAAGAAAACGACCACTTCAAAAATTATCAAATTTACAAAATAATTATTTACATTTTATACATTAAAAAATTTAAAGCTAAAAAATAGGGCTTTTAAAAAAGAGGTGTGATGCAGAATGCTCACTTTTTTAAATCAGCATGAAAATCACTACCATTCTAAAATGTGATGTACATAAAAAAAATTAAAGTGCCAAAAACTATGCTCTAAAAAAAACGTGTGTTCTGCATCACCCCTTTTCAAAATCAGATCACTTTTTTGCTATCTCTACGAAACGGGTAACAGTATCAGTTCTCGTTTCAAAGTTTACATTGTTAGTTCCCGATAATCAATACAGATTCTCCACTTCTTGTTTTTATTTGGCACTAACACCAAAGGAGAGACCCATTCGCTGTCAGAGATAGGGTAGATGAATCCTGCATCTAGCAACTTTTGCAGTTCTTCTTTGACAATGTCCTTAAGGGCTGGATTCATCCTCCTTTGAGGCTGCCTAACTGGTTTACAATCTTCTTTAATGTAAATGTGATGAGTACAGACTGAAGGGTGGACTCCCTTCATCTCCTTATAACTCCAAGCAAAAGCATCCAAGTGGTTTTTCAATAAGCTACACAGTGCTTTCTCCTGAGAGGTGGATAGGGATGAGTTGATCTTCAAGGTTCTTTCTAGGCCAAATTCCACATTCTTAACTCAGAGAGAGGTTGGATCAACCACAAAGAGATCAACCAAAGGATTGGCTTGGGTTTCTTCCACCAGCTCTTCTAATGGCAACACACTGGGGGGTGGATTCTGAATCAAGTTTTCAATAAGATCATCCTCAGTTTGTGGGCCCCCCATGGTAGCTTCTACTGCACACAGTGGTGCGGAATAGACTTCATCCTCATCTTCCTCCAACCAAAGAGGTAAATCATGTTCTAACAAAGGTTGGGCAAGAGGATATAGGACTAGCTGCTTGGACATATGCCCATTCTTGATTGTCATGTTCCTAGCTCGACAATTGATGTAGGCCTCTGTAGTAGCCAACCAGGGCCTTCCGAGGATGAGAGGATACCCAGTGAACTTTTCCTTTGGCTGGAGAACCAGGAAATCAGTAGGGTACTCCCAAGAATTGATGGAGACCATTACATCTTCCACAATCCCCTCAGGGGTCACAGTGGAGCAGTCTGCTAACTGATGTATAGTTGTGGTCTTTCTCAGGGAGCCCTGAAGGTTGAGCTTGAGCATAGTGTCTTTGGTCATCACATTAATGGCAGCCCCTAGATCAATCAGGGTATGGGGGATTATGGCACCATTGATGTGGACATCGACTACAGGACTTCCAGGGTCTAGATATTTCGGGCAGAATACTTGCCCCAACATCAAGTCGGACAATTTTCCTATGACATTGATAGTTGGGGCAACTCTCTTGCGCCTGCCTGGGTGCTTGAAGCACTTCTCCTTGATCATCTTGTTTTATATAGGCACATCCTTTATGGCTTGGAGAAGTGGTATCTTTACACATAATTGTTCTAATTCCCCCAAAAGTTCAGTTTCTTTTGGGGTCAGTTGTGTGGTTCCAGTTAATCTCTCTGGAAAGGGTGGAGTGGCTTTTGGTTCACTTTCCTGTTTTTCTTCCTCATTCTCCTTAGGGGGAGGTTCGTTATCTGGGACAACCTTCCAAGATCGTAGGTTAATCTCCTGAATCTCCACAGCATAGGTCAGGCATGATGTTTCCCCACTATATACCTGCTGGGCCTGTCTGTTATTCGGGTTTGGGTTCGGTTGAGCAGGCATTTGGGGTTGCCTTGGTGGAACAAGAGGTAATGGTTGAGGTTGCTGGTGAGCACCAGTATTGTAGCAATAATGCTACAACTCCTGGGGCTTCCTGTCTCTCATTTTATCAACCCGGTAGTTCGTACAAACTTGGAAGCGACGGTGCTGTATGCACAAGTACTAGCTCTTGTCGCAGCTGTCACTTGGTCAGCTGGCACAAGTCCGCTAGGGCTCAAGCCAACTTCTATAGGCTCTCAGAAGAAGCTTGCTAATTGATGGACGAAAGCTATTCTCAAAGGAAAACTACTCTACTTGACAAAATGGACTGAAAGCAAATCAAAGCATGTAAACCTAGGAAACCCTAATTTAACTAGTCTAACCTCTACAATGCAAAACATGTGAATGAAACTTCTACCAATGCTGCTGTTACCTCTAATAAGTGCAAATGCATGGATCTAAACTACTTGCATCATGAAAGATATGTTTTTGTATTTTTCCCTTAAGTGTGTGGAATGATTGTGATTTTGTGCTAACTAGGGTTTGATTGTGCAGATGGGATGGAGAAGGAAGGAAAGCGTGGGACAGGTTGGGAAGGCTGGGAGAGGTCCCTAGGGATCCTTAACATCCATCCACAGAGGTTCCTCGCATTCAGATGCTCAGCAACCGAGAGAGTGGCCTCCTACAGGATGGCTGCAGGGGATCCTACAAGATACTCTGGTTTCTACAGGATGTCTACAAATGGCTACAGGATGACCTACCGTGAGTGTTTGGCGTGATGGAGGGATGATGAAATGGTAGAGGGAGATGTGTAAGGTAGGAATGAGGCTGGTGATGGCTGTAGAAGTGGAAGAATAGGATGGGAGGTGAGTGTAGGGAGTAGGTTGGAAGGTAAAGGGCTATGTCAACGAAAGGGCTAGAGAATGGAAGTACGTGAGGAGTGAAAGACTTTGGGAGATGACAGAGTAGAGCAGGGGTCAAAGATGTGTTTGCATGCGTGATCAAGATGGAGGACGAAGTAATGGAACGAGAGAAAGCAGTGTAAATGGAACAAATGCTTGTGACTATCACCAAACCGAAGATGCATCACCCTAAACTACCTGTGCTTGTAAATTCAATGAACAGCAATCTAAACGCGAAGGAGAATGTGCATGAAGCCGTGGTAAAGGAGTGTGTTGCAGGTGTGAATCATGTGACAGCATCTAACATAACGTGACTGTGTTTGCAGCAATCATGGAATAAAGAAATGTGTATTTTTGGTGGTTAGTCATGGACTTCACTCCAATCCCAGATGAGGTGGCAGTGAGCCTTAACAACCGTTTTGTTGGAGCTCCAATCGATTATATCTATCCTCTGCTACGCTAAGCAAGTCAAAACAAATTCACCATAAACAACTCCTATCTAACTCATGAAAAAGACCAACTTAACAACCTGTAATTCGAATTGCATGTGCAAATGAAAAGCTCAAAGTGCTGAAATGAAATGGAAACAACACTACAGCAGAGGGGATCTATGGCTCTCAGGTTGGGCCCTAACCTGAGAGCTATAGTCTCCTTAAGAAAACTCAAAACTAGATCAGAATCTGCCTTCTTTATTCATAATCTGATAACATGCCAAATTGGCTTACAAAAAGGAACAAAAACTAAGCTGTGCTCGAAAATTACAATAGCAATACGAGAGTTTCAACAACCTATTCCAGGATAAGGCCTCTATACTTATACAAAAACGATGATCCAACAAGTGTCCTTGATTTTAGGAGCTCGGCTGTCCAACTAGAGTTTAACTGCTGATCCTGTAGGACGGTCATAACTGCTGTTCCTGTAGAGCAGTTTATAACTGCTGTTCCTGTAGAACAGCTGGCTGCTTCTAAGCTCGGAGGGGAGATGGATTGGAGCTCGAATTTCTTGGTGGGAATCACGAGGAATGTCCCTAAGACCATGGACATCCTCTCCTAAAAACCAGCAGTGCCACCTCATTGTCTCCTTGTCTCCTTTTTCGTTGTCTTTTTCTCCCTTTTAATGCCAAAACCTGGAATCATAATGCATTAGTCACGTAGATAGAGTGCCTACCCTTGTTCCTACAAACAACATGAATAAACTAAGAAATGCATGCATAAGCAGTAAAAAATGAATGGTTTGAGCAAGTAGAATAGGCCAAAATGAGCCCAAATTGTACCAAAATTGGGGCTCATCAGTTGCACAGGTGGTGGAGGCAAAAGAGCGGGAGGAGAGTTGTACTAGGGCCTCCAACCCTAATGTGGTGCATTCCACTGAGGCTATGGTTGAGTATAAGAGTGAAATAAAGGAGCAACTGGTTGAGCATGGTATTGAGATGGATATGACCAAGGAGGGGGTGTGGACTAGGAAGGATGAGCAGGGGGACCCCAAGAAGGCATGGAAGTGGCTTGATTGGGGTTATAATAGGTTTTGGATGTCCCTTGCAATCCCTGCTAGTAAGGTCTGGGCCCATGTGGCCACCTTTGGTTCATGAAATAGAGTGGTTCAGTGGCTCCTTCGGCCCCTTAGTATGCATCTTTAAGCCCAAGCAAGGAAGGGCACTGATTCGTAGGATGGTCTTCGTCACAGACTGAACACACTTCTATAGAGTTCAATGGACATTCATTCCTAGGATGCCTTCTAGTGCACCTAGGACAAAAGATGGCCAAAGCACTCTCGGCTTCCTCTTGTTTCCTTTTGATATGCAAGGTATCCATTTGCATGGCAAGAGTCTGCCTCATCTCGCTCTTGAAATCTTCCAACCGATTCTCAAATTCACTTCTAAGAGATGAACTGGATGAGGATGTACTGGCTAAAGGTTGACTTCCCCTACCTCTCTTTCTGTCTACCCTAGAATGGTTTATAAACACAGTCTTTATGTCCTCATAAGGTAGTTGGTAGATGTCTCCCCCAGCCAGCAAATGGAGGGTGTCTAGAAGGTCTTCAGGGACTCCTCTGAGCAGGACCAACTTCAGAGATTCGGGGTCAAGTGTGCACCTGACCTTTTATAGCTGATCTGAAACCTATCTTCATAGTCTTCTAAGGATTCATCACTTCCCATGGTCGTTCGGAAGATTTCTTCCTTGGTGTCCTTTGACCTACAGTAGTCTCGGTATTTGTTGTTAAAGGCTTGCTGCATTTGAGCCCAAGTTGTGATGTTGTTTCTAGGTAACCCCATGAACCAGTGCAATGTTGCATCCATGAGGGTAGAAGGAAACAGTTTCAACTTCTGCTCATCTTCTGCGTAGTGGTAGGTTCGACAGAGAACAAAAAATTCAAACAAAAAGGTATCAGGATCTTCGGTAGTCAATCCATGGAAGTGAGGCAAGGCTGAAGGACTTATGTTTTTCATTTTAGTGTCCCCATTGGTCTCTCAGATAAGAAAGGTACCCTCTGTTCTGTCCCCATTTCCTCTAACGTTTTTGTTTTTAGCCATGGTCTCAGGAGGAATGGCTTCTTGGTCTTCTTCTACTATAGAATCTTCGTATATCTCTAGAGGTTCACCTATAGGTTCTTTAGGATCACTGCCACCGAAGAAGAGAGAAGGGTGACTTAGTGATGTGGTGGGGGTGTTGGGTAGGAATTTTCCTGAATTTTCTTTGTTCCTACGAGGAATGAAAGGAAATATTTTGGGTGGTTTTTGTTTTTTCCTGCTTGTACCTACAAAACTGAAATTGATTGAACAACCAAATTGCAACTAACTGAAATGAAATTGCAGAATTCTAATGAAAGCAAGGAAACTCTAGCAAACCCTAATTTACCCACTAACCCTATTGTTGCAGGAAAAGAGATCAAAACTGAAAAAATGAGTGCCATTGACTACTGAAAAGATAAATTGCATTTATTCAAGCTACTTCTGAAAAGAAATGAGAAGGAAAGATCATTTTGTGCTTTTGAGTGTTTTTGTGTGAAATTATTATGCTTGTGATTTATCTGGTTGTGATTGTGCAGAGGTTTGGTGGCGAAGGAAGATGGAGTTGGATTTTGCAGAGGTGTGGGGAAGGTGTGGAGAGGTCCTAAGAAGCCCCTAGTACCCTTCTGAAGACTTCCATTGAGATCGAGCTTCGAAAAATCACTCACAGGAAATTCTACAGGAGGTTGCAGGGGATCTACAGGAGGTTCTATAGGAGGATCTACAGGAGGAGGCCGAGAGCTATTTTTGGAGTTTTGAAGGTGGAAAAATGATGAGAAAGGGGAACTGAACGCTACATGAAGGTGTTGAGGTGTCTAGAACTTGTCAAGGAAGATCAAGAACAAATGTGATGGTTAGATTTGTTCAAAGGACGAAAGGAAAGCTTATGGAGAAAAACGCAGAAATTAGGGCAGATTGGCGAAATGTTATGATTAAGTTGGGAAATCTATGGGAAGTGAGCTGGTGCTGGCTGTTGTGTGGAGGGATGGTGAGCTAGAAGGTCCTGCAAGAGTTTTGCAGAAAAACTGATCAAGGAAAGAACTAACTATACCATGAAAACAAAGATTTTTCTAGCTTGACCTAATTTCTGACCTAAAAACAGAAAATGCTGAACAGTAACCTATGAAAAGAAAAGCATGTGGAGATAACTATGGTAAAAGAAAAGAAATGATCTAAGCAACTGAATCTGAATTAATATATCAATCTTTCCCAAATCAAGTTATCACACTAGCAGTTGCATGGAAGAGCAAAAACTGTGCTTTTGGTGGCAGTAGTAGTGCCTTGACCTCAAATCATAGTCCCAGGAAGGGATAAAGGAGATTAGGGCTTGTTGTTGGCCTTTTTGAATCTTATTCCGTCACTGTAGTAACCTACTTGATCAACTGAAACAACAACAACTATACTAACCATCAAAAGCGACCTAATCTAACAAAATAAAATGAATCTATGCTCTGTCATCCTCTCCCTCCTCTTTCTCCTTTCGTTCTTTCTTCTATGTTGGAGTCGGGACCTTTTGGCTTTTCCCTTTCTTACTCTCGGCTACTGGCTCTTCTTCTTCACCGCTAGAGGATTCTGTTTCTTCAAGAAACATTTTTATGTTCCCTTCTCTTGTTAAATTCCTAAATGATTCCCAAGCGAGGGGGACTTTATATGAGTGGAGAGCATCCTCCACAAGAAGCTTGACTAGCCCATGGTGGGCTGCCTGATCCAGAATTCCGTCCTTGAGCTTTGTGGAGCACTCCATCAAGGACTGTAGTAAAAAGTAAGGAATGCTCAGCCTCTGTGCTGCAGGGAGGTCAATCTGGTGTCTTAGTTCATTGAACAGCCTGAAGTGATACGCATATACGATGCTGTAACGACCCTCACAGGTGATATATTTCATAATTTGCAAACTGACTTCGTTTCATGGTGGCAACAGGCTTGTCCTTTTCACCCCATTTTTGTCCTCTGTGAATGATTCTTCAGGTGGGAAGAACTCCTTCTTTGCTTGTTGGCTCTGCTTCCGCTCTTCTTTATCCCACGGCAGACCCATGGGCAGTTCTGTGATTCGACTTATATGCTCTGGGGTGAGTTGGAGGCTGAGACCTCTGAAGCTTACTGTGGCCAGTGTCTGGGATTTAGGCTTCAATTCCTGCAAGAATTCCTCGGCTACTTCATCATCGTAGCCCTGTAGTTTATCACAAAAAGGCATCCATTGTGCTCTAGTGAAGAGCTCAACCACTGCCGGGTTTCTCCTTAATGTATTTGAATCAGTGGGCTCTCGCCTGATAAACCCACCAGGCATGATGAACACAGTGGTTTTGACCAAAGGCGGTAGATACAAAGGAAATTCGGTCTTATAGACAGAGAATGCAATGAATTCACAGACCACAGTCTAATTATACTGCTATCCTGTAGAAGCGATAGTATAGGCACGACAATCCAATATTTTTTATGACCAGACTGTTAATAATGACCTTGCCACCTTTGAAAGCCAATTGCGGAAGGAGTTTCAGGGTTACCTCTTTTCTGCCACCTTTTCTTACGTGAAGACTTCACCTCCCTGTAGAGCTGCGTTCCTGTAGAAACTGCTTCCTGTAGGACTGCATTCCTGTAGAAACTGTTCTTGTAGGAGCAGTGCGCAGGTTTCGGGGAGAACGGTAGTTGGACTGCAGTTGAGGTGCGCTTCACTGGTGTTCAGTCGGCCGAAAGCTTGGCGTATCAACATGCAGAGGTATTCAGAAGAGTTACTCAAGTTTTGAAGTGGAGGTGGATGGATATACGTGCACAATCTAGCCAATTAGATTTTGAATCGGCGCAGCTCGTGGCGCGGAGGGTGAGCTGTCCCCGCCGGACCGTTGGGTGACGTCACCCATCATCCGCCTGCACATTCACTTGCTGCCGCATTCATTCCCACAGATCTGCCGCCGCCCTTTTCGGTTAAACTCGTTTCTCGGTTGACGGGACTGATCTTCACATGCGTGCTGCGTGTTCCCTTTGTCGTGGCTGCGACCCATCATCTGACTATCCCTTCACTAGCCAACGTGGCCAGTCAACTGGCCTTACGGCTGCTCAACCATTCATTTCTACGCCATGCAAACAAATCAAAGTGATACTCATGCGATTTGATGGAAGGAAGGATTAGAACACCTACCTGCGCGCGTCTGCACATGATTTCCAGTTTTTGGACGACGGATCTACTTGCTGCATGTGGCTTACACAGTCCCGGAGGCTCGTGGTTACAGGATGCTGGCGCTGTAGTGGACGCTCTGGTTGCATGCGCCCGTGTGTTGTTTGCATATGGCTGGGCGATGAATGGTATCCACTCCTGCAGGTTTGACTGCTACAGGATTCCCGCGGGGTGCCTTGTAACAGTCTCACTTCCTTGGGTGCATGCTACTTGACAATGGAGATGACCTGCTAATCGTGCTCCCGAAGCTTCTGATGCTCGACATGGACGTGGTATGAGCTCTCGGTGTTCATTTTTCTCTGAGAACTGATTTTTCCACGAGAACTCATTGATCTGGTTTGCTGGTGCAGGGATCTTAGTTGCATGGCGACGAGGATGGTGGAGCAAGGTATCAGCGTCATGCATGGGCCAAAAAGAGGCTTGCATGCGTCCACACCAACCCGTAGTCATCAGATCTGCTCATGAAATGCATTCTGGCTCGTTCTGAGCTTCTACAGGAAGTTTCCTGTAGAAGTACAGAGCTTCCTATAGACAGGCAGCTCTTCCTGTAGAAATTTGCACCTTCCTGTAGAAAAACTGTGCCTTCCTGTAGAAAGACAGCAGTTTCCTGTAGAAGATTCAAACCATGATAAAATTGCACATACCTTGAAAAACATAAGCGTTCTTGGAGGAGGAGCTTGTGAGGTGTCCTGGCTGCATGAGAAGGACCCTTGACTTTGACTTGAGAGGCTTCCTCTCCTCCATAGAACACCTGCAATCTGCATGCAAATTTCACATAATGACTTATTGATCTTGTTTTTTTCTTTTTGTTTTTTTCTCTTTTTTTCGAAAGATAGCAGGGGCGCCTCAATGAGGTTTTCACCCCTACCACCTGCCTTAAGCGCCTCAGAGAGGTTTTCACTCAAGGATCTTTATCTCTTTTTTTTTTTTTGGAAGATAGCAGGGGCGCCTCAATGAGGTTTTCACCCCTACCACCTGCCTTGGGCGCCTCAGAGAGGTTTTCACCCAAGGATCTTTATTATATATATATATATATATATATATATATATATATATATATATATATATATATATATTTTAGATGCTTCAGGGTGTGCCCAAAGTAGGGGCAGGACCCTTCTCTATGACCAATACTGCCTTCTCCATTGTTTTGATGAACTCTTGTCTTGAGGGAGGCTTCCTGTAGATCTTCAATCGATGCCCATTGACAAGCATGGGAATGGCTTCCTCATCAATGGTTCGAATGAGGACAAATCCATTGTCATGACACTTTTCCACTGAATATGGTCCCAGCCATCTGGTTCTCAACTTCCCCTTGAAATCTTTGTATCTGGAATCATACAACAAAGCCCAATCTCCCGGCTGAAATTGCTTGTCATGGAGATGTTGGTCATACCACACCTTCCTCTGAAGTTGAACCACTTCTGAGTGAAGGAGGGCCTGCATGCGGTGCTCATCCAGTCCATTCAGCTGCAATAACCTTTCTTGCTGTGCATGGCTGAGATCTAGGTCCAGCTGAGCTGCCATCCTCAAAGTGTTATACTCAAACTCAATGGACAGCAAAGCTTTCTTCCCGTAGACCAGCTCATAAGGTGTGAAGCCGGTGGTGGTCTTCCAAGTGGTGTTGTAAGCCCATGTGGCTTCAACCAGACGATCTGCCCAGTCCTTTCTGCTGCTGCTCACCACTTTAGTCAAGATCCCTTCTAATGCTCTATTGGTGACTTCCACCTGCCCATTTGCTTGAGGATGATAGGGGGTAGAAGTCCTATGCTTGATCTTGTGATGAGCTAGTAGATCTTCAACCAAGTTGGAGGTGAACTGGCTCCCTTGATCGGTCACCAGCTCTCTTGGGTAGCCAAACTTGTAGAAGATGTTCTCTCTTAAGAACTCGACCACCTTCTCTTCTGTTGCTGCTTTGATTGCTTTAGTCTCTGCCCACTTTGTCAAGTAGTCAGTACACACAATGATGTAGGATCTCTGCCTCGAAGAGGGATTGATTGGACCCACAAAGTCCATGCCCCACTTCTCAAATGGCTCAAGAGTCACTTGAGGTTGGAGAGGCATCTCATCCCTTTGGGTCGGTTTCCCCATTCTTTGGCATTGGTCACACTGGCTGACATATCTTCTGACATCTTGATGAAGTGTGGGCCAATAGTAGCCTACCTGCAGGATCTTGAAGGCAGTTCTCTTTGCTGCAAAATGTCCTCCACAAGGCCCATCATGACAGGTGAGGAGGATGTCAAAGACTTCCTCCTCCCTTACACAACGCCTTAAGATCTGATCGGGGCCAAGCTTGAACAGATTGCCCCCAATCCATGTAAATGAGGCACTCTTTCTGATGATTTTGCTCTTCTCTTTTGAAGAGAGGTGCGGAGGGAACTGAGCTGAAACAAGGTAGTTTGCTATATCAGCAAACCGTGGAGAGAGTACTGAGATAGCAAACAGATGCTCATCAGGCATCTGGTCATCCACCGTCCCATCTTCATCTGCAGACAAATCCAATCTAGACAAGAAGTCAGCAACAACATTTTCTCTCCCTGGTTTATCAACAATGGTTAGATCAAACTGCTGCAATAAAAGTAACCATCTAATAATACGAGCATTCACATCTGGTTTATTCATCAAATATCTAATAGCAGCATGGTCAGTATGTACAAAAGTCTGGTAACCAGTAATATAATGTCGGAACTTGTTCAGTGCATGAACCACAGCTAAGAATTCCTTCTCGGTTACAGTGTAATTCAGCTCTGCTTTGGACAAGTTTTTGCTAACGAAGTAAATGGCATATGGAAGTTTTTTCTCAACTTGTCCTAAGGCTGCACCTATGGCTTTGTTCGAGGCATCAGTGTGGATGTGGAAAGGTAGGGCCCAGTTTGGACCTCTCAGGATTGGAGCTGACACTAACTTGTCTTTTAATTCATTCAAACTCTTATGACAATCGTCAGTCCAATTAAACTCCACATCTTTTGCCAACAGACCAAACAATGGTGAGGCTAACTTGCTGAAGTCCTTAATGAATCTCCAGTAGTATCCTGCTAATCCCAAGAAACTCCGGACATCCCTTACTTTTTGAGGAGGTGGAACCCTCTTGATGAGAGCAATTTTGTTAGGATCCACCTGCAATCCTTGGGAAGAAATGGTATGGCCTAGCACGGTCCCTTCAGTCATTAGGAATTCACATTTCTCAGGGCTAAGGGACAAGTTCATCTCGATGCACTTGGTTAGGACCTTTCCCAAGTTGGACAATGCTTCCTGGAAGTTGGCCCCATAAGGAGTAAAGTCATCCATGTATATTTCCACTGCATCATGGACCAACTCCGAGAAGATGCTCAAGACAGCTCTCTGAAAAGTAGCAGGAGCATTGCATAGCCCAAAGGGAAGGACTCGGTAGGCAAAGGTACCCCAAGGACAAGTGAAGGTGGTCTTATCTTGGTCTTCCGGGCTGATTTGGATTTGATTGTACCCGCTAAACCCATCCAGGAAAGAGAAGAACTTCTTTCCTGCCAGTCCATCCAACACTTGATCTATGAAAGGTAGAGGGAAATGGTCTTTCTTGGTAGCTTTGTTCAGCTCACGGTAATCTACATAGATCCTCCACTTCCCATTCTTCTTGGGAACCAACACTAGAGGGGACACCCATTCACTATCTGAGATGGGGTAGATGAATCCAGCATCCAACAGTTTTTGCAACTCTTCCTTGACAATGTCCTTAAGGGCTGGATTCATTCTCCTCTAGGGTTGCCTAACTGGTTTACAATCCTCTTTGATGTATATATGATGGGTACAGACCGAGGGATGGACTCCTTTCATCTCCTTATAGCTCCAAGCAAAAGCATCTAAGTGGCTGGCCAATAGGCTACACAACTCCTTCTCCTGGGAAGGAGATAGGGAGGAGTTGATCTTTAATGCTCTCTCAGGGCCGAACTCCACACTTTTGACTCTGGGAGTGATAGGGCTGGTTGTACAAAGGTCCACTAAGGTGCTAGCTTGGGCATCCTCCACCAACTTCTCTAAAGATAGTGCACTGGAAGGTGGATTCTGGATCAGGGTCTCAATCAAATCATCCTCGGTAGGAGAATTTCTTCTAGTGGTATCTAGGGTGCACAGAGGTGTAGAGTACACCTCGTCTTCCTCTCCTTCATCCAACCAGAGTGGTAAATCATGCTCCAAAGAAGGTTGGGCAGGAGGGTATAGGACTCGCTGCTTGGACATGGGACCATTTTTGATGGTCATGTTTCCTGCCCGACAACTTATGTAAGCATCTGCAGTAGCTAACCAAGGCCTTCCCAAGATGAGAGGATATCCAGTAAGCTTGGCCTTTGGTTGCAGAACCAGGAAGTCTACAGGGTATTCCCAAGAATCAATAGAGACCAAGACATCCTCCACAATCCCTTCGGGAGTCACGGTGGAGCGATCTGCTAATTGCAGTACTGTCGAGGTCTTCCTCAAGGAACCCTGAAGATTGAGTTTAAGCATGGTATCCCTGGTCATCACATTGATGGCCGCCCCCAGATCAATCAAGGTGTGGGGGATAATGGTGCCATTGATGTGAACATCTACTACAGGACTTCCAGGATCTAGGTACTTTGGGCAGATGACTTGTCCTAGCATAAGGTCAGACAGCTGTCCTATGACATTGATAGTTGAGGCATCTTTCTTCCGTCTGCCTGGGTGTTTGAAACACTTCTCCTTAACCAGCTTGTTATATATTGGCACATCCTTGATGGCTTGGAGAAGTGGGATTTTTACACACAACTGCTTGAGCTCACCCAAAAGCTCATCTTCTTCTGGGTTAGGTTGTGTGGTGGCTGTTAGTCTCTCAGGAAAGGGTGGAATAGGCTTTGGTTCACTCTCCTGATGGTTTTCCTCATCCTCTGGGGGAGGAGGTTGGCGATCTGGAAGAGTCTTTCCAAATCTAAGATTGATCTCCTGGATCTCCACAGCATAGGTAGGGCATGAGGTCTCCCCAGTATATACCTGCTGAACCTGTCTATTGTTGGGGTTCGGGTTCGGTTGAGCAGGCATCTGAGGTTGCCTTGGAGGAGCAGGAGGTAAAGGCTGAGGGTGAACTGGTGGTGGGGCAAAATGGCAGGAGGAGTGTTGTATTGGGGCCTCCACCCCGACTGAGGAGCACTCCATTGAGGCTGCGACTGTGTATGTGAGTGATATGGATGAGAAGTAGGTTGAGTAGGGTACTGAGGTGGATAAGACCATGGAGGAGGCATGGACCAAGAGGGATGAACAGGGGGACCCCAGGAAGGCATGGGAGTCGAGTGGTTGGGGTTGTAATAAGCTTGAGATGCCCCTTGCATCCCCTGCTGATAAGGTCTAGATCCTTGAGGCCTCCTTTGGTTGATGAAGTAGAGAGGTTCAGTGGGGGCTTCGGTTCCTTGGTACATGGCTTTAAACCCAGGTAAGGTTGGACACTGATTTGTTGGGTGGTCCTCCTCACAAACGAAACACACTTCAACCGAATGCAATGGACATTCGTTCTTAGGGTGTCTTCTGGTGCACCTAGGACAGAAGACAGCCAAGGCTCTCTCAGCTTCTTCTTTCTTCTGCTGGATCCTGAATGTGTCCAGTTGCATGGCAATGGTCTGTCTCACCTCACTCTTAAGATCTTCTAATTGGTTTGTAAACTCATGTTTGGAGAAAGGGACACCGGTGGAGATGAGATTTCCTCTACCTCGTTTTCTAGCTGCCCTGGAATGATTTCGAAACACAGTCTTGATGTCCTCATAAGGCAGTTGGTAAATGTCCCCCCCAGCTAACATGTGAAGGGTGTCTAAGAGATCTTCAGGAACTCCTCGGAGTAGAACCAACTTGAGGGATTCAGGGTCAAGTGTGCACCTGGCCCGTTTATAGCTAAGTTGGAACCTCTCCTCATAATCCTCTAAAGACTCATCATTCCCCATGGTCATTCGAAAGATCTCTCCCTTGGTTTCCTTGGACCTACAATAATCCCTATACTTGGTATTGAAGGCTTGCTGCATCTGAGCCCAAGTAGCGATGCTATTCCCAGGTAATCCCATGAACCAGCGTAGTGCTGCATCCTTAAGAGTGGAAGGGAAAAGCTTCAGCTTTTGCTCATCTTCAGTATAGTCATAGGTTCTACAAAGGACAGCAAACTCAAACAAGAAGGTATCAGGATCCTCAGTGGTCAGTCCATGGAAGTGAGGCAAGGCGGAGGGGCTAATGTTTTTCATTTTCATATCTCCATTGGTCTCTCGGATGGGGAAAGCTCCTTCTATTCTCTCATCTTCTCTCCTATTATCAGCCATGGCTTCAGATGGAGTGGTTTCTAACTCTTCTTCTTCTATAGGGTCTTGGTATATCTCAGGATGTTCACCTATAGGTTCCTCTGGGTCACTGTCACCAAAGAAGAGAGAAGGGTGACTCAGTGATGTGGTGGGGGTGTTTGGTAGGAATTTGCCTGATCTATCTCGGTTCCTACGAGGCATGAAATGGAAAGGACTTTTCTTTTTTTGAGTGCTTTTGATTTTTCTTTGGTACCTGCAAAACTGAGACAAAGTGATCTACAACTAACTATATTGCTCAAATGAAATTGCAGAATTGGAAAGCTAATCTAGGAAAGCAAGAAATATTAGTCTAGGAAAGCAAGAAATATTAATCTAGGAAAGCAGGAAATGCTAATCTATGAAAGCAGGAAATGCTAATCTATGAAAGCAGGAAATGATAATCTAGGAAAGCAGGAAATGCTAATCTATGAAAGCAGGAAATGCTAATCTAGGAAAGCAGGAAATGCTAAGCTACTTTTGCAGAATGGAAATGAAATAAACTACTGAGCAGAAGTAAGAGTACGAAAGTAGAAGAAAAGCAAAAATTACTAATACTCTGACGCTTCCCCGGCAACGGCGCCAAAAAGATGGTGAGCTCCAGTATTGTAGCAATAATGCTACAACTCCTGGGGCTTCCTGTCTCTCATTTTATCAACCCGGTAGTTCGTACAAACTTGGAAGCGACGGTGCTGTATGCACAAGTACTAGCTCTTGTCGCAGCTGTCACTTGGTCAGCTGGCACAAGTCCGCTAGGGCTCAAGCCATCTTCTATAGGCTCTCAGAAGAAGCTTGCTAATTGATGGACGAAAGCTATTCTCAAAGGAAAACTACTCTACTTGACAAAATGGACTGAAAGCAAATCAAAGCATGTAAACCTAGGAAACCCTAATTTAACTAGTCTAACCTCTACAATGCAAAACATGTGAATGAAACTTCTACCAATGCTGTTGTTACCTCTAATAAGTGCAAATGCATGGATCTAAACTACTTGCATCATGAAAGATATGTTTTTGTATTTTTCCCTTAAGTGTGTGGAATGATTGTGATTTTGTGCTAACTAGGGTTTGATTGTGCAGATGGGATGGAGAAGGAAGGAAAGCGTGGGACAAGTTGGGAAGGCTAGGAGAGGTCCCTAGGGATCCTTAACATCCATCCACAGAGGTTCCTCGCATTCAGATGCTCTGCAATCGAGAGAGTGGCCTCCTACAGGATGGCTGCAGGGGATCCTACAGGATACTCTGGTTTCTACAGGATGTCTACAAATGGCTACAGGATGACCTACCGTGAGTGTTTGGCGTGATGGAGGTATGATGAAATGGTAGAGGGAGATGTGTAAGGTAGGAATGAGGCTGGTGATGGCTGTAGAAGTGGAAGAATAGGATGGGAGGTGAGTGTAGGGAGTAGGTTGGAAGGTAAAGGGCTATGTCAACGAAAGGGCTAGAGAATGGAAGTACGTGAGGAGTGAAAGACTTTGGGAGATGACAGAGTAGAGAAGGGGTCAAAGATGTGTTTGCATGCGTGATCAAGATGGAGGACGAAGTAATGGAACGAGAGAAAGTAGTGTAAATGGAACAAATGCTTGTGACTATCACCAAACCGAAGATGCATCACCCTAAACTACCTGTGCTTGTAAATTCAATGAATAGCAATCTAAACGCAAAGGAGAATGTGCATCAAGCCGTGGTAAAGGAGTGTGGTGCAGGTGTGAATCATGTGACAGCATCTAACATAACGTGACTGTGTTTGCAGCAATCATGGAATAAAGAAATGCGTATTTTTGGTGGTTAGTCATGGACTTCACTCCAATCCTAGATGAGGTGGCAGTGAGCCTTAACAACCATTTTGTTGGAGCTCCAATCGATTATATCTATCCTCTGCTACGCTAAGCAAGTCGAAACAAATTCACCATAAGCAACTCCTATCTAACTCATGAAAAAGACCAACTTAACAACCTGTAATTCGAATTGCATGTGCAAATGAAAAGCTCAAAGTGCTGAAATGAAATGGAAACAACACTACAGTAGAGGGGATCTATGGCTCTCAGGTTGGGCCCTAAGCTGAGAGCTATAGTCTCCTTAAGAAAACTCAGAACTAGATCAGAATCTGCCTTCTTTATTCATAATCTGATAACATGCCAAATTGGCTTACAAAAAGGAACAAAAACTGAGCTGTGCTCGAAAATTACAATAGCAATACGAGAGTTTCAACAACCTATTCCAGGCTAAGGCCTCTATACTTATACAAAAACGATGATCCAACAAGTGTCCTTGATTTTAGGAGCTCGGCTGTCCAACTAGAGTTTAACTGCTGATCCTGTAGGACGGTCATAATTGCTGTTCCTGTAGAGCAGTTTATAACTGCTGTTCCTGTAGAACAGCTGGCTGCTTCTAAGCTCGGAGGGGAGATGGATTGGAGCTCGGAGTTCTTGGTGGGAATCACGAGGAATGTCCCTAAGACCGTGGACATCCTCTCCTAAAAACCAGCAGTGCCACCTCATTGTCTCCTTGTCTCCTTTTTCGTTGTCTTTTGCTCCCTTTTAATTCCAAAACCTGGAATCATAATGCATTAGTCACGTAGATAGAGTGCCTACCCTTCTTCCTACAAACAACATGAATAAACTAAGAAATGCATGCATAAGCAGTAAAAAATGAATGGTTTGAGCAAGTAGAATAGGCCAAAATGAGCCCAAATTGTACCAAAATTGGGGCTCATCAGTTGCACAGGTGGTGGAGGCAAAAGAGAGGGAGGAGAGTTGTACTAGGGCCTCCACCCCTAATGTGGTGCATTCCACTGAGGCTATGGTTGAGTATAAGAGTGAAATAAAGGAGCAACTGGTTGAGCATGGTATTGAGATGGATATGACCAAGGAGGGGGTGTGGACTAGGAAGGATGAGCAGGGGGACCCCAAGAAGGCATGGAAGTGGCTTGATTGGGGTTATAATAGGTTTGGGATGTCCCTTGCAGTCCCTGCTAGTAAGGTCTGGGCCCATGTGGCCTCCTTTGGTTCATGAAATAGAGTGGTTCAGTGGCTCCTTCGGCCCCTTAGTATGCAGCTTTAAGTCCAGGCAAGGAAGGGCACTGATTCGTAGGATGGTCTTCTTCACAGACTGAACACACTTCTATAGAGTTCAATGGACATTCATTCCTAGGATGCCTTCTAGTGCACCTAGGACAAAAGATGGCCAAAGCCCTCTCGGCTTCCTCTTGTTTCCTTTTGATATGCAAGGTATCCATTTGCATGGCAAGAGTCTGCCTCATCTCGCTCTTGAAATCTTCCAACCGATTCTCAAATTCACTTCTAAGAGATGAACTGGATGAGGATGTACTGGCTAAAGGTTGACTTCCCCTACCTCTCTTTCTGGCTACCCTAGAATGGTTTCTAAACACAGTCTTTATGTCATCATAAGGTAGTTGGTAGATGTCTCCCCCAGCCAGCAAATGGAGGGTGTCTAGAAGGTCTTCAGGGACTCCTCTGAGCAGGACCAACTTCAGAGATTCGGGGTCAAGTGTGCACCTGACCCTTTTATAACTGATCTGAAACCTATCTTCATAGTCTTCTAAGGATTCATCACTTCCCATGGTCGTTCGGAAGATTTCTTCCTTGGTGTCCTTTGACCTACAGTAGTCTCGGTATTTGTTGTTAAAGGCTTGCTGCATTTGAGCCCAAGTTGTGATGTTGTTTCTAGGTAACCCCATGAACCAGTGCAATGTTGCATCCATGAGGGTAGAAGGAAACAGTTTCAACTTCTGCTCATCTTCTGCGTAGTCGTAGGTTCGACAGAGAACAAAAAATTCAAACAAGAAGGTATCAGGATCTTCGGTAGTCAATCCATGGAAGTGAGGCAAGGCTGAAGGACTTATGTTTTTCATTTTAGTGTCCCCATTGGTCTCTCGGATAAGAAAGGTGCCCTCTGTTCTGTCCCCATTTCCTCTAACGTTTTTGTTTTTAGCCATGGTCTCAGGAGGAATGGCTTCTTGGTCTTCTTCTACTATAGAATCTTCGTATATCTCTAGAGGTTCACCTATAGGTTCTTTAGGATCACTGCCACCGAAGAAGAGAGAAGGGTGACTTAGTGATGTGGTGGGGGTGTTGGGTAGGAATTTTCCTGAATTTTCTTTGTTCCTACGAGGAATGAAAGGAAATATTTTGGGTGGTTTTTGTTTTTTCCTGCTTGTACCTACAAAACTGAAATTGATTGAACAACCAAATTGCAACTAACTGAAATGAAATTGCAGAATTCTAATTAAAGCAAGGAAACTCTAGCAAACCCTAATTTACCCACTAACCCTACTGTTGCAGGAAAAGAGATCAAAACTGAAAAAATGAGTGCCATTGACTACTGAAAAGATAAATTGCATTTATTCAAGCTACTTCTGAAAAGAAATGAGAAGGAAAGATCATTTTGTGCTTTTGAGTGTTTTTGTGTGAAATTATTATGCTTGTGATTTATCTGGTTGTGATTGTGCAGAGGTTTGGTGGCGAAGGAAGATGGAGTTGGCTTTTGCAGAGGTGGGGGAAGGTGTGGAGAGGTCCTAAGAAGCCCCTAGTACCCTTCTGAAGACTTCCATTGCGATCGAACTTCGAAAAATCACTCACAGGAAATTCTACAGGAGGTTGCAGGGGATCTACAGGAGGTTCTATAGGAGGATCTACAGGAGGAGGCCGAGAGCTATTTTTGGAGTTTTGAAGGTGGAAAAATGATGGGAAAGGGGAACTGAAGGCTAGATGAAGGTGTTGAGGTGTCTAGAACTTGTCAAGGAAGATCAAGAACGAATGTGATGGTTGGATTTGTTCAAAGGACGAAAGGAAAGCTTATGGAGAAAAACGCAGAAATTAGGGCAGATTGGCGAAATGTTGTGATTGACTTGGGAAATCTATGAGAAGTGAGCTGGTGCTGGCTGTTGTGTGGAGGGATGGTGAGCTAGAAGGTCCTGCAAGAGATCTGCACAAAAACTGATCAAAGAAAGAACTAACTATACCATGAAAACAAAGATTTTTCTAGCTTGACCTAATTTCTGACCTACAAACAGAAAATGCTGAACAGTAACCTATGAACAGAAAAGCATGTGGAGAGAACTATGGTAAAAGAATAGAAATGATCTAAGCAACTGAATCTGAATTAATATATCAATCTTTCCCAAATCAAGTTATCACACTAGCAGTTGCATGGAAGAGCAAAAACTGTGTTTTTGGTGGCAGTAGTAGTGCCTTGACCTCAAATCATAGTCCCAGGAAGGGAGAAAGGAGATTAGGGCTTGTTTTTGGCCTTTTTGAATCTTATTCTGTCACTGTAGTAACCTACTTGATCAACTGAAACAACAACAACTATACTAACCATCAAAAGCAACCTAATCTAACAAAGTAAAATGAATCTATGCAATAGAAATTAACTGATAAACTGAAGAAAAAACATATAAGTACACAGTAGGAGGTGCTGGGAAACTTGGGTTGGGCCCTAACCCAAGATCTTTAGCCCTCTGAAAGAGATCAGTGCTGGCTCAAAAACTGTTTCATCTCCATTATCAAAAATAACAGTTACATTACATAAACTGTTCTCAAAAGGAACTCAAAAATGAGTTGAACACAATGTTGCACAAAAGTGCGAAAATCAACTAATAACTAGCTAACCTACTGAGGCTCTAAGCCTCCTTATTTATACAAATGGAGTCCTTCAACAGTCCTCCTAAAATCAAGGAACTCGGCTTTCTAGAACTGGAGATAAACAACAGTCCTACTTTACTTGCTCGGCTGCCCCTTGGAATCATCCATGTGGACCTTTGTGCTCTGAGTTGTTGATGGAGGATTCAAGGAAAGGGGTCATAAATGAAGGAGACACCCCCCTACAAATCCTCTTCCCTATTTTCCTCGAGTTTTGGCTGCCATTTGCTCATAAATCCCTTGACTTTGTCCAAAATTGGCCAAAAAATCTGCATACAACACACATTAGACTACATGGCAAAGTGACTAACCCAATTCACTCTATTAGCATAAATATATTCAAAAACATGCATTAAACTAATGAGAATGGTGGATTAAGTCAAAATAAGAGGCAGAATGAGCCCATATAATTACCCATTTCTGGGGCTCATCAGTAGAAGTGGGTGACATGGAGTTATGTGTTGAGATGGTAGTCATGTGACACATTGTTGTGGTTTGTGGTGCCACCTAGCATGGTGGTGCTACGTGGTGATGATTTGGAATTGCGTATGGTTGTAAGCCACATCATTGTGAGGCTCGAGTCCATGTAGGCGTTTCGAAATACATTTCATAATGGGTTGTAGAGTTAACAAAACCCACAGGGTAGACAAAAGGAATAGGATGGAGATTATCTCTGTTACGCGGTGGGAATATTTATGTCATGCTGCAGAGGTTGGTATGGAGGATGCTAAGAGATAGGGACACAATCTAATGGTAGCAATAGACGGGGAATTTCTCTGTTAGTTTATGTGAATAAATTCATCACGAGGTGGATATTTGTAGTACAAAATGCATAGAGATTGGCATTATAACACATTAGCATTGTGGCATAGTGTTGTTGTCATGGAAGCCACACTATATTGAATATGATGTGGTTGAGTCACGTAGACACTTGGATTTCCACGTGTTAGATCTTTGTTGCTATGGAAAGGTAATGGGGCCCAACTTTAAATGGGAATAAATTTTGATTTGGGCATCATATTAAGGACTGATTTATATCACTGTGAATTTCTCTACGAGTTGAACCTAATGATGTGGTCTAAATTTAATTATGCTGACTTTGGTGAAGGAGAATATTTTGTAACCCCATTTCCATAACAAGACAATGAAAGTTGTGTTAATTAAAAGTAACACCTCCCATTCAACTGGGATATATCCAAGGGGGTGGGAGGGAGCATTATAGGAAGAAATTTGTATACAAAACCTTAGTTATACCAACTCATACTTGGGAAAGCATTTCCATGGATTTTGTGAGAGGTATACAAACAACTAGGAAGGGACATGACTACCTATTTATGGTAGTTGAAAGGTTTCACAAGATGTGCATTTTCATGTCGTTTTAAAAGACCATAAAATGACAAGAAGCAATAAGCTTATTGTTTCAACAGATATGGGTGTGCTTTTGGATACCAAGTAGCACCATTTCATATAGGGCACCAGATTTCTTAGTACAATTTGGACTAGAATGTGGGAGAAAGTGGGCATAAATTTGAAGAAATCTATAACATTCCATCCACAAAAAATGGGAAGTCATAAGAAATCAATAAGAATTTGGTGAAACTTTAGAATGGTTACAATTAGAAGAATTCAAAGGCCTGGATGAAAACTTGATCTATATATGATATTCTTATAAGAAAGCAACCCACACTTCCACTAGTAGGTCACCTTTTGAAACTTTCTTTGGATATTTTCCACTATCGCCCTTGGATGTTGTTTATGGATAGCAAGGAGGAATGAGAGAGGTCCTCATAAGTGATGCATTAAGAGTATATTTTTTTTAGAATATTAGTTACATTCATTTATAGGATCAAGAGACACTAAGGAATTCATAGGAAGATTATAAGGTCAAGCATGATCAAAATAGGATAAAGAAGTCGTTTAGAGGGTGAGACTAAGTATGATTATAATTGAGAAAAAATGGACTATATGGTCTTGGTGAGAAGATCAAGGATTTGTAGTATGGTCCTTTCAAGATGTGGGAAAACATGGGACATAAAATCTATACACTTAGTCTATTCCCATACATTTGCATTTACTCATTAATGAATCTAGTGAATCTCAAACTTTATGGGCCTTGCATGTTGGTTATTGCGAGGGGTATAGGTCTTAACTTCTATAGAGGGATTAGAACCAAATCATTTAGGTGGAGCTATTATAAGACACAATGTTATAGAAGAGGTATAAAATTGTAAAATAGGGACAATATGAAATTTGGTAGATTGGGTTGAAAAGAGAACTTTCTAACAAAGTAAAGTGGTACTCTAAGGAGAAGGCAGAGGAAAAATTTCTCACCTCATTTAGTAAATATTTTAAGTACCAAAAACCTTCCTAAATGGGAAGGTGTGATCTGGATTGGATCATCCTATTATTTTTCAAATATCTAGATGCTTTTATAGTGTAAAATAATGGAGGAGTTAACTTGAAAGGTCATTTTAATTGTGGGTCTCAATTTGGAGAATTTGGGTTTGAAACCTTTCAAAGCCATTTTAAGGGATTAAATTATGGTTTTAAGGGTCAAGAAAACTCTCACTTGTACCAAACCCTCTATGGAACCGTTTTACAATCAGAGACTAAGAATCATGTCAAATATTTGTACGCAAAAGTTATGCCTCCTACAGGTCGACTTACCATGTTGACTGCCATGGTAGGGGAATATGTCATGTCAACACTTATTACTTATTCATATGGGGATAACCACATTTGGACTTTCAACAAGACTCTAGAAGGTCCAAAATCATAAATCTAGTTGAGGTTTGAGGGAGTTAGATCTTACCCCTAGTTGGTTACCGATCTATGTTAAACACACCAATCTATTGCTAGGAGGATAGGGGTTACATTCTATGCTAGCATATTTTGTTCCACAGTTGATTAGAGCAAGTGGGTATGGGAAATTATAGAGAAAAAGAGGGTTTTAAGATTCTATCATAGCCTTATTGGCCACAAATCCAATGTGAGTACTTGTTTCTTTGTACTTGCACATTTTCTCATGGGGTCTTCACGAAATGAACCTCTGACATATCACACGCGTTCGTGGAATACTAAACAATAACCTTAATTTGACTACATATTCAAAAATACCTATAAAACTCACATTATTTAACCCCCTACCAATATGAACCCAACACACCTTCCCAATTTAAAAAACCCATACTTTCACTAGATATTATAGGTATCCATTTTTTCATTAAATTTTTTTATATCCCTTTATATTTTTTCATTAACTTTGAGCTCCATTTTTTATACCTATCGATATAAAAACCCTTTACCCCCTATTATATGCTCAATATATTATGTCATTTTTTCCTCAATATATATCCCCCAATTTGAACACACGTGGTATGATATTTCTCCCCCGGATAATCCTCGCGCGTGTGGTATGGTATTTGGCTTTCTATTCCAAAGACATAGAGGATTTGCCTTGTTGACCAATACCTTACCATGCTTTTTCATAACTGGGGTTTTTAAATTGTGAAAAATGGAGTCAATATATTGTAGGTATTTTGGAGGTGTGGGGGAAATCTAGGTATTGTGAGGTATGAAAAGGGGTCTTGGGTAAAAATAAGGGATACCTATTAAAATTAGGGGTTATTTTTAATAGAAAAATGTATTGTGAGGGGGTTCAACAAAAGGATTTTTGGATTTTTTTTTTATCAATATCTAGTCAAATTAGAGGTATTATTTAATTTTCCATGAATGCAAACACTGAGACAAGTTGATTAAGGGGAGAATTCATGACGAGAGAAAAGAGAGCAAAGAAACCTCACCTTCTAGCTATTTTTTCTTCTGTAAGTGTTTCCCAGGGAAACAATTTCCTATATTATGGATGGTGTGTATATTTATTTCTATGCTACATTTCTTAAATTTTATCTAATTTATTCAATTAAGCATAAAAACAATAAATAAATAATTTGATATCTAAAGAGAATTAAAATTCATAGTAAATATTTTAGTAATTTTACTATATATATTGTGAGGAATTGTTCTAGTGGAATATTGATTGTAGATTATAGATCAAGAACAAGATAAACAACATGGAAGGCAAGAAGTTTCCTAAGATTGTTTTAAACACTAATTAAAAGCACTTATGACTAAAGTGGGGTTAATATAAAGATTTAAAGTTCTAGATAAATCAATGGGGAGTAACAGGAGAAGTCACTTTGCAGAGTTTTTATAATGTTAAAAATATTAGAACATCTAAATCTAAGGAGAAATTGTTGTGCAATAGGGAATTAGAGGATAAAAGAAAATTAAGATACTATAAGGAGTTGACCAACCCTAATCTAGAAGATCAATTGTATATCTCTATTTTGACTAGCATAAGGAAGAAAATAAACATTTCTAAATAAGAATAAAATTTCATGAGCTCATAGTGAAACAACATGTTGAACAATTCCTAAAACATAAAAATATTTGACATATTTGTGACACTAAGGAAATTGAAGATGAAAAGAACTTTCTCTTAAATTTTCTTGGGTACACCCATAATAAATAATAACTTCAAAAAATAATTATAATACCAACTTTCTTAACCTTTAAACTCATCAAAACTATGGAAATTTAGGAACACCTCGCTTAAAGAAAGCTAAGTGATTCATTATCTTTTTAAAAATCTAATATACCAAATTTTATCTTACTTGATGTTAATCATGAAATTAAAATATGATACTCTTATTTATAACATCATTATCATGAAACAAAATCTCATTGGCTTGAAATCCATGATGAAAGAGATAAAGGCGAAGCTAGGTTGAGGAGATATCCTTCAACTTTGGATCAATTTGTTAATCCTAAAATCATTGTGGAGGAGTGTCACAATAATAAAATTGATCCCTTTTGTTGTTTCATTGAATTTAGAAAAACTTTTGAAATTTTCCTTAGGACATATATTTGGAAAAGGCTTAATGGTTCCTCTTGAGTTAAGGGTTGTTGTGAAAGGTTGTATGGGAATGTTATTGCCAAGTTAAGCTAGTAAAGGTTGGTCAGAGTAAATTAACTACAATATCAAAGTTAAGTAAGGGTTTTCTTGTCCCATACCCTTTTTGGAGTATACATTGACAATCTAGAAGAATGTTTGGAAGAAGAAAGTTGTGTTGGTCCCATGCTCATTGGTATCGTCATAAATCTTTTCTTTTATGTTGACCACATTGTTCTTCTGGAGAGGAGTCATTATGATCTTGAAAGGAAAATAAAAATATTCCCAGATATTTGTTCCAAAAAGGGTATAACTTTTAATATTGACAAAACAAAAGTCATGATAATTAAATTCAAAAAGGTCGCATATGATACTTTCATATATGATAACAACTTGGAGGACGTTCCATCACAAGCTTGACTAGAATAATAGCATTGAGAAAGGATAAATGGTGGATGTAAAACTTATTATGGACTTGAAAATAATTATAAGTCATCAGATATTTGGATATGATATAAGATAAGATAAAAAAAACTCTTCTTTGAGACACTTGCCACCCTTGTTATTTTATATAGATGTGACAATTGGGGATGGAGTTTTCTAGAGAGTCATGGAGGAAAATAGAACAAGTGCAAAAGAAATTTATAATCTACAATTTCAAGAGTAAAGTAAATACAATTTATTATATCCTCCCCATCGATGCAATCCTTTCCCCCATTGAAAGCATGACCATGAATAAGTATCTTATGTATAGGAAGAGGTTGAACAACATGGAAGACAATTTTTTTTCTAAAATTGGTTTTAACCATAGTAAAAAAACACCACCTTCAACTCATGTATGAATGACATAAGGATTCATAGTCTTGACTAGACCATTGGTTGATAAAGGAGAAGATCATTTTGCAAAATAAGGATACTATTAAAATATATTTCTACATCAAAATTTAAAGAGAAATTGTGGGGTGATAAAGAGTTCGATGGACAAAAAAAAAAACTAATATATTATAAGGAGGTAATCAAATGAAATCTCAAAAATAGAAAATATATCTTTGTCTTGACTAGTGTAGAGAAGACAATAAACATTGCTAAAATAAGAACACATACTCATAAGCTCCATAGTGAAACTGGGAGTTTATCAATTTCTAAAATTCCATGGAATGAGGCTAAGAGGGTTGATGATGAAAAACACTTTCTCTTAGATTGTGCATCTTATACTCACATTAGATCTAAATTTACAAATATTTGTCACACTATCAACCTCCTTGAGATTTTAATTTAACAAAATTATGGTAATATTGAAAGACTTTTCTTAATGAGTTTTCAGCATATAAATAAAATTAAAAAAAATAAAAAAAAAATTCTTACCCGCTCAAGGTCTAGTAGACCATTTCATTCTTAGTGGAGGTTAATGATCATCATTATTAAAATCGTGAAACAATTTCAATATATGTTCTCTATCTTTTTTATTTTTATTTTTTAAATTGTAATTAAATTGTAAATTAATTAAAATTAATTAAACTATTTAAAAAGGTGATCTAATTATTTTAATATTTCTATTTTTTTCTTAGCATATTTTATGGTCAATTTTATTCAAAATTCTCTAAATTTTTTTTGGAATTATAAGTTTTCATTACGTACTTATACAAGTTTTAAAGGACATTAAATCTATTTGTACATTTCAAAATATAATTTAAATAATAAAAAATTACAATCTTGCCAAAAATAACATTATTAAATTTTAGTTAGAAAAAACCAAAAAACATATAACAATTACATTTTACTTTTCGTTTTAATTCTTATAAAAACCAATTTCACTAAATCTTGTTTGGCCTTTCCCAATTTAATTTTAATCCAAATTTAATTTCATTATCGTAACTACCTCGGACTTGGTTATATGGTTTGAAAATTGTAGAGGATTTTTAATATGTTCATTCTACCTATCATGAAGGACTAGAAAATTGGATGATCACATACGAGTATTTTGAAGCCTTTAATAAAGGGAAGCTTACCAATTAGTCATTAATGAATAATATTAAACTAATAAAAGAAGTTGTTAAGGGAAGAGGGTGACGTCAAAGAAATAAAATAAATAAATAAATAATAAAAGAAATGAGAACAAAAAAGAAAATATGAGATGTTCAAAAAAATAAAAAATAATAATTGAACAAAATAAAAATAAAATAAGATAAGGAGAGAATGAGGGGTTAAGAGGAAAAAAAAATGGGACCAAGGGAAGAAAATAGAATTAATTATAGTAAGAGACATATTTAAATAATCTATTGAACTTTAGCAAGATATAAGAACATATGATATATTATACAATAGGGTTTATGCGAGGGACGATTGGGGGACAGCGAAATAACGAAAAAGCGGAACAACGAATGAATAGCTAGGGTTTCAGGTTTCTGAGCTCCATGGAGGCATGCAAAGGGGGGAGCTCCACTCCCTCCTACAGGCAGGCAGTGGCCAGTCGCGGTAAGAAACCTTTAGAATCTGTCAGAGGGTCTGCAGAAGAAAGGAAAAAGAATCTGGAAGAGGATCAGGAGTTTACCAAACCAAGGGAGGTCAGTAGCATGAAAGACAATGAGGAAGAAGACAAAAAACAGGGAGCAGAAAACAAGGCATAGAAGGGGCCATGTAAACCCAAGATTGAGGTCACTCCCAGAGTAGTTTTAAATGATCCTGCTCTGTAGGCACATAGGGACCACATGCGGACCTATGCTATCATTTGTAAATTCATGGGATTATGGCCCACTGAAAAGGCATTACAAACGTGGATTAAATACCATTGGAAACTGAAAGGAAGTATAGACCTACACCTTGGGTCAAAGGGATTCTTCACTGTGGTCTTTACAAATATTGAAGACAAAGATAGGGTGTTTGAAGGAGGACCCTATTTCTATGCGGCAGCAGGCCTCTACATGCGGCCGTGGATGATGAATTTTGTCCCAGAGCGAGAAACTTTTACTTCAGTCCCAGTCTGGGTAAGACTCTACTCCTTACCTCTTGATTACTGGCAAACGAAATCATTATCTGCCATAGGTAATAAACTAGGGCATTTTGTTAAAGCCTCTGAGGCCACCAGAAGGGGAAAATATACTTCCTTTGCAAGAATATGTGTAGAGATGGACCTATCGGGAGCCCTACCAGATGAGGTTATCTTGGAAGTTTTTGATGAAGAATGGGTGCAAACAGTAGATTATGAACATATTCCTTTCAGATGTCACATATGCCATGAGCATGGGAATCTATTTAGAGACTACCCTCTCAGCAAAACAAAGAACAAAAGTAAAACAACCACAACGAAAGACACTGAAATATTTCACAAAGTGGGTCATAGAGGAAAAGAGGGAAAAAGGAGGGCAAAGCAACAACAAACAGAAGGGCAACAGGCGAGTTTGAATAGGTTCCAAGTTCTCAAAGAAGAGGAAGAAATACCAAAAGCAGATCAGGTAATGGAAGGAAGCTCAGGGGAGAAGGAGAAAGAAGAAGACAAGGAACAAGCACATGATGCTACTAAACAGAAGGAAACAATGCTGAGCGATGGGGAACTTGAGATGGATCAAGAAATGACTCAGAGTGAGATGGAAACAAAGGATAATGAATTGTAGGAGATTCTGGAAAGAGAAAACCTAGATCTGGAAGGATTCTTGAAATAGGGCACCATTGGAGGGGTAGACTTAGTACCTCAAGAAGAGTTCAACCGAGTACAACAGCTGTTTCTATGGAAAACTCAGGCCAAAGAGCAGGAAAGGCAAAATACCAATGAAAGGCAGGGCAACGAAGGAGTGAAAACTATGAAAACTACACCAGGATTAGCTCCTAGAAACCCAGGAAAGAAACAAGGCAGGAAAAAGCAGAATGAGCTATTGATGGAATGTGGAAAGCTAATGATAGATTCAGGTAAGATGAAAGACCTATCCAGTTACTCTTTCACAAATCTTTAATAATGAAGTTCACAACTTGGAATATTAGAGGTTTAGGTAGTAAAAGAAAACAAAGAATACTTAGCAATAGAATGAAACAAGAAGCTCTGGATATGATCTTTATCCAGGAAACTAAATGTTCCATTCAAAAAATCAAAGAAATTCATAGTAAATGGCTCAATAGATTTGAGTTTCTAGAAGTTAAAGTAGATAACACAACAGGAGGCATACTCACTCTTTCGAACCCCCAAAAGATTGGCATCATAGATGTTGAGGCAACTAGGAACTATTTATCGGTTATTATTCAGCTTGTAGGAGATAGCGAGACTTATCTGTTACGACTGTTTATGGCCCACAAAGACTGGATGACAAACTCAGATTTCTAGATTCTCTTGTAGAACTAAGAGATAGACATGCAGGAGTTCCATGGATCATGGGTGGGGACTTCAACATGATCAAATCACTGTCGAAAAAAAAGGGGGTACAAGAACGTTAAGCAAAGATTCTATAGTATTTCAAACTTTCATAGATAATATGAAGCTAGTTGACACTGAAATGAATAATGGCCTCTTTACTTGGAACAACAAGAGAGGAGGGGAGTCTCAAGTAGCCTCAAAGTTAGAGAGATTCATTATTTCAGAGGACCTTATGCTCACAGACAAGGAAATGATAGTGAAAATTCTCCCCTTTGGAGGCTCGGACCATTGGCCTGTTCAAATGGAGGTACAAGGTATTTGAATCCCCAAGAATAGACCTTTCAGATTTGAGAATATATGGCTTACCCACCCAGATTTTATCAGCAACATAGCAAGATGGTGGAAAGAAGATCTACATATTCAGGGAACAAGAATGTTTCTGCTCCATAAAAGACTAAAATACATCAAGCTCAGACTCAAAGATTGGAACAAGAATGAATTTGGCAATATTTTTGCAGCGAAAAAAGAGGTTGAAGATAAAATGCAGACACTCAATCAAACTCTTATTACAGAGGGTTTTGATAGAGGCAGAGATGAACAAGTCACCAAACTTCATCAAGACTGGGAGAACTTATGTAAACAAGAGGAAATATATTGGAGACAAAAATCTAGAGTGCAATGGCTAAAAGAAGGGGAATGAAATACCAGTTTTTTCCATAGATCCACCATGGCAAATAGATCCCACAATAGGATCTATTCAATCAAGGACGAGGAAGGTCATCTTCATAATTCCCATGAAGAGATTGAAACTGTGTTAGTCCAACACTTTCAAGGTATAACGAAGGAGACCAATGCAGACAAAGATCATTTTATCAGAGACTTAACTAGGCATATACCTAGACTAGTTTCAAGAGAGGATAATTTCAATCTCAACAGGCCAGTGACTGAAGAGGAGGTAAGTGAGGTAGTTAAGGAGATGTAGAATGGAAAAGTGCCAGGCCCTGATGGTTTTAATGTGGATTTCTTTAAATCCTGTTGGAGCATTGTTAAACAAGATATTGTGAATATAGTGGAGGATTCTAGGTTGGATAAAACTATTTTGAAGGCACTCAATACTTCTTTCATCTCCTTGATCCCCAAACAAGATAATTCTCTGACTCTAGACAAATTCAGACCCATAGCTTTGTGCAATGTGGTGTATAAAATAATATCCAAAGTGGTTGCCAATAGACTAAAACCCATTCTTCCTACTCTAGTTTCTATGGAGCAGTCAGGTTATGTGGAGGGTAGACAAATTCTCAATAACATCATTCAAGTGCATGAAGTGGTACATTCATTGTTAAGCAATAGGAAGGCGGGAATGATCATGCAATTGGACCTTGCCAAAGCTTATGATAAATTGAATTGGACATATATTAGGAAGGTCCTTCTAGCCTTTGGCTTCGATCATAACTGGGTGAGATGGGTTATGGCATTGGTCACTTCCTCCAGCTTTTCAATTTTGGTCAATGGTTATCCTTCCAAGACCTTTACTCCTTCAAGAGGTCTCAAACATGGAGATTTGCTCTCTCCCTTTCTCTTTATCCTCATGATGGAAGGACTTGGGTGATCCATCAAGCATGCAAAAGAAGGGGGTAACATCAAGGGTATCCAACTTTCTGAAACTGGAAAAGCTTTGTCCCATCAGCAATTTGTTGATGACACTATGCTGCAGGGAGTCCCCATGGTAAAAGAAGCTCTTGCTTACAAAAAAATCCTGCGTGACTTTGCCATGGCCACAGGTATGGAGGTAAATCTGTCCAAATCTAAGATTTTTTTCTTTAATACTAATGTAGCTATTCAGAGAAATATCTCTAGAATTATGGGTTTTCAAAGGGAGGTCCTTCCTTCCAAGTACCTGGGAGTCCCTCTAACTGATAAACCTTTGCACAAAAGCATCTGGGAGCTGGTAATTAATAAGATGTAGGACAAAATCAGAAAATGGACTATCAGATCTTTAAATTTGGCGGGTAGGTTGGTGCTTACAAAAACAGTTTTGCAATCAATCCCCATCTTCATGCTTTCAGCTCTTCCAGCTCCAAAGGGAGTTTTACATCAATTTAGAACCATTCAAAGAGACTTTCTTTGGGGTAAGGGGTAGGAGAGAAAGAAATCAGCCTTAGTATCCTGGGATAAGATTTGCAAACCGAAAACCCACGGGGGTCTTGGACTGGATGATCCAGATTACTCAGCAAGGTTCTAGGAGAAAAATTATGGTGGTGTGAAAGAACCAAAGGCTCAATGGGCTAGTGTTTGGAAGGAAAAATATGCCAGCACTTGGCAAGATAATGATCACATAAGGATGACGGGTATCATAAAAGGATCCCACATTTGGAATAAGGCATGGGAGAACAGAGGCTTAGTGTAGAAAAATAGTTTTTGGGAGATCAGAGAAGGAGACCTGGCTTTGTTTTGGGAGGATAAATGGCAACAAGAACCTACATTGTTAAGAGAGGACTTTCTGGACCTTAAGAAAGAAATTGACACCAAAGGGCTTTTCAGGGTTAGAGATTTTTGGGAACAAACCAGTACAGAAGACAAATGGAGAACCTGGAAGAATTTAGAATTTGGGGATAATAACCCCTTGAAAGCAAAAGCAGATGCACTACTGACTATTTTGGAACAAAGGAAGATTCTTGTTTCAGAAGGGCATGATCAACTCAGATGGGGCAACAATAAAGAAGGTACCTTCAATATTAAGGAAGCCAAAAAGATATTGCTTGAGCGGGATTCCAATGCACCAGACAGAGTGTGGCAGAACCTGTGGAGGCATCAAGGTTGGATGAAAATCAAACTCTTCATGTGGTTGGTGCATCATAAAAAAATTCTGACTTGGGACAATATTAGAAAGAGGGGTGTTCTGGGACCTTCTAGATGCCAGCTCTGTGAAGCTCAAGAGGAGACAATGGAGCACCTTCTCAATGATTGCATCTTTACCTCTAGGTTGTGGGACACCTTTGCCACAATTTTTCAACAGATGGACAGGGACAGAGCAAGCATTATCAATACCCTAAATAACTGGAGATGAAACTTCTCTGAGTATGAGTTTCTTCGCCTGGCTTGGGTTTTAATTCTAGGCTTCATAATTTGGAATGTTTGGAAAGAAAGGAACAATAGAATTTTCAAAAATGTTCACAACACCACCCATCACATTTTTGAGAGGATCTTAAGACAGCTCAAAGAGATGGTGGGCACTATTGTGCAAAACTCCCCAAAAAACCCTCCTTCTGAAATAGAGATGCAGATTCTGCGTTGGTTGGGGATGCAGGGGCTTATAACAGGGGATGGTCAGGAAGGTTATGAATCTTGCTAATAAGCTAGATTATTGGCATCCTCCCCCTCAGGGTTTTCTGAAATTCAACATTGATGGGGCCTCAAAGGGCAACCCAGGTCTTGCTGGTTTTGGAGGAGTGCTACGAGATGATAATGGATGTATTCTCTTTATCTTCCATTGCCATCTGGGAAGAGCTACAAATAATATGGCTGAATTAATGGCTCTTGAACAAAGTTTAGATTTCCTGAAGCAGGATAATCTCCAGAATATTATTATTGAAGCCGATTCTGAGTTGATCATTAACTCGGTTAAAAGAATATGTTGTGGAACAGAGCCGGAAAAAGTCTCAAGTCATTGGAGGCTAATCCAGGTCTTTCAAAGGATACAAATTCACCTCCTAGACTTATGCATAGTGAGTTTCACTCATGTCCAAAGGACAACCAATAAATTGGCAGACATTATGGCCAATCAAGGAGTAGTATGCACTAAAAACAGGGTCAAGTTGATATGGTGAGAGATGTCTCAGAACAGATTAAGGGAGCAGTGTTGTAGTCAGGCGGAAGAGGACAATAAGATTTTCCGAAACAGGGCCATGGAAATAGGACTTGATTGACTTTTTTGCAGTATAATGACACTTGTAAGAGTGCTTTTGGATTGCAGGTATTTGATTGGCAACAACGAACCAGAAGTTTCAGGGAGATGGCTGGAAAAAGGGAGCTTCATCTTCCTTTGGTCGGGCACCGGAATCCAGTCTTTCGCGGCAGCTGCAAAACCCCGTTTTGTGTCTGCGGTAACTTTACCACCCTTGAAGTGGTTTCCGATGTATCGCACCGCTTTCAGGCTGGAAGTGGTTTTTTTCATTTGGGTGCGATTCCACTCACCATGCAACACGTGGCTCAGAGTGGGGAGGAAATACCACCCCTCATCGTGCGGTAATCTTCGGTGGGTTAAGGTAGCGCGATATGATTTGCAACCATTGGATCAATCGCGATCAACCTATAGCCAGGATTCATCGAGCTAGTTGGTGGGTTTGAATTGGAGGTTAATGCTCGAGCTGTTTGCTCGTACCATCTGGAATCGCGCGCATATGACGGATTTCGGGAGGAAAAATTAAACGATGGTTATGTGAAAAATGGACCCGATGTATTTATCAATTAAGATCTACTGACTCCATCGGGTCCGTTTTACCTGTTAAACGGTGTGCTTGTTAGCCACCTGATTTGTCTCTCAGTCGCTGGATCTTTAGATCAGGATCTAATGGCTAGTTGTGGGCTTAAGACTTTTGTATACTATTTCTTTTTAAATTGAATAGAAGGATCCGCTCTTGCCTTAGCAAAAAAAAGATATAAGAACTTATAAATATGAAGAAATATGAATGAAAAAATGAAAATATCAGAACAAGGATAAAGGGCAAAGAAAATAGGTAAAGGTATTTCTTAAAATATCAACAAATAGTAGATATATATGTGTGTGTGTGTGTGTGTGTATATATATATATATATATCTATATATATTTGGATACAATATAGGAATGAGAGGAGGATAAAAAAGATAAGAGTATACAAGATCACTAGATTAAAATAAGGACTAACAGATAAAGATGAGAAAAAATATAAGGATGGAGCAAAGGAAAAAAGGGGACTTGGAAGGAGGAAAATGAGAGGAAAGGTGGGGGTGGGGTGGATAATAGGTTTCCAAGAATGACTTAATCTATAGCCATCTTCTCTATTAAAGTTGATAGGGTGTTTCTCTATTTCGAGGGTTTCTCTAATGATTTTGGAGTTGTAAAACAGAAAAAAAACGCGAGGATTTTGGATTGATCAAAGAAGATCAGATGTTTGGAATTCAAACAATGGCCATCGATGGTAGACTTTCATAGGCAAAAATTGTTGGTATCAACAAGATGTTCTTTAAGGCAAAATTTGAAAGGATGAGCAGTCTAACCAATATATGACTTCCCATACAAACATGGAATTTGGTAAACCATGAGCATAGCACGGGGTTAGACTTATTTTCAGTTGATCAGAACATCTGCTTCAAAGTTTTAAGGGGTTTAGAAATTGTCTTAATGTTCCTTTTTAACAAGATTTTAGCAATAAGGTTAGTGGTCCTTTTATGTAAGGGAGGGAGACTTGGACTTGAAGAGGAGATGAAACTGTTGGAAATAATACTGAGAGGGGGGGTGAATCAGTATTATCAAGTCAAATCTTCCCTTTTTCAAATCTAGATAATATACGCTACTTCAGTTAATTAAACCCGCGTATATACGCAACTATGTAGAAGAAAACCCGCGTATACAATGCAAACTTATAATTTACTTTATCCTTCAGATGTTGATTGTTAATCTGTGTATCAGAATTAAATAATCAGTAACCAGAGTAGAAGACAATCACACACAAGAACACAAGATATAAGGTGGAAACCCAATGTGGGTGAAAACCACCTGCTGCAATTCGTCTCTATCTTCTTTTAATTAGAAACTTCTTTTTACAATGTACTGGTGCAGTCCTTTACCAGTACGCAGGCTGCATTCTGCAGAGAGCTACAATCCTCTCTCGTTCTCCAGCTTCTCTTGGAAGGGAGCTGCAACCCCCTTAGCTCTTGCACTAGCCAAGATACTAGTACGTAGGTGCTGGCCTATAGAAGGCTACAACCTTCTCCTTCTTCTAGGGACCACGTTTCATAATTTTTCAGACTGGATCCACATCAATCAAATATCAATAATTTCTGCATCAACCAATCATCTTTTCACCAATCAAAACTGAATCAAAATAAACACTTCTTTGACAGCTATACCCAGAACACAGTAACTGTAACCACACACCAATTCTGAACCCAGACCACTGCAGCAATAAACAGAAGCAGCTAGAACTTAAAATAAGATATGTACGCTACTTCACTATTCAGAAACCTGTGTGTATACGCTTCTGTGTCAAAGCCAACCTGCGTATACGCTTCTTTCCCTTAGCAAAACCGCGTGTATACGCGCCTTCGCTTCACTGAACCTGCGTATAGATCTATAAAGGATAATTCACTCTATCACAAATTCAGACACTGATTAGCCCAGAGAATCAGATTTATAGATCAAGCATGCGCCACATATAACAAATCAAAATCATACAAAGATACTATCATTCAAGCCTTAATATTATGACCCATCAATAGAACTTATCCTTCTCTTTGCGCTTAGGTTCCTCCTTCATTCAGATCCAGATCTGCATCATAACCGCAATCATCAATATTTCAGATCTAGCACTTATTAGATATTCAATTAATTCATATGATCCTTTTCCAAATGATCTCCTTCGCCTTTTATAGTCTTAGGCCTTTCTCAATACCACGGTCCAAAACCATAATAAAACAATACCAAGGACCCAATACTTGGGATCAACACTTCTGACGAGATACCATGGTCCAAAACCATAGGTTCAAATACCAAGGACTAACTACCACAGACCAAAAGTAAGTTCTCCAACATATACGCGCTTTTCCTTGCGTGAAAGTGCGTGTATACGCATATGCGCCTTTGTAACGTCTAACCCACGTGTATACGCGCCTTAGTCTAGGTGAACCTGCGTATATGTCTTTTCCTTCATTCTGAAAGCCTGAACTGAGATCTGTCACCAGAGAGAGTTGCCATCAAGGACAACACCTGTGCCATAGCTCCAAACTTGTGCCATAATGCCAACAATCTCCCCCTTTGGACTTGATGGCAACCCCAAGATTCTCAAAGTCATTCTCCCCCTTTGTCATCAAGGGCAAAGGGTTGTGCTCCCCCTGAGTACATGCTGAAATCTCTCTGCTGCTGTGCTGACCATGCTCCCCCTGATTGTAAGCAAGATCTGCAAAGAGATGTTCTTCAAAAAGAACCATGACTTATACAACATAAAGGACCTTCCTATGACCAAAAGACTCAATACATACATTCATCACCTAACCAAGTGGGGATCATCCACCCAACCAAGTGGGGATACATCAGAAAGTTACATATGACAACCAAGTACATTATATCTTCATCCCAGGCATAGTGGGGAAACCAAAATAGGCCGTTACATGACCTTGAGACCTTAAAAGAGATACATGACATAGAGACGAAATAACTAGAGCAAGACTTATGAAAGTCACCAATAACTGATATCAGCAGCATTTGTCAATCACCATTCAGATCAGAAATCAAGATTTCCTTCTGTTCTCCCTCTGCCTTTGTTTTCACCTGAAGCCAACAACAGCTGTGAACTAGAACCAAAAGCTTCTAAGATAATGCCAACAATGCATCATTAGAAGTTTATCTGCTCCCCCTAAACCTGCGCCGGATGGTCTCTGTCAGACCCATATCAGAATATCTTCAACCAGAGCCTCTACTGATATCCATCAAACCTCCATATACGCGACTGTCTCTGCACAAACCGGCGTATGTATGCGGATCCTCCTCAGGCAACACGCGTACACCCATTTTTCTCTGAAACAGACAAGATTTAACAGCAAGATGATGCATCAACTACTCCCATCTTCTGTCTGAGGTATTCAAAAGTTTCCCTGGGCAGTGGTTTAGTGAGAATATCATCAACTTGTTCCTTAGAAGGAACATACTCCAATTTGACCTTTTGTTCCAACACTTGTTCCCAGAGAAAGTGATACTTGATCGGTATGTGCTTGGTCTTTGAATGCATGACTGGGTTCTTTGAAATGCTGATTGCACTTGTATTGTCACATAAGATGGAGATAGGTGGTGTACAAGTGATTTGAAAATCCTGTAAAGTTTGCATCATCCAAAGGAGTTGAGTGCAGCAAGATGCAGCAGCCACATATTCCGCTTCAGCTGTAGATAAAGCAATCGAACTTTGTTTCTTGCTGAACCAAGATACTAATCTGGAACCCATGAAGAATGCACCCCCACTAGTGCTTTTCCTGTCATCCACGCTTCCGGCCCAATCTGCATCTGTATAAGCATGAAGTGTGAGATCTGTATCTCTCGGATACCATAAGCCATAGTTTTGAGTTCCTTGAAGATACTTGAAAATTCTCTTCACTGCCTGAAGATGAGTTTCCTTTGGATTTGCCTGAAATCTTCCAACTATTCCCACTGCATGCATGATGTCTGGTCGGGTACCAGTCAAATAAAGTAGACTTCCAATCATAGATCTATAGGTTGGTTGATGCACTGTTGCTGATTCATCATTTGCACTGAGGCTGCATCCTATAACCATGGGGGTACATACTGGTTTTGCATCTTCCATGCCATATTTCTTCAAGATCTGCTTGAGATACTTGGTTTGAGACAAAAAGATATCGCCTTCATTTTGTTGGATTTGCAATCCAAGAAAATATGTCAGTTCTCCAAGCAAAGACATTTCAAATTTTTTTTGCATCACCAAGGCAAAGCTTTGACTCATAGCTTCTTCATTGCTGCCAAAGATAATATCATCTACATACACAACAAGTATTAGCAATTTGTCATTTTCAATTTTTATATAAAGATTGCTATCTGCTGATCCTTTTGAAAAACCTTGTTGATGAAGGTATTTGTCCAAACGATAGTACCAAGCCCTTGGAGCTTGTTTAAGACTATAGAGGGCCTTCTTAAGACGACATACAAGATTTGGATCATTCCCAAGAATGAAACCATCTAGTTGCTCAATGTACACTTCTTCTTCTAAGTCTCCATTCAGAAAGGCTGATTTTACGTCCATTTGAAATACTTTGAACTTCTGAAAGCTAGAGAGAGCAAGGAACATTCTGATGGCCTCAAGTCTAGCAACGGGAGCAAAAGTTTCTTCAAATTCTATTCCATCTTGTTGAGCATACCCTTTACAGACAAGTTTGGCCTTGTTTCTAATTACTTCCCCATTTTCATTCAACTTGTTTTTGAAGATCCATTTTGTCCCTATGACATTCTTATCTTTTGGTCTAGGAACCAACTCCCAAGTGTTATTCTTTTCGATCTGCTCAAGTTCTTCATCCATTGCCTTGACCCAACATTCATCCTTGCATGCCTCTTTTACATTTTGTGGTTCACTGGAGGAGAGCAATGCCAAATAGCTTGAGGCTTCTGCAATTGTTCTTCTAGTTTGTATACCTGCCTCTTTCTGCCCCAAAATTTGAGATTCTGGATGATTCTTCTAAACGTACCTGGATGGAGTCTTCTCTTCTATCCTTATCTGTTCCTCTGGTGCCTCTTGAGGTTCTTCTTCATCATCAGTCTGATTTGAAGGATGGTCTTCATCCTCTTCGATATTTTCATAATTTACTTGCCTAGGAATGTTTCCTTCTTCATCAACCACTACATCAATGCTGTCAACAATTCTTCCAAGTATTTTATTGTAACACTTATATGCTTTGCTGTGGGGAGAATAACCAAGGAGAATGCCTTCATCTGCTCTAGGTTCAAACTTGCCAAGATGTTCATCATTATTCTTAATATAGCATTTGCTTCCAAAAATTTTGAAATGTTTTACCGAAGGAGTCTCACCATACCAGAGCTCATGAGGAGTTTGAGTGCTATTCACCCGGACATTTGTTTTGTTGAGAATAACAACCGCAGCAAATGCAGCTTCACCCCAGAAGGTTGCGAGAGTTCCAAATTCATCAAGCATAGCACGAGCCATTTGTTGAACCGTTCTTTTCATCCTTTCCACTACTCCATTTTGCTGAGGAGTCCTAGCTGTAGAGAATTCCTTTCTTATTCCATGTTCTTCACAAAAATCGAAAAATTCATTCGAGGTAAACTCCTCACCTCTATCAGACCTGAGGCATTTAATTTTGTGATCTGATTCGTTTTCAACCAAGGCTTTGAAAGATTTGAATTTTTCGAAGGCTTCGTCTTTGTGCTTCATAAGTCCTATCCAAACCATTCTGGAGAAGTCGTCAATGAATAATATAAAGTATTCTTCTCCTCGAGGTGACCTTTTCCTAGATGGACCACATACATCTGTATGGACTAGTTCAAGAGGCCTGCTAGCTGATCCTTCCTTCTCAGGGAAGTTAGTTCTGTTTTGCTTACCAAACTGACATGATTTGCATATTGTATTGTTTGGAATTCTGATGTCAGGAAGACCACGAACTGCCTGGTACTTGCATGCTTTCCTTATCTGTGAAAAGCTTAGATGCCCCAACCTCCGGTGCCATAACCAATGTTCATCATTTTTGCTCAAATAGCATTGTTGTTGTCCTTCTTCAAATATGTATAAATTATTTGGAGTTCTTATGCCTTTGATCACTGTTTTTCCTGTATCAAGATCACGAACACTACATCCATTTGATCGAAATATTACCTCAGTTACTTGATCGCACATCTGACTGACACTCAGTAGATTATGCTTCAAGCCATCAACATACAAAACATTTCCAGCTTTGACTTTTTCTTTCAACTGAACAGTGCCTTTTCCTTTTATGATTGCAGGGGTATCATTTCCAAAAGAAACTTTCTTTCCTTTTTCTAAAGCACTATATGATTGAAGCTTTTCTTTATTACCTATCATATGCTTCGAACATCCACTGTCGATGTACCATTGATTTTCCTGTCCTTCTGCATATAAAGCTATCCCACATCTTTCTGGTTGCGGTTCCTTCATTCTCCATGTTCTGGCACTTGAGGTTTGTTCCTTTTGAGTTGTCTTCCGAAACCTGCTCGTGCATTCAGAATCTTCATGGCCGAAGTTATTACAAATAGAACATTCAATTTCATTTTCAAGGGCGGAAAAGTTGTTACAGGTCCTTTTCGTGATTCCAGTCATACTTCTTTGTTTTTGAGCTTCTCTAGTCATGATTGTCTTATAGGCAACACATTGAGCTGCTTTGTGGCCAAAGTTATGGCAAGAGAAACATTGGCCATTGAAGAAACTCCTGTGATTATCAAATCTATCAACCAACCGATTGTGGTTTCTACTGACATCCATTCTTGAGGCCAATTGGGAAGATTTTACCTGTGGCTGGTTGTGGCTTCTGTTTGTCCTTAAAGTAGATTGCCCCTAATTTTCCTGATAGTCTTTGTTCATTCTTGAGGTAAACTGTCCCTGATTTACCTGATGATTTCTTTTAGGCCTTTGCTTGCTCCTCCTTGCTGCATCAAGATAACTTTTGGAGGTGGATGCTTGAGATGCTTCTCCATTATATCCCAGACCTGTCTTGATTGGTGGATAATGCTGCACATTGATAATCTCATCCAGAGTTTCAGATCCTTTAACAAATTTAAGATTAAGAGATTTTGTTTTCTCAATCTCTTTTCTAAGACCAACAATTTCACATTCCAATTTTTCTTGATGTTTTCCCTTTCAGCCAGTTGACAATGTAGAGAATCAATAATCACTTTTTTCTCTTCTAAACAAATTTTGAGTTTAGAAATCTCTTCATAAAGACCTTCTTCATCTATAGCATCCATGTAATCATCATCTTCAAAAGCCATTAAAAGTTTATAATTATTACCTCGTTCATCTTCATCACTATTTGAGAGTCCATCACTGTCTTCATGAGTGTAATAGCTTTTCTTATTTGCATTCTGTTTCTTGTTCCATCTAACAGGTTCCTTCCCCTTGTCAATCTTATCCTTATGAGGACATTTGGCAGCATAGTGACCGACTCTTCCACAAGCAAAGCATTTGAAAGGTAACTTACCTCAGAATCGTCCAGCACCCCGTTGAAGGTTTTTGACAAAATTTGATTCTTCTTCTTCTTCTTCTGACACGTGTCCTGACTTATAGTAATCTCCTTTGCCTGAAGCCTTGAAGGCAGCTTCTCTCCTGTGTGATGATTCTCCTTTCCTCATTTCATAAGTAGTCAGAATTTCGTGCAGCTGTGACATGGTAAGGTTTCGTAGATTCTCTTTTTCTTCTATTGCAAAAACTTTAGATTCAAACCTAGGGGACAAAGATCTTAGAACCTTTTCAACCACAACAACCTCTTTTATTTCTTCACCGAAATTTTTCATACAATTAACAATCTCATCTACACGAAGGAAATAGTTAGCCACACTTTCATCATTGTGCATTCTGAGATTTTCATACTGAATTCTGAGGGTTTGATGTTTTGCTCGTTTTACCTGTTCATCTCCTTCATAGCTCAGAACAATCTTGTCCCATATTTCTTTTGCGGATTTATACTGCATAACCTTCACGAATTCTGATTGGGATAGACATCCTAATAGAGTATTGACAGCCTTTGCATTTCTGTCATATTTCTTCTTCTCAGCCGGATTTGTAGGAGTTGCTGATGGAAAAGTGTAACCTGTATCTATGATATCCCAGACTTCTGTACCAAGAGATTGAAGATAGGCAGTAACTCTTACCTTCCAATATACGAAGTTTGTCCCATCAAAAATTGGTGGCCTGATAGATGCTTTTCTCTCGTAGTTGCTTATGATGATGGATCTTCCTTCAAGCGATCAAGCTTCTTCAGAAGGACCTGCTCTGATACCAATTGTTGGAAATAACACTGAGAGGGGGGGTGAATTAGTATTATCAAGTCAAATATTCCCTTTTTCAAATCTAGATAATATACGCTACTTCAGTTAATTAAACCCACGTATATACGCAACTATGTAGAAGAAAACCCGCGTATACAATGCAAACTTATAATTTACTTTATCCTTCAGATGTTGATTGTTAATCTGTGTATCAGAATTAAATAACCAGTAACCAGAGCAGAAGACAATCACACACAAGAACACAAGATATAAGGTGGAAACCCAATGTGGGTGAAAACCACCTGCTGCAATTCGTCTCTATCTTCTTTTAATTAGAAACTTCTTTTTACAATGTACTGGTGCAGTCCTTTACCAGTACGTAGGCTGCAACCTGCAGAGAGCTACAACCCTCTCTCGTTCTCCAGCTTCTCCTGGAAGGGAGCTGCAACCTCCTTAGCTCTTGCACTAGCCAAGATACTAGTACGTAGGTGCTGGCCTATAGAAGGCTACAACCTTCTCTTTCTTCCAGGGACCACGTTTCATAAATTTTCAGACTGGATCCACATCAACCAAATATCAATAATTTCTGCATCAACCAATCATCTTTTCACCAATCAAAATTGAATCAAAATAAACACTTCTTTGACAGCTGTACCCAGAACAGAGTAACTGTAACCACACACCAATTCTGAACCCAGACCATTGTAGCAATAAACAGAAGCAGCTAGAACATAAAATAAGAGATGTACGCTACTTCACTATTCAGAAACCTGCATGTATACGCTTCTGTGTCAAAGCCAACATGCGTATACGCTTCTTTCCCTTACCAAAACCGCGTGTATACGTGCCTTCGCTTCACTGAACCTGCGTATAGATCTATAAAGGATAATTCACTCTATCAAAAATTCAGACACTGATTAGCCCAGAGAATCAGATTTATAGATCAAGCATGCGCCACATATAACAAATCAAAATCATACAAAGATACTATCATTCAAGCCTTAAGATTATGACCCATCAATAGAACTTATCCTTCTTTTTGCGCTTAGGTTCCTCCTCCATTCAGATCCAGATCTGCATCATAACCCCAATCATCAATATTTCAGATCTAGCACTTATTAGATATTCAATTAATTCAGATGATCCTTTGCCAAATGATCTCCTTCCCCTTTTATAGTCTTAGGCCTTTCTCAATACCACGGTCCAAAACCATAATAAAACAATACCAAGGACCCAATACTTGGGATCAACACTTCTGACGAGATACCATGGTCCAAAACCATAGGTTCAAATACCAAGGACTAACTACCACGGACCAAAAGTAAGTTCTCCAACATATACGCGCTTTTCCTTGCGTGAAAGTGCGTGTATACGCATACGCGCCTTTGTAACGTCTAACCCGCGTGTATACGCGCCTTAGTCTAGGTGAACCTGCATATATGTCTTTTCCTTCATTCTGAAAGCCTGAACTAAGATCTATCACCAGAGAGAGTTGCCATCAAGGACAACACCTGTGCCATAGCTCCAAACCTGTGCCATAATGCCAACAGAAACAAGGTGATTGGAATTGTGATTAGAGATGGTCTTGATTGCTTTATTGATGTGAGAAGAGCTATAGTGATTTTGTCTAAATGCTTGGAACAAGAAATAGTACATGATTACATGTGAAAACGATAGAAAAGTTTGATGTGCAAAAGTCATAGTGGATTTTTGGAATTTTATTTAAAGAGGACTAAGTAAAACATTATAATAAAAAAAACAATAATATATTAATTGACGTTAATAAGGACTAAATTTGATATTTTGTAAAAAGTCAAACTTTTCCTTACAAATTTTTTAAAACCTTAAATTTTATTGTAATAATATAATAATTTTAAAACCTTAAATTATATTGTAATAATATAGTATTTTTATTGTTAAAAACTTATGTTAGTGTTATTCGCTTTAATATCAAAATATTTAAATTTTTGTTTGTTTTTTTTAATAAGAATGACCCATCATGACTTTCAACTTGTTCAGTTTTTGTATAATAGAAATTCACATATTTCCAAATCCAAAATATAGGACCTAGATAAAAGCTTAAGAAGGGAATTAAATTGGCTAAATACCACTAAAGCTATCGTATTTTGACAAAATAATTTATATAATTATAAAACTTAATGGTATACAATTTATTTTATAAAAACTAATTTATTAAATAGCTATCGTACTTTGACAAAATAGTTTATAAAATTATAAAACTCAATGGTATACAATTTATTTTATAAAAACAATTTATTAAATATAAGAAAGTTGATGATCATAAATTAATATTCGAATGATCTTATACGAGGAAAACCATTTATAAACAACGTAATCTATTTAATGGATTATAAAATGATTCATGTTTCACTCCATATATATATAAAGATTCGTGTTTCATGATATATATAAATATATATGTTATATAAATATTTAGATACAAGAATAATTATTTATTAAAAATTTAATCATTTAAATATATAAATTTATGTTTTTATTCTGTTGAGAGGTATTATGTAGTTTAGGTAGTTCGGTAGAGATGTTGTAAAATGATACTTTTATCAATTAAAATTAAAATAAAAGATTTAAAAATAATAATTATAAAATTTAGTTATAATGGCTTTACTTATTGTTGTTTATAAATTTATGTTATTGGATAGTTCATCGTATGATGAAGCTTATTAAAGGATTGAGGAAATTTATTATGAAATGTAAGTATATAAATTTAGATTTATTTTTACTCCACACTTTATCTCTCCTAGTGCTTAGTAAATCCAAATTTAAATTGGATCTAGATTAATATAAAATTTTAATTAATTTAAAATAGATCTGGACTAACATAAAATCTTAATCAATTGAATATATTAAAGTGCACATTTTTAACCCTAACATATATAAAATTCATCTTTAAAACTATATATAAATAAGTATTATATTAATTATATATATTTAAAAAAAATATTTATTAAATTTATTAAAAAATTAAATATTGAGTATAGGAAGGTTTATGCTTTTTTTTTCATGAATATATTTACTGATTAAAAAAAGCCAAATTATTTAATAAAATATTATCAATTAGATATAAATATTATATTAATTATATATATTTAAAAAAATATTGATTAAAAATTTGAATGCTGAGTACGGGAAGGTTTATGCTTTTTTTAATGAATATACTTACGAATTAAAAAGGAGACAAATTGTTTAATAAAATATAATTAATTAAATATAAAAAGGTTCATGGCTCATGATGTTTATAAAAAAATTGGTTAGTAATTATATATGAGAAAACTTATTCATTACGAAGTTCAATCACGTGAAAAAAACCACATCTATATTTTTATATTATAAAACGAAAAGAAAAATATATATTTAATTTAATTTGAAAAATCAAATTAATAATATAATTAATATTTATGTAAAAATAAATATTGTATCTCAAATTTAATTCAAATTTTATAATAATAATAATAATAATAATTTTATATTAAATTAATATAAATTATTCAATTACTAAATTTTTATAATTAAATTAATTTAAAAATCTTCCATTTAAACACAAAATTACATACAATAAACAAATCACTTACAAAGTTTCTCATTAAAAATACAAAATTACACATCAACAATAGTAAGGAAAAAATAGTGGGTTTTATAAATTCTTTAAAAGTGTAAAAGTAATCTCATAATGATTATATAAAAATTTAAGAGATTTTATGGATAACAAAATTATATTATTTTTTTTTTAATTTTTATTATTGTCTAAATACTCAATCGAATATATTTAATTATTTAAAAGATAATAATATAAAAAAATAATATTTAATATATAATAATGATAATCATACATAAACATTTATTTGTTATATATAAATAATTATATATTGATTAATACATATATATAGATATATAATTTTTAATTTATATATATAGCTTTATTTCTTGTATATGTATTCGGTGAGGAGTTTGAACAGTTTATGCTTTTCCAGATCGAAAGCCAGTACTAGTACCAACTCACAATGATCGACAATGACTGGCGTATGATCTTTGAATGGTATGCATTTTCATTTCTTCCTCTCCTCTCCCTATTACATTGAATGTATTGAATGGAATATATTAGTGATGCTTTTTCTTAGTTTTATGTTGCATATTAGTTAACTAGGTGAGTGTATTGTAGATTGGATAAGGTATATATTTAATTTTAATATTAATAAAAAGATTATTAATTTAAGTATAGGGGTTTTCGTAGTGTATTATATTAGATATTAGTGTTTGGGATTCAACTACATTAATTAAGTCATTCATTTATGACTATTTCATGAGAGTTAGTTGTAACTGGCTAATTTCTCATAATTTTTGAATAGTCCACTTAACACTCATTGCATCGGGTGATGCTCACAGGGGTGAAGAAGTGGGATTGAAACTAGTGAAATGAATCACATAGCGTCAATATTTATATTATGGATATCGAGGAAGAGTAAGAGAGAAATGGTGATGTAAAGGATGGATCTAAGGTTTTTTCATCATGGGTGACGTAATTTTTCTTTTGGTAAGGTAGCTTTGGTTTTTTATATGGTTCTAAATTCCATATTTTGCAAGATGGTAAAATGAATAGATTAATTATGGGAAATGGTAGTAAGAGCTAAAATTATAATCACTCTTTTGTAAAGATGGTTTTTCACTTCGATTTTTGACAACTATGTAGAGAAGGAGGCGATATATTATAATATTTTTTACATTTACAAGTCTTAGTCTTGGTATGACTTATTTGATTCAAATATGTTTGTTAAGGAGAAGCTTCTCCCATGGGCACATATTCCTAGAACACCACTTCATCTCCAGCATTAAAAAAATATCTATACTGGTCAATGATGATTTGGGTTCCTTCTAATGTGCATCTTAGGAAGACCTATATAAGAGTTGTACTCCTCACATTCTAGTTTTGACTATTATTAATGGGGACCTTTTAGAGGCATTAATATTTGAATGGTGTGGAGATAAATGGAATTAAATTCTTGATTATGAGAACATATCCTTTCACTATTACTATTTCCATGTTGAAGGGCACTTATTTAGAGATTGCATACTCAAATCCTACGCTCAACTCAAACATTCTAGGGTTGGAATTAATCACGGTTCCTTGGATGGGAAGGGGATGCAATCTCTTTCTTGGAGTGATATTTGAAGGCTTTAGGGGTTACTATTCCAAAATTATTGAAAATTAGGTCACAATCCCAGTAGGTAAGGTCATTACTCAAGCTATTTTGTTGGATTCTAAGCTATTGGCATTTTTCTCATTCAATAGTTTCTTATGTGTGGATCACAATGCTTTAAATTTAGGAGGCATTCCCTCATCACATTATATGATATCAAAGGATGTAGATTGTTAGGGCAGACGCAGAGGTAGCTTAGTCACAAATGGAGGATATTTTTGTATTCAAGAGTGTAATGATAGAACACTTGATGGGCATTATACTAATTTTGGAGGAGGGTGCTCATGATGGTTTTGGTATTTTGAGGTTACCTTATCAAGGTATTGTTCTAGGACTAAATGTGGTGTAGGAGGATTTTATGACTAGGGACTCATCATATGTAATTTAGACTTATACAGGGACACAACAAAATATAGATATAGGCACAAACACAGAGATGCAACATAAATAAAAATTCATTTCATTAATATCAAAGAACCTAAATATGCTTACATATAGAAATGGAAATAAACTAGCTTGGGCGATGGTAGCTTATCTCTAAGAAGAGATGTGGCAGCTACATGCCTCTAAACTGTGTTCTAATGAGGTTCAAAGGTCTATTTATTATTGAGAAATAATGGAAAACCCTAAAAATCCAAAAACATGAACCTAGGAGATGAAGCACCAAAACCGTGGGCCCCGTTTGGGTAAATTTTTACATTAACTTCCCGAGATCCTAACTTTGGCACATGATTTCCATTTGGCTATCATAATACCTTGTTTTGAAGATCGTAAAGAGGAGGTTGAAAAAAATCTTGATATCTAATTAGGGACTTTTCTAGTCTCTATGTTTTCCCTAAAAACATATTTTAGTCCCTCAAAATGGCTCTGGAAGTTTAAGGCCCGAAAAACTATCAAAAATAGTAAATTGTGTGACAATTAAGGAAATTGAAAAGAAACAATAGTGGGGGTCCAAGTGGAATAGGCGGTGGCCACCAATATCCACCTGGACGAATATGAGTGCATAGTGGCGGGGTTCAATGAATGTGTTTTTGGGTAGGAAGTGGTTTTTCGTGATCATGTAGGTTTATTAGTTATTCATTGAAATATGTCAATCTCTCTTTAGATCCATCCTTAGTGAATAATATTAATCATAAGTAGAGAATTTAGTGCTTTAATTCCTTTGAATTATGTTATTGAATTAAAGGAAATCTTGTGACCTAATCTATTGGATGATTGTCCTTCAGAGAAAAAGGTGACTTCTTCATCCTTGGGTAGAGTCTCTAGACAACATTTCTTTGGAGTAATTATGACAACTATTAAACACTATCCATGACTTCTCTCTAGTCCCTTTTATGGATTTTTAGGTGATGTTTCGAAAATTTTAGGAAGGTGGATATTCTAGAAGTGTTGGTGATTGTTTGGGTATTTGGTTTAGTAGATCCCTTTCTTTCTCCTCTAACGGGTGTCTCTCTTTTGGATTTACTTTCCTATTTAATGGACACTTCAAGTAATCTAGGTGAATATATCAAATAAGAATTGGAGATTATCTCTCTTTTGGATTTAATTCCCTATTTAATATATACTTCAAGTAAGCTAGGTAAATTCTATCTCAAATCAAAATTGGAGATCCATCAATTTTAGAATCTATTGTAGTGGCTATAACTACCCTCCAAAATTTTGCCTTAGCTTTGTTTTGGAGCCTCCCTTCCAACCATCCTCAGCAAAATGTCTTGCACTGTCAAGTACCTGAGCTTCAATGGTTTTCTAGCAGCTTGCCGCCTGTGCATGATAGCTTGCTTCACTCCCCTCACAGGCTGTTACTCCAGACTTGGTCTAGTTGCTAGCTGAGAAGCTCCATCAAGAAATAGCGTAATTCTGAGGGGGAACCAACCTTCCCTCCAGAAATTGCACAAATCTGACTGGCAGCTTGTTGGGCTCAGAAACTGTGCAATCCTATTAGACAGGCTTCCTAGTGAAAACTGCACAATCTGGCCCAACAGTGCTGCTCAGCCTAGAAATTGCGCAATTTTGGGCAACAGTCAGCTGCTCCTCCAAGAAATTGCGCAATTATGGGCAGCAGTCAGTTGCTCCTCCCAGAAATTGTGCAATCCCTTTAGGCAGCCATCCCAGCTTCTTGCCAAAAACTATGAAAAATTTCCCCTCAGTCAAGGTGGTTGTTGCCTGTGCCCTAAAGTTAACCAATTCCACTCAGGACCGAGAAAAATTGACTTGCATGCATGGGATGATTTTTCTTGAAATAGTAAAAAGAAAAATGCAAAAGAATCCCTAGATTTTAGGGAGCTATTTTTAGTCGCTGGAGGTTACATGCAAAGATCGTTTTATAAACTTTCCTCCAGGTGTCACTTTTTCCTAGATTTGTTGCATGTGCGTCATGAGCCTCAAAATTATTTGTTCGATGCTTCAGAGCTCATTCTTCACATCAATCTTGGAGCTCTGACATACCAGAGCACATCCAGGAGTCTTCAACACATCCAGCTGAGCTATTTCCAGGTAAGCTCACTTAACTTGTCTTCTGCAACATTTCTCTCACTTTTTGTGTTTTGGCTTCTGTGAGTATTCTTAGCTTGATTTCAGTGAACACTTGCTTTCTTTTTCATCTACATTAGCTTGTAAAAGCACCGTTTCAGTTTTCGTTAGCATCTCACTGTTGTCGCATGCATGACATTGTTTTACATGAATGGTCACTGATTCAACGACTCATCTCACACACATGCATGTTGTTCCATTTTCTTAATCTTGCATTCACTATATGCACACATGATCATTCACCTCTACTTACACTCAGTATTGCCATGCATTCACATCTTCATTTTCTTTTAGTTTCCCGTCGGCAGGTCTGGGCAACCTTGGCCCAAACTCTGCCTCACTAAGACAACATTGCACAATTCTGAGAGGGAAGGCTCTGCCTTCCTCCCAGAAAATGTGCAATTATGGCCAGTGATTTTCCTCCAATATTTCCTTGCGCAATTATAAGAGGCAATGAATTCTAGCCCAAAAAATTGTGCAATGCACTCCCTGGGCATTGCATAATCCCAACACCCAATAGGCCAGTCCGCATTGCACAATCCCAACACCCAACAGGCCAGTCTAGATTGTCCATTGCGCAATTCCAGCAATCAACCAGCCTCTCGATAGTCTGGATTGCCTTTTGTGCAGTTCTGATAGTCAGTCTCCTAGCCTCCTAGTGAAAATTGCGCAATCCTTGTCAGTCAATCGCTAGGTATGTAGCATGTCATCCCTCAAGTTTGATTTGGTTTTAGCTTACATATTTCTTTCCATGCATGTCACCCTGTCTCAAGATAATAATAGGTGTTCATCCGTCTCTCAGTAGTGCATGATCAATGTCCTCCAAGAGAGTAGGATCAAAGGACACTGGTGGAAGCGCAACTGGAGCAACAATTGAGCGAGTGTTTACAAGTTTTCCGATTTATGAAGAGACCAAGCTGATTGTAGACAAAGACATCAAGCTAAAATGGCAAGAGGTCAATGATGCATTCTCAAGCACATTTGGGCAATATCTTGAAGACTGACAAGTCTATGTGAACATTCACAAGTCCAGCTTGTACCGGATTGCATGCAGGTATCCTGCGTTCCCATGCGCGGACATGATACATTGGATCATCTGGCACACCGATCTCAAGACGATGACATTAAGCAGTGTTAGTGGGACGGAGATTGCTACCTTTAGGGCACAAGATTATAAGAATATGTATCATTTTTCGAAGCCAGTGATCACCATGGAAACACCCTTCAAGATACCTAGCAACAATGGCAATTCTAGGGATATCTTGAAGAACTAGGTAAAGGAGCCTGCCAAATTTAGGATCACACCCAACCAGATTTACAAGACAAAGATACTATGGAAGGCGTATCAATAATTGGTCATCTTTTCATGCGCCATGTATGGCCAAGAGAGCATGGAGACCTTCCCACAGAGTTGGGTGATCACATTGGACCAATTGGTTAGTGAAGGTAAAGCATGCAACCGGTCTAACATGTTGGCTCACAGTGTGAAGGAACAAGTCACAGGAGCTTGATAGCCACCCAAAGGTCAATAAGTAGAAATCTATATGTCCATCTACATCTTGGATGCAATCTATGCCCGTTAGGAGTTCCCATGCATGAAGTGGGCAAGGACCTCGGCGGAAACCTCTGTCAATACTTATTGTAAATTGTTTTCCTAATGTAGCTTTAGAGGAGTTATCACACAGTTTTCAGATCATTTTTCTATCCTGGTGTACAAGATGATATCTGAGGAGGATCCACCTTGCATTTCGAAGGCAGCAATGGAGGCACTAATTGATATAGTGGATTAGTATGCCTCACCATCAGACACCTTCATACGGATGTACAACGGGGAGAAGCCTCACATGTTTTGCTGAAGTTTTCCATGGACAATCTCATCATGAAAGAGGTATCTTACCACATCTCGACATGACTGTTAGCTAGGCTGCACGAGAAGAAGAAGGAACCTTGGCCCACTCTTCCATTGTGGATCGGGTTGTACGAGATATAGAACCTCAAGCATGTGGGTGTCGAAACAGAGGAGATCAAGAAATGTCCTTTCGACGTCCAAAGCTTCAATTAGTATGACTTGCACTGTATTGTGAAAGATCACTGTGCGAGAGTACAATTTCAATGGATCCATGGGGCATGTCATTGGGTGGAGGAAGACCCATGGAGATATTGTTACAGTTTCTCTAGGCCAGTTGAACTGATTAGCATTGTTGTGGAATAGTTAGCGAAGCAGCATTAAGCAACATCGAGGATAGTACCAGCAGTCGGAGTAGCAGAGGTAAACATATCGGCATGTGACAAAGGCAAGAGAAAGATTGTCGATAGTGCAGAGGTGGAACAAAGCTGTAAGTTCAGAGTAGACCCACTTATGTAGAAAGCAGCTTTGGCAATAGAGGCCAAGAGGCAATAGCGCGGTAGGAGGATCGTGCAAAGGCATAAAGAAAAACATAGGATAGAGAAAAAAATGAAGGAGTTGCATGAGTTGAAGGAGCAACTCCAAAAGGAACAAGAGTTGCATAGATAGGAGAAGGAAGCGCAATAGGAATAGGTACAGTAGGGGGTGAAATATGTACAGACAGATGAAACTGTGCTCGTACAGGTAGTAGACTCATTCGAACAGGTGGCACCAAGCAGATATGGTGAGTAGTCCCTGGAGCAGGACTTCGCTCATGAGGTTGAACAAGCACTTGAGCATATGGAAACAGATATGGAGAAGCAAGATTTAGAGCAAGACATTGACCTCATGCCTTAACACCAAGATGTCAACCTACAAGCTTCATCGGATCAAGAAGCGAAGAAAGTCACAAGTGACAAGGAGACACTGAGATCCTTGGAGACAATCTGAGAGAAGAGATGCACAACATATCATTCGAAGGGTCACAACATAGATTTGTGCAATCACACAGAGTGTCTACTCCAGATGATCACATATCTCCTACATAGTTTGAGGAACGAGTGATCGTGTTTGACGTGTGCAAGCATCCAACAACATTGGCCGATGCTATTAGAGCATATGCTAAAGCCACTAGCTCGGGTGTTCACTTCTTGATAGCTAAGAACGAGTGAATGACTAAGGAGTTACAGATGACCAAGAAAGGAGGAGAACTGGTTCCAACATCCGCTCGAGCAGAGTTTAAGAAGGCAATACTAGATGAAGTATTTTCCCTCGAGACAGACATGTGAGCACTCTATTCCAAGTTTGGTACCGTGCATAAGGCAATTGTCCATCTTAACGGTTGGCAACAATGATGTGCTAAGAGAGCATGTATCTTTTCAAACGTGCATACTATTGTTGGTTACATGTAGACATGGAAAATGAGATACAAGGGAGCCCCATTACACTTGCCCAAGATGATGAAGCCCAGAGTGGTCGAGCTGAAGGCACACATTCGGAGTCAGATCTAGAACTATGAAGATCTCCCACAGCTCATCACTAGTTTGTAGGCTTCCCACGCACAGGTATTGATAAGTATCGATGTTGTTGTGCATGCACATGGGATCCCATCTATTGGGACACTCATCGAGGCAAAGGAAAAGGCACAGGTCCGACTAGAGCTTGACTCATACTTTGACGAGTTGATGCGCATAGCCACCAACACAAACTTGGTGATCAATGCACACACCATGGATCAATATGTTGTTGGTCCATCTGCACTCAAGACAATGATGCACATTTTATCAAACAAGTTGGACAAAGTAGCCATAGCAGTCTACCCAGATGCTATAGAGGCAAGAATTCATTTCCAGAAAGATGTCACCATAGAGTACATGGACACCATCGTAGACTATTAAGGTTGGCATTAGTTCGCTATTGTTGACCACCGAGAGGATGTCAAAGAGTTAGTCTTCCCACAGTTGTTTGAGTCATAGTGATGTCTTACATGGCTTGCTCAATCCTATTTTGTCTCATAGGGGTACAAGTGTAGATTGTATGTAACGTCATGTCAAATGGAAGTTCAAGTGTTGATAATTGAATGTACAGTCATAGAGTAGATGAAGAATCATGAGGGTAGATGAATAGTCACAAAGGGGGATGTCAAGGGCCACCCCATCCTTTTCTATATATAGTCCCTCATAACTCACTACAGAGGCTTTTGGTCATCCAAGCTTCTAACAGGAGTATCTTAGAGAAATCTTGGAGAGTATTGTAACAAGCCTTCACTTCTCCACTGTGTAGAGCTAATATATCTCTTTAGAGGAGCAGATGGCAGTGACTGTAACGTTTCACTGTTGGAACTAGTGGTTGGTCATGGTTGTATTGTATAACTAGAACTTTCACTTCTTAATATAACAGAGCCAACACGTTTCATGCATATGTCGTATTGTATTTCAACTATCTTGTTTACTCTAAATTATATATGTATCTGTATGCTTACGCATGCATGTATGGCTTTCCTATATAAGTATGTATGAATCCTACTGAAATGTGTTGTTGTTTTAACGATCACTTTGGATTGTAGAACTTACTTGCCTTCATGTTTGTGATGCATCTTTTCTCATTTGTTCCCTTCTTAACTTCGTGCTTTCATAGGTTTCCGAGGGGCGCACTCACCTCACTCTACATGTGTTAGAACTGCTCATGCACCTTCCTTGACTTGTTGCATATGTCACACCCTTGCTACCAACAGGTACATCTTAGTTTCCTCTACACGCAACCGTAGTCAAGGTGATACCGTACGACCAACTGCTGGGACTCCTACACCAAACGGTCTGAGGTCTAGTTGGGACTTCTTACCGGGGAGATCCCCTGACATGTTGGCAGGTCCAGCACCGTCAACATTTTTGGCGCTAGAAGGAGGGCCAGATGACAAGATGTGTCCTCTCATCCTGTTTCGAACCTTTGCACATTTATCATGGGTTCTGTTATACTCACCCCTCCATGATGTTTTCCACATGCCTAACCTCTCGACATCACGAGGGAGTTCTTTGATCTCTTGTTTGAATTCACATATGATGGTGAAGGCACAGTGGCCTGGCATGTGTTCTTACAAGATTTCTTTTCCATGCTTGAAAAGGCAGATGAATGTTCTAATGAAGAGGCCAGTCAGTTGCTTGAATACACTCTTCATGAATCCCCACAACAGTGGTGCTGTAGTCTACCTCTTGGCAGCATGCACTCACTTGAGAAGTTCTGTGATCTCATCAAATCTATTTTCCATCATTTTGATCCAGAACATCATGACAAAAAACTGTTACAACAAAGGAAGGCCCCGCATGAATCACATATGGATTTTTGGAAGCGCTCTCATGATTTGCAGTTTGAAGCTCCGAAAAGCTAGATGAAATTTCCATATCTTTGTGATAGATTTGAATATTGTCTTAACACATCAGTCCATCCCAAGAAGAAGTCCGAGATCAAGCCCCACTCAACATACTTCAGTGATGGAGTTGTGCAATCACGGATGGGCATGATCGCTGGCTCAAGCGAGTGTCCATCGTCCCCTCATCAAATAGCTCCACCATCGCATAGTGATGCAGAAGAGCATACATATACATTTGTTCAACCGTCACATCCTCTTGACATCACTCCTTCTTATTTTCGTGCAATCTTTGTTGTGAATCCATTGGGTTCTCACATGCATTTTTTACCTCAACCTCTGTCTTTGTACTTGGATGATCCTCCTAATTGCATTGTCTTGTGTTCTTCCATTCCAGAGTCTAAGCTTGTTGTGAATGAGGATCAAGCTATAGACAGAGTTGGTGTTGCAAAACCAACATGGGCTATCATTCATGAAGAGTATGATTGGGAGCTTGAGCATCAATGCTCGGCGAAGGATGACTCCCTTTTGTCCGAGCCTCCTATGTGTTTTCTTGACATCTTTGCTGATTCTGTTATCCATGATTTCACATGTGTATCTCTGCCTATGGATGCACCCATTGTTGATGTTTTACAGAAAATACCAGATGTCAATCCATCATACGACGACAGAGAGGACAAATTTTTTGTTTGAAACTCACTTGATTTTTCATCTTCTTTTTCCATAAACAAAGAAGGTGAATTTGTCCACTTCTCATCTACCCATCTGTTTGATTCATCAGATCATGAGGATGCCGATGAAATCATTGATTTTGTTGATCGTAGATATCATGATTTATTTACTCTCATATTCAATTATGATGATTATTCTATCGTAGTTGATTTTTCAAAGCCACCTGTTTATGATGATCTATCTGTCGACAAAGTCAAAACTCCACAGACAGTTAAGGCACTTCAACCCGAGCTGATGGTTATGTCAGGTCCTTGCTGTCCTGAGGTTGGTTTCGCTTCCGATCAGGAAATTGTTGAAACACCCAAGGCTCCTCATCACTCATCTGTATGCATTGAAGATCAATCTCACACATAGATTATTCTTCCTCCACTCGAACTACATGACCCCATTGCTCATGCATTGGAGGAATATTACATAGCAAGCACACATGCATGATGCAAGTTGCCTTTGTTTATTTCGTTTGCTTTCATGTCACAGTCAAGAGCATGTGTATGCTTAACAGCTACACGCAGTGTCGCACCACACTATGATAAGTCCACGGACTGCATGTCATGCACTTGCGCTCACTTTTGTTTTGTAGACACATTTAAGTTTGGAGTGTGTTTGTCTTCATTATTATATCTTTCATGTTTATTGGTTTTCATAGCTATGTTGTTCGCGAACCATGCCTTCATCAACATGGGTCGACCAATGCGCTAGTGGCTGCATTGGAAGTATCACTTCACATGATCAGGCCCATGCACCATTAGCTTAGGAGTAGGAGTAGTGTTTTCTTTTGGTTTTCTTGCTTGTATGTGTGTTTGCTTCTTACCTTGCATGTTTTTTTGCTTGCGTTCCTGGTTTCTTACTTGCCTTGCTTTTGCATTTACTTCTTCTTCCACTTTGTTTTGTGTTTGTTTTATTGTTTACAATCGTAGGTTAGTTTCACATGACACTATGAGTGACTCTTGAAACAAGCTGGGTAAAGTACAAGAGGACTTGTGCAGTTATCAATACTTGATTATCTATCATCTTGCCTCTGTATGAAGAACTTGTTATCTTTAGTCCATGATACGTCGATGGAAAATGCGTACTGTTCAAAGTGAATCTTGGTGATAATACAATGCTTGCATGCTAACTAATGTCACCGACTCCAGTTGGTTGTTTTGGGTTAACCCTTGTCAGCTCAGTTAAGTAGACTAAGGTGAGGGGAAAAACCTTAAAAAGCACGTCAAAGGTATATATAAACTACTTCTATGAAGGAACAACCTCTTCTTCTCTCAATAACTTGGGATCCCTCTTCCGCATCTGAAATGAATAAGTGCTATGCATAGATATGAAAATGAAAAATGAAAAATTTCAAAAATGATAAAGTGAAAAATTTCAAAAATGATAAAGTGAAAAATTTCAAAAATGAAAAATGAATAAGGTGAAAGAAGAGAAAGGCTTCCTGTGCAGAGAGGTGATTCAAGTAACTTTGCCAGTTTACTGACCAGGCTCGCTAGCAGTAGGGCGATGCTTGTGTTCCTGCATGACTCCGCTAAGGCACTGTCCAGGCCTACTAGCAGCAGAGCAACACTAGAGATGAAACGAAAACTCTAACGACCATACTGCTTGTGCACCAATATACCCCTCACCCTAATTGAAACAAATGTGTTGACTTGGCTTGGAATGTGTGTCAACCTACCAAGCGCTTAGCAGATGCTACATCCTATAATCAAGCAAGTGTGAAACCAAGATGAACATATAACTGAAAAATACCTCTGGAGGTGTTAGACTTGCTTTTCACGAACAAGGTTCATTCAAAGAGCTGGAGTTCTATCAGTGTGTCGCCAAGAGTTGTAGTGGCTACAAACACCCTCCAAAATTATGCCTTAGCTTTGTTTTGGAGCCTCCTTACCAACCATCCTCATCAACATGTCTTGCACTGTCAAGCACATGAGCTTCAGTGGTGTTCTAGCAGCTTGCCAGCCTATGCATGATAGCTTTCTTCACTCCCCTCACATGCTGCTACTCTGGAATTGGTCCAGATGCTAGTTGAGTAGCTCCCTCAAGAAATTAGGTAATTCTGGAGGGGAACCATCCTTCCCTCCAGAAATTGCGCAAATTTGACTGCCAGCCCGCTCGGCTTAGAAATTGTGCAATCCTGTTAGGCATGCTTCCCAATGAAAACTATGCAATCTAGCCTAGTAGTGTTGCTCAACCCAGAAAATGTGCAACGCTGGGTATTAGTTAGCTGCTCCTCCCATAAATTTCACAATCCCTTTAGGCAGCCAGCCCATCTTCCTCCCAGAAACTATGCAAAATTTCCCCTCAGTCAAGCAAGATGTTGCATGTTCCCTCAGGTTGATCGGTTCCACCTAGGACTGAGAAAACTCGAATTGCATGCATGGGATGATTTTTCCCGAAATAGCAAAAAGAAACATGAAAAAAGAATCCCTAGATTTTAGGGAGCTGTTTTTAGCAGCTGGAGGTTACATGCAAAGATCATTTTAGAAACTTTCCTCCAAGTGTCACTTTTTCCAAGATTTGTGGCATGCCCATCATGAGCCTCAAACTTATTTATTTGATGCTTCAGAGATCATTCTTCACATTGATCTTGGAGCTCTCACATTCCACAACACATCCAGGAGTTTTCGACACATCCAGCTCAGCTACTTCCGGGTAAGCCCGCTTAACTTGTCTTTTGCAGCATTTCTGTCGCTTTTTGTGTTTTGGCTTATGTGCATATTGTCTGCTTGATTTCTATGAATGCTTGTTGTGGTTTGCATGCATATTAGCTTGTACAAGAAACGTTTTATTTTTCGTTGGCATCTCACTGCTTTCGCATGCTTGACACTATTTTGCATGAACGGTCGCTGATTCGGTGACTCGTCTCACACACATGCATGTTGTTTCGTTTTCTGAATCTTGCATTAACTGTTTGCATGCATGATCATTCACCTCTAATTACACTCAGTATCTCCATGGATTTACATCTTCATTTTCTTTCAGTTGCCCATTGGTAGGTCTGGGAAACCATGGCCCAGACTCTGCCTCACCAAGACAACTTTGCACAATTATGAGAGGGAATGCTCTGTCTTCCTCCCAAAAAATGCGCAATTATGGCCAGTGACTTCCCTCAAGTCTTGCCTTTCCCAATTTTGAGAGGCAGTGACTGTTGACCCATAAAATTGTGCAATGTAGTCCCTAGGCGTACAGCACTTGCCAGTTGAAATTGCGCATTATGCAATCCCAACACCCAGTAGGCCAAGCTAGGTTGTGCATGGTGCAATTCCAATAGTCAACCAACCTCTTGACAGTCCGAACTGCATTTTGCATAGTTCTGGTAGTTAGTTTCCCAACCTCCCAGTGAAAATTGTGCAATCTTTGCCATTCAATCCAAGGTATGTAGCATGTCATCCCTCAAGTTTGCTTTGGTTTTAACTAACAGATTTCTTGCCATGCATGTTGCCTTGTCTCTAGATATAGCAGGTGTTCATCCATCTCTTAGTAGTTTAGGATCAATGGCATCCAAGAGAGTAGGATCAAAGGACATCGACAGAAGCGCAACTGGAGCAACAGTTGAGTGAGTGTGTACAATTTTGCCAATTTATGAAGACACCAATCTGATTGTAGACAAAGAAAACAGGCTGAAATGGTAAGAGGTTAATGATGAATTCTCAGGCACATTTGGGGAAGATCTCAAAGACTGCCAAGTCTATGTGAACATTCACAAGTCCAGCTTGTACTGGATTACATGCAGGTATCCTGTGTTCCCATGCGCGAACATGATACATTGGATCATCTCGCACACCGATCCTGAGACAATGACATTGAGTAGTGTCAGTGAGATAGAGATTGCTACCTTTAGGGCACAACATTATTAGAAGATGTTTCATTTGTCAAAGCCAGTGATCACCATGGAAGCACCCTTCAACATACCCATCAACAATGCCAATTCTAGGGATATCTTGAAGAACTAGGTAAAGGAGCCGGCCAAATTCAGGATGAAACCCAACTAGATTTACAAGACAAAGATAATGTAGAAGGTGTATCAATACTTGGTCATCATTGCATGCCAATTGTATGTCTAAGAGAGCATGAAGACCTTCGTGCATAGTTGTGTGATCACATTGGACCAACTGGCTAGTCAAGGCAAAGCATGCAACTCATCTGACATGTTGGCTCACAGGCTGAAGGAATAGGTCACAGGAGCATGACAACTACCTAAAGGCTAGCAAGCAGAAATATACATGTCCGCCTACATCTTGGATGCAATTTGTGCCTGTTAAGGGTTCCTGGGCATGAAGTGGGTATCAACATCGGCAGAAACCGTTGTCAATACTTATTGGAAATTGTTTTCCGAATGCATCTTCAGAGGAGTTATCACATAGTTGTCAGATTATTTTCTCAGCCCGGCATACAAGATGACATTTGAGTAGGATCCACCTTGCATGTCAAAGGCAAAAATGGAGGCACTGATCGATATAGCAGATTGGTATGTGTCACTCTCCGGCACCTTCATACAGATGTACAACACAGGAAGTCTCCATATGTTTTGCCAAAATTTTCAATGGACAAGCTCGTCATGCAAGAAGTATCATATCACATCTCGGCAGGACTGTTAGCTAGGTTACACCGGAAGAAGAAGGCACCTTGGCCCACTCTTTTGTTGTGGATAGGGTTGTATGAAATATGGAACCTCAAGCATGCGAATGTTGAAACAGAGGAGATCAAGAAATATCCTTTCAATGTCCGAAGCTTCAATCCGTATGGCCCACACTGTATTGTGAAAGATCATTGTGCGAGAGTACAATTTCAGTGGATCCACGGGGCATGTCATTGGGCAGAGGAATATACATGGAGATATTGTTACACTTTCTACAAGCCTAATGAACTGGTCAACATCGCTTTGGAATGCTTAGCAAAGTAGCGTGAATCACCATCTAGGAGAGAACCAGCAGCCACAACAGCAGAGGTAAACATCCCTGTGCATGACAAAGGAAAGAGAAATATTTTCAACAGCACAGAGGCGGAACAATGTTGCAAGTTTAAAGCAAACCCACTTGTGTAGAAAGCAGTTTTGGGAATAGAGGCAAAGAGACAACAGCGCGACAGGAGGACCATGCAAAGGTAGAGAGAAAAACAGAGGATGGAGGAAATAGTGAAGGAGTTGCACGAGTTGAAGGAGCAACTTCAGAAGGAACAGGGGTTGTGCAAATAGGAGAAGGAAGCACAAAAAGAATAGGTACAGTAGGGGGCACAATATGTACAGACATATTAAACTGCGCATTTACAGGTAGTAGACTCATCCGAACAGCTAGCACCAAGAAGATAGGGAGAGCAGCTGCAAGAGAAGGACTTTGCTCAAGATATTGAATATGCACTTGAGCAGATGGATATGGATATGGAGTAGCAAGAGTTAGAGAAAGACATCAACCTCATGCCTTACCACCAAGAGGTCGACCTACCAACTTCACCGGATCGAGAAGCGGAGAAAGTCCCAAGCGACCAAGAAGACATTAGGATCCTTCGAGACAATTTGGAAGAAGAGATGCACAACATATCATTCAATGAGTCACAACATAACGTTGTGAAATCACACAGATTGTCTACTCCGAATGATAACATATCTCCTACACAGTTTGAGGAACTAATAATCATTTCTAACATGCATAAGCATCCAACAGCATTGGCCGATGCTACCAGAGCATATGTCGAAGCCACTAGCTCAGGTGTTCACTTCTTGATAGCTAAGAAAGAGCGAATGGCTAAGGAGTTATAGGCGGCCAAGAAAGGAGGAGAACTAGTTACAACATCCTCCTGAGCAGAGTTGAAGAAGGAAATACTAGATGAAGTATTTTTCCTTGATATGGTCATGCGGGCGCTGTATGCCAAGTTTTGTACCATGCATAAAGCAGTTGTCCATCTTGACGGTTGGCAGCAATGATGTGCCAGGAGAGAACGTATCTTGTCAAATGTGCATGTTGTTGTTGATTACATGCACACATGGATAATGAGATACAAGGGAGCCCCTTTACACTTCCTCAAGATGATGAAGCTTCGAGCGGTCAAGTTGAAGGCATGCATTTGGAGTTAGATCCAGAACTATGAATGTCTCCCACAGCTCATCACTAGTTTGCAAGCTTCCCATGCACGAGTATTTAGGAGTATGGATGTTGTTGTGCACGCACATGCGATCCCATCTATTGAGACACTAACCGAGGCAAAGAGAAAGGAATAAGTCCTACTGGAGCTTGACTCATACTTTGAGCGGTTGATGTGCATAGCCACTAGCGTAGACTTGGTGATCAGTGCAGACACCATGCATCAATATGTCGCTGGTCCAACTGCACTCAAGATAATGATGCGCATGTTATTAGACAAGTTGGACATAGGAGCCAGAGCAGTGAACCCAGATGCTACAGAGGCAAGAGTTTGTTTGTAGAAAGATGTTACCATAGAGTACACAGACACGATCGCGGACTATTGAGCTTGGCATCAGTTCGCTATTGTCAACCACCGAGAAGATGTTGAAGAGCTGGTCTTCCCACACCTGTCTGAGTCATAGTGATGTATTGCATGGCTGGATCAAGCCTATTTTGTCTCACAGGGGTTCAAGTACAGATTCTATGTAACATCTTTTCAAGTGGAAGTTCAAGTGTCGATAGCTGGATGTAACAGTCATAGAGTAGATGAAGAGTCATGAGGGTAGATGAACAATCACAAAGGGGAATGTCAAGGGCCACCCCACCCTTTGCTATATATAGTCCCTCATAACTCATTGTAGAGGATTTTGGTCATCCAAGCTTCTGATAGGATTATGTTAGAGAAATCTTGGAGAGTATTGTAACGAGCCTTGGCTTCTTGTTGGGATGGGGTCCCTTGGGTTAGTTTTGGGGAAAAATCCCAAGTTTTGGGGAAAAAGCCCAAGTTTTGATGTAAAAAGATGTAAAGTTTACACAAATTATGGTCGCATAACATGTGGCTAGTTAAGAGTCAAAAAAAGGTTTTAACCCCCTTTATGTAAGCTTGAGCTAGATTTTTGAATATCTACCATGGTCCGCAGACCATGGGATTGTATAAATAGGTGTGTCTTAGAGAGTCTAAAAAAAATGTAATGTAAAGTTTGTCTATGGGTACGAAGGAAGAAGTTTAGCGCAGAGAAGTAGTCTTAGAGGGGGAAAGGCTATGTAGTTGAGTGCGCAGAGGCCTAGAGCAGTATCTGTAGCTGAGTGTGCGGACCCTGCAGCTAAGTGCGTAGGGAAGTTTTGAGTCTGTAAAATTATATTGAAGATCAATAAAGAAGACTGTTGCAGAAATTCTTGTGTTTTATCTCTTTACTTCTGTTATGTGTGAATGCGATATATGTTGTGATGAATAATGTATTTATGAAATAATGATATATCATTATGCGATTTTACTTGACCCATATTAATATCTGAATGCAATTAATGTTAAGTGATTATGCGAAGATCATATCACTTTTTGTTAAAGTTATTGAACACTTAGGTAGATCCGAGTAAATATTGATCTAAGGGTATGCTAGGGTGCACGTAAGTAGCTAATTGGTCTGTTCAGGGTCTGTGAAAGCCAGTCATAGACCTTGGTGGAGGTCCAGAGGTTGATAGGCCGTAAGGGCTTATAGATCTGTGCAGAGGAAAATATTGGTCATAAAAGGACATCAAATTGATCTTTGGGTGTGGAAACTTGGTTCCAACATCCCCCCATACTACTTCGGGTGAGACTTTAGTCTGCGCACCATGGATTGATGCTGAGAGGGACAGTAGTGTAGGGATTTGTTCGGCACAACTAACTCTGAACCTAAGTCAGTACCACTAAGCCAACAAATGGTTCCATTTCCGGGACCAGGATCTGTAAAAAGAGATGTGTGATGTCGCATCATTGGAATCCAACCAAGAAGGAAATTGAGAAGTGGTTGGATAAAAAGATCCACGAATTCGTGGCACAGGAAAACAGGAATCCACGCCTGACAAAAGAACAATGGTTGGACAATTATTTGTACACATAAATACATGAAATATTCTTTTGCACCTTCTTGATTGAACTATATGAGTGGATATCTAAATTGGCAGATGATCAAGGGAGGTAGAAGCTTGACGGTCCAATAGTGTGGGCTCTAGAATTAGTGTGAAGGCTGGAAGCTTCTTAAGATAAAATCACGCACGTTGTTGACCATTGGCGTGATCGTGTTATAGGAGGATTTGTTACAAAGTTCGTGGTCAACACCTAAGTTAGTTATAGTGAAGCAGAGCGGCGGTTTTTCAAAGGACTGCCAGGTAAGTATATAAGTTCTTTGAATGCTTGGATTAAGATGTTGTTGTGTGAGAAACGGGTTATGCCACTGCCTTGATGTTTGGAGCTACACGAAGTGGAAATCTCTTCAGAGATAGGGGAAGAACAGGCCCTGAATATAGCCCGTTGATTGAACCTCCTTTGAGTGACGACGAGGGAGCAGCACAGGCTTCACCACAGAGCGTTGTCCAGTTGGTAAGGTAGGGTTTTATACTAATAAATATTCTGTCCACACCACTTTCACCTTAAAATCCATAACATACACCTTCTCCCACACCACCACCACCATTGCCACTGGTCAACATGTCGAACACAATGCATTTTCTAGTTTTCAAGGGCTTTGGAAGTGAGGATCCAGATCAGTTTTGGTTTGTTGCAAAGGCTATGTCGAAATCACAATAGATCATAGATGATAATATAAATAAGGTGTAGTTGGTTACCACTCTGTAGGATCGTGTGATGACATGGTATGTTAAGTATTGCACTGATAATCCTTTGGCATCACTAGCAGATACTCAGACTGCTTTGAACAAAGAATTTGGCAAGACTAAGTCTGCCTTACAATTGGTAATTGGATTTAAGGAAATCATGATGAGGCCCGGTGAAATGCCCTGGTAGCTAGATCAAAGATCGAAGTGTGAGGTCCGCAAAGCCAATATGAATCTCATAGATAGTCAGCACCACGATTGGTTTATAGCCACACTCCTGTCGCACCTAAGGATTTCTTTATCATAGCAAAAGATATGAACTCAGGCGGAAGCTCTGCAAATCGCGATGATATTGCATGAAACACCTATTCAAGGCGCGTCTTTGGGAGTCCAAGAAATTCACTCATAGTTGTAGAACCTCTTCTTGGAATTGTAAAGCTTGAAAAAAGAAAAAGGGGCCAGGACATAGGTGCGCGAAGAAGTCTAGTGCCTGTAAGAGCCAGGGGCATGATAAGGATCATTGCCCTGTCATGGCAAATTATATCTCAGGGGGGGGGGGGGGGGTCGATGCCCCTGAGGCAGGAAGCTCTAGTAGGACCAAGTATGGGGCCCACGCTATGGTGCGCTATTTGTTAGGTGGCTGGAAAACATGTCACAGATAACTATCATTTGCTGCAAAATTTGTACAGACACCACAACAATTGTTCTGCAATTTTTGCAAATCGGTGGGCCATGATGAGCACCACTATCGAAGCTATGAATTAATGATGGAAAGGATGCCTACGTGTCAAATGAAAGAAGAAACCTAGCCTCCAGATCAGGGCGCTAGGGGAGCACGCGGAGGATATTAGGGGCGCGAACGAGGCCGAGGAGGAGGAGGACCTGGTAGGGGTTGTGGGCAAGTTATTTGCTAAAATTGCAGAATGCCAGGACACTATGTGCGGGAGTATATGAATCATACATACCTGTCATGTCAATATTGCACTTAGTTTGACCACACAATTGAAGAATGTCCTATGTTGATGGCCAAGATGTAGGAGAAGAAGGTGCAACCTTAGCATCCTAGCAAGAACATACAGATGATGAGGGACAAGCCCCACGAAGAGGACCCGAATGTGAATATCATGCTGCAATGCGGGATCACGATTTGTGATGATAAGGGAAAACAACCTGAAGAAGGTGGATGGGTCCACAAGGCCGTGGAAAAGGAGACTGGTCTATATCTGGAGTGCACGAAGGAAACATTCGTGGAAGCGAAGAAATGTTCGCTGAATCCTCTACCTTAGGAAGTTAGAAAAAATTTCCAGACACCAGCGTTCCTACAAAGGTTGACCCCTCTATGCTTACCACCTTCTTGGAGACTTGTATGAAATTACTGCATGATAGCAAGGATGTGAAGGGGCTACAAGAGTTGATAGACAAGTGTGCTGGTAAGGATAATGCTCCTGATGGACCCTGTGTAGTCAGAAAGATTGGTAAGCATAAGGTGAGAACAGGGCGTGAGATGAGGATTACTAAGAAAATAAGAGACTATGAGATGGACCAAGTTATTTTGGATTTTGGGTCTGATGAGAACTTATTTCCTATACAAACCTGTGAGAGAATGGGGATACCTGCACTGTAGTGGTCTCCGATTCAACTGAGGATGGCGAACTAGTAGGAGATTATCCCTATGGGATGATTGCAAGGAGTTACCATAGATATAGAAGTTGCGAGTGCACTGGATGATTTTGAAGTGATAGAAATTGTTGATGACAACAATGCATACCCCACACTCCTTGGAATATATTGGGTTGTTGATATGAATGGGGTCATAAAATTGAAGAAGTAGACGATTTCATTTGAAAGAAAATCGCCCCACATTGTAGTAACATTGGACCCTGTAGAAGGACCATGCTATACTGAATCGGTTCGCGATTATGAGGAAAGTGATGATGATTTGGATCAAATATACAAAATTATAGTGTGAGACCAAGATTGGGTTAACCCAATGGCTGATGGATGGATTGGATGGGGCTGCGAAAGTTCCTGTACCTCAGATTCAGATGAAGAATTGGAATATTGGAAAAACAAGTTGCACAAAGTATCCACACTCTGCTGCAACATGATGAACAAATCATTGCATTGTGTGTCATCGGAGGTAAGAAATTTACCTTATTACAATGGTTTAACTAACGTAGATAAGTTTTTGGATGCTTTTGAAAGATAAGTTCCAGAGGATCACCACTTTCAGGCGTTGGATTTGGCACTACATGCTACGCCTGCTCAGTGGTGGGGTACTGACAAAGACAACTTTGATGAGTGGCGTGATTATAGGAGGATGATTAGGATGCGATTTGGTCTTCCTAAAGTATAGCTAACTGAGAAATATGATAGGAGGAATTATCCATGCGATCATTTGGAAAAATGGACTAAAGTGTGTGGAGCGGAGCTGCAGCTAGAATGGATGCATTTACTCTATCACACTTTGGATATAATTCCTATGAATTGGTACCTAGAAATGGAGCTCCACCATGGCACCACAGAATGAGATATATTAAGGGAGGGATTTTTAATGACCTTCAGTTTTGAAGATGGGTTCAAAAGAACTGATGAAGCACTACATGAGGTTAAGGCAACGATCTTCAGAATTTCGCAAGATCCCCTAGAATTAGTTCAACCAGATTGGAGCACCCAACTACGCCATGCGCTGGAATGCTATAATATCATTGCTGAAGGGGAGGATGAAGATCTAAGGAATATTAATATCCCAGAAGCAGAGGGCCACCGTGAGGTTGAAGGTTCGCAGATATAGAATCTAGACATCACCGCGTTGATGAAAACTAGGCAAGTAAACATTAGCATAGAAGCAGAGCCAAAATTTGTAAAGATTAGGGATTACTAGGATGATGCCATAGTAGATAGAGTTGCTGAGTTGCTCCGCGAGTATCATGAATTATTTCATACAAAATGTTCATACTTGAAAGTAATCATAGGCGATTTGGGTCTGATGAAAATAACTTTGAAACCGAATGCGAAGCTCGCTAAGTAGAGATCATATCGCCTTAATCCCAAATACAAGGAAAAGGTCCGCTTGGAATTGGACAAGATGCTTGAGGCAGGTATTATTGAACTAGTAGAGGAATTTGATTGGGTGAGCCCAACGATAATTTAGGAAAAGGAGAAGAAGGGAGAGATAAGGATTTGCATAGATATAAGAAATCTTAATGATGCCTGTGTCCATGATCCTTTCCCTACACCATTTACTGATGAGGTACTAGACAATGTTGGAGGGCAGGAGGCTTACTCATTCACTGATGGGTTCTCTAGGTACCATCAGATTAAGCTCACGCCGGGAGACAGGAGTAAAAAAACCTTCGTGAAGGAATGGGGTTGTTTTTAGTATACAGTAATGCCACTCAGACTCAAGAATCTATCTACGATATTCTCGTGCATAGTCATCGCGACGTTCAAAGAATTTATTCACAAATTCTTGGAGGTATATTTTGATGACTGGACAGTGTTTGGGTTAGTAAAGCACCATGTAGCCAGTCTACGCTTAATGTTGGATACGTGTCGAAGGTATTAGATCGTGCTGAATTTGAAGAAGTAATTATTCTATGTTCCCTTTGGAATTTCGCTGGGTCATGTGGTGTGCAAGCAAGGACTAATGGTGGACTTTGCTAAGATGGTGATCATAGTGAATTTGGAGGCTCCAAGGACTGTCAAACAATTGTGCCCAATGCTGGGCGATACTGGATAATATCGAAAATTTATCAAGGCTTACGCTTAGATTACCATGTCTATGGAGAAGCTATTGAAGAAGGACACTACATTCTATTTGGATGAAGAATGTCAGCGCAGTTTAGATGTATTGAAAGAAAAGATGGTCATCGCACTGATATTGGTCTTCCTGGATTGGAAGAAGGAATTCCATGTGCACGTTGATGCCTCGTGTATTGCATTAAAAGAAGTGCTGACATAGGCTGGTGAAGGGGAGATTGTTTTGGGAATAATTAGTGTTTCTAAAAATTGCTAACCCTCTAGGTTTGGTAGCTAACCTAGAAACAATAGTTAAAACAATTCACTAATTTTCATATAAACAATAGATAAGAGAAATACTATAAGGAACCAACCTGCAAGTTTCGCTTGATTCCTCGCTTGATCCCTCTCTTCCTTGACCGATCTCACTGCTCCTTTCCGTACTTAACTTGCTTGGAAAGTACCTGTGCAATTACAGAAACAAAGACTCGTGAAAGCATAATGATCTATTATTCATAAATAACATAAAACTAAAAGTATGATAAACATATGAATGCATTAACAGATTACACAAACATAAGGGAAAAATATTGAAAAGCTTTATTGATAGAAAGAAATATTACAACCCATGAATTTGATCCAGCGTCATCCTTCTAGCTTCAAACCTTCTTCACCTCATGAACATCAAGACATTCCAGCATTACCACAATACTTAGACTCAATACTAAAACCATCAACATCTCCTTACAACTCAGAATTATTCAGCCTCCTGATCTCTTAGATGGGGGATCTATTTATGGATGAGTGAAGCAGGTTGGGTCATCAATGATGATGATGAATGCCTTTCTATTTTTAGAAATTGGTTCCACGAAAGAAGGGATAGGAGGTTGATGTTTCCTGATTCTTTTTGTCATCCTTGGATGAACTCAGAGGGGCAAGTGGCACTTGAGAAGCTTCTAGAGGTTTCCCATGGATAGGGAATCTTCAAACCCTCCTGGAACTTTGCCCAAGTTCGCTCATCATAGGCTAAAGAGGGACTAAGTGCGATGCATAGCACTTAGTCAGTGTGGCACCTGCAATGCATTGTAGCCTGATAAAAGGCTTCCTGCGCTGATCTCTTTAGAGACACTTTTGGATGTATTCTGTGATGGAACTTCTTTGGGAGTGAGGCATTATGATGACTAACTTCTTTAGGGCATGTAACAACTATATTAGGGGTTGATGAGCCCTAATAACACTGACCTGTAAGTTGGGGTTGATATGCCCAAATGGATCTGTAACAGTTGCCCCCTAAAGCATGAGGTCGTAAATATCTATGTCGGGTGAAATGCTTTATCATGAGGATCAGAAGTTTCGAAATGGAAGGCGACCTGCATCAATTACAATATAATACATCATGATAATTTGATTTTTCTCATGAACTAGCTGAGGGAGGCATTCCCATGCTCAGCTTATAAACTTTCATTACATGTACATAGATCAGATAGTCATCTACAGATATAGACTTATGATTCTACAGATATAGATTCGTGATCCATGATTAGGATGACTATCTATGTAAGGCCTTTGTACATTTGATTTGGTACTCCTGAATATATCGCAACTCGGGTGGATGAAACTAGATCCGGGGTCTTCAATCTCGTTCAATATTCACTCAATGTACAAGTCTAACCATGTGAATAGATGTTCTGAGGTCGAACATGGAGAGACATCGTCTGATTACCAGCCAATGATGTAAGCTGTTAACAGACGCGAGAGGGATCACCGATAATAATGATGATCCTCAAGGTACTACAGTACATTTTTCATGGTGTGAATAAATGATTTGATGTCGAATACCATGCAAAATCTTTCGGTTGAAGGCCATTGATGTTAACCTGTCACCGGAAGCGAGAAACCTACCATTGTTGTATGCAAGCTTCAAAATACTGAAAGGGTGTTTCTAAGTCAATTTCTTGGATGATGAGCTGATGTTGACAAGAAGCCACTCATCGTAGGAGGGCCTTGATGTATCCCACATCTACGACACAAAATGAAGTAAATTATTTTGGAGATGAGAATCGACTAATGACACAAGGTTCAGGAATGGCAGTCATGAAAATGAAGATTTACAATATTGCAATGGATGAATTTTTAACTGGATGACTTCTCTTGAACATATCGGTGACACTGAGATGAATTGGTAGCATTGACCCAAAACAAAAGTGATGGATGGTGTGATAACCATCAAGCTGAATGACCCAACCCAACTAGTCATGGAGATGAGGTGAAAGTGTCATGTTCAAGAGCGACTTGCTACCATAAATTTTTCAAGACTTTTCCCATTTTCCCCAGTCATTGCTGACCAGTACCTCTTTATTTTTATCAAGCTTGAGGAGGATAACATATGCTTGTTCTATAATTCACCCTTTGGGCGAACCCATCGTTATTTGATGTTTTAACGAGTCTAGCGAAGGTGAAACTCGGTCTTGTCTAGATGGACAAGTTTGTCGCTATTTTAAATATTTTAACGAGTTTAACAACAAAGATAACTCAGTCCTTTTCATGTTTATAGAGTTTGAAAAGGGACGAAAAGAAAGCTCTATAAGTTCTTTTTCATAAAAATAATCCCTCAAGTTCGAAAAAGCATAAAATAATACAAGAGAGATGTTGTTTCCAATCCTTTAATGAGCTGGAATGGACAAGCACTGGACAATATTTTCTTATTTAGAGAGTCTGAAAAGAGTTTAAAGAGGACTCTATGGTTTCTTTTCATTTTTATCAAAGCTCGAAAAGGAAACAAAAAGTTTACTTTGTGGTCAAAGATGTTCAATTCGCCATTTAGTATATCGGTTTCTGCTTTCAGTTGTTCATCCTACTCAAACTCCACCAAATATGATTAAAAATACATGTTTATGAATAAAAAACCAACATTTGCTTGATTTACATGTAAAATAAATATAAAAAACAAGTTTGGTAATTCATTTTAACCATTTCATTTTTACCATTTGATTTGGAGCTCTGGAGCAATTTTTTACCCCAAACTTCACCAATTGATTGCGAAGGATTCTGTGGATCATTTCTCGCACCGTTAGGACCAGGTAGGAGCTATCCCAGTGCTCTTTCATTCTATTCCATTCATTTTCAATTTTGAGCAAAAATTCTTAGTTTTTCAGGCCCCCAGGGTTTCATCTTGCGTTTTTTGGATCATCGCACCCTTTCCCTGTCGAAAGGTGCGATGCATTTCATGCACCTAAAAGGAAGCATGCAATGCATAGCAATGTCTCTAAGGAGAGAGTGCAATTGGCACAAAAACTAAAATTAAACAGTTGTTTTTTCCAAAAATTTTAACGGATTTTTGCACAAGTAGGATCCAAAGGTATTCAACTGGTGCGAGGCAATTCTTCCATCTATGAGAGAACAACTAACCAAGGTGAAGACTAAGAAGAAATTTTTTTTTGGTTATGGATCTATCTTGATTTCCTTCACCTTGGAGAGAATCCTGCTTATGCAGCCACAACACATTTCTCTGGGAGTACCTGGACTTAGATACCCACGGATGTAAAAGTGGGTAGATCTTATGGCTAGGCATGCTAGCCTATCATTGATCTCATTTTCCTCTGCTTTCTTCGAGTGGTTCAATCGTCAAGAGATGACCTTTCCAGAATATCCATACGCTGGAATGGACTTCTATGGTGACCCAGATTTGGTATTGCCAGTTGGGGCACAGTGGAGTGCTATTGGTAAATTGATTTGACCACACTTTTCTTTTTGAAGTTTTTACTTCTTTTTTTTGTGTTTTTTGATTGTTACCAAGACAAAATAAGCTTATATATGTAGGCAGATGTTGGATCCGTTCGACCTGTGGTACGCCCATAGCAGGCAGGTGCGCCAGTGTAGAGAGCTGTTGGGAGGGCAGTTCTTAGAAATTTGGACATAGCAGAGACCCTGGCTCAGTTATAGGATCATGTAGAGGGTTTAACCCTCGGTATTCTGGATGTCCGGATTGAGGAGTTACCCATGAGATTGCAGTGCCATACCATTGGCGTGCCAAGTCGTTGGATGAGACTCTTATGTATGATAGCACAGGTTATGACCTATTATCATCAGCAACACTAGTCTATTAAGATATTTTCTGCATTCATTTTTGAGTTTTTGGGTCATGTTGTGGCCACCAACAACCCCCCTCCTTATTTAGTATTATCAATAACACTATGTAAGTGGGGACCATTAGTCAAAAAATTAAAAAAAATCAATTAGTGCTTATATGTCACTCCTTAAGAAAATATCGCACCGCGCCAAGAATGATAGGGCATTTTCTTATGAGTCAAAATGATAAAATGCGAGATTGCAACGCGAACTCCATCACATCGCATGCATTAAATGAACACTCACATTGGAAAACCTTAAAAATCGCCGATATGCGATATCGCATATCACATGTCGCAAAATCACATAAAATGCACATAACAATTAAACGATTAAGCGATCCGCGATCTTGTGATATTGCGATCTTTGCAATGTTGTGATCAAACAACCTTGCGATAGAACAACATGATGAAATTGCGGTAATGCGATACAATGATATGCGATACTGCGATGCAAATAGCAAAAATATTCCATCGCAAATTTTCTTGGCTCAATATTCAAGAAAAAGTTTTTCCATAAACCAAGAACTGGTTGCGCGCTTTAATGATAATTAATGAATTATATGCCAGTTGTTGATAAAATATGGTTTTGTGTTGTTCGAAGAGCCAGTTCACGTAAGGTGGCTTGTTTTTGCATATCCATAGCATTTAAATCTTTCCTGGCATTATTTATTATCATTACTCTCTCCTCACTTGTGAACTGTAGGAACGAAGAACAAAAGTTACACAAAGCAATGTGCAGGAAGCTATGGGGAAAAAGGGTGAAGCTCCAATGTCTAAAGACAGAGAAAAGGCGCCCTTATAAACAGGTACCTCATGCAACAGAGCCGCAGATTCACAGAATGCTGCTGAGCCATCCATTACAGATCTTTCATTTACAGCCATGGTTAAATGGGTACTGAGCGATGCTGATATCAGAGACAGACAGTTTAATGCTCAGGGTCAAGAGCTCACGAAAGCATTATTTTTACAAATTTTGAGCTTTATACCCGATAAAGAAAGAGGCACAAAAGGCGAAAAACGCATCAGAGAAGCCCAGATCAAGGAACAGAGGCAGTTTCCGATGCGCGATTATGCCCTAGCGCTAATCGCGCATTGCTGAGAAAATTGCTCGAGAAGGAAAGCTTCTAACTGCTCAGTCACCTATAAGCCCGAAAATTGCAAAAAAAGCAATGATAAAAACAAACTGGAAACAGAAAGTTAAAGAAAAGGCAGAAGCAATTCAAGGGTTAACCAAGTTGAACTTGGATTATTACTAGGCATACATGGTAAAGCCACATAGTTAGTGGATGACTCTCAAGCATATCATCGATTTTGCTGAAAAGGTGGTGCCAGCTCTTGCCAATTCTATTTTCTTAGCTCAACCAAAAGCGGAAGACAGTCAGCCGACTCTACTCAAGCAAATACTGAATGCTTGCAACGTTAAGGAGTAAATGCAGAAATATTTAAATATTAGATTTAATTTTTAGAAATAGTTTTGCTTAGAAAAAGGGTGGTCATTTAAACCGTATCCTGAATTTTTGTAAATAAGTTATTATTAGATTTAGTTAAGTAGTATTTAAACCCTTCTCATGCATTTAGAGAAGGGTCTAGAAATTTATCAAAAACTTGTCCTCAGAACATGCACTTTTGCACCCTCCGAGGAGGTTTTGATGAATGAATGGAACAGGATTTGTTGATGTTTGCATTTAATATCTGCTACTGATGTTGCACTTTTGTACTCTTAGTGGATGTTAGAGAAAGGGGAGATAAATCATTGTCGCTTGAAGCTCATGAGTAGGACTAGTCATAAATGGTACTTTTATCTCTTAACCATTTCTGCTTATGTGTTAAAGTGATATACAGTTTTTAGTTGTTTGTGTATTATTGCATGAATGCCTGAGTTATCATTTGGCACTTTTGTATGGTGATAGCTATTTTTTTATGCTTAATGTATGAATAGCTCATTATGCGATATGTTTTTCACAACTGTTTCATCTAACTTTTTATGTGAAGTGGTTCATCCTTATTGATTTATTTTCTAATAATAGCTGAATGATCTTTATTACCAATTTTTATTTGAAATCTTTTTAGATTTCATAATAGAAGAATTACATCTCGGGTTAGTATAGATTTAGATGTTGCTGCTTATTAGATTACAATAGCATAGCATTAGATTAAAATTAGAATTAGGATATCTTAATTAGGAACTGTTAGATCAGGAACATCAAATTCTACACACACACACTCATAGATTGGGAAAATGGTCCCATATCCCCAGTCGGACCCGCTATACCAAACGGATAAGGAGCTGCCAACCAAGGTCTGGACCGAGCGGGTATCCCCCTTGTTGTAGACCCGATTTTCGGGGCTTCAACATGTTTTGCGCTAGAAGGAGGGCTTGAACTATGAATGGAAAGTAAATCTAAATCTGAATACCATTCTGAGAGTAAATCGCCCTCACCATCTCCCTCGACTTCTCCATTACACTTAAATCCAGAGTTAGAAGTCGCTCGAGTATCAACCGTTGCTACAAACCCTGACATTTCAGAACAATCTACTATTGAACCTCCTGAAGTCGAATCTCTGATTCACAAACTTCAGCGATTTTCTATTTCTCCTCAAAGGTCTGATAAATCTCAAGGCAGCGTGACTTCGCAATATAACCCTGCTCATCCCCTGACCAGATTAAAGAGTGAAAAGTTTGGCGTTCAGCCAACCGAATTACCTCTTCCCACCAGGAAAAGAGCAAGGAAATCACCTAAAGAGTCCGATAGCGAGACTCTTTCGTCATCATCATCCATCTCAACTTCTTCACCGCGAAGTCAACCATCCACTCCGCCACTTCAGATCATCGTCCATCCATCCACTGGAACCCCCACAACTCCTCCTCAATCATCTGCAATCGTAATATCCTCATCTTCCCAACTGCAGGGATCATCTTCTGCACTTTCCTCTGTTAGCAGTTCAGCAATGGCCCAATCTCCATGGAATAACCCTGGGGCAGTCTTGATTCCTGCACCCTTGAGTCAAATACCGGTCCATCCTAAGAAATGGCTGCCTAAGTTTAATCCCGAGGCAGGCATGCTAGTAGAAGAGCACATAAACAACTTTATGCTATCCATTAATCTCAATGGGGTTACTAATGAAGATGTTGTTGTTCGAATTTTTCCTTATACTCTGCAAGGAACAGCTGGATCATGGTATTTCTCATTACCCTCTAGATCCATCACTAGTTGGGACATCTTCCAAGAGCAATTCCTGACCAAGTTTGGTGATGACAGGTCTACGGCAATGCTAATCAATGACCTATCCAACCTTAGGGCCGAATCTAGAGAGCCTATCAAAGATTTCAATTTACGTTTCAATAAAATCCTAAACAAAATTCCTACTGCTTCCTAGCCCAGCGAAGAAGTACGAAGTGAATGGTATATCACTGCTCTACCAACAAACATAGCAATCTTCGTGGACAGGGCTAATAAAACAACCTTAGACGAAAACATGAAAGAAGCAATAGCAGTAGAGAAACATATAATAGCCTTGGAAAAGAAATCCATGATAGAGGAACGAAAATCCAAGAAAGTCACCTTCAAGGAAGACTCCAAGAAGAAACAAACAAAAGATCCATTCGATTTGGAAGGATTGCAGAAAGTTCTAAAGACCATGTCCAATGAAATGGTGGACATCAAAAAGAAAGTAGCAGAAACTTCTTCAAAAAAGCCCTACAGAGCTTTTAAAAGAGGCCCTTCAACGGATTCAAAGCCACTCAATGCTATCTCAAATGCTGAATTTGAAGAAGAGGAAGAGGAAATTGCCACTGAAGGGCAAACTGATGAAGAAGAAGTTGTAGAATTACAAGGAATGTGGGATTTCATCCTCCCACAAGAAGAAGATCAAGAAGTATTCCCAGTTAGCACACGAAGTAAAAATCAGCTTGATCCTCCCCAGACTACCCCTAAGCCAAAGAGCGCAAGCTCTCCAATAAAGGATAAAGTCGCAACAAAGAAAACGACATCTAAAGCGACTCAAACCAGCCCAGTCCAAATAGATGCATCAACTCCATCTAAAACACTGATCGTGTCGGATGAAATGGAGTACAATATTATAGAAGACATGAAAAAGACTAGGGCCAACATCACTCTTTACGAATTGAGCAAGTTAAAGCATCAACAGAAGATAATGTTGAAAGAATTACATGCTGTGTCAGTTACACCTTTGCCTGCCGCTATACTTTCTCAAGCTTCCCATAACATGGGAAGACCTCCAACTAATGCGATCAATAAGATTGATCCAAATGACATCGATCTAATTGGAGGAAGATCGAGATCTCATACTCCCTCGTTTCTCCTTACTTATGAAATTTTCAATAAAAATGTGCACAATTGTTTGGTGGATTCTGGTGCTTCATTGAATATTTTACCAAAATCCATATGTGCCAAGTTAAACGTTCAACCACAGAAATACGATGTGCGCATAGTTCAGCTAGATCGATCTCAAGTCGAAGTGATTGGCGAACTAAATCAAGTGACCATAAGGCTGTCATCCAACCCAAAGGTATGTCAAGTTATTGACATTTTAGTTGCTGATATTCCAGAATTTTATGGCTTAATTCTTAGCAGGGATTGGTTGGAAAAACTTCATGGATACTTCGCAACTGATTGGTCGCACATGTGGCTGCCCTACAATGGTAAACTAAATCAAATAAAAGTTGAACGAGAACTACATCAGAAGTACATAGTAACGGAGCTAGAAGGGGAAAATGAACCAGTAGCATATAATAGTAGCATTATTGGCAATTACTCAGTAGATTCTTTCCTCGGCTATTTCAATGCTCTTACATCACCTTTTCTTGAACATTCTGTTTTGTCCCAAGTCGAAATTTTTTCTCAAACAGATAGTTCAAAATGTATCAATTTTTTAGATAAACCTGTAAATAAATCTTTGTTTGGGAAATTATTTTTTGATGGTTCTAAATCTAACGAAGGAGCAAGAGCAGGATGCGTTCTAATTAGTCCAGAAGGAGATAAAATTATGCTAACGTGCAGACTCGAATTTTATTGCACCAACAATATAGCAGAATATCAGGCTTTGGTCCAAGGATTGTACAAAGCAATCGGGTTAGACGTCAAGTACCTTCAAGTTTTCGGAGACTCTGAGAATGTGGTTAGACAGGTACGTAACACTATACATTGCTTATCAGGTCATTTAAAACATTATCAGTCTTTAGTTCAAGATCTGACTGAGCATTTTATAGCATTCAATATTTCTTCAGTTCCCAGACTCCAAAACACGAGTGCAAACCTTTTGGCTAACGTAGCTTCTAAGCTTATTCCTTCAGAAGATTTTAGTCCAGATAGATTTTCAATAGAATTAATCTTTAGACCATCTATTCCTGATAACATCACAAATTGGAGAGTATTCAATGACGATCCTGATATCGTAAATTTTCTCACATCTGAAGGATCATACTCCAATCAAATAATTGATGAAGACCAGCATGATCGACAATTGCAACAAGATAGCACTAACAATGCTATACCTAAGTCGGTGGTCAAGTTAGAAGACTTGTATGATTTGAAAGATCGGTTTAAAAGGTCTACCAATTCAAAACTCCAAAGTTCAACTTTGAACTACGAATTAGTAAACCTAGGAACTGATGCCAAACCACAAAACATTAATCTAGGTCTCGGCCTAGCCCTTGAAGAAAAATTAGCGTATATTTGTCTTTTGAGACAATATAAAAATATTTTTGCCTGGAATTATGATGAACTCAAAACATACGACACTTCCATCATCCAACATACTATTCCAATGATCGATAATGAAAAAACTGTCCAACAAAAGCTGAGAAAGATCCATCCCAATTTAGAAAATCAGATAAAAACGGAACTCAATTAGTTATTGAAAGCCAGAATAATCTTTCCCGTCAGACATTCTAAATGGGTCTCCAATATGGTACCTGTTAGAAAGAAAAATGGAGATATTAGGATTTGCATTGACTTTTGAAACCTTAACAAAGTTTTTCAAAAAGATAACTTTCCTTTACCACCTATGGAACAAATATTGCAGGCAGTGGCGGGCTCAGAATTAATGTCTTTCTTGGATGGATTTTCAGGATACAATCAAGTGTTGGTACATCCCGATGATCAATTAAAAACCACATTCAGAACTAAATGGGGCAAATACACATATCGAAAGATGCCATTTGGTTGATTAATGCTGTTGCCACATTTCAGAGAGCCATGGACATCGCATTCAAAGGTTTAATCAATAAATTTGTAGTAATTTATTTGGATGATATAACAGTGTATTCCAAGAAGCGAAGCGACCATCTTAGAGATTTAAAATAAATCTTCCAACGTTGTTTAAGGTATGGAATTTCACTCAACCCGAAAAAATCCTTTTTCGCATTAAGTGAAGGGAAACTTCTAGGATTCATAGTGTCAAAATCCGGAATTCACATTGATCCCGACAGAATCAAAGAGATTTCTGAAATATCCCTACCTCACAACAAAAAAGCCATGCAATCTTTCCTTGGTCAGATCAACTTTGTAAAGAGATTCGTTCCAGATTTTTCACGAATCATATCTCCTTTGCAAGCCATGATTAAAAAGAACTCAAATTTTAAATGGGGCCAAGATGAACACGAAGCATTCAACCTGATCAAACAAGCTATTATTAATGCTCCATCTTTAGCAACTCCGAATTTTTCAGAGCCTTTTATTTTATATACATTTGCCTCAGATAGGTCATATGCTGCGATACTCACTCAAGCAAATCAAGAAAAAGCGGAAGCCCCAATTTCTTTTTTCAGTTCAAATTTACAGGGTGCTAAATTAAATTATTCAGATGTGGAGAAATAGGCTTATGCTGTTTTCAAAGCAGTCAAATACTTCAGACCTTTCTTGCTCAAAACCCATACTAAAATTATAGTACCGTTTCCAGCGGTAAGGAATCTTCTAGTGCAGAAGGATGTGGGTGAGAAAAGGGCCAATTGGGTTACTGCCTTACAGGAATATGACATTGAGATTAAACCAACAAACATTGTAAGAGGCCAAGGCTTTTGCAAAATGCTGGCTAGAGCATCTCAAGTTTCTGAAATTCCATCTGCAGAGGTACAAATGTGTGAGGTAAGCCTAAATGATGCAGAATCATTATATGCTGATATCATTTATTATCTTAAGAACAGGTATGCTCCTTCACACCTCGATCATACTAAGAAAAGAGCTCTAAGGTTGAAAGCCAAACAATATCAACTCATTAATGATATTCTTTTTAGAATAAATTATGATTCAGTTCTTCTTAGATGTCTTGAGAAATCTGAAGCTGAAAAAGTTTTGCAGGAACTCCACGATGGGCCAGCAGGCGGACACTATGCTGGAAATGCTACTGCACATAAAATCTTGCGCGCTGGCTATTACTGGCCCACGTTATTCAAAGACTCGCACAGTTATGTGAGGAAATGTCAAGTTTGCCAAACTACTGCTGGGAGACAAAAGAAGCCATCCTTGCCACTTCAGCCGGTTAACATTGAGAAACCTTTTAGTCAATGGGGATTGGACATAATAGGTGAGATCGTTCCTCACTCTTCTAAGCAGCATAGATATATCCTTACAGCAACAGATTATTTTACTAAATGGGTAGAAGCAGTTCCACTCAAGACGGCTAATGCTGAAAATATCATTGAGTTCATAGATCAATTTATAATCACCAGGTTTGGATTGCCTTCCGCTTTAATGTTTGATAATGCATCATACTTTTCTGGAAATGCAATGACTGAATTTGCACTTAAAAGAGGATTCAAACTTAAATATTCGGCCAATTATTACCCGCAAGGCAATGGGTTAGCTGAGTCCACAAATAAAAACCTAATTAGGATTATCAAAAGAACAGTTGACCAAAATCATAAGAATTGGCATAAGGCTTTGATATATGCTTTATGGGCAGACCGAATAACGCAAAAAGCTTCTATCGACACTTCTCCCTTTAATTTAGTTTATGGGAAAGAAGTGGTTCTTCCGACTCATTTAGCAATTCCCTCTTTGTCTCTAGTTCAATACATTGATGAAGTACCAACTTCCTCCTTACAGCTAAGACAAATGGAAATAATCAAATTAGAAGAACAACGAGAACAGGCTAAGAAAACCCATGCTCATCATCAAGCACTAGTAAAATCCTCTTTTGATTCAAACATAATGACCAGAAAAGATTTTCAGATGGGAGATTTAGTTTTAAAATGGGACAAGGCTCATGAAGAGAAAGGCAAACATACAAAATTTCAAAGAATGTGGCTTGGTCCTTTTCAAATTGTAGAAGTCATAGGTTCATAAACGTTTGTGTTACAGGATTTAGCAGGTAAGAGAGATCCTTTGCCTGTTAACGGACAAATTCTCAAGAAATATTTTCCAGAGAAGATTATTCTTCTATTTTTGTAGAGTAGTTTTTTTTTAATAAAACCAGTTGTGAGTGGTTACATTAGGCATTTACGAAAAAGACACCAATTCTCTTTCAGATTTTGAAATTTTCGCTTGTATAAATAGCAAATCTTTTGGAAAATTGATCTTTATTATTGATAGATACAGTTAAAGACTCTAGCCTAGATATGATACTAGTTTCAACTTCATAAAGTTTGATGAAAACAACCTTTTGTGAAGAAATTCTTTTACCTCAGTACAATGAAAGGTATCAATAACAAAATAAAGATTCTCTGTAGAACAGCTGTTTCCAAAAACTCTATTATTGTCGTCCAGAGCTATCTTAAGGAAACAATGACTTCCTCCCTGCTAAGGAAATCGCAACTTTCAGAGGAACAACCCAAGGATACACTTTATCTTGAAGAATAAGAGGTCTCATCATGAGCCGGCTTATCATAATCACAGATATTATAACTTGCTGACTTTGCCAAATACTGTACACCACAACAGGGCAATGACTCAAGATTGTTGCAATCAAAAGACAAGGGGTCTCATCACGAGCCAGCTTGTTTAGCAAAGTTATAAATCAAGTGAATGACTGTGTCATAAATTGGCTACCAAACCAAGACATTGTTCTTTAAGAGTAAAAATGAAAATCAAAGCAATAAGTGTGGATATGGATTCTTCTTTGAAAGTTGTAGATTGCTTTAAGTAGGATATAGGATCATTGCTGGGTAACAGGTAACCCTGTCGAGGCTATAAACGCCTGCTGGCAGCAGAGGCTCTACCTACGACAAATGAGCATATTTAAAACTGGTTTACAGAGAAGACTTTGTTTTATCTTTACAGACCAAGTAATGACTGATGTAAATACAAGGACTAGCCTGAGGAAGCAAATAATCAAAGTTGAAAATAGTTAGAACAAAATGTCATTGACAGGTTAGAGCATAATGTACTTTATCTTTCCATAATAAAGTTTAATTTTCTGAATTTTTTTTTGTTTTGGAAGTTTAGAAAATTCAATAGGGAAAACAAAGATAACTTGTTCTTCCAAGTGAATCACCAATTGTTGTGGCCACCAGCAACCCCCCTCCTTATTTAGTATTAGCAATAACACTATGTAAGTGGGGACCCTTAGTCAAAAAATTTAAAAAAATCAATTAGTGCTTATATGTCACTCCTTAAGAAAATATCACATCGTGCCAACAATGATAGGGAATTTTCTTATGAGTCAAAATGATAAAATGCGAGATTGTGACGCGAACTCCATCGCATCGCATGTATTAAATGAACACTCACGTTGGAAAACCTTAAAAATCGCTGATATGTGATATCGCATATCGCATCTTGCAAAATCACATAAAATGCACATAACAATTAAACGATTAAGCGATCCGCGATCTTGCGATATTGCGATCTGCGATCTTTGCGATGTTGCGATCAAACAACCTTGCGATAGAACAGCACGATGAAATTGTGGTAATGTGATACAGCGATATGCGATACTGCGATGCAAATCGCAGAAATATTCCATCGCAGATTTTCCTGGCTCAATATTCAAGAATTTTTTTTTCCATAAACTAAGAACTGGTTACGCGCTTTAATGATAATTAATGAGTTATATGCCAGTTGTTGATAAAATATGGTTTTGTGTTGTTCGAAGAGCTAGTTCACGTAAGGTGGCATGTTTTTACATATCCGTAGCATTTAAAGCTTTCCTGGCGTTATTTATTATCATTACTCTCTCCTCACTTGTGAACTGCAGAACGAAGAACAAAAGTTACACAAAGCAATGTGCAAGAAGCTATGCAGAAAAATGGTGAAGCTCCAATGTCTAAAGACAGAGAAAAGGCGCCCTTATAAACAGGTACTGCATGCAACAGAGCCGCAGATTCACAGAATGCTGCTGAGCCATCCATTACAGATCTTTCATTTACAGCCATGGTTAAATGGGTACTGAGCGATGCTGATATCAGAGACAGACAGTTTAATGCTCAAGGTCAAGAGCTCACGAAAGCATTATTTTTACAAATTTTGAGCTTTATACCCGATAAAGAAAGAGGCGCAAAAGGCGAAAAACGCATCAGAGAAGCCTGGATCAAGGAACAGAGGCAGTTTCTGATGCGCGATTAGCGCCTAGCGCTAATCGCGCATCGCTGAGAAAATTGCTCGAGAAGGAAAGCTTCTAACTGCTCAGTCACCTGTAAGCCCGAAAATTGCAAAAAAGCAATGATAAAAACAAACTGGAAACAGAAAGCTAAAGAAAAGGTAGAAGCAATTCAAGGGTTAACCAAGTTGAACTTGGATTATTACTGGGCATACATGGTAAAGCCACATAGTCAGTGGATGACTCTCAAGTATATCATCGATTTTGCTGAAAAGGTGGTGCCAGCTCTTGCCAATTTTGTTTTCTTAGCTCAACCAGAAGCGGAAGACAGTCAGTCGACTCTACTCAAGAAAATACTGAATGCTTGCAACGTTAAGGAGTAAATGTAGAAATAGTTAAATATTAGATTTAATTTTTAGAAATAGTTTTTCTTAGAAAAAGGGCGGTCATTTAAACCGTATCCTGAATTTTTGTAAATAAGTTATTATTAGATTTAGTTAAGTAGTATTTAAACCCTTCTCATGCATTTAGAGAAGGGTCCAGAAATTTATCAAAAACTTGTCCTCAGAACATGCACTTTTGCACCCTCCGAGGAGGTTTTGATGAATGAATGGAACAGGATTTGTTGATGTTTGCATTTAATATCTGCTACTGATGTTGCACTTTTGTACTCTTAGTGGATGTTAGAGCAAGGAGAGATAAATAATTGTCGCTTGAAGCTCATGAGTAGGACTAGTCATAAATGGTACTTTTATCTCTTAACCATTTCTGCTTATGTTTTAAAGTGATATACAGTTTTTAGTTGTTTATGTATTATTGCATGAATGCCTGAGTTATCATTTGGCACTTTTGTACGGTGATAGCTATTTATTTATGCTTAATGTATGAATAGCTCATTATGCGATATGTTTTTCACAACTGTTTTGTCTAACCTTTTATGCGAAGTGGTTCATCCTTATTGATTTATTTTCTAATAATAACTGAATGATCTTTATTACCAGTTGTTATTTGAAATCTTTTTAGATTTCATAATAGAAGAATTACATCCCGGGTTAGTATAGATTTAGATGTTGCTGCTTATTAGATTACAATAGCATAGCATTAGATTAAAATTAGAATTAGGATATCTTAATTAGGAACTGTTAGATCAGGAACATCAAATTCTACACACACACACTCATATATTGGGAAACTGGTCCCATATCCCCAGTCGGACCCGTTATACCAAACGACTAAGGAGCTGCCAACCAAGGTCCGGACCGGGCGGGTATCCCCCTTGTTGTAGACCTGATTTGTGGGGCGTCAACAGGTTGGATGACCAATTTTGGCTTGGACACAAACTATTTGTAAAAACTTATATACAAATATCTATTTGACTTTCAGAGTTTTATTGTGGTTAAGTGATGAAATCTTGTTCAAACGATGATGTGATATGAAAATTCTTTCTTTACATATGTTGCAAATGTCTATTTAACACATAGTTTGCTAGAGAGTTAGTCAATGTGTTTAAATTTCTGGGAATATGTTGATATTGAATAAATTCAAAATGTCTTTCCAAAATTTGAACTCTAAGGAACATGCGATGAATTGCTGGGTTTCGGATGGAATATATGCCAATAAGCTGTAGTATGACCAGTTGTGAATCTAGCCTAACAATGACTCAGCATATGCCATGTGAAATGGCATCAGAGAGGAGTTCAATCAATGCACTATACTTAGCGATATTCTTTGTTGATAGACCAATACATATCCCTCTAAAACTCACTAACTCGTCGTTTGGAGCGAAAATGGCCCATGCTACGGAAGATAGGTTCTGCGTACTACGACTAACTCCGTCGGCATACCCAACAAATGGTTCCGAAAACTTCGACATCTGCAACAAATGTGAAGTGGATTACCTAACCAAATTAAAACTCTAAAAGAAAACTAACACACAAAAATGCAATCAGAGAATATGTACAGTGAGTTTTACTACACTTAATTAAGCATAGTAACATTTAAGATACAACCTGTTTCGGGGCTACGACAATGGAATCCCATCATAATCAACTAACTCGTAGGCTCCTTTTGTCAACACACGTTTAACAATATAAGGGCCCATCCATAATGGTTCAAACTTCCCTGCTCCTAGTTTGTCAGAATCCTGATCGTAAAGCAAGACCAGGTCACCTTCTAAGAAGACATGAGGCTTAACATTCTTGTCATATTGTGCCTTGATGCGTTTCTTATGTGCTTCGTTAGCCAATGCGGCATCACGACAGGTTTCATCCAGATGGATTAATTCCAAGAAATGTGCTTCTTCTTCAAAAGTATCGGGTAGCAGGTCAATTGCGAGTTTGAGGGATGAGATTTCACATTGGATTGGTAAGACTGCTTCTAAACCATACACCAACTGAAAAGGCATAAATCAGGTTGCATTTCTCACCGAGGTCCGATATGCCCACAAAGCTAAGTACATGATTAAATGCCAATTCCTTTTATGGACTCCAACTATTCTTTGCAACATGCTCTTAAGGATTTTGTTGATTGCCTCAACTTGTCCATTAGCTTGCGATAGTATGGAGTAGAACTATCATGTGACAGTCCTAATTTTGTAGTTAATTCAATCATCATGTGATTGCGAAAACGCGACCCATGATCTGTAACTATAGCTTGTAGCACACCAAACCTGGAAACCACATGGTTAAAAAAAGAGAGAGTAGCCGATTCACCACTGTTGTTCATTGTAGGCATTGCCTCGGCCCATTTGGTAAAATAGTCAACAACAACTATAATATACCCATTCCCCCTGGCCAAGGTGGGGTTACATGTCATAAAATCAATGCCCCATTTTGTGAATGGGCCAATAGCAATGACTGGATGTAGTGGTGCAGGTGATAATCTAGTTTTACGATAAAAAATTTGACAAGCATGGCAACTTCTAACAGCAAGAATGCAATCTTGAATATAGATGGCTAGAAGTAACCAACTCGTAGAATTTTTTGTGCAGTTGCATAACCAGATAAATGCCCCCCACAAGCACCTGAATGACATTCATTCAAATCTTTCTCGACCTCCTCATGAGTAAGGCACCTACGTAAGATCGTATTGACACCACGACGATAAAGTGTATCACCAATGATCAGATAATCTTTGGCTTGGTATCGAGTACATCGTTGTTCAGAGCGAGAGGTATTAGGCCGAAAAGCTTGGGTCTGGAGATAGACCAGTATATCTCCATACCATGGATCACTTGACGAAATCAGAAACAGAGACTCATCCAAGATTGATGCTTCTGATGTTAAATCATTGGAGGATGAGGGAAGATCGCAAAGTAGCTCAGCAAAGACGAGAGATTTCTTTGATTTGGATTTGATGAATTCCAAATCAAACTCCTACAAGATGACTATCCATTTAGAATATTGTCTCCCCAAAAATTGACGTTACAAGATGTATGTCATAGGGTTGCAATTTGATACAATGGTAGTTTTGCGAAGGAGGATGTAATGACGAAATCTCTGCACAGCTTGAACGACTGCCAAGGCTAACTTTTCAACATATGAATATTTACTTTCTGTATCATTGAGATTGTGACTCAAATAATATATAGGATGTTTGATTCCACTCTCCTCTTGAACTGAAACCATACCAATGGTTGTATCTGTAGCGGCGAGATACAGGTAAAAGTATTTTTGATAGTTTGGGGCATGTTATGCTCCTATACCAATAGGTGTCATATTTCATGATTGACTGGCTAATGTCCCTAATATGTCCATCCTTTCCCTGCTGCAAAGGTTTTCCATATTTTGAAAAGATCAAAAAATTTAAAAATGAAAAGAGGGTATACCCTAAAATAAAGATCAAAGGGTAAAAAGAATGAAGTGGTCAAAAGAAAAATGAAAGAAATGAACCCCAAAGAAAAGGACCATGAAAGTGTGCTAGTCCAAAATGCCACTACTATTCTATTTTGCAAAAGAATTTCATTGTGTGTAGTTAGTTGACTCTTGCCACAGTTGATGGATGGCCAAACAGCTTAATCTTGGCCAGTTCATGCTTGAATTTCCTGTTTTAGAGATAGAGAATAAAAACTGTCCGAACAGTTCAATCTTGGCAGATAAGTAGATAGGTAGAAAAGCAAAGGAGCTCAATTATTAAATCCGAGCCCTTGGATGTGATAAGTGTAGACTTAGATAGGATTGCAGTCAAAAGAAAAGAAAATTTGTAAGGGTTTGCTAGTTCAAGTGCACCCATGGAAGAAGAAGAAAAAATGTTAGGTATAATAGGCTGGGTAGGCAGTTTGAGTGTTGCAGAAGCAGGCTTATGATTAATTTTGTCTTTCAAAGATGTTCATCTTATTGGTATCATAAGTACCATGGCAACTGTTTGGTTACAAATCAAGTGAGGCATGTCTAACTTCCCTTCACACTTCTCCCAAAATCACTTGCTAACACCCCCCCAAGGATATTGAGATCTACTCAATACTCCTAAATCACCCCATTTCATAAAAAAGCCTGAGTAAAATAACATTCTTGCTTTAGGCAAAGAATCCACATTTCTTGTGTAAAAATCCTTTTGTTCCCTCAACCTAAGTTATCAAGCTTTATAACTTAGCGTTTTTTTAATAAACCCATATTAACTGCTAACATTATTATATAAATCCCTTACAAATTCCCCTTCCCCCGTATTAATATATTTATACAATAAAACCCCCTATGTATAATAATCCCGCCTCGATTTTATTATAAATCATAACGCTGCTCATCGGGAATTAATGATTTATCTGAAATACATTAAGAACCCTCCCCTGTGCTCACAAGTAGTTAATTAACCTCACGTTAATTAACAAACCTAATCACAATCCCACAACCTTGCAAACCAATGAAAAATGACTCCGATGCAATATAAAACTCTAAATACGTTGTATGGGCCCTGTGCCGTAACCCTTCGTTGCCTCCAAAGAGCACCGACCATTTGATCAGTGCCCTCCCATCGGACAGCTCCAGATCATATCGCGCACTCCCCTCCATCCGTAGTTTACCGCCTGGGGAGCCGGCGGTATTCCCGCCATACCTGGGACACGCGGCACCCTCCCACTATGCTCGCGGCCCCTCCTCTCGATACCACCTAAGCTCATAAGCGGTGCGGGCCAATACCGCTTACCGCCCTCCAGCTGATCCCGCCTGCTGACGTCATCACCACGTCACTGCCAATTCAGCATTCCGTACCCCCGCATCGCGACAAAACGTCACATTCCGATGACGTCATCCGATCGAAAAGCGCCAAAAAGCCCTGCGAAGCCAATTTTTGTTAAAAAACTCGTGAAAGTGTCATTTTCATCCATTTTCATTCATTTCTTCTATGAGACTGTTGCACGCAAATTACGTCCAAGCAACTGCAGAAGCTCCAGTCCGCCACCCGGCTAAGCAAAGACCAGCATTATGCTCCACAACTCATTAGTCAACCTACAAATTACATTGGTTCGCCTCCAAAACACAGGTATTTACCCCGTCCCACCTCCCAAACCTGTATTTTCAGTTTTCCTCTACAAATTATACCTATAGGAGCCAAATTCAAGCTGAAGCAGTCCATAATTGCCATACCAACCCATCCAAAAACTGCTCTTTTGCCCTTTTTTCCACAGAAATTCAACCTCCAGTTTAAAACACAGAGAATTGAACAATGGAAGCCCTTGTGGCCCTCAATGTAGCGCCCCTCAATGCACCTCATACAGACCAGCATCATTTACCCTTGGCCGATAGAGATTTCCAAATAAAAGACCCGATTGGTTGCCAAAATCATCTTCATACTTTCTGCCTAATAAAAAATAATCATTTGAACAACTCTGATATCTATGGAATATGGGAATCCAATCTCCCTAGGTATTACCTTCCCTCGGTCAATGTGTTCCCAGATATTATTTGCCACTGCTGTGCCAATTATGACCTTGTCAGTAAAGTAGTTATGACCCCATCACAAACTGTTCTCTTTTACATAATTGCTGAGTCTATCAATGAAATGTTGCACTTCCTTCCAGCTCAGCCTCTTGCTCCTCTTTCCATGGGATATTTGCTGGAGCAAGGCTCTCAACTGTCCAGTGCAGAAATAACCTGGATTGCTAAGTTATTCATGAGACCAGATTGCCAGCCCCAAGGCCCACCTCCTTATTTATATGTCTCATTCAATGAGACTGGAAGAATTATGCTTGACATGATATCAGTGATCTTGGGATTTAGATCCAGTGAATATGTGGATGAGATGGTCTTGGTTCTGTTATCCACCTTTACTCCAGGACATCCCCCTGCTATTAAGTATGACTATGCCTCTTTCATTGCTGACAAAATCCATACTCAATTTATGAATTTGGAAAGAGAAGGAGTGTTTAAATACACAACTTTCGTATACCATCTGCTGTTTTATTATTACCTAGACAGTTTTATATTTCCCATCAGGAAATTGGATTCCAAAGGAGAAAGGAGGTCTGTGATCTTTTGGACCTCGGTCTTCATACCTACTGTGAATTCATTGACTTGTTTATACATCTAGCCTCCACTCTATTGATAGGAGCTCCTCCTCCTAGGCTCTCTGGTGACATAAAGAAGATTTTACAGCTCTCCAAAAACTACAGGATAGGTGACTGGTACTTCTACCAGGATCACACTGAAATCAGGATATATGGCTGTGAACTGTGTCCTTATAAGTTGCCCAAATATGTGCCCATGAGACTATTTGCATTGGAATATTTCAGGCAACTTATCAATGCAGATTTAACTCACTTTTGCAATGTGAAGAAAAATGCTCAGCTGAGAATAAGAAATCAGTTAGGCCCTTTTATCATTAACAAAAGGGAAGCATGGGAAGATGCTGATAAGATACTAGGGGAAGACCTTAAATTGAAGAAAAGCTTCTGGTGGGTACCATATGACCCAAATAGTTTTATAAGTGACACAAAAGTAAGAAACCGGCTGTCAACTTACACACATCATAGGATCCCTGAAGTAGAACAATATGCTAATCAGGATGAGTGGGTAGAGGGTACATTAGTAGAAGAACTTACTCGGCAAGAAAAAATGGAACAAGCTATGAAAGATTTAGAAAAGACCCTTGACCTGGACTCTTTTGGACAGGTATCTTTCAAGCTGCCTCAGCAAACCGGAGTGGGTACATCCTCTGCTGGGACTTCACAGCAACCAATACAAGAAATCAGCACACCAGTTTCAGGCTCTTCTAAGGGCAAGGAAGTAGCAGGCACAGAGCGGCAAGCCATGATAGACCAGCAGGAGCAAATTCCTCTAGTACAGACCAAAGAAGCAGAGATTCCAGCGTTACAGACTCCTCTAAATGAGGAAAAGGGAAAGAAAAGGGACAGAGAAGAGGCCACACCCATCAGTGGACCTGCAAAACAGCTAGGTGCAAAAAGGCAAAGACTGAATCCTCTATCTGAAGAGGAAATCATTGAAGAAACAATAGAAAGCCTAAGAGGTGAGAGGGAAACCAGCCCACAGACCTCCCCAGTGATAGACACATCAACCAGCTCACACAGGCAGGAGCTGGAAAGGCAGCATAGTGTGGAAGTTTCATCCACTAGGCCACCAAGTAAGCAGACCTCTAATATCAAAAGAACATTCACAAAGATAAAGGCTAGAAATGATCCATTGAGGCTGCAAATTTATAACCAATATCTTAAGATGGCCCCCACAAAACAACAAAGATTAATGTCAGCATATGACATAAAGGAGGGAAAAATGATCATGAGCTATTTCAAGCCCAAGGTGCAGCAACCACAATCAACAGCTAACTACATCAGGACAAATCTGGAGGTCTTTGCCAAAGACATTCATCCAATAGACCAGATTGAGCTGCACAAACAGACTGGAGGGATGGTGTATTCCACACTAGACGATAAAGCAATGTTGGCTCATAAATTGCAAAACTCATTAGAAAACACCTCTGCTCAGCTAGATTTAGAGAAAGCTTCTTCTCTAGCAAAGGACAACAGGATTAAATCCTTGGAGGATATTATCATTGAACTGGGACATGATCCCAAAGATACCAAAGGCATAAAATAACTAGTGAGGAAAAAGGAAGAGGACATTGCTGCCCTCAGAAAATAGCTCAAAATGCCTCCTTCTATGCATCCACAGATAGCAGATGTTGTACAACAGAAGTTCGAGGAGGACATGATGGACCTGCTCATGAGGTTGAATGAAAGATTGAGTGAGATAGAGCAGGCATTGGAGAAAGCACTACAAGAAAAGCAGGGAGAGTCAACCTCCCATCCACCTGAAGTAGCTCCAATAGTCACAATTGCCCCTTCCACAATTATAATAGCAGTGCCTCCCACTGTCTCGGCATCAACAGTAGAAGTCATCACAAGAGCAACATCAATAGCAATAGCACCAGGCAGCAGTACAGCTATGACTACAGAGTAATTAATAAAAGCCATGGAGGAGTTGAAACTCCAAGTATCTGAATTGAAGCAAGTTAAAGAAAAATTGGCAAAGGTTGAATAGAGCTATGATAAATCCAAGATGAATGTAGCAGAGAAAACAAGGGAAGTCAAAGCATTGGAAAACAAGGTAAGGGCCTTAGAAAAGGATCTCTCTCTGCATAAGCCTATGGCAGAAATCATAGGAATCCTGTGGAACAAAATCAGTCAATCCCTTAGTGATGTATGGAGGTCTATTCAGACCATTTATGAACAGATTGATTTGATAAGAGTAGCCCAAGTGGAAATTCAGAAAACAAGAGCCTTATTGGGACAGATGCCTGAGCAAGCTAACAGGCTAATACATTTTTTGAATACCAAGACCAGTGAAGAACTGGAAGCACTGGATATTAGAGACAGAACAGGTACCATTCTGGACATCAAAAGAGTTCTAACCATGAGAACTCTAATGCAAAACTTGGACAAAAGATGCCAGGACATGCAGGTAGAAATTGATTCTTTCACAGAAAAATTTACAGTCCTGCATCAAAAAGGTTTGCCAAGTCCTTTGGGAGATAATGATCGTCTGATGAAGCACAAGGACTATGTACATAAATTAAATACATATGCTGTCAATCAAGCTAATGCATCTTCAAGTACTTCAGGAGAAAAAGCACTTCCATCTGGCCAGTCCCTTTATGACAGCCTGGAAAATCTATTCTACATAGAGCATGAGGTGAAGCATTTGTTCACCATCCCACCTAATTTCTTCAGGTACACAGAGACTGACGAGACTTTAAGGAAGCTACAGAGACATAAAATACTAGGACCAGAGTGGTGGCAAAACATGTTAGAGATCCTGTAAATTTATCTTTGGTCAATGCAAAATTTTGCACCATTTGTTATAATGCGCAGAACAGAAATGAATCATGGTCCTGCAGGTCAAAGCGCATCACATCAAAGTTAAGAAAGTTCGGCCAAAGTAGGAAAATAAGCAAAGAGGATCAGTAGAAGACCGCTGGTAACCGACTTGCGGCATCTACCTCCAGTACCTCTCATAAAGACGGATCAGCCATCACAGCACAAATTTATTACATCAATTTATTATCTCCCTATTTTCGAGACTGTCTGTCTCTATCTGTGTAAAAGAAGCATTAATTATCAGTAGATATTATTTCTATAAGATATTTTGTATGATATCTTGACATTTTTGTATAAATACCCCCCCAGACGAAGTATTTGGGGTTGGTTGGTGGTGGATGTTCATAGTTTTGACTGTAATACTGAACAATTTTGGAAATAAAAAAGCTGTTGGAACCATTTTTGTTAAGCTCACTGGATGAAGAATTGATGCTAAGGACCATGTTACAGAATTCTTGAATCGTTTTATGGATCAATAAGTCTCTTCTAACTTGTGTTTTATAGTTTCTGTGTTTATTATATCATCTATGTTTCATGATCTAAATAATAGAGAAAAAGAATAACCCAGAATTTGCTTGTTTGCACTCTGTGTTCAGTCTCTGTTATTATTAATGTTTTCTTCAGAATTAGCATAAATAGTGAATTCTTAATTACTCCTGTTTCCCCTGGTTCTTTCATCTTGAATATTATCTAAGGAATTCTTAATTTCTCCTTAGCAGTAATCATCCATCTTCCCCCTGTCAACATGATGAAGGATCCTTATTTGCCCTTCACCTATTGACTCCATTCCATAAGATTTCAGCCTATAAATTGTTCCATATTCGAGTACCTTGCTCTGTAATAAATCCTCTGATAATAAACTTAACCCAGGAAGCCATCCTTCTTTGACTCCATCATGCCAAATCGACTGAAATGCTTCAGATTCACCTCACTGTTCTATTGAGTCCCCATCCTTCGAACCAAACTTTAAACAAAACCCTTGCACTTCATAACTAGCCTAATATACCTCAAAATATAGCTAAACTATAAAGAGAGAGCCCTCTCTGGATGCAGATTGGCTAGAATCTGTATCTAAAAGATTGGTCTGTGGTTACCTTGGCCGTATTCCCTTTCTTACAACTTTTGGGAGCAACCTGAGTGATAACATGGCATACATTAATGATGCTTTAATAAGGGAATCTTTGAGAGCATCAAAAGAAGCTTGCGCAACTTGGTCCCAATGGAAGGGTACCCCTTTCTTCAATAGATGTGTGTAACCTTTAGCTAATTCAGCATAGTTTGGAATGAATCTCCTCAGAAAGTTTGCCTTCCCTTGAAGTTTCTGTATCTGTAACAAATTTGAAGGTGGAGGCATGTCAAGAATTGCCTGAACCTTTATGGGATCGAGTCGAATTCCGTCTTTCGAAACTATGAATCCAAGAAATCAACCAGAGCCAACACAAAACACACATTTGTGCGGATTGAGTCTTATTTTGTAGTGTCGACAACGTAAAAATATTTCTCTCAAATGTTGCGGGTGATCAGTCTGTTTTCGTGAATGAGCAAGAAAATCATCAAGATAAGGTTGAACAATGTGTTTGATGTCATGGAAGGCATAATTCATCTCCCTCTGAAAAGTAGCCCCTACATTTTTCAAACCAAAGGCTAGCTTTCGATATGCGAATGTGCCCCACAGACACATAAAGGCTATTTTTTATTGGTCCTGTGGGCAGATATTGATTTGATTGTAGCCAGAAAATCCATCCATGAATGAAAATATTTCACATCCGGCACATTCGTCAATAATTTGGTTGATAAAGGGTGTAGGATAGTTGTCCTTTGGAGATTCTTGGTTTACATCCCTATAGTCGACGCACACCAAAATTGTCCCTTGTTTTTTCATCACTGGAACAATATTAGATACCCAATCAATAAGAGGTACAGGGAAAATGAAGCTAACACGCAAAAGTTTTTCAACCTCTACTTTAATGGCAGCGGCTTTCTTAGGATGAACAAGTCGAAGCCACTGTCGTACTAGTTTGACATCAGGGTACATTTTAATCTCATGTTCAACAATGCTTGAGTCAATGCCTGGCATCTCCTCATAAGACCATGCAAAGACATCTCGAAATTCACGAAAAAGAGCACAGTAATTATCTAGTTCCAATGGAGAACAAGATTTGCCGACATGAATATTTTCTACAATGTTAGGCTTGGTTGAAATGTTTATAGAAATTGTTTCTTCTATGTTAGACAGATTACGCTCAGAATCTACAGTATTTACAGAATTCGACAAGAAATCAACGATTGATGGGTGATTGAGTTCATTTGAATAATCTTCATTGTCATCTTGAAGGTGGGAATGATGATGATAATCTTCCCACGACGTCTCTCCTATCATCATTGATTGGACGATTCCTTCATCCGTAGAATGTATATGTGAAAAAGGATCCGAAGAGGTGCCATATTCTAAAGACCTATCTACCCATGCAATTGTTGAGTGTGGATTAGGGTTTTCCGCACAAGCCCAATAGATTGATTGCTATAATGATTCAATGGGGCTTGGTGGCATTGCCTCACCATAATCATCACTTTCAAAGTAGTTGGAATTCTTCTTAAAATTAGATGATGTAGAAGAAATCATGTTGCAGGTCTCCACTCTTGCCACTTCCGCGAAACCAGATGGTGACGGGAGGGTAAAAGTGCCCATCAGGGAAGGATCTTTTAGGAGACCTACTCCAACATTTTGAAGTGATGGTGAGTTTCCGTGTATCAATGGAATGCTTCCCATAGCCTGTGAACTATTGGCAAAGAAGGCTAGCTGATCAATGACTATGATTCCACCCTTGAAGGGAAATGCAATCGTTTGAAAGTATGTGGAAACAACGGTAGCCATAGCATATACCCAAGGCCTTCCTAGTAAAATGTTGTAATCAAGGACTCTGTCAAATACCTCTATCTCAACGTTTACTATTTTGCCCCCTAGTTCAACTTGCAGGTTACTCAAAATCCCATACGGAGTATATTTTCTTTCATTGAAAGATTTTAATGTAGTTGGTGATCGTGACAAGGGCGGTGAACCAAGAGTTTTCCAGCAGCTCATGGACATAATGCAAGTAGACACCCCCTCATCAATAATAGTTTGGTGAACATTTTTATTGAGAGCTTTTACTTGTATTAGGAAAGCTAATTGCGCCAGTAACTGTGGCGTATATCCCGCATGGTTAAAAACCACAAGATTTGAATTCGTAGGATCTATTCCACCTATTGTTGACAATAAAGCTTGTTTTTGGGAGGGACAGTTTTGCAATACTTCAAGTGTCGACATAGTGGAAGGTGATTGAGCTAGATCTTCCACTATATCATAATTTTGAGCCGCTCGAGCACGAGGATTGAATGTTGATTTGTGTACAACTCCCTTTGGTGGATTTATTGTTAATTCAGGTACAATTGGTGGAACAACTTCTGGTGAATTCGAGGTCGAAGTACTAGGTTTATCAGTAGCCTGGTTATTCGACGACGACGAATTTCCATAATATTTATTCCTTGTTGACACCAAAACATCGTTTTTCATATTTGCGATAGAAAACATAAGTACTTGGGATGTGGAAGCATTATCAGTTGCAACCAAATGTGTTTCTGGGTTTAGAAACGGATCTATCAACACTACTAAGGTATTTAAAGTCTTTAGAAGTTTGGAGACCTCAGAGCGATGTGGACAATATCTTGTATAATGCTCGTCATTACATATCAGACATGGATAACGAGGTTTCCTAACCGCAGTAGGGGACTCAAATGATTTCTCAGGAGTGGAATTTTCCTGTTTCTTTTTGTTATTCTTTCCCTTTCTCTTACCTCCTGGTTGCTTTGGATTTTTTCCTTTGTCAGGTGATACGGCATTAATCTCAGAGGCAAGAGTGTTTTCTGATGGATTTTCATTTTGATTGGAAATAGCAAGAGTTTGATCAAATGGTTCTCTTGCCGTCTGTGTGCTTGAAGAACTGATCACGCCGTCACTGGCATGAGAGTCCCTACTCGATTTTGGAGGTGGTGGAATAGTGAAGGCTGGTCTAGGTGCATTGGGAATTTTTTCATAGAGTGTGCCTAATTGTGTGTAAATCAAATTCAAGTATTGGGCACGAGCGATAACTTTCTCTTTTGTGACAACTCCTTTTTCCACATCCTCGGTGATTGATGGCAATAAGGACTTTATGAACCACTCAACTAAAAGCTGATCGGGAACATACGTCTTAACCATTCGATGATGACACTGCCACTCATGAATATGATCTGATATATGGGTGGAGGTATTCTGTTTAAAGTTGGTCAAGAGTTCCGTTCTAGTCTCGTACCTGATAGGTAACTAGAATTGGGTCAAAAAGGTAGTGGCTAGGATGGTGAAGTTATCAAAAGAAACTCTTGGTAATTCAATATACCATTTAGCAGTTGGACCAGTAAGTGTTCTTTGGAAAAGATGAAGTCTGATCGAATCATCATTCAAAGTATTGGATGAACACCATAAATGAAAGGTCATAACATGATTTGATGGGTCTTCCCCTGGATTTCCATTAAACTTCGGAATTTTAGATGGTAACTTATGAGGAAACACCGGCCACCAAGATGCATATGCAATTGGATCATTAGTGAGTCAGTTTAAATCTGGTAATTCTAAATTTGCTACGAATGGCAACTGTCGATTCAAGTCAGGTGGAGCATACCCAGGATAGGATGGAATTGCCTGTGCAATAGGTCTTTGCATACCAGCATAGGGCATCTGCATTTGGTAACCTTGGTAAGGTTGTTGGACAAAACCAGTATAAAGTGGTTGTTGATAACCAGATTGAAATTGTGGTTGTCCATAACCTGCAAAGCCTTGTTGCCTAGGTCCTTGGTAAGCTTGATATTGACCAAAACCAGTTTGAGCTTGTGAACCAAGTCCAAACTGGGGTTGGGACTGTTGGAATTGAGGTTGTTGGAATTGCGATAGCCACGGTTGTTGAACCAACTGTTGCTGCCCAGTAATGAAAGATTGACCAAGCTGTGGATCAACTATACCAGTGTATGCCTAGGTCATTCCGGATAAAGGTATACTAACTTGAGGTTGTTGCTGGGCTCTAGAAACAAGTGGTTGTTGTATAACAACTTGAGAAACTTGAACCTCTTGACTTGAAACTTGTGGTTGCAAGGAAGAAGGATCAGTTTGTACCGGTTGAGATACAACAGATTGAGCTTGTGACTGTGGCATAGTAGTAACAACAGGTGTAGTAGGAATATTTGACACAGTTTGCATTGGTTGTGTTGGATACAAAAGCCTTGGTTGATTTGGCATTATTGGTTGCTATTGACAAACTCTAATTCTAGTTTGGCTTGAATATTGTTGGAAATTACCATATGGTTGTCCCCAGAAAAGGGAGGAAACGGTGGATACACATATTTCTCTCCATATGGTGGCAATCTAGTGTTTAATGGATGTACCGGTATTTGATGACTAGATTGCCCAAATTGATACTGATGTGTAGGATCAAATTGTTGAGTTCCCATTTGAGAAAAACCAGGTAGAATTCCAAATGAGTTTATGGGTGTTGACCATGGTGTAGAAGGAACCCCTCAGTGGGTTCCAGACAATGATTGGTAACCAACTGGGATGGACGATTCACCATATAGGTGTGACTCAGGTGTGGTAGAAAACATCAAGGGAGTAACAACAGAAGATTCTGCTGCAGCTGCATCAAATGATACAGTCTTAGATGTTGACGGTTGTTTAGCCATAGTTAACTGGCCCAAAAGTTGTCCTAAATATTCGACAGGAACTTGCAAGGAAGCAGGATCAGGTGAAGCAAAGTAATCAGGTGTAGCAGGATAAATATTAATCCCAGTTCCAAAGTGAAACGGGGTGCCAGGTGTGGAATCCTCTATTATATCTTCTATGGCAATCAAATCTGGTGGAAGAGGTTGACCGTCAGGTCCGTAAAATATTTCTGGTGTTGATGAAAGTGTAGTTTTTACATTGACTGATGTCGAAGGGCTAACAACTTCTGAATGTTGAAATTCGAAGTCCAGAAGTTCAGGTAGATGAACAACAGTTTCAAAGGGAGGTTCCTGAACAACTTCTGGTTCAGATGTAACTTCTAGTTGAACTGGGATAGATTCCGGACCAACTCCTGATGGAGTTGTTTCAAGTTTAGAAGCACTTCCTAGTTGAACAATTTCATGTTGAGTATCAACTAGTTGTTGGAAAACCTCGGTTACTGTTACACTAGGATCAGTGCTAATGTCCTCAGGTACCTGTGAAACTTCCTCTTTAGGAATGGACGTACCATAAATAATTGGAGTAACTGGAGTCTCTGAAGTGGTTGAAACAAATGTTTCAAATAACCCAAATGAAGAACTAGGAGTTCTTGATGTACTAGACTCAGTTGAATGAGACCGCTTTGTTTGAATTGGTGTTGCTTTGGGAGGCAAAGGTGGTTGACTCGCCATTCTCTGTGAACGACGGGGTTTGGGTTGAATTTATTCCATGATTGCGGATTAATTTATCAACTTAAACTCAACTAAGGAATAAGGATGTTATTCGTGGTCAATTAATTTTAACGACATTGGGGCACAACTTCGTTTTTTCAATTTTAAAAAGTCGAGAAAAATCAAAAGATGACTCTAGTCACCTTCGATTTTAATGAGCCTGAAAGGACAAGTGCTCAAATGATCCTTTTACTTTTAAAGAGTCGAAAAGGAATGAAAGTGACTACTCTAGGGACTCTAGACAAGAGGGTTTACCAGACAAATTGCAAAACTGCAATATACACCTTGGTGATAAATGAAAGAGAAATTACCAAGGACTTTACGTATGGTAGTCAATCTTCCCGAATGTTGTGTTCAGTGCATTGCGATTAGTAAGGTGGCAGACTCGGCTTCCTAGGGATAAAGGATTTCAACCTATTGGGGTCTCCCACTATATACGCGATGGTACAGGGAGCACAAGTCCATACTAGCACTTATCGGATCAAAGAGGAGGAATCACCCAACCTTCAATGAAAATGATAGCCACTAGGTTTAAAGACGCTGGAACACGTCTCTAGCCTAGACCTCTAGATGTTTTCGTTAAGTTCCAAAGCATTGTTAGATTAATTGATGTTTATTTTAAGTTGATCTTGCTTAGAAATTTTCCTTTGAAGGTTCACCGTGAAATGTGTTCTGAAATTCCTAAGAATGCAACTAGAATGATAAGCACTCTTTTCATTTAATTTCAACAATGAAAATCCAAACTATAAGGGATAGAGCATAGAAGTACTTTTGAGCAAACAACAAAGAGCACAAACTAATGCAATTCCCTAAACCATTCCTTTTCACACACAAACTAAGACTCTAAAATGCAAATGCGTGTATTTAATTTCAGTTTTTCTTAAAGTGAATGATGCAATACGAAAAACTAATGCACAAACGATTCAGAACTTTTTCATAAAAAGTGGCGATTTACGACAAATTTCTTCTAAGAGAGAAAGGAAGATTGAACGACACTTTCAATTTTTGAAGAAATGAAGCTTTTCGACACTTTAATGAAATCAAATCAAATGCACAAAATAGATCAATTGATTAGCTATGAAGGAGGAATTTACGAAACTTCACTTTCGAAGAAAATGAGGACTTTACGACACTTTTCTATCGAAACGATAATCGATCAAAACTATTTTTTTACAATGGATTGCAAATGATACAATAAATAGATAAAAAACCATTCACCAATCCTAGTCTAAACAGGGCCAAATCAAAGAGATGAAGGCTGGTTTCAGAGAGGAGACATCATTCATGTTCAACAAGCAATTCAATCAAAGATGAAAATTGACAAAAACTGCAGTTCTTAGATGGGAAAACTAATCTTCAAGAAATCAGCGCAGGCTGTGGTGATAGATAGTGCACTGAATTGATCTGTACCCATTCGGGAACTGCAACACATCACAGGTCTCAGTTAAGGACAGTGCAATGATTATAGTGAGAAATTTTGAAGGTGTTTTTGGCTCAAATTAGACTCAATCTTCAGCAGATTAGAATTGAATTCAATAATCGACAACAAGTACAGTAGATTGGAATGTTTTAAGAGGCTACTAAACTACCAAAAAGGGAAAACTTGGTCCCCAATGGAGTTGCCAATTTGTTTTCGGAATAATTAGTGTTTCTAAAAAATGCTAACCCTCTAGGTTTGGTAGCTAACCTAGAAACAATAGTTAAAACAATTCACTACTTTTCCTAGAAACAACAGATAAGAGAAATACTATAAGGAACCAACCTGCAACTTTTGCTTGATCTCTCTCTCCCTTTACTGACCTCGTTGCTCCTTTCCGTACTTAACTCGCTTGGAAAGTACCTGCGCAATTACAGAAACAAAGACCCGTCAAATCATAATGATCTATTATTCATAAATAACATAGAACCAAAAGTATGATAAACATATGAATGCATTGATATATTACACAAACATAAGGGAAAAATCTTGAAAATATTTTCTGATAGAAAGAAAGATTACAACCCATGAATTTGATCCAGCGTCATCCTTCTAGCTTCAAACCTTCTTCACCTCATGAACAACAAGACATTCCAACATTACCACAATACTTAGACTCAATACTAAAACCATCAACATCTCCTTACAACTCAGAATTATTCAGCCTCCTGATCTCTTAGATGAGGGATCTATTTATGGATGAGTGAAGGAGGTTGGGTCATCAATGATGATGATGAATGCCTTTCTATTTTTAGAAATTGGTTCCATGAAAGAAGGGATAGGAGGTTGATGTTTCCTGATTCCTTTTGTCATCCTTGGGTGAACTCAGAGGGGCAGGTGGCACTTGAGAAGCTTCTAGAGGTTTCCCATGGATAGGGAATCTTCAAAACCTCCAGGAACTTTGCCCAAGTTCGCTCATCGCAGGCTAAAGAGGGACTAAGTGCGATGCATAACACTTAGTCAGTGTGGCACCTGCAATGCATTGCAGCCTGATAAAAGGCTTCCTACGCTGATCTCTTTAGAGACACTTTTGGATGTATTCTGTGATGGAACTTCTTTGGGAGTGAGGCATTATGATGACTAACTTCTTTAGGGCGTGTAACAACTATATTAGGGGTTGATGAGCCCTAATAACATTGACCTATAAGTTGAGGTTGATATGCTCAAATGGATCTGTAATAGAGATGGATCATCTTATTGCATTTGCAAGCAAAAAATTGTCCAAATCACAGAAGAATTACTCAACAACAAAGCGCGAAGGATTGGCTATGGTATACACACTCCAAAAATTCAAAAACTCTCTGTTGGGCAGACACTTCAAGATATACACCAACCACTCTACATTGAAGTATCTAGCCAATAAGCCTGTGTTGTGGGGGAATATGTCGATGGCTATTATTATTCCAAGAATATGACTTTGAGGTAATTGTGAAGACAAGAGGGTTGAATGCAGGACCTGACCAGTTGTCGTGAATTGAAATAGGGGAGTGTTGACCAGCAACAACCCCCCTCTCATTTAAGTGTCATCCAAAATACTAAATGTGTGGGGACCCTTAGTTAAAATTTAGGAAAAGCAAAAGTAGTGCTTAAATTTCTTTTCCGCAAATAAAGTTACCATCATAAGCTTAGGAAACTCCTTTGAATACGTAAAGTCTAAGTCTATGCTAAGGAAAAAATCTTTAAAATCGCATCGTAAAAAGGTAGTAGTCTACTACCATTCAAGTACAATCCCGGAATTTGCAAGATCGTGCCATTAAGAAAATATCGCATCGCATTAAGAAAACTTATATGAAATATTTCAGAATTTACCGATTTGCGATGACGCTGATCACAAGATCGCGTATCACAGGAAAAAGGTTAATGCAATTTGTCATACATAAAACTTCTACGATCTGTGATATTGCAATATCGCGATAAAGTGATGGTTGCGATGCTAGGCCAGTTCAACGCCGCGATGTTATGTTCATGCGATTCCACGATATTGCGACGTTGAGATATGCGATGGTGCGATCTGCGATGTTGCGAAGAAAATCACAAAATCGCTCCATCGCAAATCTTTCGGGCACGATATTCAAGCAAAGCTATTTTCCATAAGCTGACACATGATTATGCGCTTTAAATGCTAATAAAGGAGTTAGTTGTCAGTTATTAACAAAATATGAACGCGTGCTTTTCAAAGAATCACTTCACGTAAGGTGGTGTATTTGGTATGTCTGTAGCATTTAAAACTCTCCCATCACCCTTCCTGGTCATTCATTTCCACTTCACTTGTGAATTGCACGAACGGAGAAGGGAGGATGATACAAAGCAATACGCAGGTTGAAATGGGGAAGAAAAACAAAGCCTCGAGCTCCGAAGAAAAGGAAATGGCACCTTTGTATACAGACACGGCTTGTAACAGAGACGCGGGAATAGCTACGTGGGAAGGCATGTACAGTCTGCTCAAAGAGGAGAATCCCAAAATAATGAAAGTTATTGCTGTCGCGGGCTCATAGAGTTCTTCTGAAGCATCCCTAGAAGAGCTAGCGTGCTCATTCCTACATCGGATAGCGGCAAGGCCCAAAATTCTCCCATACACAGACATGGTCAAGTGGATACTTGATAGCGCAGAAATCAAAAATAGACAGTTCAAGGTTCATGGTCAAGGGCTCATCGGGTCATTCGCTGCGCAGGATTTAAAGCTCATGTATCATCTTCCTGAGCCACAGGCAACTTATAACACGCAATTCATAGAAAAATTCGTGAAGGAGAACCAGAACCTGTCAGAAACCACCAAAGACTGGTCCAGGAAAGACGAACCGCTCAAGAAAGATAAACACGGTATGTACAGTACTGGTTCCCTTACCTCCCCATATTGCTTTGCTGCTGCCATGCTCTGTAGAATATTTGGAATGCCAGATATCAACAAATTTTCATCTGAATGGTTACCATTACTAGATGCTGCCACAAATGCCACTATTGTAGATTGGGCCAAAATTTTATCTGATAACCTAATCATGGCTATTGTCAGTTACCAGTCCAAAAGAGCTACGTCTCAAAGGATTTATCCTCCTTTTTACCTAGCCACATATATTATGGATTCAATATGTTATGTTTCTAAGTTCCCTATTATGGGTTGGAAGTGGACAACTCAAGACCCCTTACCCATCCATGTCTATCATAAGAAATTGTGGGACTCTCAGTTCACTCCATACTTCTACCAGATTTGTCACGGACTTATGTTGACCTTGTATAGAATCTTGTATGATAAAGAATCCCCGAGGTGCTCACCTGAAGCACAGATATACATCCTCCCCATCGCAAGATGGTTCGGAGAGGAATTGTTCACTTATGTTAGGGTATTTGGAAGTACTGCACCCCCTCATGTTCTACCTTTGTATATCCCTGATAAGCTCCTAGCTCGAGAAGATGCATATCAAACCTGTGGAGAAGGTGGCCTAACTAAAGACTTAAAGGACAAAAAGAAGGCTATATGGCCACAGTTTCCTGTAGCTTGTGGGGCCTTTTCGCTATATGATGTAGGTCACACGTTCACTGAAGTACAGAATATGACGTGTTTACAACTATTTAAATTCCTGGGAAGACCATTTGACCCGAATGAGGTTGCCCAGAATTTCACAACTACAGTCAAGATAAAAGTGTTTGTTAGGAAAAAAGATTTATTTGATGATATATTCCAACAGAAAAGCACACTTAAAGAGATTTTGCGCGAAGCCCAATTGCAATTGTCTCCAGAAGACTTTCAAAAGTTCATGGTATACAGAGAAAGAAGATTAGCCAGTATTCCTATAGAGAAATTACGACTGTCTGCAAGAGAACCAACTCCAAATGTTAGTCTCAGTGGGAGTTCAAGCACTAACGGATCTAAATCCAAGTCTGAACAAGAAATTCCTGAACACTCTAAAAGATCCAGAAATGGACAAGATAAGAGCGAAGAGTCAGCTAAGGATACCGCTCAGTCAATGGAACTTCTACAACAGCAAGTTATTGCCTCCCCGCAAAGAGATCCTCCTCCTCTCATCATTGAAGCACCACTAGTCACAAACGAATTAGATAAAGAATGGGAAACCTTCAATGAACTGATCAATCTTGAAGGACAAGCCCTAAAAATGCCTGTGAGCATTACACAGGTAGCACAAGAAGTAGTCACAACAATAGTCAGCGAAGTCTCAGATACGGAGCATATTCTTGTTGCCCCATCTTCTGAGCTTATACTTAACATAGAAGAAATTCCCCCTCTGGATATATTTTATAGCCCACAACATAAAGCAGTGGTAAGAAGATAGAGAAAGAAAAGGAAATTAGAAAATACACTCTCTCAAGACGCTGAACAGTTAGATGTCTTGCGGAAAGATCCCACTAGCAATCCTACTAAGAATCTCACTAAATTATCTCAGATCGCAGGCGCATACGCATCTGCGACTACTGATAAAGCATCTGAAGTACAACAGTTGTTAAAAGAGCGGGAAGATCAGATACAAGTATTGCAACTACAATTGCAACAGGCCAACACCAATAATGAAGCACAGAAACAGCTTGAAAAGTTGCAGGAGGACTTCCAGCAAATGCAGATAGGATATCAGAAAAGTTTGGATGAGAAGGGGAAGCAGTTACAGTATTTACAAGAGATGCACAAAGACGACCCTATGCTTACAGAGTTTATTTCGGAATCTATTTCCTTGAATGAACAATTACTGCAGTAGCAAGAAGTGTTGGGCCAAAAGATATCACAGTGGGGTTATTATTGTGAAACTAGTGATAAGATCACTAATCAAGTGGTCAATTTACGAAGTGACTATGACCTGATTGATAAACGGGTAACTGAGTACTTGGCTTGGTAGGATGAAGACGAGGGAAAAGGAGTAGGCGCACCAAGGATAAATGAGAACCATAAAGAGTTGCTCCTTAACAAGTGGGACGATCAAATCTGGGAGGCAGAACAAGTGGCAGAAACAGCAGCCACGACAGCAAGCAGTCTTATTGACTGTGTAAATGAGAATTTGCACAGGGAAAATTTGATCGCAGAAACCACCCTAGGATATTTACCAAACAAACTACAACTAGAGGCGGAATGGAAACAGAGAGCGCAAGAAAAGGCAAAAGCAATTCAAGCGCTGAACAGGTTAAATTGGGAATATTACTGGACATACTTGGTAAAGCCGCATAGTCAGTGGATGACTGTGAAGTGTATCATAAATGCAGCCGAAAAGATGGTACCAGCTCTCATCGATTCCGTTTTCTCAGCTCAGCTCAAAGCAGAAGTCAGCCAGCTGACTCTCCTTAAACCAATGCTGAATACATGCAGTTTTAAAGACCAGATACAAAAGTAGTTTAGTTCTGAATTTAATTTTCACTTTAAATTTTGCTTAGAAAAAGGGCGGTCATTTAAACCGCATCCTGAATTTTTGTAAATAAGTTATTATTAGATTTAGGAAGTAGTATTTAAACCCTTCTCATGCATTTAGAGAAGGGTCCAGAAATTTATCAAAAAACTTGTCCTCAGAACAAGCACTTTTGCACCCTCAGAGGAGGTTTTGGTGAATGAATGGATCAAGATTTGTTGATGTTTGCATTTGATGTCTGCTACTGATGTTGCACTTCTGTACTCTTAGTGGATGTTAGAGCAAGGAGAGATAAATCATTGTTGCTTGAAGCTTATGAGTAGGACTAGTCATAAATGGTACTTTTATCTCTTGACCATTTCTGCTTATATGTTAAAGTGATATACAGTTTTTAGTTGTTTATGTATTATTGCATGAATGCTTGAGTTATCATTTGGCACTTTTGTATGGTGATAGCTATTTATTTATGTCTAATGTATGAATAGCTCATTATGCGATATGTTTTTCACAACTGTTTGGTCTAACGTTTTATGCGAAGTGGTTCATCTTGATCGATTTCCTTTCTTATAATCGCTGAATGATCTTTATTACCAGTTGTTATTTGAAATTTCTTCAGACCGCATAATAGAAGAATTACATCCTGGGTTAGTATAGATTTAGATGTGCTATTTATTAGATTACAATAGCATAGAATTAGATTAAAGTTTGAATTAGAATATCTTAGATAGGAACTGTTAGATCAACAACATCAAATTCTACACACACTCACTCATAGATTGGGAAACTGGTCCCATTATCCCCAGTCGGACCCGCTATACCAAACGGATAAGGAGCTGCCAACCAAGATCCAGACCGGGCGGGTATCCCCCTTGTTGTCGACCCGATTTTCGGGGCTTCAACATATTTGGCGCTAGAAGGAGGGCCGAAACATGTTGTCTGTTGGGGTTTGTTTTCAATTGTAACATTCGAATTAGGATGGCTTCTTTTAAACTTCCCATTTGGAGTTGTATCCATGTTCGTGCCTCTTCCAACACTCCACCCGAAGTGGTAAGACTCTTGTCTCAGGTAAAATTCAACGGTAAGAGAAATTCTTCTGCTTTTAATCATGCCCTTCAATTTATTCAAAATGTTTCAAATTCGAATTTTCAAGGAATTGATGAAGGCATTTTATGCAGAATTTTTACTCTCACATTTGTAGCGGAAGCTAGAAACTGGTGTAGAACCCTTCCAGTTGCCTCAATTCACAGCTGGGACCAATTTGTCATGGCTTTCATTTGTAAATTTGATTGCTATGATTATGATCAGGTATATGATGAAATTGAATATCTACGCAAAGAAGATGAGTCTGTTAGAGATTTTAATATTCGATTTCATCTTAATTGTTTGAAATATGATGTTGAGAATGAACTCATGAATGAAGAATCATTAGATTGTGTTGATCATAATTATTCTCTGCCTCCTATCCCCGATCCAGTAGAAATTAGTCCAAGCTTTGTTCCATTTTCTTTTAATGTAAATGAGAAATCCAATTTGGATGTGCGAATAAATCATGATGAAGAAATTTCCCAAAGCTTAGGGGACATGTCTGATCCAATACAAGAAGACAAAAGCGGCAATGTTGGAAGAAAGCCCGCCTTGGAATCGGAAAGCAACTTTGAGACAAAGTCAGATAATATGATCGCAACTCGACAAATGCAAATGCCAAGGTTAGAACAACAAAGTAATCCTCTTCCAAAAAACATGAGCACACAAAGGTATGATCTAAAACCTGAAATCTACGATGAATGTAATGTACAAGAGTTTTCACAGGGAGATATTTTTAAATGCATTATTTCAGAGTCACATTTTTCTCTTTATCCTGATATTTTTAATGATGATAATTTCCCCCCCTCAGTATTAACGATATCTCAGAAAATACAGAGGATCATCCAAATGAATCACCATTAGGTTTTCAAGATAGAGAAGCAGCTATAGAACACCCTTTTGTCATTAACAAACATGAACGGCTTGACCCTCCTTGTTTGAATATACTGGATGAAAAAGAGCAATCTAGGGAATCCTGTGAAGTCATTTATGATAGCTACTTTGATGTTGAAGATGTTGATTTATCTCGAGTGAATCATCAGAAATCTGAGAATGAGAGATATTCTAATTCAAGAATTATTTCAGCCGATCCTCATTCCAAAGTAGCAGATCATCTGCATGATTTCACTACCCAAGAGAGTATTCCAATCTATGATTCATATCATGAACAAACCTTCACGCCTGTTCACAATCATAATTTGTTTTCTAATTCACAAGATGGAATTCGAAATGACTCGAATCCCATAATTCTGGCCAATCCTTGTGAAAGAGAAAATATTTCAAAACGATCCCAATTGTGCTATAACACTAGTTGTACAGATAGTCATTGCATTCTTTTTCGTTTGCACTCATTTTGTATAAAACCGTATTTTTCTTCAAATTTTAATTTTCAGACCCTTGACAGATTACTCTGGCATACTCAGCACCTTACCGACAAACATTCGAGTGATGTTTTACCATTTTGGAAAGTTGAAGTTTGTCGAAGGAATGTAGAACTTTTTCAATTTCAATTCCAATCAATATCAGTTTTTTTGAAAGACTTCTATTTTATCCAAAACAGCATCAACAAAAGAATGTATTTTTGGAAAATTTCCGACAATTCAAGTTAATTGATAATTTTCCTTTGAGAAATTTCCATCAATTCTTCATTGATTCATTTAGAGAGATATATTTGGAAACTTTACTTTCATTAGAAATTGTCAAAGGCCTAACTTTCACACATAATAAAAATAATAGGATACATGCTATTAAATCCAAAAATTCATATTCGCAACCTAGCCTGTCATCTTTCCTATTGAACGATTATCAATCCATAATGGAAACTCATCCTGATTTTTATGATCTAATAGGCATCCAATTGGAAAGAAAATTTCATAAGAAGGAGATTTCAGGCAAAATTCTGACAACAGTTATGCTTTCTAATTCCACATTTAACGTTTTCAGTTCAGTAAAAAAATTATTCCTAATACTGATATTTGAAATGTATACGCATGTAGGAATAAAAATGAGAAAATGGTTACACTGGAAATATCAATATACCTAGTCGATTTTGTGTGTATAGTTAAAATAGGAGTAGAATTAATTTAGCTAGGTTGTTAGGTGGATAGTTTTTCCATAAAAATGTTTTTCCATAATAAAATCTGCTGTCGTTAACAGCATTTGACATTTACTAAAAGACACCAATTCTCTTTCAGATTTTGAACTTTTCGCTTGTATAAATAGCAAATCTTTTGGAAAGCTGATCTTTATTATTGATAGATATAGTTAAAGACTCTAGCCTAGATATGATACTAGTTTCAACTTCAAAAAGTTTGACGAAAACAACCTTTAGTGAAGAAATTGTTTTATCTCAGGACAATGAAAGGTATCAATAACAAAATAAAGACTCTCTGTAGAACAGTTGTTTCCAAAAACTCTATTATTGTCGTCCAGAGCTATCTTAAGGAAACAATGACTTCCTCCCTGCTAAGGAAATCACAACTTTCAGAGGAATGATCCAAGGATACACTTTATCTTGAAGAATAAGAGGTCTCATCACGAGTCGGCTTATCATTATCACAGATGATATAACTTGCTGGCTTTGCCAATACTGTACACCACAACAGGGCAATGACTCAAGATTGTTGCAATCAAAAGACAAGGGGTCTCATCATGAGCCAGCTTGTCCAACAAAGTTATAAATCAAGTGAATGACTGTGTCATAATTTGGCTACCAAACCAAGACATTTTTCTTTAAGAATAAAAAGAAAATCAAAGCAATAAGTGTGGATATGGATTTTTCTTTGAAAGTTGTAGGCCACCTTAAGTAGGATACAGGATCATTGCTGGGTAACAGGTAACCCTGTTGAGGCTATAAATGCCTGCTGGCAGCAGAGGCTCTACCTACGACAAATGAGCATATTTAAAACTGGTTTACAGAGGAGACTTTGTTTTATCTTTACAAAACCAAGTAATGGCTAATGTAAATACAAGGACTAGTCTGAGGAAGCAAATAATGAAAGTGGAAAATGGGTGAGACAAAATATCATTGACAGGTTAGAGCATAATGTACTTTATCTTTCCATAACTAAGTTTAATTTTCTAAAAATTTTCTGTTTTGGAAGTTTAGAAAATTCAATAAAAAGACAGAGATAACTGGTTCTTCCAAGTAGATCGCCAATTGTTGACCAGCAACAACCCCCCTCTCATTTAAGTGTCATCCAAAATACTAAATGTGTGGGGACCCTTAGTTAAAATTTATGAAAAGCAAAAGTAGTGCTTAAATTTCTTTTCCGCAAATAAAGTTACCATCATAAGCTTAGGAAACTCCTTTGAATACGTAAAGTCTAAGTTTATGCTAAGGAAAAAATCTTTAAAATCGCATCGTAAAAAGGTAGTAGGCTACTACCATTCAAGTACAATCCCGGCATTTGCAAGATCGTGTCATTAACAAATATCGCGTCGCATTAAGCAAACTTATATGAAATATTTCAGAATTTACCGATTTGCGATGACGCCGATCACAAGATCGCGTATCGCAGGAAAAAGGTTAACGCAATTTGTCATACATAAAACTTCTGCGATCTGCGATATTGCGATATCGCGATAAAGCGATGGTTGCGATGCTAGGCCAGTTCAACGCCACGATGTTATGTTCGTGTGATTCTGCGATATTGCGACGTTGTGATATGCGATGGTGCGATCTGCGATGTTGCGAAGCAAATCACAAAATCGCTCCATCGTAGATCTTTCGAGCACGATATTCGAGAAAATCTATTTTCCATAAGCTGACACATGATTATGCGCTTTAAATGCTAATAAAGGAGTTAGTTGTTAGTTATTAATAAAATATGAATGCATGCTTTTCAAAGAATCACTTCACGTAAGGTGGTGTATTTGGTATGTCTGCGGCATTTAAAACTCTCCCATCACCCTTCCTGGTCATTCATTTCCACTTCACTTGTGAATTGCAGGAACGGAGAACGGAGGATGATACAAAGCAATACGTAGGTTGAAATGGGGAAGAAAAACAAAGCCCCGAGCTCCGAAGAAAAGGAAATGGCACCTTTGTATACAGACATGGCTTGTAACAGAGACACGAGAATAGCTACGTGGGAACGCATGTACAGTCTGCTCAAAGAGGAGAATCCCAAAATAATGAAAGTTACTGCTGTTGCGGGCTCACAGAGTTCTTCTGAAGCATCCCTAGAAGAGCTAGCGTGCTCATTCCTACATCGGATAGCGGCAAGGCCCAAAATTCTCCCATACACAGACATGGTCAAGTGGATACTTGATAGCGTAGAAATAAAAAATAGACAGTTCAAGGTTCATGGTCAAGGGCTCATTGGGTCATTCGCTGCGCAGGATTTAAAGCTCATGTATCATCTGCCTGAGCCACAGGCAACTTATAACATGCAATTCATAGAAAAATTCATGAAGGAGAACCAGAACCTGTCAAGAACCCCTAAAGACTGGTCCAGGAAAGACAAACTGCTTAAGAAAGATAAACACGGTATGTACAGTACTAGTTCCCTTGCCTCCCCATATTGCTTTGCTGCTGCCATGCTTTGTAGAATATTTGGAATGCCAGATATCAACAAATTTTCATCCGAATGGTTACCATTACTAGATGCTGCCACAAATGCCACTATTGTAGATTGGGCCAAAATTTTATCTGATAACCTAATCACGGCTATTGTCAGTTACCGGTCCAAAAGAGCTACGTCTCAAAGGATTTATCCTCCTTTTTACCTAGCCGCATATATTATGGATTCAATATGTTATGTTTCTAAGTTCCCTGTTATGGGTTGGAAGTGGACAACTCAAGACCCCTTACCCATCCATGTCTATCATAAGATATTGTGGGACTCTCAGTTCACTCCATACTTCTACCAGATTTGTCACGGACTTATGCTGCCCTTGTATAGAATGTTGTATGATAAAGAACCCCCGAGGTGCTCACCTGAAGCACAGATAGACATCCTCCCCATCGCAAGATGGTTCGGAGAGGAATTGTTCACTTATGTTAGGGTATTTGGAAGTACTGCACCCCCTCATGTTCTACCTTTGTATATCCCTGATAAACTCCTAGCTCGAGAAATTGCATATCAAACCTGTGGAGAAGGTGGCCTAACTAAAGACTTAAAGGACAAAAAGAAGGCTATATGGCCACAGTTTCCTGTAGCTTGTGGGGCCTTTTTGCTATTTGATGTAGGTCACGCATTCACTGAAGTACAGAATATGACGTGTTTACAACTATTTAAATTCCTAGGAAGACCATTTGACCCGAATGAGGTTGCCCAAAATTTCACAACTACAGTCAAGATAAAAGTGTTCGTTGGGAAAAAGGATTTATTTGATGATATATTCCAACAGAAAAGCACACTTCAAGAGATTTTGCGCGAAGCCCAATTGCAATTGTCTCCAGAAGACTTTCAAAAGTTCATGGTATACAGAGAAAGAAGATTAGCCAGTATTCCTCTAGAGAAACTACGATTGTCTGCAAGAGAACCAATTCCAAGCGTTAGTCTCAATGGGAGTTCAAGCACTAACGGATCTAAATCCAAGTCAGAACAAGAAATGCCTGAACACTCTAAAAGATTTGGAAATGGCCAAGATAGGAGTGAAGAGTCAACTGAGGATACCGCTCAGTCAATGGAACTTCTACAACAGTAGGTTATTGCCTCCCCGCAAAGAGATCCTCCTCCTCTCATCATTGAAGCACCACCAGTCACAACCGAATTAGATAAAGAATGGGAAACCTTCAACGAACTGATCAATCTTGAAGGACAAGCCCTAAAAACGCCTGTGAGCAATACACAGGTAGCACAAGAAGTAGTCACAACAATAGTCAGCGAAGTCTCAGATATGGAGCATATTCCTGTTGCCCCATCTTCTGAGCTTATACTTAACATAGAAGAAATTCCCCCTCTGGATATATTTTATAGCCCACAAGATAAATCAGTGGTAAGAAGACAGAGAAAGAAAAGGAAATTAGAAAATACACTCTCTCAAGACGCAGAACAGTTAGATGTCTTGTGGAAAGATCCCACTAGCAATCCTACTGAGAATCTCACTAAACTATCTCAGATCGCAGGAGCATATGCATCTGCGACTATCGATAAAGCATCTGAAGTACAACAGTTGTTAAAAGAGCCGGAAGATCAGATACAAGTACTACAACTACAATTGCAACAGGCCAACACCAATAATGAAGCACAAAAACAGCTTGAAAAGTTGCGGGAGGACTTCCAACAAATGCAGATAGGATATTAGAAAAGTTTGGATGAGAAGGGGAAGTAGTTACAGGATTTACAAGAGATGCACAAAGATGACCCTAAGCTTACAGAGTTTATTTCAAAATATATTTCCTTGAATGAACAATTACTGCAGCAGCAAGAAGTGTTGGGCCAAAAGATATCACAGTGGGGTTATTATTGTGAAACTAGTGATAAGATCACTAATCAAGTGGTCGCTTTATGAAGTGACTATGACCTGATTGATAAACGAGTGACTGAGTACTTGGCTTGGCAGGATGAAGATGAGGGAAAAGGAGCAGGCACACCAAGGATAAATGAGAACCATAAACAGCTGCTCTTTAACAAGTGGGACGATCAAATCAGGGAGGCAGAACAAGCGGTAGAAACAGCAGCCATGGCAGCAAGCAGTCTTATTGACTGTGTAAATGAAATTTGCACAGGGCAAATTTGATCGCAGAAACCACTCCAGGATATTTACCAAACAAACTACAACTAGAGGCGGAACGGAAATAGAGAGCGTAAGAAAAGGAAAAAGCAATTCAAGCGCTGAACAGGTTAAATTGGGAATATTACTGGACATACTTGGTAAAGCCGCATAGTCAGTGGATGACTGTCAAGTGTATCATAGATGCGGCCGAAAAGATGGTACCAGCTCTCATCGATTCCGTTTTCTCAGCTCAGCTCAAAGCAGAAGTCATCCAGCCGACTCTCCTTAAACCAATGCTGAATACATGCAGTTTTAAAGACCAGATACAAAAGTAGTTTAGTTCTAAATTTAATTTTCACTTTAAATTTTTCTTAGAAAAAGGGCGGTCATTTAAATCGCATCCTGAATTTTTGTAAATAAGTTATTATTAGATTTAGGAAGTAGTATTTAAACCCTTCTCATGAATTTAGAGAAGGGTCCAGAAATTTATCAAAAAACTTGTCCTCAGAACATGCACTTTTGCACCCTCAGAGGAGGTTTTGGTGAATGAATGGATCAAGATTTGTTGATGTTTGCATTTGATGTCTGCTACTGATGTTGCAATTCTGTACTCTTAGTGGATGTTAGAGCAAGGAGAGATAAATCATTGTTGCTTGAAGCTTATGAGTAGGACTAGTCATAAATGGTACTTTTATCTCTTGACCATTTCTGCTTATATGTTAAAGTGATATACAGTTTTTAGTTGTTTATGTATTATTGCATGAATGCTTGAGTTATCATTTGGCACTTTTGTACGGTGATAGCTATTTATTTATGCCTAATGTATGAATAGCTCATTATGCGATATGTTTTTCACAACTGTTTCGTCTAACTTTTTATGCGAAGTGGTTCATCTTGATCGATTTCCTTTCTTATAATCGCTGAATCATCTTTATTACTAGTTGTTATTTGAAATTTCTTTAGATCGCATAATAGAAGAATTACATCCCGGGTTAGTATAGATTTAGATGTGCTGTTTATTAGATTACAATAGCATAGAATTAGATTAAAGTTTGAATTAGAATATCTTAGATAGGAACTGTTAGATCAGCAACATCAAATTCTACACACACACACTCATAGATTGGGAAACTGGTCCCATTATCCCCAGTCTGACCCACTATACCAAACGGATAAGGCGCTGCCAACCAAGGTCCGGACCGGGCGGGTATCCCCCTTGTTGTCGACCCGATTTTCGGGGCTTCAACAGGGAGGAGCCTACTAATTTGGAGGAAGGGTTGCCCAACACGAATCTCTTTGTGGTGCATGTAGTGGACAACTATTTTGCAGATATTATCCACATTTTGACTACAGGGATGGCTCTAGAAGGATACACCAGGCAGCAAAAGAAGGAGTTAGTAGTGCACGCAATAGAATTCTATGTAATTGTAGGACATTTGTATAAGATGGGTGTTGATGAGAAACTTTGATGATATGTGCCTGATTTTGAATGAAATAGCATCCTAGCTGAAGCTTATGGCAGAGCTGTGGGAGGGCACTATGCAAGAAAAGTGATAGCAAAAAATATTTTATGCGCTGGGTTGTGTTGGCCTACGCTGCATAAAGATTATAAAGAATATTGTAAGACATGCGATGCATGTCAAAGAATGGAAGACCATCGTAGAGGGACAAGTTGCCATTACATCCTCAGCTGTCATTGTAGCCATTTGAGAAATGGGAAATCGACTTTGTAGGACGAATTCAGCCCCCAACAAAGAAGACAAGAGCACGCTATATCATCATCGCAACAGAATATCTGACCAGATGGGCGGAGGCATGACCTATGAAGGATTTCACAGGGGAAACAACAACCAAGTTCTTGTTTGAATATGTGTTAACCAGGTTTGGTTGCCTGAAGGTATTGATGAGTGATTGTGGTACCCACATCCTTAATGAAACAATTAGGGCAATGACAAAAGAGTTACAAGTGTATCATCATAAGAGTACGTCGTATCATCCTCAAGATAATGGAACAATGGAGGCCTTAAATAACATATTGGAGAATGTGTTGATGAAGATTTTCATCATGCAACGGAATGATTGGGACGTGCGCATACTGACAGTATTATGGACGTACAAGATTACTTGCAAAAATCTAATAGGTCAAATGCCTTTCCGATTGGTCTATGGCATAGAAGCTGTGATGCATATGAATATATTGTGCATATTCTCCACATAGAAGCATTCATAGGAATGGTGGACCACAGAGCCTTGGAAGAGTAGCTCGCATAGCTAGAAGAGCTCGAAGAAGATAGATTCTTGGCTGGATTCCATCAGCAAGTCCAGAAGGAACATGAAAAGGCTTGGCACGATCACCACATTACGCTGCACACATTCAAGGTAAATGACTTGGTTTTATTATATGATAGTAAGTTCGCTAAATTTCTAGGAAGGTTTTAGATGCACTAGTTAGATCCATATGTCATCAAAGTAATCACATATGGGGGCACGATTTATGTCACAAAGGTGAAAGGAGAACCTTTCCCGGGAAAGTGAATGGAACTTAGTTGAAGCCATATGCAGGAGATCGGTTCGATGACTACATGATGGTAGCACGCTCTTAGTGCTCTAGGCAGTTGCAAGGGAGCATGGGACTATAAACTACACTGCCCAATTTTGGGAGCTACTCGACAGAGGGGCTGCACGAAAAAGCGTGATGCCACAGTACCAGAAGCGGCGTGAAGGGAGTTGCGCTATGAAGGGAGATTCCGCGCAGCACAATCAGAAAATCACCATTAGGGTCACTTTTCACAATTTGACAGTCGGGAGATGGTTAAGAGGAGCGGGGGCAGGGTGACATTTAAGACTGAAGTCTTTGGAGATATGCTGCCAATTCAACATTAATGGATGGATTTTGGGGGGAACTGTTGAATTTGAATTCAAAATCTCCTATAAATTATGCGTGGCCATCCAACAGAGAACACTTTGCATCCTTAGAATTTTTGTGATATGTTGTATGTCACTTATGAATCGCATGTTTTTCGAGGATTTGGTCTCAAGCTCTATGTTTGATAATCTACCTGAGGAAACCTAACAATTTATTCACAGCACTATGTTAGGACCAGGAGACACTGCAAGCACCAAAGGAACTGTTGCCTCTGAAGGAGCGGCTCTAGGAGTTGTGAGCATGGAGGCTTCAGCTCCTATGCGTATGGTGCCAAGGTCACCTAGGCCAAAGCCTACACTAGCGCGCGAAACCTGTAAGCCAAAGAAAGACAAGCTGAAAATGTGATTTCGAGTGCACGAGTCGCCTAGAAAGCACTCTGCTACCCAGGCATAGAAGAAGGACAAGTAGCCTGAGAAGGTTGTATATTTGGAGGTCGAAGAGGGCACTGAAGATATAGATGTTGAGGGTGTGGAGCCCATCTCCAAGTTTCCAGAGTATATACCTTCGCGTAAAGGAAAGGTGAAGGTCACCAAGGACCCGGACGTGGAGAAATTCCTCATTCATACACCCTTGCTTCCAGAAAATATAACCTTTGAAGGTCTGCGCCTGGCAAGGGTTCCCCTTTTAAAGATGGAGGACTGGGACTTGGCTGACCATGAGAGGTTCCCCCACCTCGCGATGGAGAATTACATGAAACAGATGTATTAAAAAGAATTTGGTGTCACTGCGTTGGAGCCAATTGAGTGGATTCATAGAGTAAATCAATTGGGGTTGTTGAACCTGCTGTGGGTGCCCCACTATCACTACCCCAACATCAATACCACCTGCATAAGGAAGCTACTGACTCTGGTGCATGATGGGTGTTTATGGCTTGGTATTCCTATCCCCATCATGGAAATGCTTATCCACTGGATCACGCTTTTGCCAATAAAAGGCTTGAATCCAACCAAGGATTTTGGTAGAAAGACAAGCAAGAGGGACTTGGCAAAGAAGATGAAGAAGAAATTTGAGATTGTCAAGAAGCCGTGCGAATACTCCATAACATCCATCATCGACCCTGTGGTGAAAATAGTCACGTAGATACTAGCTAGTAAGGTCATGAGGAAGTGTCGCGCGGATGGGTTCTGGCGCCCGTGATCTCGTTAGTTGCGCAGTGCGCGGAGGGCGTGCAGATTAACTGGTCACACTATTTATGTAGCGAGTTCCTTGCAAATTTTCAGGAGGCTCAAGACAAGAGAAAAAATTTCCTCTATGCATGGTTGCTACTCTCTATTGTCCTGGTTGCTTGGGAGCTTCCCGAGGACAGTCAATTCCCCCCTTGGAGGCAGGTTTGCCAGAGACTGCATAGGTTGCCTCCCTTTGGGTCATGAAGGACCCCATGTGGGTCACAGAAACGAAAATCTTATGGGTTTTTATGGAGGCGAGCTTTCGCATGGCAATCAACCAACAACCATGGTTGTCCCTAACCATGTATGAGCAGTTATTAGAGTACACATAATTCAAGGAAGACATCCAATGCGTCTATATCAGGGCACGAAGCACGCATAGCAAAAGTGGTTTGATATGCCATATATTGCCATGGATGATGTGGTTTAGGAGGACATCAAGCGTTGGTCAGCAGATGGGTACTCTCTGTCCGACTTGGCCATGTGTACCAGCAAAAGCGTGGGGATTTTAGTGGAGAAAAAGAAGAAGGATGCAGCAAAACAGGCAGTCCAGATGTTTGCCACGAAGAGAAGGAAGGAGGCCGAGAAGAAGCCCTGACTAGAAAAGGAATGTGCTGCAAAGCAACAGGCTGAACAAGAGCAGCATAACTCCAAGCAAACTGGTAAATCCCCTTCACCTTAAACTGAGGAAGAAGAGCAGTCAACGCAACATGGTGGCGGTGATGAAGGACAAAGCACTCCATTTCAGGTAAAGAGGTACAAAGAACAATAGATGGAGGGGCCCCAAAAGAAGTCAAAGGCGATTAAGCCACCACTGGATCCCATTACACTGACAGAGGGCGACCTCGATGAGATTGGGGACAAAGTGTGCGACACCACTGCTGAACTATTGCAGCATTTTGAACAACAACACCAACATTCATTAGGTACTATTAAGAAGGATTTGCGGGAACTTCAGATCCAGGCCATCAGGATAAAGGTGGGTGTTACACCAACGAGCCTGGCTCCAGGGACAAGTCAGGCTGCAAAACTTGTCATGTCAGTGGACCTCAGGATAGTCGTGCTACTAGAAGGGTCCCTAAGCATGGAATCAGCCGATGACAAGGTCATTGTGAGCACTCCGAAGAATATCAGCCTCAACATTATAGCGCTTCCCTACGAATATCTTCAAGCGCCGCAGACTGGTGTGATACCAGAATTGAGAGTGTGGGAGTAGTGCACCCTTAATTTAATCAACAAGTACAGGGTGAACAATGAGAAAATGTTTTCTGAGAAAATAGAGGCCCTGAAGGAAAAGGAAACAATCCAAACACAGAGTGCCCAACTAACAATTGCAGTTGTAGAGGCATGCAAGACAGTGTTGGAGTTGCACATACTTAAGGAGGCACCGCTTGAGGCCAAGATATGGAAACTTGATGTGGGCATTTGCGATGCTAAGGTAGATGTGGCTAGAGTTTAGTTTGAACTTAATAATAAAATCACAAAACTGGAGCTTAATTCACAACCTTTGACTCCGCCAGAAGTTAGGGAACAATGAAAAGATGTTGTTAAGGAAGGGATAGCTATTGTGGATGTTGCGGTTGTTGATTGAACATCTTTGTTTGAACAGGCCAAGGAAGTGGTGACGACCCTACAGGAAGATCCCACCCTACATATATTAAATAAAAAGATCTGCGAGCTCCAACAGTAGTACGACGAAGTGAGGGCGACAACGAGATCCATTGCTACGACGCAGCACCTCGCCACGTTGCATGAGGCCAAGAAGCTCATTGCACAAGTAGAAGAAGCACAAAAAAAGGAATTAGTCCTTAAGCCCAGGTTAGGTCCTTGGTTGGATGAAGCCTGCCTGATCTTGGCCAACATATAGGAAAAGTTGGCAAACTTGCAGCTTACACAACAGAAGATCAAGTGAGCCGGTGAAGGACCAGCTGCAGGGCAGCTGGTGGAGCAAGTAAAGCAGGCAACCACGTAGATTGCGGCTGATGTAGGGTTTGTATAGGTACAGCTGGGGGATATTCGTAGCAAGATCACTGCGCCAAACGAGTGACTGGAGGGTGAGTCACGACCTTTGTGTTGGGGGCCTATTGGGATGGGGTGCACTGGGTCAGTTTTGGGGCAAAATCCCAAGTTTTGATCTAAAAAGATGTAAAGTCTCCACAAATTGTGTTCACGGAGCGTGCAGCTAGTTAAGAGTCAAAAAAGGGTTTTAGGCCCCTTTATGTAAGCTTGAGTCAACCTTTTGAAGATATACCCATGGTCCGCGGACCATGGGATTGTATAAATAGGTGTGTCTTACAGAGTAAAAAAAAAGTAATCTAAGTTTGTCTATGGGTACAAAGGAAGAAGTCTAGCATAGAGAATTAGTCTTAGAGGGGAAAAGGCTCTGTAGCTGAGTGTGCATAGGCCTAGAGTAGTGTCCATAGCTTAGTGTGCAGACCGTTGTAGCTGAGTGCGTAGGGAAATTTTGAGTCTGTAAACTTATATTGAAGATCAATAAAGAAGACTGTTTTAGAAATTCCTGTGTTTTATCTCTTTACTTTTGTTATGTGTGAATGCGATATATGTTGTGATGAATAATGTCTTTATGAAATAATGATGTATCGGTGCACGATTTTACTTGACCCATCTTAATATATGAACACAATTAATGTTAAGTGATTACGTGAAGATCATAGAAATTTTTGTTAAAGTTATTGAACACTTAGGTAGATCTGAGTAAATGCTAATCTAAGGGTACATTAGGGTGCACGTAAGTAGCTAATTGGCCTATTCAGGGTCCGCGAAAGCTAGTTGTAGACCTTTGCAGAGGTCTAGAGGTGATAGGCCGTAAGGGCTTATAGATCTGCACGAAGGCAGATCTCGGTCATAAAAGGACATCACGTTGATCTCTAGGAGCGGAAACTTGGTTCTAGCATCCCCCCATACTTCTTCAGGTGAGACTTCAGTTCGTGCAACACATATTGATGCCAAAAGGGCTACAAGTGTAGGGATTTGTTTAGCGCAACTAACTCTGAACTTGGGCCAAGACCCCCTAAGCCCACACTTCTCCACTGTGCAAAGCTAGTATATCTCTTTGGAGGATTAAGCGATAGTGATTGTAACATTCCGTTGTTGGAACTAGTGGTTGGTCATGGTTGTATTGTATTACTGGAACTTTCACATCTTAATATAACAGAGCTAGCATGTTTCATGCATATGTCATATTGTATTTTAGCTATCTTGGTTACTCTAAATGATATATGTATCGGTTTGCATACGCATGCATGTATGGATTTCCTATATAAGTATTTATGAATCTTATTGGAATGTGTTGTTGGTTTAACCATCACTTTGGATTGCTAAGATTACATGCCTTCGTGTTTGTGATGTATCTTTGCTATTGTATTCCCTTATTAACTCTGTGCTTTCACAGGTTTCCAAGGGGCACACTCACCTTACCCTCCATCTGTTAGAACCGCTCATGCACCTTCCTTCACTTGATGCATATGTCACAACCTTGTTACCATCAGGGACATCTTACTTGCCTTTGTGTGCAACCGCAGTTAAGGCGATACTGTACGACCGAGTGCTAGGACTCCTACACCAAAAGGTCTAAGGTCTAGTTGGGACTTCTGACCGAGAGATCCCTTGATATGTTGGCGGGTCCAACACGTCAACATAATCATCTTATCCTTTTATCTCTCATAAATGAAGCTCGAAGGAATGAAGGAAATGTTAGATGTATATCTTTTGTGCACATGCTTTATAGTTATTCAACTTTATGTTGGGTTCATTATTGAAATTTTACAAATTGGAGGTTGTATTGGTGTGAGTTTCTGTTTTTTCTTATGTGATGAGATGTAATATAGGAATCCTAGTTGTATATGACTAAGAGGTGATTATTTCAAGAATAAACCATATGTTCTAGTTTTATTCAACTCTTACTGGCTATTGTAAATAGCTAAAGCTAATGTTACCCAATCATGACACGTTAGTTGCAATAGAAATATGGAATAATATAAATATAATCATTAAAAAGAATTATTAGAGGTATTTATACAAATTTTCAAGACATCGTGTAAAAGGATGAGACATCGACAATCAAATTGTCTCCCTGAATATATAACTTTTATTTATGGAAAATTGGTATAACTTTTTAAAAATGGTGTTTTTATAACATTGGTATGCCATTTTTATACTCTAAAACCTAATGCATCTGTTTGTATTAGGCCCTCCGTTTGGTATGTAAATGATATAATTTTTTTAAACAAATTTTTACAATTGTTGATAACAAATGGATCTTGTGCATTTGTTATTCCATAATTTTTAATGTTGATTTTATATTTATTTTAAATTAAGAAACATAGTGAAGCCTTAAAATGATGACTTCGATATTTAGGGCACACTATGAGGATCTTAACATATTCATGCCTTTTTTTTAACTTCATAATTCTTCATTTGTACTAGTGCGGGTTCTTTTCAATTTCAAAATAAGTCAACCAATCGTATGTTTGTATTTGTTAAATAAGCTTCTTTCTAATAAGCTAAAACCATATTACATAATATCACAATCCTTTTGCATTGGTCTTCTAGATTGGAAACTAAACGAATGGAAAAAATTAATGTCTTTTGTACCAAATTTCCATATACTAATTAGATACGGACAAAATGGTCTATTGACCAAGACTTCGTTACGTAAAACATTATGCCACAATGTTGTTAAATTCTAAGTTAAGTAGAAAAAACATTAGTTAATTGAAACCATCAAGACGATGTGGAAATATCAATAGTTCCTAGAATGGTTTGATTGAGTGGAGTTGCAACATTTGGATTGTTACAAAGTTTCTCCTCAATGCAAGCGAGTTTTCCAATACCTTGCACCCCTCTAGGGGTTCAAATTAAGGAGGACATGAGATTGGTATCTAATCCACTTATGTGTGTATGATTCATGAGACCATTTAATATAGTCTCTCTGGTTGAGACCCGATATTCGACTACAACCTTAAGGTGTCCCCATGGGTCCAGAGGCCCTCATGAGATTTGAACCTTGCCCAATGACGAAAAAATCGTCATTTTTCCCCATTGGCTCTAACCCCTTTGATATTATTTAAAGAATGATACAAGGGTGAACTTTGATCCACTTATGTGTGCATGGGTGATGAAACATTTTAAATATAGTTTCTTTGAGTGTAAGCATAAGTTCAACCACTACCTCAAGGTGCCCCTTGCTTTCCACTATTGGATCCAACCACTTTGGGATTTTATTTTGAAGAAGTACATGCGCATGAGTTGTAACATCCCATGTTTTGACCCCTACATTAGTAACATCAAATGTGCCAATGGATCTAGCACAAAGAATCTATAGGTAGCTAAAACCTTTTTTAATATTTGTTAATTATTAATTAATTTAATTAAGTTCACTAGAGGAAGGGACAAACTATGCATCAGAGTTCCGAGGAACAATGCATGTTTACCTTGCATAACTTTAAAAATGATACCCTGCTGAATTAAATTCTAGAACCACTCGCAACTAGGAAAAGTCATTTTACCTAACAGGTTTTAATGTGATGTGATTGAATCCATGATAGAGGTTAAGGAATCGATGACAGTTCATTAATGAGAACATAGATCAGAATGGGTGTTGAGTCATGAAATGTGTATGTAATTACTATTAATGTGTTAATATATTAAAGAATTATGGTAAGAAATGAAGGAATTATCTACAGTTACGAATTAGCTAATTATTACCCTTCTTTATGCAGGAAAACAACAAAAGGGACAAATATTGTTCCCTAACGAAGGAACAACAAAAATCAACAAGCCAAGGAAGGAATGCGGCGGTTACGGTCAAGGCTAAAGACGAATTAGGAGAATCAGTGCGAGAAAGGAAAGGATGTCTGAAGTTGGAAATCAGTTGCGAATCCCTCAGGATCGGGAGATCCTGAGGGATCACATTTACCATTTATCTTTTACCCTTTCTGATTATAAAAGGAGACGATTGTAAAAAGAAAGGGAGGAATCTCTGTTGTTATTGAATTTGTAATTTTAATTACAGACTCTCGCTGTTAAGAGAACACAGTGATATTGTAATGCTACTTATATTCGATGATTAATACATAAGTGAAGTTGTTGTTCCCTCAAGCTATCTGAAGTAACTTAGCAGTGTTCGCTGGCGGCTAAGGGCCCGACCTCTGGTGGATTCAACTACTTTCTTTGTGTCATACATTTCCAATTCTCGCAAGTGTGATGGTTTGATAGTATTCTTGCTTTCTGTGATTTTATTTCCTTCGTTGTTTATTATTTTCTTGTGTTGACAGAATATCTCTACTTTATACAATTTACAACATTATTGTTTAATTCAGTTCACCTTCATTTTAGATTGAGTTACTTAGATAAATATTCAACTTGATTTAATCAACTGTAAAGAGTTTAACTATCGCTGTCAGAATCTCAGATTGATATCAGTGCTGTTTGATTTATTTACTAGAGATTTGGTTTGATTTAGATTAAATCAGTTAAGAAGAGATGAGTTATTGCTACTGTACTCTCAACTGATGCCATTTCGAATTGCTTGAGTCATGATTGATTACAATTTCGGTAGAAGTTTGAGTCTTGAAGTTCAGTTGTTATATTCCCCTTAATGATTGCTATTGGAATTTATTAGATGCATCCGTTTACTCTTGTATTTAAAAATCTATATTGCAAATTAGGAAACATTACTCTCTGAATTAAATAGCAGCCACATACTGTGTACACTCTTGAAATAAGAGGACTTGCTCGGGTTAATAATTAATGTGAGGATAATTAGGAGTTTTAAAAGGCACCTATTATCACCCAACATTTTGGCACCATTGCCAGGGAGAGTGTAGCCATTTACAAAGAGTGATGTACATCTAATAATTGTTGTTGAAGAAGAATTGGGTATTGAAAACGGAAGGTAAGAACCTACGTAACGAGCAAGTAAAGTGCTTGCTCCTCTGCCCTCTTTTCAGCACAATTACAAAAAACTGAGGTAGGTGTTTGATGCTTGTCTGTTAAGAGAGAATTGGGTATTAAAAATAGAAGGTACGAACCTGTGTATGGGGCACATAAAATGCCTGCTCCCTGCCCACTTTCCAGCAGAATTTTTAGGAAATTATGGTAGAGATAAAAATTTGAATTGTTTGCATGAATGACTAAGAAGAAAAAACCTAAAAACAATCTAATTCCACTACCCAAACCTGAAAAATCTAAGGGACTAGTGACCCTTGGACGATCAACTTTCATAGATGACATCCTAAAGAAAGCTAAATCTCAACCATCAGTAGGTCCCCGAAACGTAGCTTCCAGACAACCTACTATCTCCCTTCGGGCCACAGGCTCACCTTCTGTAACCTACGCTAAGGTCCATAGCAAAATGGTAGGAACTGAGCAAAGTTTTCAAGAAATTGAAAATTTGCACCCAATTTCCTCACAAGAAGGGAATTCTTGTAATATTCATGAAGGAGGAGGAGAAACAGGGGAAGCAGAGGAACCAAGATCCCCTCAAGTAGTAATTGAGCAAGGAACACCCTGTATCCCAGATCAAGGGAGTGTTGTTAAGATCATTTCCAACCCTTCTAGACACCCTAGGGATAACTCTCTAGTTCCAGAAATCCCGGAAGGGTATTGGCATATATTTTGATAAAATGGCCAATAATCTGCAACCACCCCAAACTTCTACATTACAGTATCCCATCGTTGACACATTCGTCAATGCACCCATGAAAGCCATCCCTCTACAAAATATTCCCACCTTTCATGGACTCACATCAGAGGATCCAAATGAATTTCTATTTGAATTTGATGTATTATGTTGGGGTTATGATTACACCATTGACCCCTAGAAACTAAAGTTGTTCCCCTCTACGTTGAAAGGAGCAGCCCTGTGTTGGTTTATGGGGCTAGGTGGAGGAACCATAAATGATTAGGATCAAATGAAAAACACTTTCCTAAAAAAATATCAGGACTATTTCGGATCTAGGGAACTGAAAGACGAAATATTCCAAATGGTGGCAAGACCCAGTGAAACATTGGAAGAGTATGTGGAGCACTTCCAATATAACCTCCAAAGGTCTCCCTATGCAAATCTACCTTTTCTTGATAATGTGCTAAAAACTACACTGATTAAAGGGATGAAAGAACAATGGATAGAGACATTAAATATTATGGGTAAAGGTGATATATATCAAGAAGACTATGCTGATATTATTAAATTGTGTATCAGGTGTTCAAGAGGCAGCACGAGATTGAAACCAGCAGAACGCGATGTGACCACCGGGGACAGCAAAATCTCTGGTGGGAGCATTACTCGTGCAGAAATTGGAAACCTGCTAGAGGATTTAAAAACAGATATCTTGGGAACTTTGATGACACAACTAGACATCATGCAAGCCAAGCAGAAGCAGGCTGAATCAGAACAAAACTTGGTGATATTTTGTCCTAGATGCAGGAAAAAACATAGTCATCAAAGAATGCCCGCTGGATATGGTACAAACCTATGCCATATGTACCAAATATCATGCCACAGAAAGCTGCCCATCACTCCCAGGGTTAAAAGCAATCTATAAGGAGGGAGAAGAAGAAAAAAAACCAGTCTACCTGCTAAATCAAAGTTGTCAATAGCAACCACGACAAATAGATATGCCTACTGACGCATCTTCTTTCTTTCAACCCTCACAATACAATTCACAACAATACCTAGGAGTTATGTGGCAGAACTAGCCACCTTTTCCCAATTGCTCACAACAACAATTCTCTATACCACCTTGGTCCAACCAATCAAATCAAAACAAAAATTGGCCAAATTCCTCTTACTTTCCACCATTCTGGTAGAATAATGCATATCCATCTCAATGACCACCCTCCACTTCACAAAACCAGAGTTGGAAGTCAAGCTGGAAAAGATCTACAAACTAGCCAGTAGGAACAAGCCCCCTACCTCAACCTACACTGCCAGCACCTTACAGATTGCAACAAAACCCTCAGACCAACCTACGACCACAACTCCTAGCCCAGACCAACCCGAACCCCAACAAGATACAAGTCCAATCTATTGAAATTATTGAAGGATCGGCGCCAAAAACTGAGTTGAGGGAGCGTAATTAGCTTAAATTAAGGTCTAGACGGATAATAGAGTTAGAGGGGGATAAAAATATACAAATTGAAGATCCGTTACCTGTGGAACAAGCACCACAAGTGGATAATACAATTAAACAGAAAACTCACGATCAAACTATCACCTCTTCTCCACCATTCCCGGAGAGATTAATTATACATCATTCAATCGAATATCCCAATTTTGATCTTCTGGGAGAATTAAAACATTTGTGTGTAAAAATACCTCTCCTCCAGGCTATTTAGGACATTCCAATTTATGAAAAAACTATTAAGGAACTTTGTACGAAAAAGCCTAAGAGGAAAATAAAAACAACCCCAACTGTCCATGTAGTCGGGACTTTGTTTGATTTATTATTAGGAAGAGAAACACCAGTAAAATATGAGGACCCAGGAAACCCTATATTCACAGTGTAGATAAATGGATGCTCCTTCCCCAATGCATTAGTTGACCTAGGAGCAGCCATCAATATTCTCACAACAACAACCTATCAAAAACTTGGCATTACATCCTTGGATCCAACCACGACCTTGTTGGAACTGGCTAACCGATTGGCAGTCAAACTAGAAGGCACATTACATGATGTAATGGTGTCTGTAGATTCTTTGGAATACCCAACATATTTTTTTATCATCAATCCTAGAAACTAGCTAGATGGACATCCCCTAATTCTAGGAATGCCTTGGCTGGAAACCACAGATGCTTACATAAGCTGTCGAACAGGCAGCATGACTATAGAAAGAGGAAGTAATGTGAAGAATTTAGCCTTATATCCTCCAGCTCAGCCAAGTTTAACAATAATAAAAACTAGAAAACAACCTGTATCATATCTAACTGAAAACATTAGATCACCACTAACTATAGAAGATGCTCTCGAATTCAAGGATCAAATAGAAGATGACATCATTAACACTTACATTAACCAACCAGATGCCGTATCCCATCCAAAATGTCACATGATCGAAGCAGCCTTGGATAACGAAATTGAAGAAGATCCCTTAAAAGATATTAACGACCAGTCAATACCAACAACTTCTATTTATAATAGCAAAACCATAGAAATTGAGCCAGGGAAAACCTTAAATATCAACAAAAACCTGACTGATGACCAAGAGCAAAAGCTTGTTCAACTTCTGAGAAAATATAAAGAGGCTTTCGCATGGGATTACCCAGACATGAAAGGGATTGATCCCCAATTATGCATGCACCACATCTATACAGAGAAAGATGCCAGGCCCATTCGACAACCTCAACGGAGGTTAAACCCTCACCTTAAAGATATTGTTAAAGATGAACTACAAAAATTGTTAGATGTAAATTTCATATATCCCATATTTGATAGCAAATGGGTTTCTCCATTAGTAGTGGTGTCGAAAAAGAATGGAAAGTGGCATATATGTGTTGATTATAAAGAGCTGAATAAAGAAACCCAAAAAGACCATTTTCCCCTTCCGTTCATTGACCAGGTCTTGGACACATTGGTAGGAAAAAAATTCTTTTCTTTCCTAGATAGCTTCAGCGGCTACAATCAAATTCAAATTGCCCCTGAAGACCAGGATAAGACTACCTTTACCTGCCCTTGGGGGACATTTGCTTACAGGGTCTTACCTTTTGGATTGTGCAATGCACCTGCCACATTCCAGAGGGCTATACTCAACATTTTTTTAGACTTGATAAACGAAGGGATCGAGGTGTACATGGATGACTTTACACCTTACGGAGATGACTTCGAGCCGACATTACAAATGCTAGAGAAAGTTCTGCAAAGATGCATTGCTACTAGGCTCTGTTTAAGCCATGAAAAATGCCACATGATGATGACCGAGGGCCTCATCCTGGGTCACTACATCTTAGCAGCTGGAATTCAAGTAGATCGAACAAAAATTTAGATAATTCTCTTAATACCTACCCCATCCACACAAATTGAGGTACGTAGTTTTCTGGGATTTTCTGGATATTATAGAAGATTTATAAAGAATTTCTCTCAAATTGCTGCACCATTATATGAATTAACAGGAAATATTGATTTCATATGGACTGACAAATGTGACACTACTTTTGAAGATTTAAAATGGCTAGTATCAACAATCGTAGTATTACAAGGCCCAAACTGGGATTTTCCATTCCAGATCTCATCCGATGCATCAGATACGGCCATTGAAGCAGTTCTCGGCCAGGAGGAAGATAAGAGACCATATGTTATATACTACATCAACAAAAATCTATCTCCAACTGAGTTGAATTACACTGTGACCAAAAAGGAATTTCTGGCTGTAATCTATGCTACTAATAAATTCAGACATTATATAACAGGATACCCTGTGGTTTTGTATACTGATCACTCTGGTATTAAATATCTAGCTAATAAACTAGTTACAAATGGAAGAGTGACAAGATGGTTGATCCTTTTGCAGGAATTCGACATAACAATCAAAGATCGACCGGGAAAAGAAAAACTAGTAGCAGACTTCCTTTCATGTATGCCAAAGACAGACGACTTGGCAGCAGTAGAAGACCAATTCCTTGATGAACACTTATTCGATGTCACCATGAAAACACCATGGTATGCGGATGTCGCAAACTACCTAGCAGTGGGAAAATTACCCAAGCACTTGTCTCCCAGTGAAAGAAAACAAATAGTACAGTGTAGTACTTGGTTCTCCTAGATTGGAGGATATTTATTTCATAGAGGGGCCGATATGCACATTCAAATATGTATCAGAGAAGACGAAGTCTTTGACATCCTAAAATCTTGCCACGATGGGCCTTGCAGTGGACATTTTATAGACCGCAGGACTGGTCACAAAGTCTTACAGATGGGCTATTATTGGCCCACCATTTTTAAAGATGCCAAGAAGTTTTTCCAGGCATGTGATAGTTGCCAAAGAATGGGATGCCCTGGGAAGTCTGATGAGATGCCCCTGCATCCACAGTTAGTCATTGAACCTTTTGAGTGATGGGCATTAGATTTCATTGGTCCAATAAACCCATCATCTAATCAAAAGACATACATACTAGTCGCAACAGAATATGTGACTAAATGGGTGGAGGCAGAAGCATTACCAAGGGCAACGGAGGATTCAGTAATCCACTTTCTTTTCCAACTATTTGTGCAATATGGCTTTCCTAGAGAAATAATCACGGATGGAGGGCCACAATTTATAGGCCATAAGATTGCTGAGACATTAAAAAATCATCATATCATGCACAGAATCACAACTCCATACCACCCATAGGAAAATGGCCAGGTAGAAAGTACCAATAAAGTAATCGAGGCAATACTCACAAAGACAGTTACATCACATAGACGTGACTGGGCTACCTGATTGCCAGAAGCCCTGTGGGCATATTGCACGACATGGAGAAGTACCACGGGATATTCCCCATATAAGCTAGTGTTTGGCAAAGAACCTATCTTCCCAGTCAAATTTGAAATTCAGACATTGAGGATAGCTCAGGAGGTAGGCTTGGACTTTAATGAAGCACAGATTAATAGGCTACATCAAATCAATGAATTGGATGAAATCCATCTATCAGCTCTTCAGCATACTACATTGATCCAAAAACAAAGAGAAAAATGGCATGATGCCCTTATCAAGAAGAAGATCTTCCACGAAGGTGATTGGGCACTTCTGTATGATTCTAGGTTCCAGGATTTCCCAAGAAAACTCTAGACCAGATGGTTAGGCCCCTATGAGATACAAGAGGTGCATGATAATGGCACCCTCACATTAGCCACCATTGATGGGTCTGGCTACTCTTTTAAAGCAAATGGACATCGAGTATGCCTCTATCACAAACCACTTACTAGGGAGTCCTTTTGCCAATAGCTACGGGAAGATTCCACTATACAAATTCTTGCTAAGGAGGGAAACCCATCCACAGCATCAGTCCAGTGAATAATTTATTTGTTTTTTTGTACAAAAATTTTCATTTCTGTTTGATTGAATTTACTTGTATAATAAATTGTATATAAGTTTGTTTTTTCTATTTTTCTCTTGTTGTTCCCTCTAAGGAACAGTTGTTGTTCCCTCTAAGGAATAGCAATGTTCATGTGGATTTTCTTCTTTCTATTTCCTCTAAGGAACAATCGCTGTTCGCTCTAAGGAACAACAATTTTGCATGAAATTTTTTCTTTTTCTCGTTGTTCCCTCTAAGGAACAACAATCTTCTGTGCAATTTTTCTTCTTGTTGTTCCCTCTAAGGAACAACAATTTCGTGTGCAATATTTTACTTTTTTTCCTTCTTGTTGTTCCCTTTAAGGAACAGTTGTTGTTCCCTCTAAGGAACAACTGTTGTTCCCTCTAAGGTACAACAATTTCGGGTGCAATTTTTTTTTCTTGTTGTTTCCTTTAAGGAACAACTACTATTCCCTTTAAGGAACAACTGTTGTTCCCTCTAAGGAACAACAATTTTGCATCCAATTTTTTTCTTTTTTCTTGCTGTTCCCTCTAAGGAACAACTGTTGTTCCCTCTAAGGAACAGTCTCTGTTCCCTCTAAGGAACAACAATTTTGTGTGCAGTTTTTTTCTTTTTTATTGTTGTTCCCTACAAGGAACAGCTGTTGTTCCCTCTAAGGAATAGTTGTTGTTCCCTCTAAGGAACAGTGATTGTTCACTCTAAGGAACAACAATTTCATGTGATTTTTTTTTTTATTGTTCCCTCTAAGTAACAACCATTGTTCCCTCTAAGGAACAACAGTTTCGGTGTGCATTTTGTCTTGCTATTCCCTACAAGGAACAACTGTTGTTCCCTCTAAGGAACAACAATTTTTGTGTGCATTTTCTTCATTGTTCCCTACAGGGAACAACAAATTTTTTGGCGTGTATTTCGCTTTCTATTCCCTCTAAGGAACAACAATTTTCGTATGTATTTTCTTTGTTGTTCCCTACAAGGAACATCACCCTTTTTTTTGCATGTCTTTCCTTGTTGTTCCCTATAAAGAACAACACTTTTTGTGTGAGGTTTTCTTTTGTTGTTTCCTTTAGGAAATAGCACTTTATGAATATTTCTTTGAGAGCACCCTTTCTTTCCTTTGCTCACTCTTTATAGGGCACAAGTGTACAAATGTATATGTAAGGATACAAATCTGAAGTTTACTAGAACAAGCAAATATATTGAATATTATCATCTTTAACAAGATTGCTTTGTATTGATCGAAAAGGAAAGGACACAACCGTCTATATCACTTCACTGTCCTCATTTCCACTATAAATTGAATTGATTGATTATTTGTACCATGCTGGTTCTCCCCTAACCCCTAAAATTCTCTCTATTCATTATCATCAAATAAGGTTAAGGGCATACTTTTTTTTCTATTGATATGTTTAGACTTCTTCGGCCATCCCTAGTCCAAAGGAGTGTTGAGCCACCCTCCATATATAAATAGGAAGTGCCTTTAAAAAATAAAAATAAAAATATACATATGTTTACTAACAATTCTATGATTTTTACAGATGGAGGATAGGGGGTCTCATCACGAGCTAGCCTACCATGATCATAAGGAAGCAACAAAGTGGCATTCCCACTATGGCCACCACACCAGGGATATGATCCAATGGATGCATCAAGAAATAAAGTCCTTGGAATAGGAGGTCTCATTACGAGCCGACCTGCCCACCTTTCGCTCCTTCCTAGTGAATGGCAATGTGTTCATTTGGTTACCATGCCAGCACATTGGTCTCTACTCTGATATCATAATGCACTTCCCCAATTATACATAGAGGATCATGGTTCCAAAGGGTGAGAAAGCAACTCTGTCGAGGCTATAGATGCCTGCAGGCAATAAAAGCTCTACTGATGGTATTGAAGTCGTATTTTCAACATCAATAGTTATTATAATTCCCTTTTCTTATTTTTTATCTTTACTATAGAGAGATTATGTTCCTAATTTATTTTGAACCTTTATGCATGCGATATCTTTTAAAAATCAATCATAATAGCTTTAAGTGGAATGATGACGGTAAAGTATCTTTCCTGCGTCAGTTGTCCTTTTTCCTTTTCGAATCACCTCACGACATCTCCTCACTTATTGATAATTCTTGTTATATGCATTGATTTCAGCACTCCGATATCTTTTGGGATCCTTTCATTAATATGTGTACCTTGCCACTTTCATCATCCCTGTACTTCGCCACCACCATGTTATTCCTTCATTCATTTGGTCTAAGGTGACCTATTATTTCAAATGGGGGCGAGGAGCAACTTCTAGTGTACTTATGCATCCGTGTCAGCTCTTTATTTGATTTTGCAGGGCAATACGACATTCCATGATCACAGAGTATGTGGTATAATAGCAAGTCCTAGATAACAGTATTTCTGCTTGTAAAGTATCATCCGATATAACCATTATAACAACTTGTTTTTCCATCACTCGGCTTTGTCTATTGTTGTGCTATCTTTGCTACACTAACTATTTGTAGAATTCAGGAAGTATGGGAGGAAGAATAGTGCGCAGGGAGTCGCTAATACTGGTTGTTTCTGATGCAACCAGAGAAATTTTAGCCCGAGCTAGGTGGATAGCATACTTCATGCGATTTCATCCACCCAACGAAGAAGTTGCCATTGAATTCCTACGAAATTTATAGAATGGACAATCCATGGTAAGGGGTAGACAAATCATAGTATCAGATGTTGTGATAGTAGAAGTATCCGGGTTGCCAACCGAAGGACCCGTATGGGCTAATAAAAGATTAAAGTTGCAGGATGCTATTGAAGTATTTAAGGATGAAGGATAGGAGTTGATCATCAAAGGCAAAGGAATTCGACCATCATCCCTTGGAGAACCATGGGGATAATTAGCCAGAGCCATCCAGAATTACATCACATGTGACAGGCGAAAAGACGTGGTAAGGCCGCGTCAATTTAAACTCTTAGCAGTCCTGAAACAAAAGTGGTTTGTGAATTTACTTGCATATTTGAATTTTCTACTGCATGACACCACTAAAAGGATAAAAAGGTCCCGACACATAGAAACCGTAATAAGTCACCATTGCTTGATTAGACTAATAGTTAGATATAACCTCGCCTAGCAACAATCAAGCTGGGAGGAACTAATATTTGCTATTGAAGGAGGTTTAGCTCTGCCTGCACCTAACCTTGTTCCGACAAGGAAAAGGAAAAGGAATACCCTTGCAAGAAACATACCCCAAAAGCGCAAACATTCCGCTAGGATGGGGACAAACATAGGAGCGGCTGAAAATCCCCAGGGCAGTGTTAGCCAGCCCATAGAACTATCCAGTCCAGGAAGTGACTAGTATTTGCAGTTAGAAGGATGGGATGACCCTAAATCAGACCATGAGGAAAAAACAAGGCATTCTAGAGATGAGGAAAGAAATGATTCAAGACTCCCCTCAACATCAAATACAAGTCCCCCAGGAGATTTATTACACAATATTGAATTGGCCCATATCCTGGCCAATATGAATGATTTCATACAGCCTGAAAGCCCGCCTAATTTTAATTTAGGAGCAACTCAATCTATGGAGAACTCTGGCCACGATAGAATTATATCAGAAAATGTAAGCTGCGAAGCAGAAACAAGGGCAGAGGCCACTCAAGAAGAGGTGAACCAACCTGGTGACATGCCTCCAAGAGAATCTAAACAGGTAGGCCTAAACACAGAGAATACAAGCCAAATAGAAGGAGTAGAAATGAACCAGGAAGATGACTACCAATCTGGGGACACAGTCCTATTAGAACAGAGTCAAGATGAGCAACCAGGGTCTTTAGAAGCAGAAATGATTGAAAAAATAGCTGCTCCTCTGAAAAAGTACAGAGCCAAAATTAAAAATCTTAGGAAGGAACAATAGAGGCTTCGGAAAATGGTAAAAAGGCTCAAGAGAAAGATAAAAGAAATATCAGTGGGGAAGGTTCTAGAAAAAACCCTGGAGACAGTAAACACAACAGTTCAAACTAAATTATATGAAAGAAGAGCTACAGGGACTCAAACAGAGCTCATACTCACTCAACCTGTTAAGGAACAACATGCAATTCTTGCAGAAGTAGCTACCTAGATAGCGGCTATAACCTCTTATAACATAGCTATTCAGATAGAGATAGCAACCTCCTACAGCATGGCCACCTAGACGAAGGTTTGGACCTCCCATAATAAAGAAACACAGGCAGTAGGCATTCCTTCTCATAGCAAAAGTACTCAAACAACCATTCAAGCCAAAGATATCATGACGAGCAATGATCCCAGTATATTGAATCTCCAAGAAGATTTAGCACAGGCTCGGCTTGACGTAGAACAGCTTGAACAAGAAAATGTCTCCCAGCAAAAATACCAAGACTTACAGAGGAAACTTCGGCACATGAATACATCAGAAAGCGAGACCTTCGACAAATATCGAAAAGCAAAAGAGAAAATTGAGAAAATGAATCTCAGATTAGAGAAGTTCATGATGAAACAGACACTATCTGCTCATTATAAATTGATGTTGTGGCATGCAAATCACCTGCCAATAATTATGCCTTATTTTTTTTAGAATGACATTTGTTGTTAAAAATTAAAGCCGTCAGAGCTGGAAAACCCATCGAATTAAAAACAATTGAGGATTTTATAAATTGTTGCAAACAGCATGGGGTAAAAGTTCAAAGGTTGCTTTGTGAATTTTACTTACACAATTTTGTATTAGAGGAAGAGGTGGAAAAGAACCCCAACCCTTTTGTGGGGGATGTTCAATTCCAAGCCTTTATCTCATTTTCTGTCAATCAACTGAAGTGGTTCAAGGCTCATAACGTGTTCCAAAGACAAGAGCATGGGCTGGATCTTTGGGTTAGAAGTGAACCCAAGCACCCTTTACAAATGCTAGCCAATCACAAGAGTCTAATGACAAGGGAAGGAGTGATCAAAATTTTGGGGCCTATTCAGAAAGAGATTGTACAGAAGGGAGTAGAATACTTCCTCTCCATTCAAGAAAGCTCCTTGGCTGTAGCCAAGCTCAAGTGAACAGTCTCCACTAGTAATGTCTAGAATAGAGAGCCATTTAATTATAAAAACTTTAAGCTAGATACAGACCATTTTGTTACATATAGCAATCTCATTTTGAGAGGAGGTCTTTATTGGCTAGAATGTCAGTTTTGTAGCCCTATCATTTGGTATCCTGCTGAAGGTTATCGGGCTATATACGAATTTCCTGAAGGACAAACAGGGCCCATATTTGAGCATTTGGCCAAGAACCATGGTTTTAGACCACATTACAACATTCCTTCTCCAACTTATTCTTTAACTACTTTGCATACAAATTACTTTCTTTTCATGAGGACATGAAATAGGGTAAGCAGGGGAGTATGTTGAGTCATGAAATAGGTATGTAATTACTATTAATCTCATCATTCTTCCTTTATTCTTATCTTTTCTATATCCTAATGTGTTAATATATTAAATAATTATGGTAAGAAATGAAGGAATTATCTGCAGTTACGACTTAGCTAATTATTACCCTTCTTTATGCAGGAAAACAACAAAAGGGACAAATTTTGTTCCCTAACGAAAGAACAACAAAAATCAACAAGCCAAGGAAGGAACGTGGTAGTTATGGTCAAGGCTAAAGACGAATCAGGAGAATCAGTGCGAGAAAGGAAAGGATGTCTGAAGTTGGAAATCGGTTGCGAATCACATTTACCATTTATCTTTTACCCTTTCTGATTATAAAGGGAGACGATTGTAAAAAGAAAGGGAGGAATCTCTGTTGTTATTGAATTTGTAATTTTAATTACAGACTCTCGCTGTTAAGATAACACAATGATATTGTAATGCTACTTATATTCAATGATTAATACATAAGTGAAGTTTTTGTTCCCTCAAGCTATCTGATGTAACTTAGTAGTGTTTGCTGGCGGCTAAGGGCCTGGCCTCTGGTGGATTCAACTGCTTCCTTTGTGTCATACATTTCCAATTCTCACAAGTGTGATGGTTTGATAGTATTCTTACTTTCTGTGATTTTATTGCCTTTGTTGTTTATTATTTTCTTGTGTTGACACAATGTCTTTGCTTTATACGATTTACAACATTATTGTTTAATTTAGTTCACCTTCATTTTAGATTGAGTTACTTAGATAAATATTCAACTTGATTTAATCAACTGTAAAGAGTTTAACTATTGCTGTCAGACTCTCAGATTGATATCAGTGCATTTTGATTTATGTATAGGAGATTTGGTTTGATTTAGATTAAATCAGTTAAGAAGAGATGAGTTATTGCTATTGTACTCTCAGCTGATGTGATTTCGAATTGCTTGAGTCAAGATTGATTACAATTTCGGTAGAAGTTTGAGTCTTGAAGTTCAGTTGTTGTATTCCCCTTAATGATAGTTGTTGGAATTTATTAGATGCATCTGTTTACTCTTGTATTTAAAGATCTATACTGCAAATTAGGAAACATTATTCTCTGAATTAAATAGCAGCCACATAATGTGTACACTCTTGAAATAAGAGGGCTTGCCCGGGTTGATAATTAATGGTGAGGATAATTAGGAGTTTTAAAAGGCACCTATTATCACCCAACAATGGGAAGCATTGTCCTCATTCTCCTATATTGTATATCTATGAGATACCCTAGAAAAAGGGCACCAAAGGGCCAAGGTGATGCTCTTTGGGATGTGCTAAGTGACACAGGTGAAATTCTACATATATTCACAATAAAAGTGAATTTAGGTTTTGATTCATTTGGTGGTTAACTATTGTGACTATTCTTGTGGTGACTCAAATCTATGTGTGAGTCCATGTTGCTAGTGTATTGTTTGGAGGATTTAAATTACACCATTGAGTGCTTTCCTTGTCTATTAAACCTCTCAATGCTTGAGTGGTTTTGATATTCTATCACCAAGTGTTTTCCTTGTCTGTTAAACCAGTTAGTTTTTTTTTTAAAATTAAATAGACCACTGAGTTCTTACCTTGTTTGTTAAACCAATCATTTTTTTTGGTTGGAAATTACACCACTAAGTTCTTGCTTTTTTGTTAAACCACTTAGTTCTTGTCAAACAATAAAATACACCACTAATTTCTTAATTTTTCCATTAAACCACAAAAGTCTTATGGTTTGGCTATTAAAACACTAAGTTCTTTCCTTTTATGTTAAAGAACTTATTTCTTTTTGAATGATTAAACATGCCACTGAGTTCTTACCTTGGTTGTTAAACCACCCAATGTTTGTGGTTTTGCTATTAGACCACGAAGTTTTTTCCTAGTCCATTAAACCACTCAATGCTTGTGGTTCGACAATTACACCACTAAGTGCTTGACTTGTTTGTTAAACTGCTTAATTCCTACTGAACAATTAAATACACCACTAAGTGCTTGTCATTTTTGTTAAACCAGTAAGTGTTTTTTGTTTGGTTATTACACCACTAAGTTATTTCCTTGTTTATTAAAACACTTATTGTGTACCAAACAATTAAAAACACCACTTAGTGCTTCCCTCATCTCTTAAACCACTCAGTGCTTGTGATTTGGATATTACACCACTAAGTGCCTAGCTTGTATGTTAAATCACTTACTGTCGACAATTAAACAAACTAATGTGTCATTTCCAATTGGTTGTTAAGCCGCTCTCACAGTGGGTTCAACCCTCAAAAACTAAGCAACACACCTATTACATGATTTTGGTGAAGCCCTGTGTTTTGGACTCAGAGAGTAAGTGAACCCCTAGGTTCTTACCACCAAAGAGTAGTTTATGAACCACCTCAGTAGTGTCCTCCATGTCTTGAGTGTTTGACCAAATCTATTGATGTCAAATTCCCCTATAAAATCATCCCCTTAGAATCTATATCTAGCTTAGGGTGGTCAATTTCTAGAGAGATTACTATGTTGTTGGCCTATGGTTGGGTGGAGAGTGGAACTCCCATTTACAGTTGCCATCTAATTGAACTTATTGAGATAAGTCTAATGATTTATGTATATTTGATTTATGAATGCTAATTTATGCCTAGTGTGATACTAAGTTGATATATGCTTATGTATGCTTCATGGATGAGTGTATGGAAGCAATGTATATTAAAGGTTGAAGCTGCTTTATAGGTCAATGGTTATATGAATATATAATATTGTTATTTCTACTATAAAACTCATAAATTATAGACTATGTCATATGTTGAGTTTTACATAACTATCTATTTAATACTTAGAATGCTTAATTTATGAATGATGGGCTGATCTTGAGAGCATATGCATACTTATACTTGTTGTTGTATGTTATAAGATTTACTATTTAAAGTTGACCTATAGGGTCCCTGCCTAAACATGTAAATTTGTAGGTCTTGTGGACGAGGAATTGAGAATCCATATATCGTTGAGGGAACTATCAAATCTGTAATAGATGATCAAGATAGAATGTTTGAACTAGTGAAATTTCTCTTTTCGAGCCAATTCTCTCCTTTACTTAAAATATTTGGTATGTTAAACTTTGTTAGTACCTTTGGACTCTTATGGGTATGGCCTAATATCTCTGAAGGTATGGTCTCAAGATTTCGGCCACTATCTTTGAATTTAGTTTTTAGGAATAAAAAATGATCCTTCAAAGAATTCTGGAAAATATCCCTCAAATTCCCTCTCTACAAGTCTTAACAGTAATTCAAAATTTTTTGGGCCTCGATGGTCCCCTTAAGTGTAATTTGTATCTGGATATTGGGGGGGGGGGGGGGGGTATATTTTCAATGACATGTATAGATTTATAAGACAATCTAAGTATCCATATGGGCAATGTGTGCACACATTGGATGTGGTCTAGATTTAGATCAAACCCTATTTATTGCTAAGTGTGATCTATAAATGGAAATTGGGGGTGGGACTTGCATTGACAATACATTTGTGAGCGGATAGAATTTGTTACTTGTGTGTAGCATTTGAGGAATATATGATCTGGGGGTGGAAAGAATCACACACCCTTGTGGAGTCTTAGATATTTGTTAAGCCAAATTTTCACTCATGCAACCAAGTAAATATGGGTGTTTAGAGATTTGGGATATGTCAATGGTGAACCATGGCATGAACACCAGATTTATCTAAGACTGGATATAACATAAATCCATTGTAAATTCTAGTGGATGAGACCATGGTGGACCCCACTATAGAGAGATGGACTACATGTATTAGGAAAATTGTTATCTAATAGATATGTTTAGTGATGGGACCACCTACTTCTCATCAGTGTTGTTAGACTATTATGTATCAAAATTGGGAAGTGGTCGTAGAAGGGAATTGGTAGTAGTCAATGAGAAATTTTCATCCATTTGACAAAACTATAGGGTATATTCATTAAATATACTCGAACATATGATGGATCTACCCTCTTCATAAAATGAGTGTTTTTTAACAACATGATCATGAAGGGCTTATATCAACAGCCCACGATCAACTCGAGGCCCTCCTATTGCCTCATGGGTTAATAGAGGGGGCATGTATGACATGGGGATTCCCATAGTGGGTCCATTATTTAATCAGATACCAATTTTGGATGGTTCGTTTGGGGCACATAGTTGACCAACAATTCGTATTCATTCCAAGGCCCCCTTTAGTTTACCTAGAGTTAACAGGGGAGGGTGTTTGAAACTAGTCATTTCAAACATTAAAAATCATTTGGATTTGATTATTAGTATCACCATGGCACCTTGCCTAGGGTGATGCAAAATCACATGGAACCATGCTAGAAAAATACATGATTGGGGCACGTGGGATACATATGGATGCCATGTGGTATTATGTGGTTGGTCTAACTTTAGTAGGTCATAACTCTCAATCCGAAAATCAGACTGAGATAAAATTTATATGATAGAAAATACCTTGATGATCTAGATGGGAAGGTGGTATAATACTTTAATTATGTAAACTTTGAAAAAGGAATATTTTTTTGACCCCATCTTCATAACCAACCATGGAGGTTGGGCCAAATTATTAAGTAACACCTCCAATATCCTGATATAGTTCAAGGATGTGGGAGGGAGTGTTACATAGTGGTATCAAAGCTTAGGTTCAACACTAGACATAAAAAGACACACTGATAGAATTTAATATAATGTTTTAGTTATTACATATACTTTATTTAATTAGCTTTATAACTGATGTGGCTTCTAACATTGCTAAAATTGTTAAATATATTTTACTCTATTTGACTAACATGAATTATGATTTAGTGATCAACTTTAGATCAAAAAGTTTAGTATTAATAGGCCAAGGAAATAAGTTACTATATCAAAGTCAGAATTAATGATTAGGATGTCCATACTACTACATTCAAGATGAGATACAAAAATTATGAGTTCATGGTGTTTCCATTTGTACTTGAAAATCTCCAACCACGTTTTTGTGGCTGATGAATGATGTCCTCAATGAGTACCTGTATAAATCTATGCTAGTGTTTGTAGATGATATCCTAGTTTAGTAAAAACCTAGAGAAGAACATGAGGGACACTTGAAGGTAGTACCACAATTTCTAACGGAACACAAACTATATGCTAAACTCAGTAAATGTGAATTATTTAAGTTTCAATTTCAATATTTTGGGCACATAATCTAAGTGGAAGGTGTTCCTATGGAACCCAAAAAGATTAAGGCCATAATGGAGTGGACTACTCCCCACAATGTCACTTGAGTTAGATCATTCATGGGATTAACCTAATGTTATTTGTGAAATATATGAGATTTTTCAAATATTGAGCATTAAATCTTGGTCCTATAGAGGAAAGGAATTAAATTACAATGGACATCAATGTGCGCAACTAGCTTTGAGAAACTCAATAATTTTCTCACATATGCACCTATCTTAAGGATAACTAATCTAGAAAAGGATTTCTTGGTTTGTACAGATGCTTGGAAAGAAGGCTTATGTGGAGTACTAATGAAAAAAATGAACGTGATATATTATGAGTCAAGAAAATTAGATTAACATGAAGGAACTACGTCACCCATAACCTAGAACTCACAGCAACTGTGCATTCACTAAAGATGCAGAGACAATGTTTCTTCGGAAGAAAATATGTGCCAATGTCAGATCATGGAAGGTTGAGTTACTTATTTGACCATCCCAAATAAAATACAAGGCAAGCCAAATGGTTGGCTCTTATTAGTGAATTTTCTTTTGAAATAAATCCCATTAAAGGTAAGGAGAACCAAGTAGAAGATCCACTTAGTAGAAGTATGAAAGTAGCCCACTTAGAAGCTATGAGAAGTTGCGAGTTTTACATCAAAAAAGGGATCAAATAATAATGGCAACATGATGAAAATTTTTAGCATACAAATGAATCCTTACAGTGAGAACTGGAGGGAACACTTGACAAGGCCTACATGATAACCAAGGACGATATGTTTTTGTTTAAATATATAAGGTGTGTACCTTGTATGGGTGACTTGAATAAACCCATAATGGATGAGTTACATAGAAAATCTTACTTGGTCATCCTAGTTATCAAAAAATTATAACAACCAGGAATAAGATGTATTATTGGTTGGGTATGAAAAAGAAAGTTGTTGAATACATTTCTAGGTGTCTGGAACGTCAACAAGTTAAAGTGTAATGTAGACACCGAGTGATATTGTTGCAACCAATCTAAATCCTTCAGTGGAAGTGGGAAGTTAAATCCATGGACCACATCACAAGGTTTTTGAAAAAACCCATGCAACATGATGGGATTATGGTGGTAGTTAAAAAATTAAGCAAGGTAGCTAACTTCATACCTGTCAAGTCCACCCACAAGGCCATCGACATAGTTTAGGTTTTCATGAAGTATATATTTGTATTACATGGAATACCCAAGAATATCATCTAATATCAAGATGTGAAGTTCACATTTAATTTTTGGAAAGCATTGTTTACAAGCTTTGGGAATTAGCTGGCATTTAGCACAACTTATCATCCTTAGACTAATAGAAAAACTGAAAGAGGGAAAAATTTCTAGAGGATATGTTGAGAATGTATGTTATGCATCAACCAAGGTGGTGGGAAGAGTTCCTTCCATTAGTTGAATTTACATACAATAATGGTTATCAAGAGTTATTTAAGATGATTCCTTTCGAGGTTTTGTATGACAGAAAGTGTAACACCCACATTAGTTGGAATAACCCAGTAAACAGACTAATTCTTGCACTTGATATGCTAAAGGAAATGGAAAAAGAAGAAATTAGTATCAGACAAAAGCTAAAAGTAGCCCAAGTCAAACAAAAGAGCTACGAAAACCTACATAGAACGCACAAATAATTCCAAGTGTGAGGTCATGTATATGTCTATATTAAACTAGGGAAGAGCTCACTGATAGTGGGATCCTATTATAAGTTGAAACCAATATTTTATTGACCCTTTTTTATTTTAGAAAGAGTTGGACTAGTGGTTCATAGTCTAGCTTTACCGCCCACTTTAAAGGACCATGTTGTATTTCATATATTCTTGCTTAATGAGTATGTATGTGACACTAATCATGTGAGTGGTTGGTCTATGATAAAGGTGGAATATGAGGAAGATTTACAACCAAAAACATTGTGCATCCTAGACTATGGGAAAAATGTTTTCCAAAATTAAGTAACAGAGCAAGTCAAAGTGTAATGGAAGCACTTTGGACAAGATGAAGCAACATAAGGATGTGTAGATCAAATGAGGGAATTGTACCCATTTTTCTTTACCAAGTAAATGGATGTAAATAATTGTAACTATAAAGCTCAATTTTTGTTGCTTTTCTCATTTTATATAACACTGAGGATGATGTTCCTTTAAGGGGGTGGGGCTTTTAACATCCCCTATATTTACCCCTACTTTAGTAAGATCAAATGTTCAAATGACTTTGACAAAGGGAAACTATAGCTTGCTGAAATCTATTTAATAGTTGCTAATTATTAATTAATTTAATTAATCTTGTTGGATGAAGGGACAACCTATGGATCAGAGTTCTGAGGGACATTGCTTTTTTTCTTACATAACTTGAAAATTCGTACCCTACTGAATTGAATGTTGGAACCACCCGCAACTAAGAAAAGATAATTTACCAGAGATATTGTAATATGATGTGTTTGGAGCCAAACTGGACTTGGAAAATTTACTAACTATTCATTAATGAGAATAGAGATCAGAATGGGTGATGATGTCCTCATTCTCCTCTATCATCAATCAAGGAGACAACCCTAGAAAAAGAGAATTGATTGGCCAAGGAGGTTCTCTCTCGGATGTGCCAAGAGATGTAGGTCAAATTATACGTATATTCATAACATAAGTAAATTTGGGCTTCAATTAATTTGGGGGTTAACTACTGTGACTATGCTTGAGGTCACTGAAATCCCTGTGTGAGTATGTGTTTCCTATGTGTTGTTTGGGATTGAAATTACAATGCTGAGTGCTTTCCTTGTCTGTTAAGCAATTCATTGCTTGTGGTTTGGTTGTTACAAGAATAAGTGATTTCCTTGTCAATTACACCATTTAGTTCCTGTCAAACAATTAAACACACCACTAGTTCTTGCATTTTTAGTTAAACCACTTAGTTCTTGTAGTTTGGTAGTTACACCATTAATTTCTTGCCTTGTCTACTAAACCAATTGGTTCTCGTTGAACAATTAAATACACCGATGAGTGTTTTATTCATCTATTAAACCACTCAGTGCTTGAGGTTTGGCTGTTATACCACTAAGTGCTTGCCTTACCTGTTAAAGTACTTAGTGTTTGTCTTAAAATTAAACACACCATTGAGTGCTTACATTATATATTAAAATGCTTAGTGCTTGGTGTTACACAAAATATTGTCACCATGACTATTTTCAGTCAGTATGGGTCTATCATCATTCATACTGTCATCCTAAGCAAGTCTCAAACCTCAGCTCTTCATGTCAAGCTTTGAAAATGAGAGAAAGACCTTTAAAAATCATAAAGCTCTGGTTCCGCACTTTCTCTCACTGTTACCTGCGGTCCCGCACTCCCTATTCATATTACCTGCGGACCTGCCCACTCTGTCTCTAAAGGAGTGGGTGCGGACCCCTGTGAAAGTCAAAAAGGCGCAAGTTTATTCTAAAAAACTCACTTTGGGTTAATTCTAGATGATTCTAGAAGGAATTTTGACGTGGATGGTTCGCTCTTAGGTGGTTCATGCATCCCAAAAGAGAAGAAGCTAATCCCTTGATGAGAGGAGCTATCCCTTTGAAGGAGGGCTTTATCCCTTTGAAGGTGGACCTAGTAACTTCCCTCCATTGCACTATAAATTAAGGCATTGGGCTGGTTGCTAGAGAGGTTAAAAGCTGAACATTTTTGAGGGTAAGTGCTGGTGGAATTGAGACTTCCTAGTTAAGCTTGAGAGGAGAGATCACATACCTTTTGGCTTCATTGGGAAGAGAGTGAAACTTGTCAAAGTAGAGGAGACTTCTTGTTGGACCCTGGGAGGAGCTTGTACAACATCAAGGCACAGGTTGTAAAGTTCTTCTTTGATTTGAATTAATACAATCGGATTCATTTTTCTCAACAAATTGTCTTATGTAATTTGTTTCATGAATTCCTTGATCATCATGATAAGTATGCTTTATGATATTCGCTTTTCAGGTGCTATTTAATTTGTGTGCTTGTTTGTGTTTGCAGATCCTCTACAAGGGAGCTCATTTGGATCAACGGAGCGAGGCTTCCACAAACTCGCATTGGACCCAAGGTAGGCCTAAAACACTTGTTTGCCTTTGTTTATGAATTGCATATTTAGAGAAAGATAGGATTTGATTGGCTTGCTTGTCACTAGATATATTTAGATACTAGGGAGGTCGATCTTGTCTGCAAGAATGACTCATTCCGTGTGACAAAATGGCGACTCCGCTGGGGACTTGATTTTTTCCTTGCTTTTACTTTGACCTGAGAAACTGTGTTTTTGTTTCTGTTTTTGGCTTGTTGTGTGTGGAATTGGGTAGATTTAGTAGATCTTGGATTATTTTTTGTTTTTCATACTTTTGGGAGAGGACCACACCCTCAGCTTGCAACACAGTGCGGACCTATCCGCACTTTTGCTTTTCACACAGAGCGGTACCGCACCTGTGTGAACTGTGGGCCTGCGGACCCTGTCAAAATTTTGAAAAACTTAAGATTTTCTATTTTAGTCAGCTTAGGATTTGTTTAGGTATTGTTATCCCCTGCCCAGACCTGCATGTGACTTGTCAGGAACTTTTCTTAGGTTAATTCCATTGGTATTAGGGTTTTAGGTGAAATTCCTAGAAGTTTTGTTTACCGGGCTTGATTTTCATTTTGGTCTTGTAGTAGCTCAAGAGCTTAGAAGCCTTAGAAGCCTTAGATCACCTTCGTTTTTACTGGCCTTCTTATGAATCTGACCGTTTCCGAAATCTACCTTTGTTGAGGAATCCATCTTGTGTTTTCTCTTTGCGAAACTTTGAAAAGGCTTGTGTCAAAAGTTTGGATTTCATTTTTAGAAAATAAAACAAAAATTGGTTGTTTTTTGACTGATTTGTGATTCTAGACAAATTGGTCCTTAGTTTGCTTATAGCTAAGTAAAACATCCTTGAAAAAGACATCTTGTAAGCTTTTACTTCAAATAGTTCTTAGAATTATAGATCTCAAGATTAGATTTTTCCATAGTTTTGAGTGTTTTATAAAAATAGAAAATCTCTTTTGGAAAAAGTTTGTTTTTGTAGTATTTGAGTGTTTGAAAGAAAAAGGAAATTTTCGTAAACATAACTAGTTGTCTCGTTTTTGAGTGCATTGGAAAAGACAAAAAGCTCTTCTTTTGAATTGTTTGTTAAGAAAGATTTGTTTTTACAAGCATTTGCATTCTCAACTCTTTCCTAGCTAGAAATTCATTGAAGGGAAAAGATTGCTTATCATCTTAAGTGCATTTTTTAGTGATTTCGAGTCGAGTCTTCACACCATAAGTTTCATCTCCGCACCTCTTGACTTAAAGAAAAACCAATAAAAATAACGCTTAAAGTAAAATCTATCTAGTAATCTTTTTATTTCTAGGGCTCTATTACACCAACATAGCTTAGGCTAGTATCTTGGAGTAGGGAGTAATTAAATCTCCAAGATAGTAAAACAAACAAGTAGCTATATCTTGCGGTAGGAGATAAAATCCAATTGTTACATATATGCTCCGGGAAAGCTCCTCTTAAAGGAGAAGCACGAGATCGTGTCCGAACCAATGTGGGAATCAATCCTTCCTCATTGGGAATGACGCTAGATATTCACGTATTAAAAACGGTAAACCTCGGATTAACCATTGTCGAGGAGCTTGGGGTAACTTGTTGGTAAACCTTGGATTATGTCAAGGAGCCTTCATGGGGATTGAGCTTGTTACTCTGCCCTTGCGTGCGTATCGGATCGTAGACTATTCCCCCAGGTATATTTGTTTCCGTTGGTAACCATAGTGACCATATTCTATAGGATTCTTTCCTAAGGTGACGGTGGAGGGAAGATCCCACTGTACTTGGAGCAGACATCAGCTAGACTCACTTGGATTTTCTGGGGGGTTCTCTTCACTCAAGACGGTTTAGTGGAGGAGCTTGTGCCAGTCTATTCATTAAGCAGGTTGCCAGGGTAACTGTTCCAACCGCCATTTTTGTATTGAACTCTTTGACGTTGGATTTCATCACCAACTAGTGTTTTCAATACGGAAAGTTACTGTTTGTGTGTGGTTTGATCTCCTAGATTCTTTAGGCATGTGATTCAAAATATTGTTTGTTTCTTTAGAGGCTTTAGGTGGTTTTCATTGAGATTTTTCTTTGTTTGCGTGTGAAGTAGTTAAAATATTTAACCGTGGCTGAATTACCGAGGAAGTCTCGTAGACTTCGGGGCCAACCTCCTGAGTTTTCACCAAGCCAGCCTGAAGGGTTACGAGCCCTTGTAACTCCTAGAGACAGTAGAGTTGGGTCACCTGAAGAAGGAGAATCTTCCTTAGTGGTACATCCTGATTATCAAGCTCTAGTAGCAGATTATAATCCACAATCTGTGTCTGTTTCTGAAGTTACTGGTAATTTTTCATCTACTAGTGATATAGGTGAGGAACCTGAAATATCTGAACCTGAAACTGAATTTGCTGCTACTCTAACATCGGGATTTACCTCTCCAACTTCTAGTGGTCCTGGTTCACCCAGGGTAGAAAGAATAATTACCCAAAATCCTCCTTCTGGACTTATAGTTATTGAAGAACTTGCTACTCCGAAAGAAGAAGGTATCCCTATCCCTGAAAATCAACCTGTTATAGAACTTAGGTAGCGTGAATCAATCTTTTACAGTCCACCTAGGAGCAGCACTTGGTATCTTTCATTGACCAATTTTTTGGAAAACCCGGGACTAAGTTTTTCACCACCTCGTATTCCTTTTCACCCAACACCTAGGGGTTACTATCCTCCGTTAAATATGTCAAGACAGTCGTCCATGTTTTCTCAATCTCCAGAAACCTTTTTGTATGGCAGTCCTTCTGTTCCCTCTGGGTATCAGTCACTTACTGGTACTTTTTCGGGAGCATCTCCTCAACCTATTGAACAAGGGTTATTAACTGGAAATAATGGAACTAAGCTGTTGAGTGTAGAAGATATTCTCATGATGTCAGGTACTATTCCTAATCCTCAACCTCAAGGTGGCTAGTTACCACCTGGGGGGCAGGCTCAAAGTCCTCAATTTCTACTTGGGGGGCAACCTCAAGGATAGTACATACCTATGGGACAGTACATTCCTCAAGGTCAACCCCAGACTCAATATGTACCTCAAGGTCAGCCCCAGTATCAATATGTACCTCAAGGTCAACCCCAGTATCAGTACGTGCCTCAAGGTTATCAACCTCAAGGTTAGTACCCAAACCAAGGTTTCCAACCACCTTCCAGTCAATCATATGTTCAAGGAGCTGGAAATGTACCGTTGAATTATCAACCCTACCCTCAACCCAGTTATGGTCCTCAATATTCTCAACCTGTTATGGGTCCGTACCCCGGAATGAACTTAGTGTGGGATCCATCTCAATCCAAATAGATCTTGCAACCGAATGTATAGTTGTCATCTCAAACTGGACAACCCTTGGTTTCTGGTTCACCCCAGCAACCGGTCCAATCTACTATTCAAACTTCTGCACCTTCTGTAGTTTCTCAGTCTGGGCCTAGTACGCCTCGTACTCCGCATCAAACGACTACTGCAACTGCTGCAACATTTGTTCAATCTACCCCACCTACTTCAGGAGTATCGACAACTCCGGTTTCTACTGTTCCTGTATCAACCCTTCAGACATCTTTACCTCAGTCTGGATCCACAATTCAGACTTCGGGTTCAAATGATTGTAGGACAACCTAGTCCAAGTACGGTTGTCACAAGTCAACCTCAATTTACTTATCAACCGTACCAAGGACAATACCAATTCGGTCCTGCTGTGCAGCAACCAGTCAATCAGTATCAACCGTACCCTGGGTATACATATCAGCAACCTCAACAACCCCAGTACGGTCTGGTTAATCCTGGTTTTCTGGGAGGATATAATATCCCAAATGCAATTCCAATTCCTAGTTATCCTGGATATCCTCCTCCTGGGGCTGGTCTCATGACCCAGGGTTTCAGGGACTCTAATCGTCACTTACCGTTTATTGCAACTTTGGACTTGCCTGACTTGTCGCGCCTTACGAACGATCTAATTAACTATCTTCCATTTTGGCTACCAATGTCAAATAAGTTGCCTAGTGATATTCCTAAGTTTGAAGACAAATCAGGAGAGGACCCGTCGAACCATGTGATGACTTATCACCTCTGGTGTGCGTCTAATTCCATTTCAGATGATTCAATCCATTTAAGACTTTTCCATCGCACTGTAATTGGTCTTGCGGCCAAGTGGTACATTGAGTTACCGCGAGCCACTTTTTATAACTTTAGTCAGTTAGCTACTTCGTTTTTAACTCATTTTCAGTTGCCAGTCAGATATGACAATGGCACAGAATTATTAACTTCATTAAAGCAGTCAACGTCCACTTACATTTCAGATCACATTCATGAATGGAGGCATCAACGGCATTTAGTGAAAGTTTTTATCCCGGATCAGATCTTCGCTGAATCATTTGTAAAATCTTTACTGTCGAAGATCACTGAGGATGTAGCTAAGGCCAGAGTCGTTACTGAGGAGCAAGTAATTGCTCAAGCACAGTACCTTGACTTAGTTTATATGCAGTCAGGTACGTTACACAAGAAAATCCCCGACCTTCCTAAACAAAATCAAATAACCGCAGCTCCTTCAGGGTCTCATGTCGTTGATGGTATGATTGGTACGGTTAATACCAAAAGTAAGAAGAAGTCTTCCAAGAATTCTTCTCCTATCATAACCTTGCCAGATTCCCTTATAGGAGATTCTTCCGTGGAAATCTCCGCCGATATTCATGTTGTAGAGTCATCTATGGCCAAATCAAAATCCAGCGGTAAAAAGAAAGGGAAGAAGAAAAATAAAACAGATAAAAATTCGAAAGAGAAACCAGAAAAAGCAGAATCAACTGATGAGAAACGCAAACCTCGTTATCCTTGTCTCATTTGTGACGAAGAGAATTTTACAAGAGACTGCCCTCATCGTGCAGAGGTTGCAAAAATTGTCAAAGGTTCCCAAACGCCTGTTGTTTTGAAGGATCCTTTTCCTAGTCAAGACAGTAAGATGATAGGTTCTTCCTCAAATGCCTCCAAAGAACCCATAATGATGATGTCCCATGTTAGGATTGTGACTCGATCGCAAGATTATGGAAGTAAAAGTCCTGTTGATGGTAAAGATGCAGAATCTTCTCATTCGAACCCATCAACTTCAGCTCCCGGTTCCGATCCACTACAAATAGAGAAACCTAACCCAGACTTAGTAATCAAACTGCCCGCCAAGGGTATACTTCGAAAGTCAGCTTTCAATCCACATGCGAGAGCGGCTCAGAACTATAACATTGTTGAAGATTTGGCTATTTCACCTTCAGCAATGTCGGCTTTGGAAGTGCTGCAATCATGTCTAGTACAACGTAAATTACTATTGTCGGCTATAGGAGCTGTTGACTTTCAGGACTCAAACCTTATAATTTTCGATCTAGAAAATAGTACACCGTGCCTACCTCATCAAATGGCTTTCCAGATCCCAGTGTTACTCAAAAACAGGCCTTGTTATAGGACTATGATTAATGAGGGAGCCTCAACGTGTATTATGTCGATACAGTGCTGGAGATCGCTTGGTTATCCTACGCTAAATCAATCCCTGACGATTCTAAAGGCCTTTGGTGGTGGCGGGTTTCATCCTTTTGGCATTCTACAGGATTTACCTATAGGGGTTGAAGGCAAAACTGTTAATCTAGATGTGGAGGTGGTTGATGCCCCTCTAGATTACAACCTTCTCTTGGGTCGTAGTTGGTCTTACGCTATGACAGTTGTCGTTTCATCGGTCTTTCGGCTTATAAAGTTCCCTCATAATGGAAAGATCGTAACTATAGACCAGCTGACTTACTTTTCATCCGACCCAGCCTCTTCTGAAAGCATTTAGCATGTCAGAGTAGGACTAGTTAAAGATTCTGGTTTACTAGGAACTTTTCCTTTTCCTCCTATCAACGCATCGTCTTCTACTGCAACCATTCATATGATTTCGTCAGACACTATTGTTTATGATGATCCTTGGATCATACCTTCCGAATCTGAGATAGACTCATTTGGTGATGTTATGCCTTTGAGTCCGTATGAAATTGCGTATCAAGCCGTGCAGTCGTTTTCCGACCCATCTTCAACTGAAATTGACTTAATGAATGTGGTCCATGAGGAATCACTTTCAACATCAAACTTGGATTCAACAACGTTTTCCGAACTTGTTCACACTGATGAGCAAATTCGTGAAATCCTATGTGTCGATGATTTACCATGGGAAGATCTTCATCATAGATTTTCGTTTTTACCCGAGATTAATCGTTTTGAAAATGATTTTCATCTATTTTTACTACTGAATATGTCAAGGAACCTCAAAATCCAATGAAAAATCCTGATTTAGAGTTATATTTTGGAAATATTTCTCGAACTGTTCCTATTGATATTGCGGTTAAGCCTAGAATTGTTTAAAACATTCATATAGGTGCCTCTTGTATGGAAAATGAAATTTAAACATATAAGGCCCTATTTCAAGAATTCTGCGACGTGTTTGCCTGGTCATATGAGGAAATGCCATGAATTGACCCAGCAATTGTTGTTCATGAAGTCAAAACTTACCCGGATGCTAAACCCATCCGGCAACGTTTGCGTCAGATCCACCCACAAAAAGCTGCTGCTATTAAAGCAGAAGTTGAAAAATTACTCAAAGCAGGTTTCATTTATCTGATTCCGTTAACGGATTGGGTATCGAATATTGTTCCTGTTAACAAAAAGCAAGGGACAATAAGAATATGTATCGATTATAGGGACATTAATCGAGCCTGTCCAAAAGACAATTACCCAACTCCCTATATCGATCAAATCATTGATGATTGTGCCGGCAGTGAAATATTCTCCTTCATGGATGGTTTTTCTGGATACAATCAAATCAATATTCTACTTGCTGATCAACCAAAAACAGCTTTCATTTGTCCATGGGGGACATTTGCTTATTGCAAATTACCTTTTGGGCTTAAGAACGCCGGGGAAACTTTTCAAAGAGCCGCGTCTTACGCGTTTCATGACATCAAGCACATTGTACAACCCTATCTCGATGATTTACCTGCTCATTCATTACATCAAGCTGATCATCTCATCCATTTACGAGCAATCTTTATGAGGTGTAGGCATTATCGAATTAGGTTGAATCCACACAAGTGTGTTTTCTGTATAGAAACGGGTTGGTTACTGGGGTTTGTTGTTTCGAAAGCCGGAATTCGCGTCGATCCTTCGAAGGTTGAAGCTATTGTCAAATTGCCTCCTCCTTCGAGTCTTCGCCAACTCCAAAGTTTGCAAGGGAAAGAAAACTTTTTACGTCATTTCATTCCTAACTACAGCGAGATCACAAAGGGTTTTACCCAGTTGTTGAAACAAAATACTCCATTCTTTTGGGATGAGATAGCTGATAAATCTTTTGATGCACTAAAACACGCGTTGACCCATGCACCATTATTGCATCCTCCCAACTACAACCAGAACTACTTCTTGTATCTCGCCGCCTCGCATTCCACCATTGGAATGGTGTTAGTTCAGGAAGATGAATTCGGTACTGAACATGTGATATATTACCTTAGTCGAACTTTAAATCCAACTGAGCTAAAATATTCACATGTGGAGAAATTGGCATTGGTAGCTGTTCAAGCTGTCCAACGTTTTCGTCATTACATTTTACTACGCAAGACTACAGTAATATCTGATTGCAACCCTAGAAATATATTTAGACCAAACAATTGCTAGGGGGCAAGTACTCCAAATGGATTGTGATCCTGCAGGAGTTCGACTTGGAATTTGAAAAGTCTAAGTCGAAGAAATCTTTAGTTTTTGCGGAGTTAATGTGTGACTTCCCGCATGCTGACACGGAAACTGTGGCGGAGGAGCCCATTGTGGACGAATCCTTGTTTCTAATCAGCACTTTAGATCCATGGTATGGGGATATCATCGTTTATCTCCAGACCCAATCCTTTCGGCCAGAAATTTCAAGGTCAGAACGTCGAAAAATATGATTCCAGTCCCAATAATTCAGAATTATTGGAGATACTCTTTATCATCGTGGGGCGGACTCTGTTTTTCGACGTTGTTTAACTCACGAGGAAGCTGAAAGGGTTCTAAATGACTGTCACTCTGGAGCGTGTGGCGGTCATATGTCTGGGTATGCCATAGCCCAAAAGATATTGCACGCTGGCTACTTCTGGCCGTCTTTGTTTAAAGATTGTATTAACGCGGTCCAAAAATGCCACAACTGCCAAATTTTTGATCGAAAGATGCGCGCTCCACCTGCTCCTCTCCACCCTATAATTGTCGTCGGTCCTTTTGCAAAATTGGGTATCGATTTTATTACATGTAACCCTCACTCGGCCGGGGGCATGCGTATATCATCCTTGCGGTAGATTATTTTACCAAGTGGGCCGAGGCGATGCCTACATTTGAGGCAGATGGAAAAACAGCTGCGATTTTCGTGTTCAATCATATAATTGCTAGGTTTGGTGTTCCAAAAGCGATTATCACTGATCATGGGCATCATTTTCGAAACGTTATGATGACTAAACTTACAGGCCAGCTTGGCTTGCGTCATGATAGTTAAACTCCATATTATCCACAGGCTAATGGTCTGGTTGAAGCCATCAACAAAGTTCTAGTCATCATGATCCAATGAATCATTGGGATTCATCGGTCGAATTGGCATAACATGCTATTTTTAGCGCTTTGGGCGTATCGAACCTCAGTAAAAATGTCAACAGGGTTCACTCCTTTCCAACTAGTTTATGGTCTGGAAGCTGTGTTACCCATTGAATGCGAAATCCCGTCATTGCAAATGGCCATCGAATTACTTCCAGCCACTTCCGAAGAGGAAATACGTTTGTTATACTTGGCTCAGCTAGATGAGAATCGACGTGATGCTGCATTATCGATCAAAACTCATGCAAAACGTATTAAAGCTCAGTATGATCGAAATGTGACCCCTCGAAATTTTTCGGAAGGAGACCTAGTCTTATTGTACAATCAAGCAAATTATAAATTAGGCACTGGAAAATTCGTACCTATGTGGCATGGTCCTTATGTTGTCAAGCGAAAGTTGGCAAAAGGGGCCTATGAATTGGTAGACTTTGACGGGGTCTCTTTAGGTAAACCCAGAAATGGTCTTTACCTGAAGAGGTATTATGCTTAAAAATGGGTGTGGAGATTTTTAGTTAGGTTAGTGTTTTCTTTCTAGCTGGTGTGTTTTAGATTAAAAAGTGTGCTTAGCTTAGAGAGTGTTTTTTGTCATTATTCCTGCTTATCTTGGTTTTACTCTTGATATTGCAGATGTCGACGCCTCTCCAAACATACATTGGTTTTGCTGATGGTGCTTGTCGTAATACACGGAACATTTCTTCCGCAGCTTGGGTTATCTATTCGCCCTCTGATGAGTTGGTATCTATGCATGGGGTAAGCCTTGGTCAAACAACGAACAACATTGTCGAGTATAGTGCAGTGATTGAGTTATTATCTGAATCTATTTCATTTGGTATTCGGAGTTTGATAGTGAGGTTAGATTCTGAACTCGTTGTATTATAGCTTAATAGAGTATATGCCATTAGAAATCCAGTGTTATTAATATTATTTTTGAGAGTGCGTCTCTTGGAACGTGAATTTGATTATATTGAGTATCAGCATATTCCAAGATATTTAAATACATTAGCAGATGCAATTGCTTCTCGAATGTTAAGTAGACATTTGCAATAATCATACAAGTAAATTTAAAAACATTCCATAACATGTTTTACAAGATAAGCCGGTAATAGTGATATAGTATAATATAGGAGTGTGTCAAAATATACATCGTCCTTGATCATAGGTTGGAAAACACCTTATGATCGGCAAAAATGATAGTACAAAAAGCAAAAAATGTCATATGTGTCTACAATAGGCGATCATCCTATCACTGGTGATGATCTCGATAAGAAACCACTATACGGGCCACCTTACAAAGGAACCTCCTGAAAGGTCCTGGGACCCCAATCACATAGCGCTGGAGTCGAAGAGGAATGTCATCTATGCTGGCCTCCAAAATGTCTCCTGTCAAACGCTCTAGATGGCTCTCCAATTCAGCCAAGGTCTCTGCTGATTCGTCCTGTGGGGCTGGTGCCACTACAGCTGGTTGTTTCCTCTCATAAGGCTGAAGAGCGGCTAGTTGCCGTGGACCTACATCTGCATTTGAAACTTTTACTATCAATTTTGGGACGAGATAAAAACAAAAAAAAATTAAATTAGGAAAATGTTGAAAATGATTTTACCTGAGTCATCCCATAGCTCTCCTGGTGGAAGATCCATGTCTGGGTCACCGCGAAAATCTACCCCAGCATAACGAAAGTCTTGAATAGCAAAAACCTGGTTTTCCAACCAATGGAAATACTCAGGAGTGAATCGAACGACCTCTGTCCCCTCCTCAAGATGACGGGCCATAACTGCGACCCATCGCATCAGTTTGGGCTCTCGAGGAAGTCCAGCTCCAACAGTGAGGTGCTGTGGGACCAACATTGGAACCCTCTCCAGACTAGAGCTCACGACTAAAGAACCATATCCAAAGGTCTTCAGTTGTCCGTTCTTGACTCTAGTCAGTTGGCCTTTCACATTAGCCAACACAGCATCGCACCAGTTGAAGATGGTGCCTCGAAAGCAGTCAACTGCCATCTACATTTGGGATCCAGTGGCTATATGTAGTGCTGCACTCCCGCAGAGCCTGGTAACAGTAAATGCAATTACCATGAGTTCGGGAAGGGATATGGTTTTGATATCTATCCCTTTGTCTCTAGTCTGGTTGTTACAGAACTCTAGCCGGAGGCTATCGACAGACTGGCCACCTAGCCTAGTCCCAAATAGAGTCAAGTGTTCACCTCTCTTAGGCAAACCAGTCAAAAAGTAAATGTCTACGGCTCCATTTCGAGCTGGTGACCACCAATGAAGAAGCATTGGTCCTGTATGCTCCACCTGTCTACCAGCCACTGCAAAAAGTCCACCTGGGCCCTCATGCCAAGTATGGCCCAGAATTTGTATAAGCCGCATGCCTTCAATGCATCAATCGAAGGTTGATGATTTATCGTGGCAAGATCTACGTCCTCATGCTCCCATTCTCTCCAATCAAGCATAATGTATACTCTACATTCAACAAAAAGGCGAATTAGAATGTCTAAAAGCAAAGTTTTTGGGTGAATTTTGAGATATTTAGGTTAAAAAACCCTTGCTGCGCAGACCACACCCTCTCTGTTAGAGACTGCGTGGGTCCGCACCTTGCCTTCATGGCAGGTGCAGACCCCTGACTTTTTTCCCGTTACAAAAAAGTCGGGGTTCGCAGGTTACTTGTGTTGTGCCTGCGGGCCCCCGCGCGCGGGTTTCTAACATAAGAATCCCTAAAAAATGAAATTAAAACCTAAAAACAGCTTTGAAATGGATGAATTGAAAGAGTAGGATGATGTGGATTACCTGGAGGAGACGGCGTTCGATTCCAACGGACGGATTTTCCGCAATCTTCACGGGAAGTTTCTGACCAAAAGCTCTATTTTCTCACCCAAAACTCAAACGATAAAAATGAATTTACAAAAGCCCTTTTATAAGTTTTTTGGATAAATGAGTTTTTAATTTGTTTATGTTTCACTTTAAAGAGGTAAATTTTGCATCGTTTTTATCTATTTTAAACAAGTATGAGTAATGTTTGAGTTTTTGTCCAGGATAACGGATTTTTTAGGCGAAATCGGTTATTTTCAATGAAAAAAACATTAGAGTCACCTTTAAGCTCTTTTCTGACTCCTAAAACATGAAAAGATCGCCGAGTTTTTCTTTTTAAACTCGTTAAAATGGAACTAAAAAGACGGTCCACTTACAGCTCTTTTCTAACCGTAAAAACATGAAAAGATTGCCAGATTTTTGTTGTTTCAAATTCGATATTGGTTATAAAACGACATGTCATTGATCACTTTTTTACTTTTTCGGATCAAAGGCACTAATTACGAAAAGTACTCCTTGGTCGTAATGATCAAGCGATTCTCTCAAGTATTATTTTATACTTTTTCAGGCTTGGGAGACACAAATTTACGAAAAAGGACAACCATGGAGTCTTCTTAAGTTTTTTCAGACTCTCTAAAATTGAAAAACGCCGAGTTTATCCTATACTGGACTCGTTAAAATTTAACAGTAAAGGACCTGTTCAACTACAAACAGGAATGGACCACTCCTTCTTAGCGTTCGAATTTAAACTAAGTTGGACTCATCCGAAGGATGAGCTTATAATCAAGCAAATGTTATCCTCCTCAAGCTTGTAAAAAATAAAGAGGTACTTGCCAGAAATGGTAGGGGAAAAGAGAGAAAAATGAGCCTGTTTGTCATACTTTGTAACCACTCTTGAACACGACACTTTTATTCACCTGGGTTGGGAAATCCTTTGCCTAACAGTTGATCAAATCACATTGAAAGTATTCAGCTGGTTTCTGGGTATTAACTTTGGGTCAATTGTCACCAAACCATCTGTTGTGTCGTTATGTGTTCAAGAGGTCAGTGCAAATAAGCCATTCATCTGCAAAATATCTGTCATCCATCTTGACCATCCCTGAGTCAGTCCTTGCAACTAAATTTCTTCAAACTTGATCTATGATTTCGTGTTGTGGGCTTGCCTACGACGGATCGCTTTCTATCGACTTCAGCTCATTATCTAGAAAGATGATCTAGAAATCGTCGGTACCTTGGGATCTGCATGCCTCAATGGCAGGTTTCTCGCGTTCAATGATAGGCTGCATCATTGACCTTCGATCAAAGGATTCCATTACATGTTCGACATCAACACATCTATTCACATCTCACGGATTGTATTGAGTACTTTGAGAGCCATTGACATTACTGGTGGTTTCTCTCACACTTGTTAACAGTTTACATCATTGACTGGTAATCAAGTGGTTTCTACCATGTTCGACTTCAACACATTCATTCGCATGGATAGAATCGTACTATTTCGGGAAGTAGAAATGAAGACCATGGATCTAGTTTCCGCCATCCAGGCTGCGAGGAATTTTTTATTCATTAAACAGTGGACTATTTATAAATATATGGCTGCGTCCATACTGTGTCTACATGTGTCTATACTTGTGATGTATTACAAGATCATTCCTATATCAGAGCAGTAGTTAGTTTTCTAGTCAGTTTTGATCTGAGTATGGGAATTCCTACCTCAGCGATGATATGATCTCATATATATATATTTTGCATTGAATGTTTTTACAGGTTCCAACCGGGCTCTCCACAAGATGATCCTCGAAATGATAAAGTACTTCACTCTTCCTAGATGATAAATGAAATCCTCATCTACTACAGACTTCGCACTTTAGGGGGCAATCTATTACACAAAATATTGTCATCATGACTATTTGCAGTCAGTATGGGTCTATCATCATTCATACTGTCCTCCTAAGCAAGTCTCAAACCTCAGCTCTTCATGTCAAGCTTTGAAAATGAGAGAAAGACCTTTAAAAATCATAAAGCTCTGGCTCCACACTTTCTCTCACTGTTACCTGCAGTCCTGCACTCCCTGTTCATATTACCTGTGGACCTGCCCGCTCTGTCTGTAAAGGAGTGGGTGCGGACCCCTGTGAAAGTCAAAAAGGCGCAAGTTTATTCTAAAAAAATCACTTTGGGTTAATTCTAGATGATTCTAGAAGGAATTTTGACGTGGATGGTTCGCTCTTAGGTGGTTCATGCATCCCAAAAGAGAAGGAGCTAATCCCTTGATGAGAGGAGCTATCCCTTTGAAGGAGGGCTTTATCCCTTTGAAGGTGGACCTAGTAACTTCCCTCCATTGCACTATAAATTAAGGCATTGGGCTGGTTGCTAGAGAGGTTAGAAGCTGAACATTTTTTAGGGTAAATGCTGGTGGAATTGAGACTTCCTAGTTAAGCTTGAGAGGAGAGATCACATACCTTTTGGCTTCATTGGGAAGAGAGTGAAACTTGTCAAAGTAGAGGAGACTTCTTGTTGGACCCTGGGAGTAGCTTGTACAGCATCAAGGCACAGGTTGTAAAGTTCTTCTTTGATTTGAATTAATACAATCGGATTCATTTTTCTCAACAAATTGTCTTATGTCATTTGTTTCATGAATTCCTTGATCATCATGATAATTATGCTTTATGATATTCGCTTTTCAGGTGCTATTTAATTTGTGTGCTTGTTTGTGTTTGCAGATCCTCTACAAGGGAGCTCATTTGGATCAATGGAGCGAGGCTTCCACAAACTTGCATTGGACCCAAGGTAGGCCTAAAACACTTGTTTGCCTTTGTTTATGAATTGCATATTTAGAGAAGGATAGGATTTGATTGGATTGCTTGTCACTAGATATCTTTAGATACTAGGGAGGTCGATCTTGTCCGCAAGAACGACTCATTCCGTGTGACACTTGGATATATGTTTGTTACACCACTAAGTTATTGTCTTGTATGTTAAACCACTTACTGACTACCGAACAATTAAATACACCATTGAGTGCTTGTCTTGTTTGTTAAACCACTTAGTGGTTGTGATTTAGTAGTTACACTGCCAAGTTCTTATCTTTTCTATTAAACCACTTAGTGCATACTGAACAATTAAATACACCATTAGGTTATTTATTTTTATGTTAAAAGAATTAGTGCTTGCGATTTAGTTGTTACATCTATAAGTGCTTTCCATATATTTTAAACCAATTAGTGCCTACCAAATAATTAAACTCACCATTGAGTGTGTTCCTTTTCTTTTAAACCACTTAGTTCCTACCAAACAATTAAACACATCACTAAGTGATTTCCAAATGGATGCTAAACCAATCTCATACTGGGTTCAATCCTCATAAATTGAGCAACACACATATTACTATAGCTTGTGTGAAGGCTTGTGTTTTGGACTTCATTGGGTGCTTACTACCATAGAGTAGTTGATGAACCACTCGGGAAATGGTCTCCATCTCTTTAGTGTTTGACTAAATAAATTGGTGTAAAATTCCCCTATGAAAGCATCCCCATAGACTCTAGATTCGGCTAGAATGTGGTTAACTATAAGAGATATTACAATGTAGCTAGCCTATGGTTGGGTGGAGAGTGGAAGTCCCTTCTCCAGTTTCCAGCTAATTGAATTTACTCAAATAAATATAATGGTATATGTATATTTGATTTATGACTAATATGATAATAAGTTGATATATCATTTTTAATGCTTCATGTAGGTTTTAACCCCGTATAGAAACTACCTGCATGTGAATTCTAAAACACGGAAAATAAACAATGCGAGAGCATAACACATAAAACACATATACACAAAGATTATCCCCTGGATCCCAAAACCGGGACTACCAGCTTGATTTTTCATTATATTCCTTTCAATGTTACAATACATATTTATACATTATGAAGCATCCAAAACCATGGACCGAAAACCATTGCATCCAAAACCATGTGCGAAAAATCATGCACAAAACCATAGATAGGTCTACCCAACCTAATATAGGGTCCATAAACAAACTTTTCTAGGGCGCTGCCTCAGACCCCATAGAGTGGGGTTACCTGCACCCCTCAAACCCCCTATGACTCCCCCCGCTATGCAATCGGCGCAACGAAGGGGGGCTCCACCCCCCTTCTAACCCCCCGGTTAACTACGTGGGCTAGTAGTGGGAGGAATATAACACAACCCAACATTCTCCCACTTGTTGTTTTCTTTTGACAGGGGGCCACAAGAGAGCTTAGTCATTTATCTAGCACTGCAATGCCCATTGTTTCTCTAAACCAAGAGAACTTCTTAGAGCTCACAGATTTTGTAAATGCATCTGCAGTATTCTTCAAAGTGTCCACCTTTACTAGCAGTACCTTTTTGTCTTCTATCATATCCCTCACAAAGTTATACTGAACATCAATGTGCTTTGTCTTTGAATGATATGCAGGGTCCTTTGCCAAGAAAATTTCACTTTGGCTATCATAGTATATCCTTATAGCTCCCTGTAATAATCCCATACTTGAACGAAATCTCTGCAACCAAACTTCTTCCTTGCTTGCATGAGTGGTTGCCATGTATTCCGCCTCTGTAGTTGATAGTGGCACTACAGATTGTTTCTTACTCATCCAACTGACTGCACCTCCAAATAGGTTAAACACATACCCACTTGTAGATCTTCTCTAATCCAGATCTCCAGCCCAGTCTGTATCAACAAAGCCACGAATATCCAACACTCTGTCCAATCTTGGTCTTCCTTGGTAGCACAAACCATAATCACTAGTGCCATGCAAATACCTGAAAACCCGCTTCACTGTCGTCTAGTGCTTCTTCCCTAGTTTTGACATAAACCTGCTCAATACTCCCACTGCATGTGCAATGTCTGGTCTAGTACAGACCATTGCATACATCAGGCTACTGACTGCACTTGCATATGGAACATGGGACATGTCCTCTTCCTCTTCTTTTGTATTGGGACATTGTTCAGCAGATAACCTCACACCTATAGGAATAGGAACCTTCACCAGTTTACTATCCTGCATATTAAACCTCTACAGTATTGTCTCAACATACCTCCTCTGGTTTAACCAGAGCTTCTTATTCTCCTGGTCTCTTTTAATTTCCATGCCCAAAATATAGTTTGCAGCACCAAGATCTTTCATGTCGAATTTGGAGGAAAATTTGGTCTTCAAATCCTGGATAATTTCTTTGTCATTTCCAACCAGCAACATATCATCCACATACAAGACCAGATAAATAACACGGTCACCAATTAATTTAAAATACACATAGTGATCTACTTTTCTTCTAGTGAAGCCAAGTCCCCGTATCAATGTATCAAATTTCTAATACCACATCCTTGGTGACTGTTTTAACCCATACAGGGGCTTCTTTAACTTGCATACTAGTTCTTTGTTACCCTTCACTGCAAAGCCTTTAGGTTGCTTCATGTAGATTTCCTCTTTCAGATCCCTATGAAGAAATGTTGTCTTCACATCCATCTGTTCTACCTCAAAATCAAAAGTAGCAATAGTAGATAAAAGTAATCTAATAGAAGTTACCTTGGTAACAGGAGAAAAGATATCACCAAAATCAATTCTCGGCACTTGGGAATAACCTTTTGCTACCAACCGAGCTTTGTATTTCTCCACCTTTCCTTCTACATTTGTCTTCTTCTTGAACACCCATTTGCTGCCAATGGGTTTCCTTCCAGCCGACAACTCCACCAGATCCCAAGCCTCATTTTTTTGCAAAGATGCCATTTGATCAACCATAACCTCTTTCCAGAGTTTTCCATCCTCTGAATCTACTGCTTCCTTCACAGTTCTTGGATCATCGTCAATAATAGATAAAGAAAAATTTGAACAGAAAGTAGATGGACTATACCTTTTTGGCTACCTTCTTTCTCGAACTGATCTTCTCACACTCGGAGTTTGTGGCTCTTCATCTTCTGATTCCTCCTGTGTTTTAGAGTCTAATTCTTCCTCCTTAAGCTCAAACTCTATCTTCTCAGGTTCCTTTGGTTGGAGTTCAAGTTTAATAACATCTTTTACCTCTCTGAACACCACATCTCAGTTGTACACAACCTTCCTTGTTACTGGGTTCCAAAGCTTATAACCCTTAAAACCATTCTTATACCCAATAAAGATGCACTTTCCAAATTTACTATCCAACTTGGTTCGTTTCTCCTTTGGAATATGTACATACGCATCACATCCAAATACCCTCAGATGTGAGAGGGTTTCTTACCAGTCCATACCTCTTGTGGAGTCTTATCCTCCAACGTTGATGAAGGTGATCTGTTGACCAGGTAACATGTTGTCTCCACCGCCTCTGCCTAGAATTCTTGTCCTAAACTGACACCACTAAGCATGCTTCTTGCCCTTTCCATCAATGTCTTGTTCATTCTTTCTCCAACTCCATTTTTCTCAGGTTTGTATGAAGTAGTCTTCTACCGTGCTATACCACACTTCTTATAGAATTCTTCAAATTCGTTACTACAAAACTCTCCACCGTTATCTGTCCTCAACACCTTTATATTTTTCTTTGTCTTGTTTTTCGCTAGAGCCTTAAATTCTTTAAAGCTGTCAAAGACTTCAGATTTCTTCTTAAGGAAATATATCCATGTATTCCTTGAGAAGTCATATATAAATGATAAATATTGCATAGACTTACCGAGTGATGGAACCTTCACAGGTCCAAACACATCACTGTGCACAAGTTGTAATATCTATTTCGCCCTCTTACCACCAGAGGGGAAGCTCACCCAATTTTGCTTCCCATATACACAATTTTCACAAAAATCAAAATCCAGAGAGCTATTACTCATACCTTCTAGCATACCTTTACCATGAAGTATTCAAAGGCCCTTATTTCCAATATGTCCAAGCCTTTGATGCCACAACATGGTGTTCTCTCTAGAGACCACTAGATTTTCTGCTCCACTTTTAGGAACCACAGAGCTATTGCACCCATCAACAATAGTGCTACCTTGTAGCTTGTACAGAGTTCCAATCAAAACTCCCCACATCAATACCAGTGCTCCCCGAACCATCTTGTAGGTATCCTTCTCGAACACTATTTTTACACATGCATCATCCAACTTGCTTACAAAAATCAGATTTCTAGCCAATGTAGGAATATGGAGAACACCCAAAAGTGTTCTAACCCTTCCACCTTGCAACTTCAACTTTACTTTTCCGCAACCAACGAATCTAGCCTTCCTATCATCCCCTAAGAAGACATCACTACCATCGTATTTCTCATACTCGCAGAACCACTCTCTATGTGGAGTGAAGTGAAAATATGCACCTGAGTCAATCAACCATGCCTTATGATCTACATGTGTACTTGAAGAAGCCAAGTACACATCGCCACCTTCATCTGAGGTGGTTTTCGACCCTGAAGAAGGAGCATCATCAGATCCCTTTCCTTTATCAGGAGCTTTAGATTTACAGTCCCTTTTGTAGTGCCCTTCCTTTCCGCATTTCCAGCACACCACCTTTATAGGTTTTCCTAGAGATTTAGATCTCCCTGTATATTTAGATTTCCCACTCAATGAATTATTTTTGTTTCTATTTTGGGACCGTCCTCGTACAGACAAGGCATCACCATTCTAGCTCTCCATATTTTTTCGTCTCATCTCCCCTGTCAGCAAGGATGAGACTATTTCATCAAACTGCAAGGTAGTTGAATTGCTACCTATTGCAATAACCAGACTATCCCACGAATTTGGTAGAGAACATAACAAACTGATGCACTTATCTTCATCTGAAATTTTAATATCAACAGATAATAATTGACTTACCACAGTATTAAATGTGTTTAGATGCTTTGTCACAAAGTCTCCAGCTTTCATCCTCATGTTATACAGCTTTTTCCGCAGGAGCAATTTATTCACTAGAGATTTAGATTGGTACAAAGTCCCTAACTTGTCACACAAAGCCTTCGTCGTAGCTTCCCCTGATACATTTATCAATACTGAATCTGAGACACACAATCATACTGTGCTCTTTTCCTTTCGATCCAACTTATTCCGTTCTTCATCAGGAACTCCCATTGGTTTAGTACCTAGATCTATTGCGATCCACTGATCTTTATCCACCAACAGATCCTCCATCTTGAGTTTCCACAACTCAAAACTATGACCATTAAATTTCTCGGTCTCTATCTTTCCACTGCTTGCCATATTCTTTCACCACCATAATCAATATCGCAAATCTCCCACTAAACAGGGTCTACCACGAGCCCGAGTGAAACCCCTCAGCAATAAAGGCGTCCCCTTGAAGCCAAAAAATTCTGATACCAAATGTAGGTTTTAAACCCGTATAGAAAATACCTTCATACGAATTCTAAAACACATAAAATAAACAATGCGAGAGAATAACACATAAAACACATATACACAAAGATTTTCCCCTAGATCCCAAAACCGAGACTACCAGCTTCATTTTTCATTATATTCCTTTCAATGTTACAATACATATTTATACATGCTGAAGCATCCAAAACCATGGACTGAAAACCATCGTGCCCAAAACCATGTGTGAAAAATCATGCACAAAACCATAGGTAGGTCCGCCCAACCTAATATAGGGTCCAAAAACAAAATTTTCCCAGGCGTTGCCCTGGACCCCATAGAGTGAGGTTACCTACACCCCTCAAACCCCCTGTGACTCCCCCCACTACGCAATCGGTGCAACGAAGGGGGGGCTGCAACCCCCTACTAACCCCCCAGTTAACTATGTGGGCTAGTCATGGAAAGAATATAACACAACCCAACACTTCATGGTTGAGTGACTGAAAGCACTATATTTCCAAGGTTGAAGTTGATTTATAGGTATATGGTTATATGAATGTATAGCATTGTTAATTATTTTTTACAACAAAAATAATTACTAACTGTCATATGTTGAGTATTAGATAATTGTTTGGTTAATGCTTAGAATGTTTAATTTATGAATGATGAGATGATTTTGAGAGCTTATGCATAATTATACATGTTGTTGTATGTTCTAAGATTTACTATTTAAAGTTAGGTCTATATGTTTCTTGCATAAGCATGTAAATATGTAGGTCCTTTGGATGAAGAATTGGATATCCCTATCTCATTGAAGGAATTCTCTAATATGTGATAGAAAGTCAAGTTATAATGCTTGCATTGGTATAGTTTGGCTTTTAGATCAATTTCTCTCCTTTGCTTAAAATCTATGGTAAGTTAAGTTGTGTTAGTTCCTTTGGAATCATATGGGAATGACCTAGAATATTTGAAGGTATGTTCTCAATATATGGGCCATTTTCTCATAATTTAGAGTTTAGGTCGAAACATGGATTCTTGAGGGAATTCTGGAAAATTTCCCTCATGTTTTCCTCTCTACAAGTCTTAGTAGTAATCTAGAGTTGTCTGAGACAAGATGTTCCCCTTTAGTGTACTTTGTATCTAGATATTGGGGGGGGGGGGGGGGAGATTTTCAATTCCATGCATAGATGCATGTGGCAATCAAAGTATTCAAATTGACAAGGAACATGCACATTGGAAATGGTTCAGATTTAGATTAGACCATATTTATCGGTAAGTGCAAGCCATAACTTAAGTTTGGGGTGAGGCTTATATTGGAAATGCAGTTGTATGTGTACCAGATTTGTGCATTATACGTAGCATATGGGGAATATGAGAATTGATGGTGGAAAGAAATGCACAATCCTATGGATCTTGGGATATATATTAAGCAATATTTTTCCTTTTGCAACCAAGTAAATTTGGGGGTCCAAAGATCCAAGATATGTTATTGGTGGACCATGGAGTGAACATCATATTTGTAGAGGACTGTATATAACATAAACCCACTACAAAGACTAGTGGAGGAGGCCATGGTGGACCCCACTACCAAGAGACAAATTACATGTACTAGGAAATTTTTCGTTTATTAGGTTCATTTAGTGAGGGGACCGCCCATGGCCTATTGGCACTACTAGATTTTCATGTTCCAAAATTAGTTGGTGGTGGTAGTATTCATTAGGAAATTTTCTGTCATTTGATGGAACCATAGGTTATATTCACTTAATATACTTTGTCATATGATGGATCTAGCCTTGTTATAAAATGAATAATTTTGAACAATGTGAACATGATGAATTCAAATCAATGTATTGCGATCACTCCAAGGCCCCTCTAGTCTATCATGGGTTAACAATAGTCGTGTGGTTCTGGCATTGTGATTCCCACCATGGGTACCCCTTTTACTTGGATTCCACTTCTAGATGGTTTGGCTAGGGCACAAGGCCAATCAACATTCCTTTCTCATCCCAAGACTCCCTTGCTCAATTGGGAGTTAACCCAAGCGGGGTCTTAAATTGTATATCACCAACATTAAAACCACCTGGATTTGATTTGTGTTATCATCATGGAACCTCACCTAGGGTGATGTGGCATGAAATGGAACCATGTAGTGGAAGACATGGTTGGACCACATGGGCTACACGTGGAGGCCCTGTGGCATTATGTGGTTGTATAACTTTAGTAGGCCATAACCGCTAATCTAGGAATCATATTGAGATAAAATTTACATCACTCGAAATATCTCAGCTAGCTAGATACGATGGTGGTATCATAATATAATTCCAAAATATTTGAAAAAATAGTATTTCGGTGACCCCATCTTCATAACCAACCTTGGAGGTCAAGTAAAATTACCAAGTAACACCTCCCGTAGCCTGAGATAGTTCAAGGGGGTGGGAAGGAGTGTTACATGAACTTTTATCCACATATGTGTGCATGGGTCATGACATCTTTTAAGATAATCTCTCTAGGTGCAACCACACATTCGACCACTACCTCAAGGTGCCACCATGGCTTTAGGTTAGGCCATCATGAGAATTTAATGTTTCCCAACAATGAAAAACTCCTTTCTCTCCATAATTGGATATAACCACTTTGAGAAACCAATTCAATGTTATAGAGAAAATAAAAATATCTATGTTTTTATATAAAATTGATGCATATGTCCCCAATTTTTTTTATTAATTTCTCAAAATTATATATATATATATATATATATATATATATATCTAGAAAGAAAAAGAGAGAGAGAGAGAGAGAGAGAGAGAGAGAGAGAGAGAGAGAGAGAGAGAGAGAGAGAATTTTCATACATATCTCTACAAGTTTGTTTAGTTTCATTATCATTTAAATTTTTAGAGCTTATACAACATCATGGTTGAAAATTATGAAGTTGTAAAAATGCATTTGTTTTGGTTTATGCGGATTGAACCAAGACGTTTATCAATCCAAGCCTAAAACTAAAGTGACCACCTCATCCACCATGTAATTCAAAAAGGTTTTCCCTCCAAAAATGTTTTTTTTGAAATTAGTAATAGTGAAATTAAATGCATATGCACATTATTAATGTGCACGCATTATAATAACATCCACTTGTTCTATAATGTGCATGAGTTCTATAATATGCACATGTTATTTTCTCCACTTCTCACCATATTTCCAAACTCTCTTTTTCCCCAATATCTCTCCCTATTTTCCCTCTCCCTCTCCACTCTCATTCTCTTTCACCCACTCCCCACCCCCGCCCCCCCTTTATCTATCTATGTCCTCCCCCGCCCCGCAACCAAGCCCCCCTCTCTCTACCCCTTGATATCTCTTCCAATATCCATATCCATTGTTTTATCTATGTAGGTTTAAACACTATACAATTAATTTTTGCAAACATATTCTTAGTAAAATATAATATATTTAATGGAAAACATACACATTAACATAAAGAATTTATCCTGAAAGCCCAAACCGCGAAAACTAGCAAGAGCTTTTCAATATATATTTGTATAGGCAATATTAAAATACAATATGTATCCTAAAAAATCCATGAACAACCAATCCATTTATATTAGATTAGAATACAACTATAGTTCCTTAATTGAAACTACAAAAACATGGGAAAAACCACCCTATGCCACAAAACTACTCTTGGAAAAAACCATGTGCAAAACAAGCACCAAAAGTGGAGCAAAAAATTGCCCAATATTTTATTTTTCAGAGGTACTTTCGTTGAACCCTTGTGCAGAGGGATTTCACCCCCTTAAATCCACCAAAACAAGTGGGAATTTGTCTCCCCCCCCCTCAAATGACCCCCTTTCTCCACATCACACATTTAATAGCATGTGGGGATAGTCATGCAAAGAATACAACAAATACCCAACATTCTCCAAATTGTTGTTTTATTTGCACCTAAGGGATCATAGGAGTATATGATCAACAATCTATGGAAATAATTTCAATTGTTTCTTTACACCAAGTGAACTTCTCAGTGCTCACAATTTTTTTAATGAATTTTCATCATTCTTCAAAGTATCCACTTTTTCTACTAGAATGTTCTTGTCTTCAATTATATCTCTCACGAAGATACAAAACATCAATATGCTTTGTCTTAGAATGATAAGCTAGGTTCTTCGCCAAGAAGATTGCACTTTGACTATCACAATTTATTCTTACAACTTATTGTACCTATCAAGTACCTAAATACAATCTTTGTAACCATTTTTCTTCCTTTCTTGCATGAGTGGTTACAAAGTATTCAACTTTTGTAGTTGAAAGTTCCACTACAATTTTTCCTTTCCTCACCTAACTGATTTCTTCTCCAAATAGGTAAAACACATACCCACTTGCATACCTTTTATGATCCATATCTCTAGCCTAGTCTACATCAATGAAGCCATGTATGTCCAACACTCTGTCCAATCCAGGTCTTCCTTGGTAGGACAATCAATAGCCAATAGTGCCATGAAAATACCTAAAATTCCTCCTTATTACTATTTAATGTTCCCTCCTTTGCTTTGACATATACCTACTTAATACTCCCACAAAATTTGCAATTCCATTTCTAGTTCAAACCATTGTATACATCAAGCTTACAACTACACTAGAATATGTAACATTAGACTTGTCCTCTTCCCCTTCCAATATCTTGGGACACTAATTTGCAGATAATTTTACACCTATAAGAATAAACACCTTTATTGGTTTACATTCATGCATATTAAACCTCTGCAATATTGTCTCTAGCTAGAGTTTTCTATTTTCCCCATATATTTTTAATTTTCATGCCCAAGAAAAAAATTGTAGCACCAAGATCCTTCATGTCAAATTTATAGGACAATTGAGATTTCACTTACTCAATGATTTGACTATAATTTCTAATCAACAATGTATCATCCACATACAATACCAAATACTAACATGACTACCAACTAATTTGACATATACACAATGATATTCTTTACTCCTTGTGAAGCCAAGTGCCAATATATATGTATAAATTTTTTGATACCACATCCTTGATGATTGCTTTAACCCATACAAGGACTTTTTCAACCTGCATACTAGTTATTTATTTCACATCATAGAAAATCCTTTTGGTTGCTTCAAGTATATTTCTTCTTCCACATCCCCATGTAGGAATTTCATCTTCACGTCCATCTATTCTACTTCAAGATCAAATGTAGTAACAATAAATAAAAGAAATTTAATATAATTTAACTTAGCAATAAGAGAAAAAATATCACCAATTCAATTTCCTCTACTTTGGAATAACTCTTTACTACTAGTCAAGCCTTATATTTCTTCACCCTACCTTTTTCATTCAACTTCTTCTTAAAGATCCATTTTCTTCCATTGAGATTCCTTCCTGTTGGAAAATCCACTAGATTCAAAGCCTCATTCTTATCCAAGGCTGTCATTTATTCAAGCATGGTCTTTTTTCCAAAATTTTCCATGTTCTAAATCCAATACCTCCCTTTCAGTTCTAGGGTTATCATTACTAATAAACAAATCAATATTTTAATGGAAACAACGTGGAGTATACCTTTTTGGCTACCTTCTTTAGAAACGATCTCCTTAGTGTTAGAGTCTATGGTTATTCTTCTTCTTCTTATTCTTCTATATAGTTTAATTCATTATCCTTTAATTCAAATTCTATCTTTTCTAGTTCTTTCTCCCTTGGTAGGACTTCCTATTTGATAAAATCTTTGAATTCTCTAAATACCACATCTCAACTCTACATAACCTTCCTAATTTCTAGGTTCCAAAGATTACAATGTTTTAGACCATCTTTATATGCAATAAATATGCACTTTTCATGTTTCTTATCCACATTACTCCTATACCCTTTGGAACATGTACATAATCATCACAACCAAATAGCGTAAGTTGTTTTAGAGAAATTTCCTCACTATTTCATACCTCATGTCAAGTCTTATCATCCAACATCGATGAGAATGATATATTTACTAGATAACACATAATTTCCACTACATTTAGCTTGAAACCACTAAGCATGCTCCTTGATTTCAATATTAGTGTCTTCTTCATCATTTTTGCAACTCCATTCTATTGAGGTGTGCATGGAGTAGCCTTCTGCCTTTCTATACCACAATTCTTACATAATTCTTTGAGTTCATTCCCGCATAATTCTTCACCATTATCTATCCTGAATGCCTTAAGTTTCTTCTTTGTCTGATTTCCCACAAGAGATATAAACTCTTTGAAATTTTCAAAGACTTTAAATTTATTCTTGAAGAAATAAATTAATGTATTCCTTGAGAAGTAATCTATAATGAGACATAGTACACATATATACCTAGTGATTTAACCAACACATGTCTAAACACATCATTGTGCACCAACTATAATATTCTCTCTAACCTCGTAGAACCAAAGGATAATTTTAACTCATTATACTTCCCATATAAACAATGTTCACAATAATAAAAATCCATAGAGAAATTATGCATACCTTCTACAGTACCAATATTTTGTAGTACTCGAAGGCCTGTTGGGCCTAGATTTTGGCTACTTTTTTATAGTGCTTCTAAGGCTTTGTCCTCGTTTAAGACTCTTTTTTCCTTTCTAGTCACCATCCTTTTGTTATCTAGTGCCTCATTTTTACCAAAAAGGGTGATTTGAACTCAAAGGTATGAAAATAACTCAAAATGTGTCATTTATCTTTATTCTCAAGCAATTTGATGTTGAATGCTACCTAATTAACTAATCTAGGACTTTGAGAGGTGCTAATCAAATTTCTTGCAGATCAACTATCTTTGGGCATATCTTCAATTTCCTATAGAAGATTAGGGATTTCCTGCAGTAGCTTCCTTACAGGCAGCAATTTTCCTGTAGACACTGTGAATTTTAGATATGTTCCAATCATCCTCAGGTGAAATGGGAACATGGGTTTTGTTTGAAAACCCATCCACATGGATTCTATCCTACCGGCTATTCCAAATTTAGTTTTCTTAACTGGCCAGGTTTTGTTCTTTTCATTTCGGTCGAATTAGGGAAAGCGGTTCACGATCAGTAGAGTTGGTTTTGATCCATGCTTCCAGTCATGGATCAAACAAACGATCTCAATACACTGTATTTCCTTATTTTTAGAAACAGTTGTAATGTTTACTTAGTTGGACAAAGGCACTAGCCTGTGAAATGTATAAAAATAATGGATCTGATTTGTATAGGCAGAGAGAGACATATATCAAACCTATGCATTGCTGTGTAATCCTTTATTTTTCAGATTAATACAAGTTAATGTTCTGATGATCTTGTTGTAAAGATATTTATTAATTGAGGCGTTATGAGTGAAGGAAGGACCCCTTTACTCACAACTCCAATAGTTGTATTGTTTGTTTAATTTATTTGTTTTTTTGTATTAAAAAAAGATTTGTACACAGTTCCATTCCTCTTCCTTGTTTTTACAGCAATGCATGCCTTTAATGGTTAATGGTTGAATTTATTGCATAAATGATTTTAATTTGATTAAAGGATAGATCTAGGTATACATATTTTTCTGAGGTTTACATTATGGAATTGAGATTTAATGGTTGGGAATGGGCATTATTCAATTGTTGTTATTTAATTTTCAATATTTTCTTGATCTACATCAGCAATCTTAGGTGTTGTAGAGAGATGAATTATCTACTCCATAGACTTTGCTGCTAAGCGCTGAGAGAGAGAAGAGATATTTGGGTTTGTGTGTGGCTTTCATGCATTGAAAGTGTCAACTTGCATATATTTTGCATTGCACCTCACAGGGTTATGATTACCCCTGGTTGATAATTTATGTTTGTCAATTTTTAAGTTTGTATTTTGCCTCAACATTTTGGCATCGTTTCCAGGGAGGTGCTAAGGGATGATATTGAGAGGGTGTTAGTATGACTTCTTTTTGTCTAGTTTTTTTAGGACAAGGGGAGTCGAAGTGGTAAGACGTGGGGTAAAGCCTATGCACCTGGGGAGATTAGAATTCACCAAAGCCACATCCTGATTGTTTGGTAAGTAGAAGTTCTATTTATTTATTTATTTATTTTTATTTTTTTCTGTATAATATATGAATAGGGGCCAATATAATAGAACTACATTTTCAAATATTTCTAGTGGTGGTGTGAGCACCACTTCGTCCACTAATAAACTGGTAGGGAAAAGGAAGTTTGTAAAGAACAAAGCAAAGGAAACATGGAAATCTAAACCGAGGACTGAGGGTTCTAAACAAGGATCGACAACTGATCCTAAGAATATCAATACCCCCACAATAGAGAAGGATCCTTCTGTCAGAGACTATTCTATCGCTGCTCATCAAGAATCTCCTCTTACTAGGGGGACATCATCTTTTCTTAGTGGTCAGCCTGAAGAGGAATTACTCTTCAATCGTATTCAAGAACCAGATTTCCAGACATCTAACTCGGAAGGATCTGTATCTCACCAAGGTCCCACTCTCTTCTGGTTTGATATGGCTCATCTAGAGGGTACTGGTACTACAGATGGGGACTATCATGAGAAGGAAGAGAAAACAATTACATTTGAATTTTCGATCAAGGATTCTGTTGGAGCGAGTAAGATGAAAAACATTCCTCCCTCTGCTTTGCCTAATTTTTGTGGTACCTCTAATGAAGATCATTATGCCTTCTTATTTGAGTTTGATGTATTGTGCAGGAGCTACGGTTATTTTTCAAATTCTCAAAAGTTGAAGTTGTTTCCTGCCACATTAAAAGATGTAGTGCTTAGGTGGTTTATGGGATTGAGTGCAAACATGGGATGACATGAAGAAGGTATTCTTGAGAAAGTACCAGGATAACTGTAAAACTAGGGACATCAAAGAAGAAATCTTTGTCATGACCCAGAAGGAGGAGGAAGGAATAGAGAACTTCCTGGAAAGATTCTAGTACAATTTTCAAAGATCCAAGATGAACCAACTGAACAAAGAAACCTTGAGAGAAATTTTTCTAGGGGCTATAAGACTGGAATCTCTAGAGGTTTTGAACCTAATGGGATCAGGCTATGTATCAAAATTGAGTTATGATGATGTGTGAGAGTTTTGTCAATGATATTCAAAGGGAAATTCTAAGGTTGGGAGGGGATCAAGAGATACTTCTTCTAGATTCACTAAACCAGTTGTAGGGGCTGAGATAACGAGAGCTGAAATGGGTAATTTATTTGAAAATTATAAAACTGGCATTCTTAGAACTTTGTCTTCACAGTTGGATGTTTTTTAGGCTAAGAAGAAACATGAGGAAGTGGAAAAGGCCCTGGATGTGTTCTACTCCAAATGTAGGAAGAAACATCTCTTGAGGGACTGTCCTACATCTAGTATAGAGGTCAAATCTCTGAGGCTAATCATTCTACTAATAAATGTCCTTCTCTTCTAGAGATTAAAGAATCATACTTAGGAGATCAAGAAGTTGTCAATGCACTTTATGCAATGGCACCTCAAAATCCATGGAAACCACGTCTTGCAGGTATGGAACAACAACATTTTCAATTTCCTTATACCCAGAATCAGATGTGGAACTTTCTGATGCCCTGGTAGCCCTGGCCTCCACAACAACCTTGGCAGGGAAACATTCCTTACCTTGTTGTACCAACTTATCCCCTTCAAAAATTTTATTTACCATAACCCATGCCACAACAAGTGGCTCACTCACAACCACAACTTCAGTTTCCTGCCCCACCAACTCAACCACGTCCCACACAACTTCCTACCCATCTAGTATCCAATCCCAACAATAAAGTTGTCCAACCTACTCACAATGTTGGAGCAGGCACTTATCCCACTTATCATACTTATTGCATCGTACCTCAACCTCTGCAGAAAACTTTTGTACTTTTGTTGTAGGAAATTAAATTTAGGTCAGGAAAAGTGGTGACCCAACCAGGAAAAGTTGAAGAGATTATAGAGGAAGAAACCCCCGATACACCTGAAATATAAAATATACAAGAAACAACAAAACAAAACATTCTAAGATCAGAAGAACCTTCCTCATCTCAAACTGTCCAGCCCCCTTTTTCAAAGAGGTTGGAGGTGAAAGAAATAATGAAACAACCCGAGTTTGATCTAGTATCCGATTTAAGAAATGTATGCATCAATATTCCATTGAACATCCCAATTTACGCTAAAACAGTTAGGGAACTATGCACCAAAAATACAAGGAAACAAAAGAAAGAACCCTCTACAATTCAAGTAGGTGGAAAACTTCCAAGCCTTATGTCTACCACATTTGCAACCGAAAAGTATGCAGACCCTGGAATCCCTATGGTTACCACCTTCATCAATAGATACCCAATAATAACTACTTTAATTGATTTAGGTGCAGCCATTAATGTAATGATGATGGAAACATTGTCCGATATAGGATCCTTTCACTTGATTCCTACCCCTACTATATTAGAATTAACGGACCGATATAAGGTCCTGGGAATATCTTGCAAATGTTTATTTTCTCTAGCCTAAGACCAATTTGGGAGGTGACCCTTTGATCTTGGGGAGACCTTGGTTGGCCACAGCAGATGCCTTCCTAGGGTGTAGATCAGGAAACGTGACCATCACCCATGGGGCTAAAACTAAACACATCAATCTATAACCCCCTGCTAAACCCCTCTTAAATTCAGAAGATACTCATTGGATTGATGGAGAACATAATTTAGAAATTATCCACCTAGTTGTGACAATAGCCCAAGCTATGAGCCTTAAAGAGAACACTGAGGAAAATTTGATTAATTGCTATCTTTCAAATCCTGATTTTTCTTAGCATTCAGAGGGATAGTCAAGTCATGAGACAAATGCCATTGTTGATCTTCAAGAGAAGAACTTCCAAGATCATAATACAACATCTAAAATAAATTCAACCCTTCTATCTATATTTCCTACATGTTCAATAACTGAATGTGGAAGCAAAGTAATCGATATCTTTCCTAGAAAAAAAAATATCAATTCTGCCTTAACCCGTGAACAAGAAAATCAATTAAGTCAGACATTGAAAGACTTTTCAAATACATTTGCTTGGGAATATACGGGTATTAGGGGAATTCACCCAGACACTTTCATTCATCAATTTATATAGAAGGAAATTCCAAGCCTGTAGGGCAACCACAAAGGAGGATGAATCCTTCCTTAAGAGAAATTTTAAAAGATGAACTTTAGAAGCTATTAAATGTAGGATTCATTTATCCCATTTCAAACAACCAGTGGGTATCTCCATTGTTTATCATCCCTAAGAAGAATGGGAAATGGAAAGTGTGTGCATATTACAAGGAACTAAATAAAGCTACATTAAAAGACCATTTTCCCTTGCCTTTTAAAGATCAAGTGCTGGACACCTTAGCAGGAAAGAGGTACTTCTCTTTCTTAGATGGGTTCAATGGGTACAAGCAGATCTGGATAGCTCCGAAGGACCAGGATAAAACAACATTCACATGTCCATGGGGTGCCTACGGATATAAGGTATTACCATTCGGTATATGCAACACACCAACCACATTTGAAAGGCGATACTTGGTATTTTCTTTGATCTTTTACACGATTGCGTAGAGATTTACATGGATGATTTTACGGTAATGGGTGATACTTTTGAAGACGATTTACTTAATATTAGAAACGTTTTGCAAATATGTAGAGAAACTAATCTTTCATTAAGTAATGAAAAATGTTTTATGATCATGACTGAAGGGATTGTTTTAGGTCATCATGTTTATGCCGCAAGAATTAAGGTTGATCCGACAAATTTTGAAGTGATTGTGAATATGCCTCCACCAACTAGCCAAAAGGAAGTTAGAAGTTTTCTTGGACATGAAGGCTACCACAAAAGGTTTATTGAAAATTTTGCCAAGGTAGCCCCACCATTGTATAAATTATTGACAAAAGAATTTGAATTTCGTTGGAATGATGAATGTCAAACTGCATTTGACACACTCAAGGATAAGCTTTCTTTAGCACTTGTCTTGAGAGGACTAGATTGGAAATTTCCATTTCATATTTCCACTGATGCCTTTGATTCAGCTATAGGGGCAGTATTGGGCCAAAAGGAAAACCTCGTAACCTATGCTATTTATTTTGTTAGTAAAAATTTAACTCCTGCTGAATTGAATTATACTGTAACTGAGAAAGAATTCCTTGTTGTGGTTTATGCTATTAATAAGTTTAGACATTACATCATCGGCTATGAAGTTTTTGTACATACTAATCATTCTTCTATTTGGTATCTCATGAATAAACCAGTTACTAATGGCATAATTACTAGATGGATTTTGCTGCTGCAGGAATTTGACATCACAGTATTGGATAGGTCGGGAAAAGAAAATCAGGTAGCTGATTTCCTTTCTAGGCTCAACCATGAAGGTGAGGATGTTCCTGTTAATGATAGCTTCCTAGATGAGAACTTGTTTGCCATTTCTGTCAAATCACCTTGGTTTACAGATATGGATAATTACCTCTCTAATGGGAAGTTACTACCTTACTTTTCATCTAATTTAAAAAAGAAGATTATTAGAAAAAGTGTTGCTTACTCTTGGATAAAAGGAGACCTATTTTTCACTAGACCTGATATGATTATTTGCAAGTGTGTCAGAGAGGATGAGATATATGACATATTGAGAGCTTTCCATGATGAATCCTATGGAGGGAACTTTGAAGAAAAGCGAGCAACCTATAACATCCTCCGCTCAAGTTATTATTGACCAAATCTTTTTAAATATGCAAAGGAGTACGTTCGAAAGTGTGATAGTTGCCAAAGAATTGGGTGACCTATTCAAGCAGATGAGATGCCCTTGTAGCCACAAGTTCTCATAGAACCATTTGAGAGGTGGGCCCTTGCTTTTGTAGGCCACTTTAATCCCATGTCCAAAAGTAAGAAGTAATATTTTAGTGTGTACTGAATATGTTACGAAGTGGGTGGAAGCAAAAGCAGTGCCTAGATCAATGGAGAGAGTAGTGATAGATTTTATCTTTTCTGATAATTTTGTAAGATTTGGGGTACAAAAAGAAATTGTTACTGATCAAGGAACCTAGTTTGTATCCAAGATTGTGCATGGAATTATGAAAAAATATCAGATCACTCATCATAAGTCCACTCCCTACCATCCAAAGGCCAATGGGCAGGTGGAATCAACAAACAAGGTGTTGGAGACAATCCTAACTAAGACATTGCAACTACATAAAAAATATTGGTTAGATTGACTTCCAGAGGCCTTATGGACCTATATAATCACCTGGAGAAACACTATTGTCTTTTCTCCATATGAATTGGTATATGGAAAACAAGTTTTATTGCCAATTCAATTTCAGATCAGAACTTTTAAGATGGCAGTAGATTTGGGCATAGATTTCAATGAGGCACAACAACAGAGGATCATGCAGCTGAACGAACTAGATGAGATTAGGTAGGATTCTTTTTAGCATACTGACCTTATCCAACAACAAAGGGCTAAATGGCATGACAGATACTTTAAGGAAGGAGATTGGGCATTATTGTTCGATTCAAAATTCAATAATTTTAAAGGAAAATTTAACACACATTAGCTTGGTCCTTATGAGATCGAGAAAGTATTTGATAATGGATTTTTTTGAGTCAAAACAATAGATGATAAAAATTTCACCTTCTTGGTTAATGGGCATAGACTCAAGTTATATCAAAAGCCCCAGTCTAAGGATATTTTTTGGGGGGAGATTTTGAAGAAGAAAGAGTTGGAAATGGTAGGAAAGGCAGGTATATTTTTCACTACCTCTTCTTGATTTTTTACCATAGTAAATTGAGCTTATTTTATTCCTTCTCATGCTTAGTAAAGCATAATAGGAGTGTCTATTGGATACAAGTTTAGTCCTTTTCCGGCTCTAGTAGACTATTTACAAAAAAGGAATCCCATTGAAGTTTTCTTTTTTAGTATTTCAGACTCTATAAAACTGAAATCCAGGGAGCATGAACTACCTTGGGATCATTAAAATCATAGGACAGTAGATCCCTCAGGATCCCTAAGTAAATTTTGTTTCATAATTTAATAATTCTTTGATTTTCTCACGTTGGATTGATGTGGGATTCTCTAAGGACCTCCTTCCAACAATCTTGGCCCATCGACATCAGCATATTATCTCGGTTCAAGATCAAAGATATGGGATGCCTTGAAGCCTGTATACATCAATGATAGGCTATCTCGCGTACAGCAACGATGATTCATCAAGGCTCCTTGAATGCTGGATCCTATAGGGGGTTCGATAACAACTTATCTATTCACACCTACTACGATGCATTGGTTATACCTTGGTCCTCACTTTCATTATTGGTGATGGACCTCTCATTGATTAACAGTTTATCTTAATGACTGGTAATCTAATGAGATCACTGCACATTTGACTTCGACACCTTTATTCATTTAGCAATTAACTGTACAAGGATAGGTAAAGATGGAGTTCAATATTTTTCTAGCTGACAGATCAAGACCAGTTAGCAATAAATGAGGCAGCAACTTATAATAGCAACAATTGAAGGAAATTTTCATTATCATTTTGTTATAAATACAGTGGGATTCCTTCATAGGAATTTTTTTAATTTCCTGCTAAAATCACGAATTCCTGCAGAAGGATTTCTTGCAGAAGAATTTCTTACAGCACAGTATTGGTTGTTGCACTCCTGATATTATTAAAATAATTCTAGTAGAACATCTCTTCAAGGATCTGACAAGCATTAATTTGATTACCAAAGTCTTCAAGTATAATTAAAACCATGATATTTCATGATTTTGTACGTAATAGGTTTTTTAAAATGGCTCATAATTGCAAGGCAAGGGTAAGCGTCATCTCTAGGTACCCGACAGTCAAACGATAAGTTAAAAAGGTAAAGTTTGATTTCAATTGCTTGAGGATTAAGGAAATGCTACAATTGTTTTAAAAATTTTGCATCATTATTAGTCATAGTCATCCTTGTTTAAATTCGTTGTTGTCCTATGCAAGGTCCCACTCTCGATACACCTCGAAACATGAAACATTCCTCTCTCCAATGAAATCTTGCATAACGGATCATGATTTTAATCATGATCATGTTTTGCGCTACACAAACTTGCCTTTATTTCACTATCCCTTACCTAATCGAGCCATCCTCATTCCCATTTGATCCTAAAACACTCTATATAGCCTATGGAAAATGTCAAAAGGGCCGAATTGAAACCCTGCACTCCCCACTCACAACATATGGCAAAAATGAGGTCGGTTGTTTGATTTGAACCACAGGGTCTAGAGTTATTGGACGCATACCCTCAGAGTAAGAAACAGTTGGAAAAGGCAGGGTGGCTGCCATTGTTTTTGAAGTTCGATGGGCACAATTCTGAAGTGACCAGGTCATTTTCTTTGAACATGAATGGAGAATGGGCTTAGGTTGGCAATGTGAAGTTCAAATTAACTGAAGAATTGGTAGCTCAAGCCTATGGTGTCCCATGAGAAGGAGAATGTTGGTTTAAAAATAAACGAATTGACAAGGATACCTATGCACCTTTCTTGAAGAAGGAGCATGTGAATCTGGATTGGGGAAAAGGAATTCCGCAAAGTTATCTCCGAAGTAAGTATCAAAGCCTTTTATTTCTAAATCAAAAATATATTACTTGTGAGGGTTGGTTTGGGTTGGATTTTCTATTCCACATTCAGCTTCTTAGTCATTTTCGAAACAAACCTCTGAATTTGCCTCATTATTTGAGGATGTCTCTGTTCAAAATGGCTACTTCCACTCAGAAGAGGGCGACTAACATAAAGGAGAACCTATACCACCATGGTCTAGTTAAGATTATCATGTTGAAAGTGTTAAGGAAACAAAAGAAAATTTGGGAGGAATTCCTGGTGGAAAACTATTTCGTGGATGAGGAAGAGGTGCCTAAATCATAAAGTAGAGATGCAGAGTCAAGTCGAAGGATAAATAAAGAGCCCCAAAATCCTACCAAAGTAGAGAAAGTTCCTAAATTTCTAGAGACCGAGGAGGTAATGCCGAGTCAAAAATCAATCCAAAAGTCATGAACTCATAGCCATGAGGAAGTTTCCAAGACCGAGAAGGTTGAGCCAAGCTTGAAACTAAGGAATAAGCTCTGAACCCACATCCGTCCAGAGGAATAAGGGGAATTTATGGTAAACAAGGAGACTGTGGGAATAAGGCCAACACCACCAATGGATGACACTCCTCCTACCGGATTCTTTACTAGGATCCAATATGCTAAGTTGGCTATGTAAGAAAGCGAAAAGGAGGGCACACCACAGACAAAAACATGCAAGAAGACTAAGGAATCCAAAGGGAAGAAAATATAGATCGAGATGACCGAATTTGTTACTCAGGAGGACTAGGAAGAAACATCCCAGGAAACCCAATAGCTGAAGGAAAGCATGGAGAAAACCATCGAGGACCGTCAAGAACTGAAGGAACAAAACTCTCCTCATTCTCCTCAAGAAGATGAAGGAACCTCCAAGAGAAAATGGTCATGCAAGGAGATGGAGGAATCTATAACTGAGCTTATAGTGTTCAAAAGAGTCCTGCAGAAGGAAAATGCGACTTTTAAAGAAAACAACCTGTGCCTTCAAAAAGAGTTGGATGAGTGGAAAACCAAGTACTAGAAGGCGGAAAGGTTACGGACGAAGAACCAGGTCCAAATAGGACATTTGGAGAAGTGCAATGAGGAGCACAGAGGAAGAGTCAAGAAGGTTGAATCTAGCAGAGCACAGTTGGACCATTTGGCTGCCATGGCTACAACACAAGGAGAAAATTGAATTTTCTTTATATGTGTGTGTGTGTGTGTGTTGCTTGCACAGGGACATGTAAGATGTTAGGTGTAGGGGAGATGTTGGGCCTATATTTTTGCTACTTTTTGACAGTGTTTCTAAGGCTTTTTCCCCCTTGAAGATTTTGTTTTCTTTTATAGTCACCATCCTTTTGTTATCCAGTGCCTCATTTTGAACAAAAAAGGTGCTTTAGACTCTAAGGTATGCAAATAACTCAAAACATGCCATTTCACTTTATTCTTAAGCAATTTGATGTTGAATGCTACCTAATTAACTAATCTACGATTTTCAAAGGTACTAATCGAATTTCTTGTAGGTCAACTATCTTTGGGAAGATCCGCGATTTCCTGTAGTGGCGCCGATTTATTGTAGCAACACCGATTTTCGACAGTCACAATTTTCTTGCAGTAGCTTCCTTATAGCGGGCAGTTTTCCTGCAGAATCTGTGAAGGTTAGATATGTTCCAATCATCTTCATGAGAAATGGGAACATGGGTTTTGTTAGAAAACCCATCCACATGGATTCTATCCTACCGGCTATTCCAAATTTAGTTTTATTAATTGCATTTTCTTCCCATTTTGGATGAATTGGAGAAAGCAGTTCATGATCAGTAGAGTTGGTTTTGATCCATGCTTCCAGTCATGGATCAAACCAACAATATCAATACCATGTATTTCCTTATTTTTAGCAACAGTTGTAATGTTTACTTAGTTGGGCAAAGGCACTGGCCTGCGAATTGTATAAAAAAAATGGATCCAATTTTTATAGGTGGAGAGAGACATATATCAAACCTTTGTATTGTTGTGTAATCCTTTATTTTTCATATTAATACAAGTAACTTAATGTTCTGCTATTCTCGTTGTAAAACTCTTTATTAATCAAGGGCTTGTGAGTGAAGGAGGGCCCCCTTTACTCACAACTCCAGTAATTGTAGTGTTTATTTAATTTATTTTCTTTTCTGTATTAAAAACAGATTTGTACATAGTTCCATTCCTCTTCCTTTTTTTTATAGTATTGCATGCCTTTAATGGTTAATGATTGAGTTTACTGCATGAATGATTTCAATTTGATTAAAGGATAGATCTAGGTATGCATCTTGTTCTTAGGTTTAAATTATGAAATTGAGATTAAAAGGTTGGGTATGGGCGTGATTCAATTGTTGTTATTTAATTTTCAATCTTTTATTGATCTGCATCAACAATCTTAGGTGTTGTAGAGAGATGAATTATCTACTCCATAGCCTTTGTTGCTAAGTGCTGAGAGAGAGAAGAGAGATTTGGGATTGTGTGTGGCTTTCATACACTGAAAGTGTCAACCTGCATATATTTTGCATTGCACATCACAAGGTTATGATTACCCCTGGTTGATAGTTTATGTTTGTCAAATTATAAGTCTATAATTTTCCTCAACGAGGACCTTCTCTCCAATATGTCCCACACTTTGATGACACAATATAGACTTTTCTCTAGAAGTTGCAGGCGTTTTTCCTTTCTCTACTCCAATCTCAATAAAAATGGAACTATATAACCCATCACTAACAGTGCTTCCCAACATATTGTACGCAGTCCCAATAAAAAATCCCCTAATCAATACCATTTCTCCTCAAACCATACTACAAGTATTCTTTTCATACATTCTTTTTACACTTGCATTGCTCATCTCTATTACAAAAATAATTTTTTAAAATAAACCTAGGATGTTTGAAAAAACCATCAAGTTTTCTAATAACTCCATCCATGACCTTCAACTTGAATTTTCCTCATGGTATGATTCTATCTATCAAGTCATCTCCTAAGAAAAAAAATCACCATTGAGTATTTCACCTCGCAAACCCACTCCTTTTGAGGATTCATATGAAAGGATGCACCTAAGTCAACTATCCATGCCTCATGATCTACTTGTGTACTTGAAGAATCCAAGTTCACATCCCATCTTTAAAATAAGGAAGGTGTTTTCCTCTAGCAAAATTAAAGCCATTAAGGAATGGAAAATCCCCACATCCATAAAGCATCTACGAGGATTTCTTGGGTTGACGGGGTATTATCACAAGTTTGTTAAGAATTATGGGAGAATAGTAGCACCTCTAACAACATTATTGAAGGAAGATGCATTTTCGTGGACTCCAAAAGCAATGAAGGCCTTTGAACATCTTAAAGAGGCAATGTGGCAAGCACCGATCTTAGCTACATCAGACTTCACAAAAACCTTTATTGTGGAATGTGATGCCTCAGAAAATGGAATTGGTGTTGTTTTAATGGAAGAAGAAAGACCCATTGCTTTTGAAATTCATCCAATCAAAGGAAAGTATTTACACAAAGCTATTTATGAGAAGGAAATGTTGGCAATACTACATGCACTTAAGAAATGGTGACCCTACCTAATGGGAAGACACTTCAAGGTAAAAACGGATCATGATAGTCTTAAATACCTTTTAGAACAAAGATTATCCTCTGAAGAACAACAAAAATGGGTCACAAAGATGTTGGGTTATGACTTTGAAATAATCGACAACAAAGGGAAGCAAAATGTTGTGGCAGATGCACTCTCAATAAAGGATGAGGATGTGGAAGCATTGTTGTGCACCATTTCTATTATCCAACCAGATTGGATAAACGAGGCAAGGGAGGAATGGAAGAATGATGAAGAAGTGTGGGCACTCATTCGAAAGCTACAACAAGATCCCAGTACATCTGATACATTTAGCTGGAAAAATGATTCGTTATGGTACAAAGATCACTTATACCTATGTAAGAATTCCCAACTCAAACAAAACATTCTTATGGAATTACACACTTCTCCCTTAGGAGGGCACTCAGGATTTTTAAAAGCTTACCACAGGGTTAAGAAGGAATTTTTTTGGGAAGGCCTTAAATCAGATATTCAAAAATTTGTGGCAGAATGTTTGGTTTTCCAAAAAAATAAAGTTGAAACAATTAAGACCCCAGGTCTATTACAACCTTTATCCATTCCAAGCCAACGTTGGGAGGAGGTTTTAATGGATTTTATCACAAGTTTACCCAAGTCCGAAGGAAAGAATGTCATCATGGTGGTAGTTGAAAGACTTACCAAGTATGCACACTTTTGTGCATTATCACATCCATTTAAAGCCAATACAGTTTCTACTGGATTTATGGAAACAATTCAAAAGCTACATGGAAACCCAAAGATTATTGTAAGCGACAGAGATCCCATTTTCACTGGAAATTTTTGGACATAATTATTTTATTGTCTTAGTACTCAGTTAGCTCATAGCTCATCTTATCATCCTCAATTTGATGGGCAAACTGAGATAGTAAACAAATGTTTGGAAGGATATCTTCATTGCATTGTATCTGATAAATAGACACAATGGGTCAAATGGTTGCCTCTAGCTGAATGGTGGTATAACACTTCCTTCCATACTGCAGAAAAAATGACCCCATTTATAGCACTTTATGGATATCATCCACCATCCATCACATCATATTTAAGAGAAAATTCTAAGGTTCAAGCAGTGGAACATCACATCGAGCATCAACAACAAGTTCTCCGACTCTTAAAGGATAACCTCACATTGGCACAGAATAGAATGAAACAATAGGTAGATCAACATCACATCAAAAGAATTTTTGTTGTAGGTGACTGGGTATTCCTACGGCTACAACCATATAAACAAATGTCCCTCAAGAAAGCTAAGAAGGATAATAAATTATCACTAAAGTATTATGGTCCATACAAGGTGTTGCAAAAGATTGGTACTATGGCATACAAATTGGAGCTTCTTGCAGCTTCTCGAGTGCACCCAGTTTTCCATGTTTCATGTTATAGAAGGTTATAGGCGACAAGCTCCTAGTTCAAACAATAATGCCAAAACTTGACAAGGAAGGAAAAATTATATTGGAACCAGAAGCAGTCACATAAACAAGAACTTGACAGCTACGAAATTGATCAATTTCAAAGTATCTCATCAAGTAGAAGAACTTATCCACTGAAGATTCCACATGGGAGGATGAGAATTTTGTACAGAAGCATCCAGAAATACTCAAGCATTGAGGGCAATGCTTTTCACAAGGAGAGGGGCATGTTAGGCCCCTATAATACTGGTGATTCCCTCATTACTATTGTCATTATATCCTTTATTGTTATTATTGTGCCCCTATTGTCCCCATATTGTTATTAGTATGCCCCATAGAAACCCACTATTGTTATTTTTGTGCCCTTATGTTATTATTGTTATGTCAGCTTGATTATATTGTGACCGCTTAGACTCCTATATATAGAAGGGAGGTTTAGTCATTTGTATCATCTAAGAATTGTTCATTTGTGTAATGTAAAGGAGGTTTCTCCCTCGAAGAGATTTATTTTTAAGGTGTTGATCTATCTTTTCTATCTTTTTGTGAGCTGGTTTCATAACATCCTAAGATCCCTTCCCTTTGTCAAGAATTTTATATCTACAATTTTCCTTGTAATGCCATTATGTTCCACAAATCTAACATATATTTACAGAGTTTCTTGGAGATTTAGGTGTCCCTTGAGATTTAGATCCCCGAATCAAGTTCTTACTTTTATTTTTATTCTGGAAGGGCCCTCTTATAGATAAGGTATTTCCATTCTATATTTCCACATTTTCCCATCTCATCTCCTCTGATAACAAGGATGAGACTATTTCATCGAAATTTAAAGTACTTTCATTACTACCTAGGGAAATAACTACAATATCCCATGAGTTTGGTAGAGAACACAACAAAATGATGCACTTGACTTCATATGATTTTTTAATATCAACAAATAATAGTTAACTTATCATAGTATTGAAGGAGTTCATATGCTTTATCGCGAGTCTCCAACTTTCATCGTCGGCTTATATAACTTCTTCCACAATAACAATTTGTTCATTAAGGAATTACGCTGATACAAATACCCTAATTTTCCCCACAAATTTGTTTTCTATAGCTTCCCCTAAAACATTCAATACTATTGAATGTGAGAGACATAATCATATTGTGCTCTTCTCCTTTCGATCCAATTTTTTCAAGTCTTCCATTGACATCCCTATTGGTTAAGTACCTAGACCCATAATGATCCATTAATCTTTGTCCACCAAAAAATATTCCATTTTGATATTTCACACCTCAAAACACTACTTGTTGAAAATGCAACAAGATGATGGAGCTTAGTGGAAAGGAGTCACCTTCACTAAGTGGGCCCGCAGGCTATTTTTGGCGCAAAGTCTACTTTTAGACCTATGGATCATGGTCTATGAGTTGCAGGATGATATTTTTGGATGATTGGTGATGTTGGTAAAAATAGATGGACTTCTATTTTTAGACATATGGGCAGAGTCTATTTTTAGACTGCCAGGCTAAAAATAGAACAGTCGAATATTATTAGCTCTTAATAATATTTGGACTATAAACATTATCTTATCCTCTTGGAGCACTTCAGTTCAAGCTACGGATGTGGCACATGCAACTGTCAGAAGGAAATATGCTTTTCTTATGGGTCAGTTGAGCTATTGCATGATGGACTTCAGTTAGAACTGAAGAGATTGAGTGTGGTGGAGTTGATTAAGGAGTTGATGGAGTTGTGTTCAGTTTGACTTGGTTGAACTAGTTGTATTTAGTCTAACTGCAGAATACACTAGTGATGAGTGTTGTGAATTAATTATTAATTAATTCACTAATTATTAACTCATAAATCAACTAAAGAATACATCAGTTAACTCAGTGCATGGACAGTTCAGTGGAGACAAGTGTTAGAGGTGAGTGAAAGGGCAAGATAGCTGTCAGTTGTGACTATAGTTGTGCATGAGATTTGCACAATCAATGGATTGAGTGTTGCCAGTGAGGATTGCATGGTTCAGCCAAGGGAAATACGAGTTTGGATCAGCCATTCTCATCTATTCTCATGCAGGATTGCACACTTGAGGCAGGCAAGCAGCGGAGGAGATTTGAACCCGTGATTGATTCAGATCTGAGCTAGTTTGTGTGTAACAGGTGGAGATAGTACTGAGTACTTGTGAGGAGTATTGTACTATGTATTGTTACATGTTCTCAATCAATATAATATACATATAGTTGGGGGTTTTCAGCTATATGCTTTCCCCGTGATATACTGTGTTGATATGTGTGATTGATGCTTCAATGTGCGCATGCGATTGTTTCTGAATACTACAAATTGATGATCAATAGTAGAGGAGGTTATGTATTATGCATGCATTCCAAAAATAGTGTATAATCAGGATAATCTCTGTGAATAAGTGTTATATTATTCAAAATTTATACATGGTATCAGAGCAGAGTTGATCATCAGATCTATTATTCAGAAAGTGTTTACATTTTATTTCTTCAAGCAGAGTCTGTAATTGGGCCAGGTAGCCTCTGAATTCATCCTTCTTTTGGAAGGTGAGATATCTGGTAAAAGCCCATACAGTCAATCTCTGTATGAGAAATACTTTGTTCTCACGAATTTTAGATCAGAGGCGGTTGAGTTTTGAGCTGGTGGAATTCGAATTTGCAGCAGTGTTTTCTTGGTGTCAAAGTTGAAATGTCTTTCAACGGATTGCAATTGGAGTATGCTCTTGAAGGCAGCTCGAATTATATTGCATGGAAAGATAGGATGGAGGTGGTGTTAGATGACAATGGGTTGAAGGATTTCATAGAGGCTGAGGTCCCAAAGCCTACTGATGCTGCTCACGTTGAGGCTTGGAAAAAGAAGACAACAAAGTGTCGAAGGATTCCGTTGGAGGGCGTGAAGGATCACATTGTATCCAGCCTGCATGGAAAGGCTTCTCCATACCTGATGTGGAAAGCGTTGATAGATTTATTCCAAAGCAAGAGTGACCAGAGGAAGTTGGCGCTCAAGGATAAACTCAGAAACATTAAGTGTGAGAATGGAGACAGTATGCCCAAGTATCTCACGAAGTTCACCCAATGCCGGGATGAGCTGGGAAGTGTGGGGGTGACTGTCGATGATGAGGACTTGGTGAGCTTAGCTCTACTTGGTCTTCCAAAGAGTTGGCATTCCTATCATGAATCTGTTAATGGTCAGGAGAAATTGCCAGGATGGGAGAGACTTTGGTCGGATCTTGTGCAAGAGGATATCAGGCGGAATACCAGGGACAAATCTTCATCAAAGGCATCTGATGAAGAAAATTACACTTTGGCTACCAAAGCAAAGAAGGGGAAGGAGAAGGGTTCTCTTTCCGAATCCAGTTTTTCCAATGATGGGAAGAAGGTTGACAAATCGAAAGTGTGATGCTTTCACTGTGAGGTGGGCCATTATGTTGCAAATTGTCCACGGAGGAAATCCAAGAAGGGATCCAGGGAAGGATCTGAAGGTGAGGCACTTGCTTCACAGTTTGAGTTGGATTTCACACTCTTCGCATGCATGGTTTCATCCATGGTGGGAAGTGGTTGGTTTCTTGACAGTGGAGCTTCTTTCCACATGACCGGTGACAAGAGTTTGTTCAGTGCTTTGGAGGAGAAAGATCTCCAGATACTCATGGCGATGGGTAATGATGAGAAGTATGGTGTCTCAAGTGTAGCATGGTTATTTTTCAGAGGGAGCATGGAGCTCACCTTACCTTGACCGATGTCAAGTATGTACCAGGACTGAAGAGAAACTTGGTGTCAACCGTGATGCTGGAAGATAGAGGCTGTGATGTAGTCTTCAGTAAGGGAAAGGTTTTCCTTAGACACATCATCACTAGATAGGTGAAGCAGATTGGTTCACGGGTCAAGAACCTGTATGCTCTTGAGGTTCAAGATGCATGCAAAGCCTTGAGCAGCGAGGCAACTGATGGAGACTTGGTGGTTGAGAGGGAGTGTATATTACCTCTCAACATGCAAAGCCAGAATAAGTCTCAGACGATTGTGGAGGAGCCACGATTGGTGTAGCAGCTTCAAGAGGTTGTGGAGCAGCCACAATAAGGGAAGCTAAGAGGAGATCGAGTAGAGACATCTACTCATGCAGAGACCTCCAGTAGGGGGAGACTTCGAGCCAGGTGGGCAGAGGGATCGCATGCAGCCATACCTCCAAGTAGGAGGTGGGGTGATGTGGATTGATCGTCCCAAGGAGGAGGGGCAGGATCCTTGAGGTACCCAACCTCTTGGATGAGACCTTACTACGGGAGCCCCAATGTGGAGTAGCAAGAACTAACTGATTGGGTAGGGACAGCTGCGGATGGAGTGGCAGAGAGAGCGATAGTGTAGGGAATCCCAGGACAACGCATAGCTAGCAAGCTGCAGCAATGCGAGAAGCACAAGTGTTTTGCACAGTGCTAGGTGGCACAGAGAAGTGTGCAATGGTGAGAGATGCATGGAGATGTTGCATTAGTGCAGATGTCAAAGAGGGAGCACTTGTCAGCAGCAGGTAGAGCTTCAGCATCAGAGTGTGTTCCTAGCCCAACAGAGTGGTCAATTGGGAGTGTTTTTTGTTCCAAGTGTTGTTGGAGCAAGTGGACCGGGAAAATGTGTTGCATGCAGAACATTCTAGAGTTGCAGGATAGGGGTTGTAGATAATCCATATCTTTTTGAGATGGAGTGTTGAAAATGCAACAAGATGATGGAGCTTAGTGGAAAGGAGTTGCCTTCACTAAGTGGGCCCGCAGGCTATTTTTGGCGCAAAGTCTATTTTTAGACATATGGATCATGGTCTATGAGTTGCAGGATGCTATTTGTGGATGATTGGTCATGTCGGTAAAAATAGATGGACTTCTATTTTTAGACATATGGGCGGAGTCTATTTTTAGACTGCCAGGCTAAAAATAGAACAGTCGAATATTATTAGCTCTTAATAATATTTGGACTATAAACATTATATTATCCTCTTGGAGCACTTCAGTTCGAGCTACGGATGTGGCACATGCAACTGTCAAAAGGAAATACACTTTTCTTATGGGTCAGTTGAGCTATTGCATGATGGACTTCAGTTAGAACTCAAGAGATTGAGTTTGGTGGAGTTGATTGAGGAGTTGATGGAATTGTGTTCAGTTTGAATTGGTTGAACTAGTTGTATTTAGTCTAACTGCAGAATACACTAGTGATGAGTGTTGTGAATTAATTATTAATTAATTCACTAATTATTAACTCATAAAGCAACTAAAGAATACATCAATTAACTCAGTGCATGGACAGTTCAGTGGAGACAAGTGTTAGAGGTGAGTGAAAGGGAAAGACAGCGGTCAGTTGTGACTATAGTTGTGCATGAGATTTGCACAATGGATTTGAGTATTTCGAATGAGGATTGCATGGTTCAGCCAAGGGAAATACGAGTTTGGATCAGCCATTCTCATCTATTCTCATGCAGGATTGCGCAGTGGAGGCAGGCAAGCAGCGGAGGAGATTTGAACCTGTGATTGATTCAGATTTGAGCTAGTTTGTGTGTAACAGGTGGAGATAGTACTGAGTACTTGTGAGGAGTATTGTACTATGTATTGTTACATGTTTTCAATCAATATAATATACAGGTAGTTGGGGGTTTTCAACTGTATGCTTTCCCCGTGATATACTGTGTTGATATGTGTGATTGATGCTTCAATGTGCGCATGCGATTGTTTCTGAATACTGCAAATTGATGATCAATAGTAGAGGAGGTTATGTATTATGCATGCATTCCACAAATAGTGTATACTCAGGATAATCTCTGTGAATAAGTGTTATATTATTCAAAATTTCTACACTACCCATTGAATTTCTCAATCTATATCTTTGAACTACTCACCATTTACTTTTCACCACAAGAATTAATTTCGTAGATCTCCCATCATAAGAAAATATACCATAGGCCTGAGTCAAACCCCTTAGCCATAAAGGCGTCCCCTTGAAGCCAAAAATGCTTGGATACTAAATGTAAGTTAAAAATTATAAAAATATTTGTCGCAAATTGATTCTTAATAAAACATAAATGATGAAATGGAAAACACATGCATTATCATAAATATTTTATCCTGGAAACCCAAACTAGGAAAACTAGGAAAACCAACAAGATTTTTTCAATATATATCCATCTATATAGTATGAAAATGTAATATCTATCCAGTGGCATCCATGAACCATCAATCTAGTTACCTTAAATTAGGATACAACCATAGTTCCTTAACTAAAACTACAAAACCATGATAAAATCCATTGTGCAGCAAAAGAGACAAAAAATGAATGCAAAAAACTACCCAATTTATTTTTGCAAGTGCGGAAACATTACACATTTTATAGTGTGTGAGGATAGTTATACAAAGAATATAACACATACCCAATGATCTTTATCTCCCTTTCCCTATTCCCTACCCCTCTGAATATTTTCCTTTTCTCATCACTCTCTTTATCTTTATCTCTCTCTCCCCCCCACTATGTTTCACTCTATCTCTCTTTTCCTCCCTTTCTATCTGTCCCCCCCTTTCCTTATCATTTTTTATCTAAATCTCATGATATCTACATCTCCATATGATATCTCTCTCTCTCTCACTTTACCTACCCCCCCTCTCTTCCTTTATCCATCATTCTCTCTCAACCCTCCTCTCTCTCTTTGAAACAAAAATCCTTCATGACCCCCCCTTCCCCCTCTATCTTTATTTATCTATCTCTCTATCCTTTTCTCTTGCCTTCCTTATGTCTCCCTCCTCTCTCTCTCTCTCCCTCACTAAGCCTCCCTCTCTCTCCCTCCAACCAATCCCCCATCTTCAACCTTTTCTCTATCCCTCCTTATGTTTCCTTGCTATATCCCTCTCCCTCTCCTTCTCTAAGCTCCCCTCTTCTCTCTCTAAAGTCTCCCACTTTGTCTCTCTCTATCTCTCACTCTCTCCATGATTTCCTCCTTTCTCACCATCTTCCTCTATCGATTCCTTTCACTCTCCTCCCCACTTATCTCCCTCTATCTCTCTCTCTTGTTGAAAATGCAACAAGAAAAATATTGATTTAACTTTCACTTGAATTAAATTAGGAATTAAATTGTAATTCCACATCACAAGACAACTTGCACGAGTTAACTAAGTTAATTTGACTTAGTTGGCCCAGTTAATTCGAGTTGAGGGTCTAACTTGAGTCATGTAGAGTGTCTCCTACTTTATAGGAGCCCTAGTTGAGTCTATTTTGAGTTGTAATTAATTAATTCAGCTTAATTGAGTTAAAGTCAGTTAAACTAGTTCCAATTGATGGAGGAACTATTGGGAGGTTAGAAAGTGGGGTGCTACTTCATGTGTTCAACTAGTTAACAGATGATTCACTCATAAATAACTCATGCATGTTAGGTCTGACGGTTACCTAGTTGAGATTGGAGTTCAAGGGAAGTTTACTGTCAGTTGTATAATCATTCAAATTTTACAGGTGGTGCATGCAGCCAGAGGAAGGCCTATGAGGATTGCACAATTCCAATTGGGGTATTTCCCTAATTAATAGGGGCTAATTCGTAAGGAAACAACAAAACGAAATAGGGACTTGGGAAAGAAGAAAATTGGTTAAGTACTGGCCTAGGCTTGTCTAGGAAGTAGTGAGAAATATAGAGATAGTGTAGACGTTGCTCAGGCTTGAGCAAAGCATTATACCCTTCTCATATTTTCTGACTAATGCAATATACAGATAGCAGGGTTTTTTATTTGTGGCTTTCCCCATGAAATCATCGTGTAATGTGTTGATTGAATTCTTTCTCTTGTATTCTTCGTGATTCCTCGACTGATTAATTGTTTCCGCTGATTAGTAGAGTAGATTCAAGTATTTTTTTTTAGAAAATGACATAAGAAATTTGAATCTACAAGGAATTTATACATGGTATCAGAGCAAAAATCACACTGCAAGAGGAGAATATGATTTTGACTTTGTAGGTGAAATAAAATTTGTAGGATCATTCTTCAGAGCCCACAAGATGTCATTCTATGGATTGAGACTCAAATTTTCCCTTGAGGTTAGTTTTAATTATATTGCTTGGAAGGATAGGATGGAGATAGTGGTGGAAGAAAACATGATGAAGGAATTCATAGACAAAGAACACTTAAGCCTCCAACAACAGATGCTCAAGATCTGACAGAGTAGAAGAAATGTGTTGCAAAGGCGAGAAGGATTACACTAGAAGGAGATTTATATAATATTATCTCAAACCTCCATGGGAAGGATTCACCATATGTAATGTGGCAAGCCTTGATCAACCTATTTCATAACAAAAGTGACCACATGAAAACTATCTTCACAGGGTCTACCATTAATCCATGCTTGCATACCACATGGCCTAGCAATATCCCATAGGGCACACAAAAGATACATTTCTTCAAATTCAAGGAAATATGGTATCTGCAACAAGTATCCAACATAAGGCACAAACTTGTGAAGTGGCGCTTTCCCAACCCAAACACAATCCAATCGTCAAAACAAACTTCTAAGAATTTATGGATGAACTCCTTAAAAGCTACAATTACGACCCATGAGAAGATTGTGGGTGAATTCTTCAGCCCGAATGGCATCACTATGTAATGGAAGCATCTCCACTCTATCTATAAGGTAGTCTTGTTACGATCCTTTAGTGCGATCTTAATTTGATGGTACCCTGAGAACCCATCAGTGAACAAATAGGCCTCCTACCCTCCAACATTATCCAAAACTTCATCTATAAATGGTGTTGGAAATGGATCATGAACGCACACATCATTGAGCTTCCTCATATCTACATATATCCAGATCTCATCTTGCTGCTTCTTCTCCTAAACAACCATAGGGCTCACCCAATCAGACTCTTCCACCAGCTCAATGATTCCAGCCTCCAGCATTTTGTCCAACTCTTTGTGCACCTTCTCCTTATACTTGGGATTTAGATGGTAGGGTCTCTGTTTCACAAGCTTCGCATCGGGATTTAAGGTGATCTTCATTACACCCAGATCCTATACTATTCCTTTTAGATTTGAGAACTTGGTAGAAAACAAGTCCTAGTATTCATACAGTAGTTCTACAACCTTATCGATTGTATCTTCATCCCAATAATCGCTTATCTTTTCAAACTTATGCTGCGTGTCGGATCTAATGTTCACTTGCTCGGTTGTCAAAGGTCTTGTTATATCAGGGTTTGCTTCTTTGGGTCCTTCAACCTCTTGTTGTCCCTCAGATTCTGGAATGTTGATATTTCATGGATTCTCTTCTTCTTCTTCGGTAGTCATGTTGTAGCATTCCAGTGCATGGCGCAGTTGTGTGTTCTAGTCCGGTTTTACCTATTCTATTGGATCCTCAGGCATCCTGAAGATTGTGGCCTTAATTTCCTGGAGTGCTTCATCAATACACATAAATCCATCCTCAAAGCTGAAAGTTAACAAAAAACTTTCCCTCATGATATCCCACTGGAACGTCCCATGGCGTAGCTCTGTTTCCAAGTACCAGTTCATTGGAATAGTATATAGTGTGTGAAAAGAGATATGTACCCATTCCATTTGAGGCTCCTCCCCCCAAGCTTTAGTCCATCGCGCCAAATTATCACGCGGATCATCCTTTCCTAAGTATTTCTTGGTCAGGTGAGTTTTCACGTACCCAAACCTTAGATTCATCATTCACTTATACTCTTTCTAGTCAACAAAACTATGCTTATGTGTCCCCCACCATCATGGAGGCGTAGTGCACAACACTAGATCTACTACCTGGAACTGATGTTCCTCTGGCACCTCCTTTCCAAACTAGTCCAAAAACAAGTTAACATCATTCAGACCATCATAATGAGGTAGATTTTGTACCTTTGTAGATACGCAGTGAAGTGATTTTGTCATCATATTGCAGTGTAGCATTGAGACTTCGTGCAACTTTTTCTACTATTTCTTGAGTTCTTCATCTGAATATGAGGTACGAGAGCCATATCTATCCCTTGTAATTCACCCATCTACAGTGGGATTGATCCAATCTTCATCACATGTAGTGATCTTGTATATTTGATCCAAATCATCTTCTTCTTCATAGTCATAGACTTGCTTAGTGTAGTGTGCTCCTTTAGCGGAATCCAACGGGATAATACCCCGGAGTGCCTTTGTTTCAAATGTCATACTTCACTTCGTTCAATTCTTTATAATGGAGAGTAAGGATTGTTATCATCCACTATTTCAATTCCTTCAAAGTCGACGAGAGCACTTGCTCCCTCAATGTCTACTGTTACCCTGTACAGGCACCCCATAGGAATTATCTTGTGTTGATTGGCCATGCATTGATCTAGGTGGATTTTGGTGGCCACCCACCAATTCCACTTAGACCCCCATCATTGCTTCTTTTAGTTTTTTAGTTTCCTTAATTATAGCACAGTTTACTATTTTTAACAGTTTTTCGGGTCCTAAACTTTCAGAGCTGTTTTGAGGCCCTAAACAATGTTTTTTTAGAAATATACCACCAGTGAGTTTTTGTCTAAAATCATCTTTTCTATCATAGTCCTTGGAGAGATATTTCCAACGGTTTATCATGCGCATCAAACGGAGATAATATGACCAAGTTGCAAGCCCAGGAGGTTGGTTGTCCAACTCACCCCAACGGGGCCCATAAACTCTTGGTGTTACATCTCCTCGGGTTAGGTTTTTGGCTTTTTAGGGTTTGCTCTTGTTTTTCAATAATAAAAAGGCCCTTGAGCCTCATTGTAAGGTAGTTCAGAGGCATGTAGCCACCACATCTCTTCTCAGAGATAAGATACCATTGCCCTAGCTGGTTTATTTCCATTTCTATTTGTAAGCATATTTCAGTGTTTTACATTAATGAAATGAAGTATTATTTCCACTGCATCTCTGTGCTTATGGTTATCTCTATAATTTTTTGCATTCCTATTTAAATTTGGATCATGCGTAGCTATATAGGAGACCATTGTAGCATAGGTCTCCCCATACTTTCCCACGTCTTCTTTGGTAGAACATTCACATCAGATCCTAGATCCAGGATGACATGATCCATTTCGTACTTTCTAATATGTACGGTCATCCTCATTTCGTGCCTTCTCTACCTCTTATGTTTACCCAATTTCCTCATAGCACGTTGTTCAGGAGGAGGCTTGATTTTACCTGTACAGTTGTCAATTAGCTCCGGGAGCCCTTCCACCACCTTCTTATCCTGCAACAACTTCATATAGGTTTTTAGAAAAGTAGCCAATAACGAGGGATCCACGTCCTGTGCTTCATTGTTTCCAAACAATTTCTCTTGACTTATTGACGTGGAAGCCTCAAAAAAGTTCTTCTTGGTCTCCATACAAGTCTCTTTAGCCATGTTGAGATTAAATCTGACCTCTTTTTCAGTAGCCTTGCGCACCCAACCTTCAGTTTTTGGCTTCTTTTCTTCATCTTCTCCCATGGAAATACCACTTCACATCACGATATTGATGTTATCGTCTTCTTCGCGAGGCTCAACCCTAATCATCTGTATATTTTGCATGGTTGGTTGAGTCTTTCTCTGCTGCATTTTAGCTATCAACACCAGGATATCCTCTATCACATGATCAAACTACCTACAATACTAGCATGATGGATGTGTTGGGTTTTGACAATCGCATGCAAAATGTCTTGCTTCTCCACAGTTGTAGCAAATAACTTTTCCATGACCTCTTCTATCCCCTACTCATCTTCCCCTTCCGCGGCCCTGGAATCCTCCATGCACTACATCCACACCCTGATCCTAAGGCTGAGTTTAAGCTTGCATCTGATATGTAGGTGTCAAATCCATCATCAATTCATAGCTTCCACATTTTCATTTATCATTCCCAACCGATTTACAGAAGGTACAAAACAATTGTTGTGGAGTCTGTACAAACTTTTGCAAGAGGTGAGAATGGTGAGTTGCATGCTTCCCAGCTATTGGGCAGATAGCACACCATAAGGGTACTCCTTTGCTTGGTCCCGCAATGTTCTTAAGTTTCAAAGGAACATGACCTCCTCCAATCAACTAATTCTAATAGAGAAGACAATGATCCTTATCATGTCCCTTGTCTTTACACTTTATGCACCTAACTTATGGGCACACCTTAGACTGAGTTTCCTTCCTTGTCTTCAAGCTTTGTAAATCCATGTGTAGGCTTTCCAACTGCGACTGAATTTGTTGTACTCTAACATTCGTATATAGCACTGGTGAGGCTTCCAACCTCATCATGATCTCCACAGCCTCTGCTTACGTTCCAATCTTTTGCTCTGATGATGGAAATCTCAGATGAGGCAATAGTGAATCAATGTACCAGTCTTTATGTTGATCATCCATGTTCTTCATATTAGCCAACTGGATCAGGCATTTTAGCCTCTGATCGAAGTCCCACGCAGACTCATTTACCCTTTGTTGTATTTCCTTAAACTCTGTTATAGATTTTGCTTGAGACTCGGGATTTATAAATTCATTGTTCAATGCCTACTAAGTCTCTACCATTGTCGTGCCCGATTGATACGTACAGAACTTGATATACCATGTCAACGCCCTATCTTGCAATGTTGTGTCTAGTCGTGCTTTCTTCATATTAATGTCAGTAATCTATTGTGCCATTCACACAACATCCATGATGAACTAGAATTTTTCGGGGTCCTCACATCCCACTCCTTTAAAGATCGACATCTTCATCGTGTTCGCCATGTTGAATGGTTGATGTGGAGGTGCAGTTGTAGGTGTATGTGGCGGAGGTGGAGGTGGCGGTGGAGTGGATGGATGGGGTATCCTCGGGATACCCTGGCTCACTATCTGCAACGTCCTTTGTGGTTTTCTCAGAATAGTTCGGTCGTCGTCGCTATCAAAAGAGCCTACCAATGGACTATATTCAGAGCCTGATTCTTCATTTATTCTGAATGGTTTTCCACTTTGCGTAGTCCCAAACATAAATGTAATGGAATAACCCACTTTTCACACAACAACATCTTGATCCAGGTTTTTAGAGATTTTAAGTACTTACCTCTTGGTCCCTTGAAGAACCTATGTTGTGCTTCACTATAGATGGAAGACGAATCGATCACAAACTCAGTAATGAATCCTCTAGAATATGATCAATCCAGTGGTTGAAGGCCTACGCGATGTTATTTTTTGAAGCTTCCAAGCGCTTCACCAGTTCTGGGGTCCACACAATACAGCCGTCAAGCTTCCACGTACCCTAACTATTCGCTAATATGGACATACACGTGCAATTCACAAGGGAAAGAGCAGAAGAAGATTTCAATCTTGTCTATGTACAAGTATCTATTCATCGACACTTCCTTGGACAAGCGCGGATTTCTATTTTCCTGTGCTGCAAATGCGTACAGTTTTCAATTACTCCACTTCTCACTTCATTTATTTGTGGGGAACCATTTATCACACATCCCTTTAGCAAGATCCCGGTCCCAACAATGAAAGCATTTGTTGGCTTGATGGGGCCTGACCCAGGTTCAACGTTATCTGTGCTAACCAACAAAACCTTAACTGTTGACCCTTTCAGCAGAAACCTACATAACACAGGTTGCCATCTCACTCGAAGTAGTATTGGGGGATGACAAAACTAGGTTTCTGCATCCAAAGGTCATTGTGATAGGTTCATGTGGTTTCCTAGGGCTTAGATCTATCTTCGTGAAACCTAACCTTTCCGAAACAAAGGATTACAGTAAATTCACTTAAACGACTTCCAGATCTTTGCGAACACTCTTAATCATTCATAACATGCATAATTATTATTGATCTACTATTTTCGCATACCAGATAAGCATTAATTCATATAAATTATAACATAGAGCAAAAATACAGAAACTTCCAGAAGTAAGAAAGAAGACACAGATGCATCAGAATTGGCTCAAAATTATCTTTACTAAGTGTAATCAATTCAGTACAAGCTTCTTTTCCCTGTGCACTCAGTTGCAGGGGCCTGCGCGCTGAGCTTGCAGACTTACCGAGGTCTCCGAGCACTCAGCTATAGGAGCCTTCCCCTTTCACCTAAGTACAAGAAACAAACCTTTCCTGCCTTATCTTACTTTCCCTTACAAAAAATATTATTCAATAGATATCTCTTAGACTCACTATGAATCATATATATATCGCATTTGGCTTATAATACCATGGTCCACGGACCATGGGTGGGTCTCGAAACCTTCCTATCACTTATCCACCTAAGGGACTAAATCCCATTTGACTCATACCATCTTCGCGCTCCGCTTCCACATTTTGTGGAGACTTTACATTTTATACAAAAAATAACCCAAAATTTGACCAAAACTTAACCCCATGGACCCCATCCCAATAATAAGCTTCGGAAGATCAAGATGGAGAAGAGCGACATAATACTCCAATACTTGAGCAGGTTCACCCACTATCATGATGAGCTTGGGAGCATTGGTATTATAGTTGTTGAAGATGATTTGGTCATCCTAACACTTCTAAGCCTTCCCAACAAATGGCACAACTATCAAGATTTAGTAAATGGAAGGGAGCATCTACCAAAGTGGGAGTGTTTGTGGTCCGACTTGGTGCAAGAAGAGATAAGGCAAATCACCAGAGATGGAACCTCATATAAGCATGATGATGAGGAGAATTTTGCCTTGGTTGGTAAGACATAGAATGGGAAATGGAATAAATCCCAATCCAAACGGGATTCAAGTCAGGGTGGCAAGAAGAATGACTTGTCGAAGATTAAATGTTTTCACTGTCATGAGCTGGGACACTATGCCACGAATTTTCCAAATAAGAAGGTTGGAAATAATCCCTCAGGAGGAGAAAAAGGTGAAGCTATTTCTTCACAATTTGAATTGGATTTCACCCTCATTGCATGCATGGTGATATCGATGATGGGTAGTGTGTGATATCTGGATAGTGGAGCCTCATTCCATATGACCGGCAATAAATAATTTTTCAACGACTTGGAGGAAAAGGACCTCCAGATGAACATTAGAAAGGGAGATGATAGAAGGCATAGAGAAACCAGAATTGGTATTGTTACTTTTCATAGGGAGTTTGGTTCTCCTCTCATATTAAAATATTTCATGTATGTTCCGAGTATGAAGAAGAATTTAGTTTCAATTGCTATGTTGGAGGACCATGGCTATGATGTGATATTTAGCAAAGGAAAGGATTTCCTTCGTGACATAGCTAGAAGAAAAGTGAAGCAGATCAGGGTTCAGGTGAAGAACCTCTACTAATTGGATTAGAACTTGAAAATTAGAACAACCTATGAAATAGAAAATTCACCCCCTTCTAAATGAGTTTTTTGTTTCTTTTATAGAATTCTTCCCTCAAATTGAGAACCCCTTACAAAATATGCTCTCAAAAATCTTGTAAGTATCTCGCCACGAGACAGCTTGAGTGTGCTACTAGCACAACTGTCTTAATTATTACATAAAAGTGTTGATTCCATTCTTGAAAAGAAATATATACAAGAACATCAAAATAACATGAGGTATCATGATTAACACAACTAAAATATCTTCATTACTGGCAAGCTGGTTCTGGTGGGAGGGATCTCGACTCTATGATTTGGAGTTGTGGTGAATTAAAAAATTGATCACACTTTTGCCACAACGTTGGGTTCAGCGAGGGAGAGAAAAATAATTTTTGATAATCTCTCTTCAAACTAACGAGCTAAGTATAATTTGACTTGGAGGTAAACAAATTATTTACCGGCGAGAGTAATTGGAAGTCCCTCCAGAGATAGCTGACTATAGCCTTCCCTTTGAGGGTGGAAGTCTTCTCATGAGAATGATTTTCCCTACTTTTTTCTTCCACCAGCATTTGATGATACTGCTCCCATGGGAATAGGCTCCCTAGAATGTCCCAATAGTTGGGAAATCCAACTCTCATCCTTCTATCAAAATTTGAGTCAAATGCAGCTACAGATTTTAGTAGATTACCTAAACACTCCTCAGCTTTGGCCCTCGATGCTTCCTTCTGAATCATCTTGGAATTTTCAAATTATGGCCCCTATCTTTTCAACAATATCCATTGTCCTCAACTCATTAGATATCTTCTCATTGAGGTACTTGATGAATTTCTCTATTGTTTCGACATTTTTACCATCTTCCTCCTTGGTCAATAGGATAAAGAATTCAAGGTCCTTGATAACAATTTTTTTCTCTGCCACTAAGGTCATATGCTCCCAAATTATTTTCACTTCAGAAATAATCTCATCCCAAATTAGTTTTCTGGCCTGGATGAGAGACATATTACCCTTTAACTTTCTTTTCAGTTATGTGATTTCCTCATTTGCAGTCTTCTACTTTTTTCTTATTTTCTCCACAATACCTCTAGTTATTTCTAGTTGCTTCTCCTTCTGTTTGAGAGTAGGCTTGTTATTATCTAGATCACTTTGCACCTTTTTTAACTTGCTCTAAGACAACTGCAACTTAGTAAGGGTCTTGGTCAATTGTTCAATGAGATTTTGTGGGTTCTCTGGCACGGTTACAACACAAATATGAGAATTAATTCCTGCTAGAGTTCTTCCACCTGTTGCTTGAGAACTACCACCTCACCATTTCTATCTATCAGTTCTTTGGTTAGGATATATTTTTCACTCTCCACCTAGGAAAAATATTTAGAATGTACATGCTTAGATGCAGGCATTTTTAACTTTTGCCTCAACTCCTAGATTTCCGATTGTGAGCCTTGAATGATGCCCTCCACAATAGTTTTGTCTTCTAGGTTTACCCCCAGTTTGATAATTAATTCTTTGTAGTTTTCATTCAGAAAATGAAGGGATCTATATATTTCCTTCTCTTGCTTTACACTGATAACATTGTTTTCTAAGAGTTTCTCAGTTTTGCTGAAAATCAAGGCACTTTTACTCAAGTCACTATAGAGAATTTCTCTAGCCTACCTGTGCCATGTCTAGTGATAAATATACAGTCCTGAATTGTGACCATGATGGGAGGGAATGTGTTGTAGGATGATATGAAGAGAATTTCATTTTGTTCCTTTCTATTTCCATGGAAGCTAGGAGTCTAGTTTGATAAGGGAATGAGTGTGAAGCTAGCTATTGCAACATTTCTTCTCTGAATCGTTTATTTCTCTCCTCCATCATTCTGTAGGTTTTAACCTCGTACAAAAATTACCTGAATACGAATTCTAAACCACAGAAAATAAACAATGTGAGAGCATAACACATAAAACACATATACACAGAGATTTTCCCCTGGATCCTAAAACTGGGACTACCAGTTTGATTTTTCATTATGTTCCTTTCAATCTTACAATACATATATATACTTATCGAAGCATCCAATACCATGGACCGAAAACCATCGCACCCAAAACCATGTGTGGAAAACCATGCACAAATCCATAGGTAGGTTAGCCCCACCTAATATAGGGTCCAAAAGAAATTTCCCTAGGGCACTACCCCAGACCCCGTAGAGGGGGGCTACATGCCCCCCTCAAACCCCCTCGATAGAGGGGGTTTCCACCCCCACTACACAATCAGCGTAATGAAGGGGGGCTCCGCCGCCCCTCTAACCCCCCAATTAACTAGGTCGGCTAGTCGTAGAAGGAATATAACACAACCCAACATTCTCCCACTTGTTGTTTTCTTTCCACATGAGAGCTTAGGCATTTATCCAACCCTACAACACCCATTATTTCTCTACACCAAGAGAACTTCTCAGAGCTCACAAATTTTGTTAATGCATTTGCAGTATTCTTCAAAGTGTCCACCTTTACTAGCAACACCTTTTTGTCTTCTATCATATCCCTCACAAAGTGATATTGAACATCAATGTGCTTTTTCTTTGAATGGTAAGCAGGGTTCTTTGCCAAGAAAATTGCACTTTGGCTGTCACAGTCTATCCTTATAGCTCCCTCTACCAACCCCATACTTGAACACAATCTCTGCAACCAAATTGCTTCCTTTCTTGCATGAGTGGCCGCCATCCGTAGTTGATAGTGCCACTACAGATTGTTTCTTACTCATCCAACTAACTGCACCTCCAAATAGGTTAAACACATACCCACTTGTATATCTTCTCTGATCCAAATCTCCAGCCTAGTCTACATCAAAAAAGCCATGAATATCCAAAACTCTGTCCAATCCTAGTCTTCCTTAGTAGCACAAACCATAATCCCTAGTGCCATGAAAATACCTGAAAACCCGCTTCAATGTTGTCCAATGCTCCTTCCGTAGTTTTGACATAAACCTTCTCAATAATCGCACTACATGTGCAATGTCTGGTCTAGTACAGACCATCGCATACATCAGGCTACCGACTCCACTTGCATATTGAACACGAGACATGTCCTCTTCCTCTTCTTGTGTCTTGGGACATTGTTCAACAGATAACTTTACACCTATAGGAATAGGAAACTTCACTAATTTACTATCCTACATATTAAACCTTTGCAATATTGTCTCGGCATACTTCCTCTGGTTTAACCAGAGCTTCCTCTTTTCTCGATCTCTTTTAATTTCCATGCCCAAAATATAGTTTGCAGCACCAAGATCTTTCATGTCGAATTTGGAGGACAATTGGGTCTTCAAATCCTGGATAATTCCTTTGTCATTTCCAACCGGCAACATGTCATCCACATACAAGACCAGATAAATAACATGATCACCAATTAATTTAAAATACACATAGTGATCTACTTTGCTTCTGGTGAAGTCAATTCCCCGTATAAATGTATCAAATTTCTAATACCACATCCTTGGTCACTGTTTTAGCCCATACATAGACTTCTTTAACTTGCATACCAGTTCTTTCTTACCCTTCACCACAAAGCCTTCAGGTTGTTTCATGTGGATCTCCTCTTCCAGATCCCCATGGAGAAATGTTGTCTTCACATCCATCTGTTCTACTTCAAAATCAAAAGCAGCAGCAATAGATAAAAGTAATATAATAGAAGCTACCTTGGAAACAAGAGAAAAAGTGTCAACAAAATCAATTCCCAACACCTGGGAATAACCTTTTGCTACCAACCAATCTTTGTATTTCTCCACCTTTCCTTCTATATTTGTCTTCTTCTTGAACACCCATTTGCTGCCAATGGGTTTCCTTCCAGCCGGCAACTCCACTAGATCCCAAGCCTCATTTTTGTTCAAATATTCCATTTCATCAACCATGGCTTCTTCCCATAGTTTTCCATCCTCTAAATCTACTGCTTCCTTCATAGTTCTGGGATCATCATCAGTAATAGATAAAGCAAAATTTGAACAGAAATCAGATGGACTATACCTTTCTAGCTGCCTTCTTTCTCGAACTAATCTTCTCACAACCGGAGTTTGTGGCTCTTCATCTTCTGATTCCTCTTCTGCTGTAGAGTCTAATTCTTCCTCCTTTAGCTCAAACTCTATCTTCTCAAGTTCCTTTAATGGTACTTCATGTTTAATAATATTTTTCACCTCTTTGAACACCATATCTCAGCTATACACAACATTCCTTGTTACCGGGTTCCAAAGCTTATAACCCTTTAAACCATCCTTATACCTAATAAAGATTCACTTTTCATATTTACTATCCAAATTTGTTCTTTTCTCCTTTGGAACATGTACATATGCATCACATCCAAATACCCTCAGATGTGAAAGAGAGGGTTTCTTACCAGTCCATACCTCTTGTGGAGTCTTATCCTCCAATGCTGATGAAGGTGATCTGTTGACCAGGTAACATGTTGTCTCTACCGCCTCTGCCTAGAATTCTTGTCCTAACCTGGCACCACTGAGCATGCTTCTGGCCCTTTCCATCAACATCTTCTTCATTATTTTTGCAACTCCATTTTGCTTAGGTGTGTATGGAGTAGTCTTTTATCATGCTATACCACACTTCTTACAGAATTCTTCAAATTCCTTGCTGCAAAACTCTCCACCGTTATCTGTCCTCAACACCTTTATCTTCTTCTCTATTTGGCTTTCCACCAGAGCCTTAAATTATTTAAACCTATTAAAGACTTCAGATTTCTTCTTGAGGAAATATATCCATGTATTCCTTGAGAAGTCATCTATAAATGATACATAGTACACATACTTACCCAGTGATGGAACCTTCACAGGTCCAAACACATCACTGTGCATAAGCCCTAATATCTATTTCACCCTCTTACCACTAGAGGGGAAACTCACCTGATTCTGCTTTCCATATACAAAATTTTCACAGAAATCAAAATCCAGAGAGCTATTAGTCATACCTTCTACCATACCTTTACCATGAAGTATTTGAAGGCCCTTCTCTCAATAGTCCAAGCCTTTGATGCCATAGCATAGTCTTTTCTCCAGAGGCCACTAGATTTTCTGCTCCACTTTCAGGAACCACAAAACTGTTGCACCCATCAATAACAGTGCTACCTTGCAGCTTGTACAAAGTTCCAATCTGGACTCCCCGCATCAATACCAGTGCTCCCCAAACCATCTTGCAGGTATCTTTCTCGAACACTATTTTTACACCTGCATCACCTAAATTGCTTATAAAAAATAGATTTTTGGCCAATGTAGGAATATGTAGAACACCCGGAAGTGTTCTAATCCTTCCACCTTGCAACTTAAACTTTAGTTTTCCACGACCAATGATTCTAGCCTTCCTATCATCCACCAGTAAGACATCACCACCATCATATTTCTCCTACTCGCAGAACCACTCTCTATGGGGAGTGAAGTGAAAGGGTGCACTTGAGTCAATCAACCATGCCTTATGATCTACATGTGTACTTGAAGAAGCCAAGTACACATCCCCACTTTCATCTAAGGTGGTTTTCGTCTCTACAGAAGGAGCATCATCGGATCCCTTTCCTTTTTTATGAGCTTTAGATTTAAAGTCCCTTTTTTAGTGCCCTTCCTTTCCGCATTTGCAGCACACCACCTTTACAGGTTTTCCTAGATATTTAGATCTCCCTCTAGATTTAGATCTCCCACTCGATGAATTATTTTTGTTTTTGTTCTAGCACCGTCCTTGTACAGACAAGGCATCACCATTCCAAATCTCCATATTTTTCTGTCTCATCTCCTCCGTTAGCAAGGGTGAGACTATTTCATCAAACTGCAAGGCAGTTGCATTTCTACCTATTGCAATGACCAGACTATCCCACGATTCTGGTAGAGAACACAACAAACTGATGCACTTATCTTCATTTGAAATTTTAATATCAACAGATAATAACTGACTTACCATAGTATTAAATGCATTCAGATTCTCTGTCACTGAGTCTCCATCTTTCATCCTTAGGTTATACATCTTTTTCTGTAGGAACAGTTTATTCACTGGAGACTTAGATTGGTACAAAGTTCCTAACTTGTCCCACAAAGCCTTTGTTGTAACTTCCCCTGATACATTCAACAATACTGAATCTGAGACACACAATCTTACTGTGCTCTTTTCCTTCTGATCCAATTTCTTCCATTCTTCATCGGACACTCCCATTGGTTTAGTACCTGGATCTACTGCGATCCACCGATCTTTATCCACCAACAGATCCTCCATCTTGAGTTTCCATAACTCAAAACTCTGACCATTAAATTTCTCGTTCTCTATCTTTCCACTGCTCGCCATCTTCCTTCACCACCAGAATCGATTCCGTAGATCTCCCACTGAACAGGGTCTACCACAGGCCCAAGCGAAACCCCTCAGTAATAAAGGCGTCCCCTTGAAGCCAAAATAGCTTTGATACCAAATGTAGGTTTTAACCCCATACAAAAATTACCTGCATATGAATTCTAAAGCACAGAAAATAAACAATGCGAGATCATAACACATAAAACACATATACATAGAGATTTTCCCCTAGATCCCAAAACTTGGACTACTAGCTTGATTTTTCATTATGTTCCTTTCAATGTTACAGTACAAATATATACATGTCGAAGCATCCAATACCATGGACCAAAAACCATTGCGCCAAAAACCATGTGCAAAAAACCATGCACAAATCCATAGGTAGGTTCCCCCCCTCAAACCCCCTGGACACGAGGGGTTGCCGCCCCCCTTGTGATCCCCCTACTGCGCAATTGGTGCAATGAACGGGGGGCTCCACCTCGCCTATAACCCCCCGGTTAACTAGGTTGGCTATTCGTAGAAATAATATAAGACAACCCAACACATTCATCCATTTTCCCTTTGAGGCCTGTTGTGGATTAAATTCCCAAGGAGCCCAAGATTTCCACCTCTATGGAAGTATATATTGTAATTTCCCGAGAGTCTTCTATGTGTGTTTGGAAGCTTGGCTGGTCCATGTTCCTCTCGGTCAATTAGGTCACAATCGTCTTCACCTGGCTCTTGGATTCTATCATTCTTGCTGGATGGTGCCTCTTCTATTTTTTTATCTCCAACCTCTTCCATGATTCTCTTCTAAGTCTTTTCTTTTGAATTTGGTGTTTCAATCTCCATCTCTATATTAATGGGCCAAGAATCTAAATTAGACTTCCATTCAATTTCATTTCTATACGCATGCACATAAGCATAAGCATTAATAACCTTTCTCCTTTTTGATATAACACCATGAGGATCATAATGCCACACTTCTCCCATTTCAAAATTAATTTCCTTCAACATGTCTTCTACCTGCTAAAAGGATTGTCTAGCATTAAAAATGAAAGGACCTACCCCCCTACCTAACTTAAACATGTAGCCCTTCTTGGCAGGGATGAAGTGGATTTGATCAACATTCAAGCTTTGTCTGATGAATTCTAGGGAAAAATTTCTCATGGGCATGAAAGTAGGTAAGTGGTATGGGGGAAGCTCTAACCCATAAACCCTAATCTCAGTGTATTCCTCAAACAAGTACCAATCGCCCATCGTGTTATCTTTATTGAGATGCAAGATTTCTTTTTTCTTGGGAAATATCTTAGGATGGGGAAGATTATTTATAATCATGTAGGAAATGGCCATATAAGTGGAAATGAACTAGGAGAAACCCTCATTATTTTCCTTTTTCTTTAGGGAACTATCCCAATCAAATACATGCTTTCTCTGCTTGTGAGAATCTATAATACTTAGGCCCAAGTATTCAAATTTATCTATATGAGTGTACAAAAAAAGATAGACCAACATGGAATAATATCTAAAGTAAGAAGTAACAGGAAAATGGTTGAACTAGAATTTTATGGATTCTTCCAGAAATGAGGGTATGTCAAAGACAATATTTGGTTGCATCATTGTGTGCAGGAAACCTATGGCAGCTTTGGTAACATTAGCAGTTTCTTCTTCTCCAAAAATAAAGAAATAAAAATTAGAATGGGCTAGACTACTTCTGAAAACATGGAAACATGGAATTTGTCAGCAATGGGGAGGGTTTATTGCCAAGTTCTAGAATTAGCTGGAGGAAAGTTTGTTGTTCTCCAGATGAGAGTCCATTATAAACATCGAAAAGAGTAGCTTTAGTGAACCTCTCAGGTTGGCGAGATTTTGGGTACATGAGGGCATTTTAAATCAATTTGCACAACCTCCAAAATTTTCTCTCCAGTTGAGGATACAAAACAATTATTTTATTTAATCTAGGAAGCAGCAAGCCAGGAAACAAATTCGGGAAAATGGTAAACTGTGGGAGAAATTTGGTGATATAACCCTGAGTCTATGACTTGAAACGGGTCTTCAATTTTCAAGTAATAGTCATACAGGTCGAAACGTAGGCCTGACATGTGGTAAGTGCAGAATGGGTCAATGATTTAAGCTTTTGTGTCCATAAAAGGCTCGGAATGACTAAAGGGTTTCTTATCTTGGGATTTGGGGGTTTTGGGTGTTGGCTTCTTATTTTTTATCATAAAGGAAATTATTGAATGGTCAGGGATTATTTCTTACCTAGTGGCCGAAAGAAATTGGGAGTATTAGCGCTAGAGATTCTTTGCACTCGCTGACAACTGAATGAGGTCGAACACAGTAGGAGCGATAGAGGAACATCATTGGAATGATAAGATGAGCTATGAGCTAACTGAGTACCGAGACAAGAAAATAATTATGTCCAAAATTTTCCAGTGAAAATGGGATCTCTGTCACTTACAATAATCTTTGGGTTTCCATGTAGCTTTTGAATTGTTTCCATAAATGCAGTAGAAATTGTACTGGTTTTAAATGGATGTGATAATGCACAAAAGTGTGCATACTTGGCAAGTCTGTCAACTACCACCATGATGACAATCTTTCCTTCGGACTTGGGTAAACCTGTGGTAAAATCCATTGAAACCTCCTCCCAACATTGGCTTGGAATGGATAAAGGTTGTAATAAACCTGGGGTCTTAATTGTTTCAACTTTATTTTGTTGGTAAACCAAACATTCCGCCAAAAACTTTTGAATATCTGATTTAAGGCCTTCCCAAAAAAATTCCTTCTTAACCCTATGGTAAGCTTTTAAAAATCTTGAGTGCCCTCCTAAGGGAGAAGTGTGAAATTCCATAAGAATCTTTTGTTTGAGTTGGGAATTATTACATAGATATAAGCGATCTTTGTACCATAATGAATCGTCTTTCTAGCTAAATGTATCAGATGTACTGGGATCTTGTTGTAGCTTTCGAATGAGTGCCCACACTTCTTCGTCATTCTTCCATTCCTCCCTTGCTTCGTTTATCCAATCTGGTTGGATAATAGAAATGGCGCACAACAATGCTTCCACATCCTCATCCTTTCTTGAGAGTGCATCTGCCATAACATTTTGCTTCCCTTTTTTGTAGATCATTTCAAAGTCATAACCAAACATATTTGTGACCCATTTTTGTTGTTCTTCAGATGATAATCTTTGTTCTAAAAAGTATTGAAGACTATCATGATCCATTTTTACCTTGAAGTATCTTCCCATTAGGTAGTGTCGCCATTTCTTAAGTGCATGTAGTATTTCCAACATTTCCTTCTCATAAATAGCTTTGTGTAAATACTTTCCTTTGATTGGATGAAGTTCGAAAGAAATGGGTCTTTCTTCTTACATTAAAAAAACACCAATTCCATTGATAGTGGTGCCTCTTTGATCCCGAACTTCTGGCAGTGTGGTCGGTGACAACTTCAACTGCCACTTAGCTATTTGCATTCGAAAATCAAAAGTCACCTTATCGATTTTCTCCTTTGACGCATGCACTACAGCAACCAATTTCCTCACTTTGGCTGAGGCCTCTGCATCCTCTGGAATATTTAGCTTAGGCACTGACATGCAGGCCTACTCAATTGTTGTTACCAGGTTCTAGCATTGTGTCTGCAATTCCTCCTTTTCCTTCAGCCCCTCGTTTTTTTTGCAAACAACTACTCATTGCTGACATTAAACTCACTGACGATAGTGAGCACATGATGTTCTATGATCTCCAACTCATCTAAGACCCCCTAATGCAATGCATGAAGGGTTTGGAGTGGCAATGTGACAAGGTTTAGTCCCATATCCTTCATTGTGTTGAGCACATCACAATCCTCATCTAATTCGACACGGACTGACCCTTATGGAAAAGGAAAGACTCTGAGATCCAAAGTCCTTTCAATATTTGTTACTATGCTACTTCCCTACATCAGGCTCGCTTGCGCACCACTCACCTTCTTAAAATACACCTGAATCTTGTTTGCCTGGATTTAGAGCTCATGCAGATCCTTCTAGATGCTCCCTAGCGTCTGCATGTATTGTTACTCAAATTGTTGCAGCACCTTCTTCATTCTGTCCCGTATCTTGTCCCCAATATCATCAAGATCACCCTCTGTCAGTACCATGGGATCAATATGTGTATGCTTATCATACTTGTGTTTCTTTCATTGTCTACCATTCTGTTCCTACCCATGCCTGTTCAGGATGAAAGGAGTTTTTTGCTCCTCACCGCCGCCTCCTCGTTGCTCTCATAGATCTTGCTCATCAGTGTGATGTGACGTAGATTTCTCACTCTCCTTAGCATCCTTTCGTTCTCTCTCTACCCACTCTTTAGCAGCATGCTCTTCCTCCAGATGGGCCTTCTCTGTAGTTGCCTTGGCAGCCTCCTTCTTCTTCGCTCGGCCACATTGCACGGAGCTTTTTGAGTGACATACTTCCTCTTTTGCACACAGATATTTTTGCACCTTTGTTGGTTCCTACCTTATTGTAGCAGCTACAACCACCCTCCAAAATTTTTCCTTAGCTTCATTTTGGAGCCTCCCTACTGATCATCCTCACCAACATGTCTTGCAATATCAAGTACATGAGATTTAGTGGTTTTCTAGCAGCTTTCCATCCTATGCAAAATAGCTTGCTTCACTCCCCTCACAATTTGTTTCTTCATACTTGTTCCAGCTGCTAGCTGAGTAGCTCCCTCAAGAAATTGCGCAATTCTGGAGGGAAACTAGCCTTCCCTCTAGAAATTGTGAAATCTAGCTGGTAGCTTGTTGGGCTCAAAAGCTGCACAATCCTGTCAGATAACATTCCTAGTGAAAGTTATGTATCTGGCCCAGCAGGACTGCTTAGCCAAGAAATTGTGCAATTCTGGGTAGCAGTTAGCTACTCCTCCCATAAATTATGCAATCCCTCTGGACAACCAGCCTAACTTCCTCTAATAAATTGCGCAAATTTCTCCCTCAGGCAAGCAGGCTGTTGCATGTGCCCTCGGGTTGACCGATTCCACCTGGGACTAAGAAAACTTGACTTGCATGCATGGGTTTCTTTTCCTGAAATAGTAAAAAGAAACATGGAAAAAGCATCCCTAGATTTTAGGGACCTATTTCTAGCCGTTGGAGGTTACATGCAAAGATCGTTTTAGAAACTTTCCTCCAAGTGTCGCTTTTTCCTAGACTTGTGGCATGCGCGTCATGAGCCTCAAAATTAATTATATTACACTTTAGAGCTCATTCTTCACATCGATCTTAGAGCTCTAACATCCCATAGTACATCCAGGAGTCTTTGACACATCCAGCTTAGCTATTTACAGGTAAATTCGCTTAACTTGTCTTTTGTAGCATTTCTGTCGCTTTTTGTGTTTTGGCTTGAGTGATGTCTACTTGATTTTAGTGAACACTTGTTGTCATTTACATGCCTATTAGTTTGTACTAGCACCGTTTCAGTTTTCATTAGCATCTCATTGTTGTAGCATGCATGACACTGTTTTGCACGAACAAATGTTGATTCGACAACTTGCCTCACACACATGCATGTTGTTCCATTTTTTGAATCTTATATTCATTGTTTGCATGCATTATCATTCACCTCTGCTTACACTTAGTGTCATCATGCATTCACATCTTCATTTCCTTTAAGTTTCCGGTCGGCAGGTCTGGGAAACTCTGGCCCAAACTCTGCCTCACCAAGACAGTATTGTGCAATTTTGAGAGGGAAGGATCTAACTTCCTCGCATAAAATGTGCTTTTCTATCCAATGACTATCCTCCATTCTTGCCTTGTGCAATTCTGAAAGGCAGTGATTGCTGGCCTAGAAAATTGCGCAATGTAGTCCCTGGGCCTGCATCACTTGCCAGATGGAATTGCGCATTGCGCAATCCCAACACTCAGCAGGCCAGCTTGGATTGTGCATTGCACAATTCCAATAGCCATCTAACCTCCCATAAGCTTGGACTTCCTTTTGCACAGTTTCGACAGCCAGTCTCCTGGCCTCCCAGTGAAAATTGTGCAATCCTTGCTAGTCAATCCCCAGGTTTGTAGCATGTCATCCCTCAAGTTTGCTTTGGTTTTAGCTGACAAATTTCTTGCCATGAATGTTTCCATGTCTCTAGATATATCAGGTGTTCGTCCATCACTCAGTAGTTTAGGATCAGTGGTCTCAAAGAGAGCAGGATCAAAGGACACCGACGAAAGCGCAACTGGAGCAACAGTTGAGCGAGTGTGTACAAGTTTACCGATCTATGAAGACACCAAGCTGATTGTAGACAAAGAAATCAAGCTAAAATGGCAAGAGGTCAGTGATGCATTCTCAAGCGAATTTGGGGAAGATCTCGAAGACCATCAAGTCTATGTGAACATTCACAAGTTCATCTTGTACCAGATTGCATGCAGGTATCCTGCATTCTCATGCGCGGACATGATACATTGGATCGTCTCGCACATTGATCCAGAGATGATGACATTGAGTAGTGTCAGCGGGATGAAGATTTCTACCTTTAGGGTACATGATTATCAACAGTTGTATCATTTTTCTAAGCTAATGATCACCATGGAGACACCTTTCATCCTACTTAGTAGCAAATGCTAACTCTAGGGATATCTTGAAGAATGGCACCCAACTAGATCTAAAATATGAAGATATTGTGGAAGGCATATCAATACTTGGTCATCTTTGCATGTCACTTGTATGGCCAAGAGAGCACCGAGACCATCCCGCAAAGTTGGGTGATTGCGTTGGACCAACTAGCCAGTGAAGGCAAAGCATGCAACTAGTCCGACATGTTGGCTCACAGGCTGAAGGAATAGGTAACAGGAGCTCAAAAACTGCCCAAAGGTCAACAAGCTGAAATTAGCAATTCCCGGGCATGAAGTGGGCATGAACATTGGTAGAAACCTCTGTGAACACTTATTGTGATTTTTTTTCCAAATGTAGCTTCAGAGGACTTATCACACAGCTGTCAGATCATTTTGTCACCCTGGTGTACAAGATGATATCTGAGCAGGATCCATCTTACATGTCGAAGGAAACAATGGAGGCACTGATAAATATTGCAGATTGGTATGCCTGACCATTTGGCACCTTCATACGGATGTACAATGTGGAGAAACCTCTGCATGTTTTGCCAAAGTTTTCCACGGACAAGCTCATCATGCAGGAAGTATCATATCACATCTCGAAAGGACTGTCAGCTAGTTTGCACTAGAAGAAGAAGGCACCTTGTCCTACTCTTCCATTGAAAATCAGATTGTATGAGATATGAAACCTCAAGCATGCAAATGTCGAAATAGAGGAGATCAAGAAATATCCTTTCGACATCCAAAGCTTCAATCTGTATGACCAGCATTTTATTGTGAAAGATCATTGCGCGAGAGTACAGTTTCACTAGATCCATAGGGCATGTCATTGGGTAGAGGAAGACCCATGGAGATATTGTTAGAGTTTCTCTAGGCCCAATGAACTGGTCGGAATCACTGTGGAATGGTTAACAAAGCAGCATGAAGCAACATCCATGAGAGCACCAGCAACAATAGAGGTAAACATACAGGTGCGAAACAAAGACAAGATAAAGATTGTCGGCAACGTGGAGGAAAAACAAAGCTGCAAGTTTAGAGTAGACCCACTTATACAGAAAGAAGCTTTGGCAATAGAGGAAAAGAGGCAACATTACGACAAGAGGAATGCGCAAAGGAAGAGAGAGAAATGAAGAATGGAGGAAACAGAGAAGGAGTTGCATGAGTTGAAGGAGAAACTCTGGAAGGAACGGGAGCTGCACAGATAGGAGAAGGAAGCGCAACAGGAACAAGATTAGGAGGGGGTGCAACATGTACAGACAGATGAAACTACACCCATACAGGTAGTAGACTCATCATAACAATTGGGACCAAGCAGATAGGGTGACTAGTCACAGGAGCAAGAGTTCGCTCAAGAGATAGAACAATCACTTAAACAGATGGATATGGATATGGGGCAGCAAGAGTTAGAGCAAGACATTGACCTCATGCCTTACCACCAAGAGGTTGACCTACCAGTGTCACCAGATACGCAAGTCAATCAGCAAGTCCCAAGTGACCAAGGAGACATTGAGATCCTTGGAGACAATCTCGAAGGATAGATGCACAACAGATCATTAGACGAGTCACAACATAGAGTTTTGCAATCTCACCGAGTGTCTACTCTGGATGACAACACATCTCCTGTGTAGTTTGAGGGACGAGTGATTGTATATGACGTGTGCAAGCATCCAACGGCATCGGTCGAAGCTACCAGAGCATATGTCAAAGCCACTAGCTTGAGTGTTCACTTCTTGATAGATGATAATGAGCAAATGGCTAAGGAGTTACAAACGGCCAAGCAAGGAGTAGAATTGGTTACAGCATCCGTTGGAGCGGAGTTGAAGAAGGCAATACTCGATGAAGTACTGTCCCTTGAGGCAGTCATGTGGGAATTTTATTCCAAGTTTGGTACCATGCATAAGGTAGTTTTCCATCTCAACGGTTGGTAACAACGATTTTCTAGGAGAGAACGTATCTTGTCAAACATGCATGTTGTTGTTGACTACATGCAAACATGGACAATGAGATACAAGGGAGCCTCGTTACACTTGCCCAAGATGATGAAGCCCAGAGTGGTCGAGCTGAAGGCATGCATCCAGAGTCAGATCTGGAACTATGAAGATCTCCCGCAACTCATCACTAGTTTGTAGGCTTCCCATGCACAGGTATTCAAGAGTATGGATGTTGTTGTGCATGCACATGCGATCCCATCTATTGGGACACTCATCAAGGCAAAGGCAAAGGCACAAGTCTGACTGGAGCTTGACTCGTACTTTGATGAGTTGATGTGCATAGCCACCAATGCAGACTTGGTGATCAGTATAGACACCATGCATTAGTATGTCATTGGTCCGGCCGCACTCAAGACAATGATGTGCATGCTATTAGACGCGTTGGACAAGAGGAGCTAGAACAGTGTACCCAGATTCTACAAAGGCAAGAGCTCAGTTCTAGAAATATGTCACCATAAACTACACGGGCACCATCGCAGACTACTAAGATTGGCATCAGTTCACTACTATCGACCACCGTGAGGATGTCGAAGAGATGGTCTTCCCACAATTGTCTGAGTCATAGTGATGTCTTACATGGCCTGCTAAAGCCTATTTTGTCTCACATGGGTAAATGTGTAAATTGTATGTAATGTCTTGTCAAGTGGAATTTCAAGCGTCAATAGTTGGGTGTAACAGTCATAGAGTAGATGAAGAGTCATGAGGGTAGATGAACTATCACAAAGGGGAATGTCAAGGGCCACCCCACTCTTTACTATATATAGTCCCTCATAACTCATTGGAGAGGCTTTTGTTCATCCAAGCTTCCGATAGGAGTATCTTAGAGAAATCTTGGAGAGTATTGTAACGAGCCGTGGCTTCTCCACTGTGCAGAGCTAGTATATCTCTTTGGAGAAGCAAGCAACAGTGACTGTAATGTTCCATTTTCAGAACTAGTGGTTGGTCATGGTTTTATTGTATGACTAGAACTTTCACTTCTTAATATGACAGAGTGAACACGTTTCATGCATATGTCATATTGTATTTCAGCTATCTTGTTTACTCTAAATGATGTATGTATATATTTTCTTACACAAGCATGCGTAGCTATTTTCTCTATATGTATGTATGAATCTTACTGAAATGTGTTGTTGGTTTAACCATCACTTTGGATTTCTAGGTTACTTTCATTCCATGTTGTGATGCATCTTTTCTCGTGGGTGATGAGCCCCAATTTTTGGTACAATTTGGGCTCATTTGGCATACTTGCTCTGCTCAAACCATTCATTTTTTATTGCTTATGCATTCATTTCTTGGTTTATTCGTGTTGTTTGTAGGAAGAAGGGTAGGCATTCTATCTACGTGACTAATGCATGATGCTTTCAGGTTTTTGGCATTAAAAGGGAGAAAAGACCACGAGAAAGGAGACAAGGAGACAATGAGGTGGCACTGCTAGTTTTTAGGAGAGGATGTCCACGGTCTTGGGGACCTTCCTCGTGATTCCCACCATAGCTCCGAGCTCCAATCGATCTCCCCACCGAGCTTAGAAGCAGCCAACTGTTCTACAGGAACAGCAGTTATAACTGTTCTACAGGAACAGCAGTTATAACTGCCCTACAGGATCAGTAGTTTAACCTTCAGTTGGATAGCCGAGCTCCACAAATCAAGGACACCTGTTGGATGATCATTTTTCATAAATACTGAGGCTGTAGCCTTGGATAGAAGCTTTTTTGAACTTTCGTATTACTCTTGTAATTGGGAAGTACGAGCTACAGCTCGGTTTGTTGTTCCTTTTGTAAGCCGATTTTGGCATGTCATCAGACTTTCGTTTATGAATAAAGGCAGGCAGATTTTGATCTCATTCTGAGTTTCTAAGGGAGCTATAGCTCTCAGGTTAGGGCCCAACCTGAGAGCAATAGATCTCCTCAGTATTGTAATGTTGTTGCATTTCGTTCCAGCACTTTGAGTTTTTACTTTAACATGCAATTCGAATTTACAGTTTGTTAATTTAGTCTTTTTCATGAGCTTAGATAGGATTAGTTTATGGTAAATTTGTTTCAGTTGCTTAGATTCGATAGGAGGATAGTCGTAAATTATTGGAGCTCCAGCAAAAGGTTGTTAAGGCTCACTGCCATCTCTCTTAGGGATTGGGGTGCAGCCCATAACCAACCACCAAAAATAAACGCAGTTCTTCTCACTTCCATGCAAGCCGCAGCATAGACATTTTCGTTGAAGATCCATCCATGCACTGTTGACATCGAACCATACTTCTACATTTCACTTCCATGCACGAGTTTCATTTCTTGGTTTTCCATTGTTGTTCATAGGTTTCATAGCACAGTTATCATAGGTTAATGAATTTCTTGTTTTTGGGTGCATAAGTCATTTGTTTCATTTACGCTGCTCCTTATCATTCCACTTCCTTCTTCTTCTTCTTGATCTCTCCTCAATCCACCTACTCAGCCTCTGTCCAACTCATCTACCCTCCAACTCATCCATTAATCACTTAGCTCCATTTACTTACACTTTCGTTGATCCCATCCTTCCAACCATCAACCCACTAGATGCACTCTTCCTCCATTTGATTTCTCTGCTCCAGAGCCATCACCAGCTCCATCTCCATCTCACCTATCCTCCCACACCACTCCAACACTTCACCATCCCCCAAAACTTCCACGGCCAAACATCCTGTAGAATTGCACAGACTTCCTGTAGAAACCACTGAGTTTCCTGTAGGATCCCCTGCAGACTTCCTGTAGAAGCCTGCAAACTCGGTTGCTGAGCATCCGAACGTGGTAGACTTCTGTGGATCGATGCTAGAGACCCTCTGGGACCTCCCCTAGCCATCCTGACCTCGCCCATGCTTTCCTTCCATTCCAACTGCTCCTGCACAACCAAACCCTAATCCAAAGCATCATCACAATAAATCCAACCACTTAATGAAAAAATACAAAAACATGTCTTTCCAGATGCAAGTAGCCTAGATGCATGTATTTCAGTTCACAGCAAGTAATGGCATTAGTGGTAGTAGTTTCATTCATAGTTTTGCAAAGTTAGGGTCTAGCTAGGCAAATTACGGTTTACTAGGGTTTTCATGCTTTGTTGATTTCAGTTCCTTTCTGCAACTAGATTAGTCCTCTTTCAGTTAGCTTTCGTCCATCATTCATAAAGCTTCTTCTGTGAGCCTATAGAAGTTGGCTTGAGCCCTAGCGGACTTGTGCCAGCTGACCAAGTGACAGCTGCGACAAGAGCTAGTACTTGTGCATACAGCACCGTCGCTTCCAAGTTTGTACGAACTACCGGGTTGATAAAATTAGAGATAGGAAGCTCCAGGAGTTGTAGCATTATTGCTACAATACTAGAGCCCACCATCTTTTTTGCGCCGTTGCCGGGGAAGCGTCAGAGTATTAGTAATTGTTGCTTTTCTTCTATTTTCTTGCTCTTGCCTTCTGCTAAGTAGTTTGCTTCATTTCCATTCTGCAAAAGTAGCATAGACATTTCCTGCTTTCATAGATTAGCATTTCCTGCTTTCATAGATTAGCATTTCCTGCTTTCCTAGATTAGCATTTCCTTTCTGCAAGCGTAGACTAGCATTTCCATTCTTGCAATTTCCTTTGAGCAAAGTAGATTAGTTCTTTCCTGCTTTCAGTTTAATTTTGCATCTTTCATAGTTAGTTGTAGATCAATCTGTCTCAGTTTTGCAGGTACCAAAAGAAAAGCAAAGCAAAAGCAATCAAAAGAAAAAGAAAGTCTTTTTCATGCCTCGTAGGAACCGAGATAGATCAGGCAAATTCCTACCAAACACCCCCACCACATCACTGAGTCACCCTTCTCTCTTCTTTGGTGACAGTGACCCAGAAGAACCTATAGGTGAACATCCTGAGATATCCAAAGACCCTATAGTAGAAGAAGAGTTAGAGACCACTCCATCTGAAGCTATGGCTGACAATAGAAGAGAAGATGAGAGAATAGAAGGTGCCTTCCCCATCCGAGAGACCAATGGAGAGATGAAAAAGAAGAACATTAGCCCCTCCGCCTTACCTCACTTCCATGGGCTGACCACTGAAGATCTAGATACCTTCCTGTTTGAGTTTGTTGTCCTTTGTAGAACCTATGACTATACTGAAGACGAGCAAAAGTTGAAACTTTTCCCTTCCACTCTTAAGGATGCAACACTACGCTAGTTCATGGGCTTATCTGGGAATAGTATCACTACTTGGGCTCAGATGCAGCAAGCTTTCAATACCAAGTACCGGGATTACTGTAGGTCCAAGGAAACAAAGGGGGAAATCTTTCGGATGTCCATGGGAAATGATGAGTCCTTAGAGGATTATGAGGAGAGGTTCCAACTAAGCTATAAGCGGGCCAGGTGCACACTTGACCCTGAATCCCTCAAGTTGGTCCTGCTCCGAGGAGTCCCTGAAGACCTCTTAGATACCCTTCACATGTTAGCTGGGGGGGACATTTACCAACTGCCTTATGAGGACATCAAGACTGTGTTTAGAAACCACTCCACGGCAGCTCGGAAACGAGGTAGAGGAAACCACCTCTCAACTAGTGTCCCTTTCTCCAAACATGAGTTTGCAAATCAATTAGAATATCTTAAGAGTGAGGTGAGACAAACCATTGCCATGCAGCTTGACACATTCAGGATGCAGCAAAAGAAAGAAGAGGCTGAGAGAGCCTTGGCTGTCTTCTGCCCCAAGTGCACAAGGAGGCACCCTAAGAAGGAATGTCCATTGCATTCGGTTGAAGTGTGTTTCGTTTGTGAGGAGGACCATCCCACAAATCAGTGTCCAACCTTACCTGGGTTTAAAGCCATGTACCAAGGGACAGAAGCTCCCACAGAGCCTCTCTATTACCTCAACCAAAGGAGGCCACAGGGATCTAGACCTTATCAGCAGGGGATGCAAGGGGCATCCCAAGCTTATTACAGCCCCAACCAATCGACTCCTATGCCTTCCTGGGGTCCCCCTGCTCATCCTTCATGGTCCATGCCTCCTCCATGGTCTTATCCACCTCAGTACCCCACTCAACCTACTTCTCATTCATATCACTCACATGCCTAGCCACAACCTCAATGGAATCCACCTCAGTCGGGGTGGAGGCCCCAATACAACACTCCTCCTGCCATCTTGCCTCCACCACTAGTTCAACCTCAGCCATTACCTCCTACTCCTCCAAGGCAGCCTCAAATGCCTGCTCAACCGAACCCGAACCCCAACAATAGATAGGCCCAGCAGGTATACACTGGGGAAACCTCATGCCCTACCTATGCCGTGGAGATCCAGGAGATCAATCTTCGATCTGGAAAGACTCTACCAGATCGCCAACCTCCTCCCCCAGAGGATGAGGAAGATAAACAGGAAAGTGAACCAAAGACTATTCCACCCTTTCCTGAGAGACTAACAGCCACCACACAACCCAACCCAGAGGAGGATGAGCTTCTGGGTGAGCTCAAGCAGTTGTGTGTAAAAATACCACTTCTCCAAGCCATCAAGGATGTGCCAATATACAACAAGCTGGTTAAGGAGAAGTGTTTCAAACACCCAGGCAGACGGAAGAAAGATGCCTCAACTATCAATGTCATAGGACAACTGTCTGACCTTATGTTAGGACAAGTCATCTGCCCAAAGTACCTAGATCCTGGAAGTCCTGTAGTAGATGTTCACATCAATGGCACCATTATACCTCACACCTTGATCGATCTGGGGGCTGCCATTAATGTGATGACCAGGGATACCATGCTTAAGCTTAATCTTCGGGGTTCCTTGAGGAAGACCTCGACAGTACTGCAATTAGCAGATCGCTCCACCGTGACTCCCGAAGGGATTGTGGAGGATGTCTTGGTCTCTATTGACTCTTGGGAATACCCTGCAGACTTCCTGGTTCTGCAACCAAAGGCCAAGCTTATTGGATATCCTCTCATTTTGGGAAGACCTTGGTTAGCTACTGCAGATGCTTACATAAGTTGTCGTGCAGGAAACATGACCATCAAAAATGGTCCCATGTCCAAGCAGCTAGTCCTATACCCTCCTACCCAACCCTCCTTAGAGCATGACTTACCACTCTGGTTGGAAGAAGGAGAGGAAGACGAGGTGTACTCAACACCTCTGTGCACCTTAGATACCACTAGAAGAGACCCCCCAACCGAGGATGACTTGATCGAGACCTTGATCCAGAATCCACCTTCCAGTGCACTACCCTTAGAGAAATTGGTGGAGGATGCCCAAGCTAGCACCCTAGTGGATCTGTGTACAACCAACCCTGTTACTCCCAGAGTCAAGAATGTGGAGTTCGGCCCTGAGAAAGCATTGAAGATCAGCTCCTCCCTATCTCCTTCCCAGGAAAAGGAGCTGTGTAGTCTGTTGGCCAATCACCTAGATGCTTTTGCTTGGAGCTATAAGGAAATGAAAGGAGTCCATCCTTCGGTCTGTACCCATCATATATACATAAAAGAGGATTGTAAACTGGTTAGGCAACCTCAGAGGAGAATGAATCTAGCCCTTGAGGACATTTTCAAGGAAGAATTGCAAAAACTGTTGGATGCCGAATTCATCTACCCCATCTCAGATAGTGAATGGGTGTCCCCTCTAGTGTTGGTTCCCAAGAAAAATGGGAAATGGAGAATCTGTGTGGACTACCGAGAACTGAACAAAGCTACCAAGAAGGACCATTTCCCTCTACCTTTCATAGATCAAGTGTTGGATGGACTGGCAGGAAAGAAGTTCTTCTCTTTCCTGGATGGGTTTAGCAGGTACAACCAAATCCAAATCAGCCCGGAAGACCAAGATAAGACCACCTTCACTTGTCCTTGGGGTACCTTTGCTTATCGAGTCCTTCCCTTTGGACTATGCAATGCTCCTGCTACCTTTCAGAGAGCTGTCCTGAGCATCTTCTCGGAGCTGGTCCATGATGCAGTAGAAATCTATATGGATGACTTTACTCCTTATGGGGCCAACTTCCAGGAAGCATTGTCCAACCTAGGAAAAGTCCTAACCAAATGCACCGAGATGAACTTGTCCCTTAGTCTTGAAAAATGTGAATTCCTAATGACTGAAGGGACCGTGCTAGGCCATACCATTTCTTGCCAAGGATTGCAGGTGGATCCTAACAAAATTGCTCTCATCAAGAGGGTTCCACCTCCTCAAAAGGTCAGGGATGTCCGGAGTTTCTTGGGATTAGCAGGATACTACCGGAGATTCATTAAAGATTTCAGCAAGCTAGCCTCACCATTGTTTGGCCTGTTGGCAAAAGATGTGGAGTTTAATTGGACTGACGATTGTCAGAGGGCTTTAAATGAATTAAAGGACAAGTTGGTGTCAGCCCCAATCCTGAGAGGTCCAAACTGGGCCCTACCTTTCCACATCCACACTGATGCCTCGAACAAAGCCATAGGTGCAGCTTTAGGACAAGTTGAGCAGAAACTTCCATATGCCATTTACTTTGTTAGCAAAAACTTGTCCAAAGCTGAGCTGAATTACACTGTAACCGAGAAAGAATTCTTGGTTGTGGTCCATGCATTGAACAAGTTCCGACATTATATTACTGGTTACCAGACCTTTGTACATACTAACCATGTTGCTATTAGATATTTAATGAATAAACCAGATGTGAATGCTCGTATTATTAGATGGTTACTTTTATTGCAGCAGTTTGATTTGACCATTGTTGACAAACCAGGTAGAGAAAATGTTGTTGCTGACTTTTTATCTAGATTGGATTTGTCTGCAGATGAGGATGGAACAGTGGACGACCAGATGCCTGATGAACATCTGTTTGCTATTTCAGTACTCTCTCCATGGTTTGCTGATATAGCAAACTATCTTGTTTCAGCACAGTTCCCTCCACACCTATCTTCCAGAGAGAAGAGCAGAATCATCAGAAAAAGTGCCTCATTTACTTGGATCGGGGGCAATCTGTTCAAGCTTGGCCCCGATCAGATCTTAAGGCGTTCTGTAAGGGAGGAGGAAGTCTTTGATATCCTCCTCACTTTTCATGATGGGCCTTGTGGAGGACATTTTGCAGCAAAGAGAACTGCCTTCAAGATCTTGCAGGTAGGCTACTATTGGCCCACACTTCATCAAGATGTCAAAAGATATGTCAGTCAGTGTGACCAATGCCAAAGAATGGGGAAACCGACCCAAAGGGATGAGATGCTTCTCCAACCTCAAGTGACTCTTAAGCCATTTGAGAAGTGGGGCATGGACTTTGTGGGCCCAATCAACCCCTCTTCGAGGCAAAGGACTTACATCATTGTGTGTACTGACTATTTGACAAAGTGGGCCGAGACCAAAGCAATCAAAGCAGCAACAGAAGAAAAGGTGGCCGAGTTCCTAAGAGAAAACATCTTCTATAAGTTTGGCTATCCAAGAGAGCTGGTCACTGATCAAGGGAGCCAGTTCACCTCCAACCTGGTTGAAGATCTCCTGGCTCATCACAAGATCAAGCATATGACTTCCACCCCTTATCACCCTCAAGCAAATGGGCAGGTGGAAGTCACCAATAGAGCACTAGAAGGGATCTTGACTAAAGTGGTGAGCAGCAGCAGAAAGGACTGGGCAGATCGCCTGGTTGAAGCCACATGGGCTTACAACACCACTTGGAAGACCACCACCGGCTTCACACCGTATGAGCTGGTCTATGGGAAGAAAGCTTTGCTGTCCATTGAGTTTGAGTACAACACATTAAGGATGGCAGCTCAGCTGGACCTAGATCTCAGCCATGCACAACAAGAAAGGCTACTGCAGCTGAATGGCCTAGATGAGCATCGAATGCAAGCCCTCATTCACTCAGAAGTGGTTCAACTTCATAGAAAGGTGTGGCATGACCAACATCTCCATGACAAGCAATTTCAGCCGGGAGATTGGGCTTTGTTGTATGACTCTAGATACAAAGATTTCAAGGGGAAGCTGAGAACCAGATGGCTAGGACCATATGCAGTGGAGAAATGCCATGACAATGGATCTGTCCTCATTCGAACCATTGATGAGGAAGCCATTCCCATGCTTGTCAATGGGCATCGTTTGAAGATCTACAGGATACCTCTCTCAAGACAAGAGTTCATCAAAACTATAGAGAAATCTGTATTGGTCATAGAGAAGGGTTCTGCCTCTGCCTCTGGCATACCCTGAAGAAAAAAGAGAAAAAAAAGAAAAAAAAAAAGAAAAAAAAAGAAAAAAAAAAAAAAAAAATAAAAATAAATAAAGATCCTTGGGTGAAAACCTCTCTGAGGCGCCCAAGGCAGGTAGTAGGGGTGAAAACCTCATTGAGGCGCCCCTATTGTCTTTCAAAAAAAAAAAGAAAAAAAGAGAAAAGGTGAAAAGATCCTTGAGTGAAAACCTCTCTGAGGCGCTCAGGGCAGATGACACGGGTGAAAACCTCTTTGAGGCGCCCCTGTTATCTTTCAAAAAAAAAAAAAAAAAAATGAAAAAACAATAAGCAAAATATGGTAAAATTGCATGCAGGTTGCAGATGTTCTATGGAGGAGAGGAAGCCTTCAACTCAAAGCCAAGGGTCCTTCCCATGCTGTCAAGGAACCTCACCAGCACCTCCTCTAAGGGTACCCATGTTTTTTTCAAGGTATGTGCAATTTTATCATGGTTTGAATCTTCTACAGGAAGATGCTGTCTTTCTACAGGAAGATGCAGTCTTTCTACAGGAAGACGCGGATTTTCTACAGGAAAGTACAGACTTTCTACAGGAAGGCCGAACTTTCTACAGGAAGCTCTGTGTTCTACAGGAAACTTCCTGTAGGAGTTTTGGATGGCCAGAATTCATCTTAAAAGGAGAATTAGTGACTATGGATTGGTTTGGATGCATGCAAGCCTCTGTTGGCACCCTTGCACATTGCTGTCACCTTGCTCCACCATCCTTGTCGACATGCGACCAAGTTCCCTGCACAAACAAAGAAGATCGATGAGTTCTCGCGGGAAAAGCCATTTTCAAAGTTAAACAAATGCTGGGATCTCATACCGCAGGCATCAAGAGCTCCGGGAACGTGACTGAAAGGCCAGCACCTCCGTCGTGTAGCATGCACCCAAGGAGAAAGGACTGTTATGAGACACCTCGCGGGAATCCTGTAACAGTTCAACCTGCTCGGGTGGATACCATTCACAGCACCGCCATCTGAAATAAAACGCGGGCGCATGCAAGCAAAACATCCACTCCATCGTTGGCAGCCTATAACCACGAGCCTCCGGGTCTGTGTAAGTCGCATGTAGCAGGTAGATCTACTCACCATCGTCCAAGAACTGGAAAAATCGTGTGCAGCCACGCAGGTAAGTGTCTCAACCCTTCCTTCCATCAAATCGCATGAATTTTACTTTGAAATAGTTTGCATAGCGTAAAATTGAATGGTTGAGCGGCTGTATGGCCAGTCGACTGGCCACGTCGGCTAGTTAAAGTGTAATTGGATGTTTGGGTGGCGGCCACGACAAAGAGAATGAACGGCATGCACGTGAGAACACTTTCGTCAAAGCATGAGTTTAACAGGAAAGGCGGCGGAAAATCTGTGGGAATGGATGCGGCAGCAAGTGAATACGTAGGCGGATGATGGATGACGTCGCCCAACGGTCCGACGGGGACAGCTCATCCCCCGCTAATCGGCTAGATCATGCGCATGCATTTATGATCCAACACTTCAAACTCGAGTGGCTATTCTGATCTCCTCTGCACTTTGATACGCCGAGCTGTTGGCTACCAAAACGCCGGTAAAGCACACCTCGAGCGCGGGCCAACTACAGTCCTCCCCGAGAATTGCGCACTGCTTCTACAGGAACGCAGTTCTACAGGAACGCAGTTCTACAGGAACGCAGTCTACAGGAACGCAGTCTACAGGAACGCAGTCTTCTACAGGGAAGCGGGTGCCTCACGAAAAAGGTGGCCAATTAAAGAGGTAACCCTGAACTCTTCATGCAACTGGTTAGTAGAAGTGGCAAGACCATCGTCCACAGTCGGGTCATAAAGATATTGGTGGAATTGTTGTTTGCTGTGCCTATGCTGTCGTTCTACAGGATGTCAGTTTAGGTAGACTGTGTTGAATTTTGTGGATTATATGCATGCTCTGCCTTAATAGACCAAATCTCTTTTGCATTTGCCACCTTTAATTAAAACGACCGTGTTCATCATGCCGGGTGGGTTTATAAGACGGGAACCCACTGATTCAACTAAACTAAGGGAAAACCCGGCAGTGGTAGAGCTCTTCACCAGAGCACAATGGATGCCTTTTTGTGATAAGCTGCAGGGCTACGATGATGAAGTGGCCGAAGAATTCTTGCAGGCTCTGAAGCCTAAATCCCAGACACTGGCCACAGTAAACTTCAAAGGTCTAAGCCTCAAGCTCACCACAGAACATATCAGTCGGATCACAGAACTTCCTATGGGTCTGCCGTGGGATAAAGAGGAGAGAAAGCTGAGTCAGCAGGCAAAGAAAGAATTCTTTCCACCTGAGGAAGAATTCTCGGAGGACAAAAATGGGGTGCGAAGAACGAGCCTGTTGCCACCTTGGAATGAAGTCAGTTTGCAAATCATGAAATATATTACTTGTGAAGGTCGTTTCAGCATCGTGTATGCATATCACTTTCGGCTGCTCACTGAATTGAGGCACCGAATTGACCTTCCTGTAGAACAAAAACTGAGCATCCCTTATTACCTCCTGCAGTCTCTAATGGAGTGTGCTACAAAGCTGAAGGAGGGAATACCAGATCAGATAGCCCACCATGGGTTGATCAAGCTTCTGGTGGAGGATGCATTGCATTCATATAAGGTACCCCTCTCATGGGAATCCTTCCGGAATTTGACAAAAGATGGGGACATTAAAATGTTGATCGAAGAAACGGGTTCCTCCAGCAGTGAGGAACACGAAGTAGTGGCCGAGGAACAGAGGGAAGAAGGCCAAGAGACCCCGACATCAGTTCAGAAGAGAGAACAAAGGAAGAAGCATGAGGGAAAGGAGGACAAAGAAAAAGGTGGCACACCTATCCTGTCAGCAAGGGAAAAGAGGATGAAGAGCAGAATGGACAAAGCTGAGGTGGTCCACGTCAGCCCAAGTACCTCAACAACACCTGCAACCAAAGCAAAAAGCAAAACTCAGGCAGGCAAGCAAGCAGAGGTGGAGACACCTGTCTCTACAGGAAAGCAAAAACAGGCTTCTACAGGAAGCCCAAAAACAAAAACAAAGGCTTCTACAGGAAGCCCGAAGATCATTGAGAAGCAGGCTTCTACAGGAAGCCCAAAAGCAAAGACCAAGGCTTCTACAGGAAGCCCGAAAATCGTTGGAGAACAGGCTTCTACAGGAAGCCCAAAAACGGAGACAAAGGCTTCTACAGGGAGCTTGAAATTGCAAAAACAGGCTTCTACAGGAAGCCCGAAGACAGAGACAAGGGCTTTTATAGGAAGCCCGAAATTGGAAAAAGGGGCTTCTACAAGAAGCCCGAAAGTCATCGAGAAACAGCCTCCTACAGGAAGTCTGAAGACAGAGAGAGGGCCTTCTACAGGAAGCCCGGGAGTGGCTAAAGCCGGGTCTTCTACAGGAAGCCCAAAAGCGGGAAAGAAAGAATCTTCTACAGGAGGCCCGGAAGGGGGCAAAGCAGGGTCTTCTACAGGAAGCCCGAAATCTGAAAAGGAGGGGCCCTCTACAAGGAGCTCTGAGAGAGCAAAACGCAAGAAAGAGAAGGCTGGTATTCTGGAAAAGGAGGCAGCAGCGGCGCTGGCCGCCCTCAGCACGCCTCCAAAGCCGAAGGAAAAGAGAGAGAGGGAGACCCCTCTACCATCTGAGGCCAGGAGGAGCAAACGGATAACCACGGGCAAACCACAGCCTCCACCCGGCAGCCAAACCACTTTAGGGGATGTCCCTACTTCACCCAGTGCAAGAACCCCCTCTAAAACATCAGCCACCCCCGAGAAGGGGAGCCCAAAAATAACTTCCTGGACACGAAAAATAGGCCAATCGCCTTCCGAAGCCCGGCTCAAGGAAATAGGAAAGGGGGAAGAAGCATCACCTTCGTCACCACCAGGGGCAGCGAAGGCAGGGCCGCCAAAAACGGGAAAGGAAGAAGCGCCACCCTCGGTAGAAAAGGCAAGGCCACCAAAAACAGGAAGGGAAAAGCATGCTTCAGGCTCTAGTTCTCGGCCAAAGACGAGGAGCCAGGGCAAAGTTGCTCAAGGATGAGCAAATAGTTTAGCTGGGGGGTGATGATGAGCCCCAATTTTTGGTACAATTTGGGCTCATTTGGCCTACTTGCTCTGCTCAAACCATTCATTTTTTATTGCTTATGCATTCATTTCTTGGTTTATTCGTGTTGTTTGTAGGAAGAAGGGTAGGCATTCTATCTACGTGACTAATGCATGATGCTTTCAGGTTTTTGGCATTAAAAGGGAGAAAAGACCACGAGAAAGGAGACAAGGAGACAATGAGGTGGCACTGCTGGTTTTTAGGAGAGGATGTCCACGGTCTTGGGGACCTTCCTCGTGATTCCCACCATAGCTCCGAGCTCCAATCCCTCTCCCCACCGAGCTTAGAAGCAGCCAACTGTTCTACAGGAACAGCAGTTATAACTGTTCTACAGGAACAGCAGTTATAACTGCCCTACAGGATCAGCAGTTTAACCTTCAGTTGGACAGCCGAGCTCCACAAATCAAGGACACCTGTTGGATGATAATTTTTCATAAATACTGAGGCCGTAGCCTTGGATAGGAGCTTTTTTGAACTTTCGTATTACTCTTGTAATTGGGAAGTACGAGCTACAGCTCGGTTTGTTGTTCCTTTTGTAAGCCAATTTTGGCATGTCATCAGACTTTCGTTTATGAATAAAGGCAGGCAGATTTTGATCTCATTCTAAGTTTCTAAGGGAGATATAGCTCTCAGGTTAGGGCCCAACCTAAGAGCAATAGATCTCCTCAGTATTGTAATGTTGTTGCATTTCGTTCCAGCACTTTGAGTTTTTACTTTAACATGCAATTCGAATTTACAGTTTGTTAATTTAGTCTTTTTCATGAGCTTAGATAGGATTAGTTTATGGTGAATTTGTTTCAGTTGCTTAGATTCGATAGGAGGATAGTTATAAATTATTGGAGCTCCAGCAAAAGGTTGTTAAGGCTCACTGCCATCTCTCTTAGGGATTGGGGTGCAGCCCATAACCAACCACCAAAAATAAACACAGTTCTTCTCACTTCCATGCAAGCTGCAACATAGACATTTTCGTTGAAGATCCATCCATGCACTGTTGACATCGAACCATACTTCTACATTTCACTTCCATGCACGAGTTTCATTTCTTGGTTTTCCATTGCTGTTCATAGGTTTCATAGCACAGTTATCATAGGTTAATGAATTTCTCGTTTTTGGGTGCATAAGTCATTTGTTTCATTTACGCTGCTCCTTATCATTCCACTTCCTTCTTCTTCTTCTTGATCTCTCCTCAATCCACCTACTCAGCCTCTGTCCAACTCATCTACCCTCCAACTCATCCATTAATCACTTAGCTCCATTTACTTACACTTTCGTTGATCCCATCCTTCCAACCATCAACCCACTAGATGCACTCTTCCTCCATTTGATTTCTCTGCTCCAGAGCCATCACCAGCTCCATCTCCATCTCACCTATCCTCCCACACCACTCCAACACTTCACCATCCCCCAAAACTTCCACGGCCAAACATCCTGTAGAATTGCACAAACTTCCTGTAGAAACCCCTGAGTTTCCTGTAGGATCCCCTGCAGACTTCCTGTAGAAGCCTGCAAACTCGGTTGCTGAGCATCCGAACGTGGTAGACTTCTGTGGATCGATGCTAGAGACCCTCTGGGACCTCCCCTAGCCATCCTGACCTCGCCCATGCTTTCCTTCCATTCCAACCGCTCCTGCACAACCAAACCCTAATCAAAAGCATCATCACAATAAATCCAACCACTTAATGAAAAAATACAAAAACATGTCTTTCCAGATGCAAGTAGCCTAGATGCATGTATTTCAGTTCACAGCAAGTAATGGCATTAGTGGTAGTAGTTTCATTCATAGTTTTGCAAAGTTAGGGTCTAGCTAGGCAAATTAGGGTTTACTAGGGTTTTCATGCTTTGTTGACTTTCAGTTCCTTTCTGCAACTAGATTAGTCTTCTTTCAGTTAGCTTTCGTCCATCATTCATAAAGCTTCTTCTGTGAGCCTATAGAAGTTGGCTTGAGCCCTAGCGGACTTGTGCCAGCTGACCAAGTGACAGCTGCGACAAGAGCTAGTACTTGTGCATACAGCACCGTCGCTTCCAAGTTTGTACGAACTACTGGGTTGATAAAATTAGAGATAGGAAGCTCTAGGAGTTGTAGCATTATTGCTACAATACTGGATCCCACCAGTGTGTTCCCCTCTTAACTCCGTGCTTTCACAGGTTTCCAAGTGGCACACATACCTCACCCTCTGTGTGTTAGAACTACTCATGCACCTTCCTTGACTTGCTGCATATGTCACACCCTTGCTACCAATAGAGACATCTTACTTTCCTTTGTGCGCAACTGAGGTCAAGGTGATACTGTATGACCCACCACTAGGACTCCTACACCAAATTGTATGAGGTCTAGTTGGGACTTCTTACTGGGGAGATCCCCTGACATGTTGGCGAGTCCAACACCGTTAACATTTATGGCACTAGAAGAAGGGCCAGATGACAAGTTTTTCCCTCTCATCATGTTTTGAACCTTTGCACATCTATCATGGATTCTGTCACACTCACCCCTCCATGATGTTTTTCACATGCCAAATGATCTGAAAATCACCCTTGAGTGACCTCAATTAATTAATTAATTAATGAAGGTATTACAGACTCATGTGCTGGTGTGTGTCTATGTTATTTTAGGCAATGGATTGATCAGATTGCAAAATACACAGACACTGGAAATAGAAAACAACAGAGAAACATAGTAAGCAAATACAAGAACACAACAATTAATAAGGAGTTCACCCTATCCTCCAGGGCTACATCTCCAGTCCAACTTTCAGTGGTGGCCTTCTTTTATTGTGTCTTTAAAGCAAAGAATTACAATGAGGAGCTCAATCTGAGTCTCCTGAAACATAATTTCTTGGCAGGGTGGTTCTTGGATTCCCTAAGCCACTAGAGTGCACAGACTCTTTTCCTTACCAGTTCTTGACCTCTTTGGTCTTCAATGGAAAGGGTCCAATGTGGTGCTCAATTCCCTGACAGATCCTCTCAGGGATGGCTCGATGCTGCCTTATGCTGCAGGTCAGCTCAACTCTCTGTCTTTCTACTCTTTGCTTCACTATCTCTTCTTTCTCTATCTTCCTCTCTCTATTGTTCTATTTTCTGTGTGTTCATGGCTAAAAGACACTCTAGCTCATGACTACTCGTTTCCCCTTCCGTCCCCTGTTGGGTTGCCTGTTGCTGCTTGCTTGGAGTTCCCTGTCTCTGCGTCTTCATCAATGGTTCACAGGGAGTGGCCACTTGTCCTCCTACGAACTGTGCCAGCTTTTCCTCATCGGTTCGGTTCTTTGGTTACGTCGGGAAATGACTTGTCTGCCACCTCAGCAGTCAAATTAGACCTCAAATCCTTATACATCACAGCTCAATCCCCTATCAAATCCAGTTCTTTCATCAGGCGCATTCTCAACCATTAGATTTGGAGCCCCCAAATCTGACGCCATTCGCTCATTTCGTGTGGTTGACTTGCTTGACTGTTAGCGTGCGATGAGTGGTGGTTTTCTCTCTCCTCCGCCTGCCACATATCTGGTGCTGAGTGGAATCACTCATTTTTCTCCAAATCCGCTTATCGCCCAAGAGTGCCCCCGATAAATACTGTCGGTTTTGGAGAGCGGGTCCCGTCTTTAGCCTTTAGCGCTTTCCCCCACGGTTTTCCCAACTTCCATGCGACCGAGCGCTCGAGGCCTCTCGTTCTCGAGGGGTTTTTCCCAGCGATGCACGATTAGCACTAAGGGCTAACCGCGCATTAGAAACTACCTCCTTTTCCCGATCCAGGCTTCCCAGGTGCTAGTTTCACCTCCTGCGTGGTCTCCATGGGCCTCAGTCAGTGCACTTTGACCGAGGTCCTCGTTGTTCCTCATTGGCTGCCAACTACCACTGTTCAAAGGTCTTCCTAATCGCTCTGTGTTCATAATTCTTTGAAGTTTGTCCCATTTTGATACAATCATGGTGCTTTGATTATTCTTCATGGATCCAATTCGGATCACAGGCTTCCCACTGAAAAAGCTTTTGGACCACCAAAAGTTGGTTTTCAAGCATCAACTAAGTGAGGGTACGATTGTCTCACTTGTCCAATCTCTATCCATTTTGCACTGCTCGGCTTTGAATCTTTGAGCCCAATTCTGAGGTACTCAACATCTCCTCTGCGCATCGTCCTCACCTTCCTGTCCAAAACTGTGTCTTCCTGTAATTCATTAAGATATTCAGGTAGCAGGTCATCAATAGAAGGAAATTGACTCTGCTCTTTGGGATCCTCAATCAGTGAGGGTTCAAAAAATCTCAAGAAATCTGCATTTACGACTGAGTAGATGTTCATGTAAGCTGGTATATCAAGGTGAAAAGCATTCTCACCAATCTTATCAAGTATCTTCAAAGGTCCATACCTGATAGGCTTTAGCACCTTACCTTCACCTTGCATTCTGTCTTTGCTGATATACAGCTAGACTTGGTCACCAACCTGAAAACTATGCTCCATCCGATGCCTGTCATGCCTTGCCTTGTATTTGGCTTGGCTCTTTTCTAGCTGTTCTTGTATTGCCTGGTGGATCTCCTGGATTTGTTCAATGAACCTAGTTGCCTTGTCCACATCACTATGTCCATCAACTATGGTATCTCTACCAAAGACAAAATCCAAACGAGACCTTGGTGTGAAACCAAAACAGGTCTCAAAAGGAGATCTCTAGGTAGAAGAATGTTTTGCTTTGTTGTAAGCATGCTGCACATAACACAAGTGTTCATCCTAAAGCTTAGGATGTTTGCTGCAATATCCTCTGAGTAACTGGATCACTATCTTGTTAACTACTTTTGTCTGGCCATTAGTTTGTGGATGAAAAGCTGTGCTTTTCTTCAGTTTGGTGTCCATCAGTTCCCACAGACTGGACCAAAACTTCCCCACAAATCGGGTGTCTCAATCAGATACAATGGAAGTGGGTAATCCAAAATGAACCCATACATGTTCAAAAAATAGTTTTACAGTTTGTTCAACTATAATTTGTTTATTACAAGGTATCAAAATACACATTTTGTTGAACCTATCCACAACAACATATAGATAATCATGACCTTTCCTAGATTTAGGCAGTCCTCCAACAAAATCCATGGAAACACTTTCCCAAGGGTGAGAAGGAACTGGTAGTGGAGTGTACAAGCCTAGTTTTCTATTGTTGGGCTTGCTTTTAGCACACATAGTACACCCTCTTACATATCTAGAAACTGTCTCGTTCATTTTTTGCCAATAACAAAATCTTTGCAGCTATGCAACTGTTTTACTTACCCCAAAGTGACCTGATATCAGAGAAGTGTGTGCCTCTCTAATTATCTTCACTCTTTCAGTTTGTGGAATGCATAGTTTCCCACAATGGTATAAGAGTTGGTCCTTTATATGATAGTCCAATTCTTCTACTCTTTTGCCTTGACTTAATGTTGCATATACATCTTTAAAGTCTATATCTTGAGCATATTGTTCAATGTAACTCTCATGTAACATAGAATTATGATTAAGTATAGTAGATGCATTTATAATGGGTCTAGATAACATGTCTACAACTTTATTGTGTATGCCCTTTTTATACCTGATCACTAAATGAAATTGTTGTAGAAAACCCATCCATTTGTAGTGTCTTGATTGGTACAATTATTTTGGGAGTGTAGATATTGAAGGGGTTGATGATCAATATGAATTATTGTTTCTTTGTCCATTAAGTAATGTTTCCACTTTTTCACACTCTGAACTAATGCATACAATTCTTTATCATATGTAGGATAGTTAACTACTGTAGGATTAAAAGTCTCAGAATGATAACATATGGGTTTACTGTGTTGTGTCAACACTGCTCCCATGGCATAGTCACTGGCATCTGTTTTAATCTCAAATGGTCTTTGTAGATTAGATAGTGCTAGTACAGGTGTTGTACTAATCTTTTCTTTCAAGGTGTCGAAGGCTTTTTGCTATTCCCCCCCCCAATAAAACACCTTGTTCAATCATGTTAAAGCATGTAAGGGAGCTGCAATTGAGGAAAAGTTAGAAATGAACTTTCTCCAATATTGTGCTGCCCCTAAGAAACTTCTCACTTCTGTAGTAGACTTGGGTTTAGGCCAGTTTACAATGACTGCCACTTTAGAGGGATCTATTTTCAATTCACCACCCCCTACTATATGACCCAAATAATTTAGAGATGTTTTTCCAAATTCACATTTTGGGAGTTTAACATGAAGTTTTTTTCTTTTCAAAACATCTAATGTCTGCTTAACATGCTTGAAGTGTTCTTCCCATGTTTTGCTAAAAATCAGAATGTCATCTAGATACATAATAACAAAATCATCCAGAAAAGGTCTGAGTACATCATTCATTAATCTCATGAAAGTAGCAGGAGCATTAGTTAAGCCAAAAGGCATAACAAGCCACTCATACAATCCTTACTTTGTTTTGAAAGTAGTCTTCCATGCATCTTGTTCTGCAACTTTGACCTGATAGTATCCACTGTGCAAGTCTAACTTGGTGAAATAAACAGCTTCTTTCAATTGATCCAAAAGATCATCTATGCGAGGAAGGGGATAACGATTTTTTATTGTTATCTTATTTAGTGCTCGGTAATCAATGCACATTCTCCACGAGCCATCTTTCTTTCTCACCAAAACAATTGGTGACCCACATGGTGATGTGCTAGGTCCGATGAACCCTTTCTTGAGCAACTCCTACACCTGCTTCTTGATTTTAGCATTCTGTAAAGCAGACAACCTATACATTCCAATGTTAGGCAATGGAGCATCTTGCTGCAAAATAATATCATGTACTATTTCCTTTTTGGGTGGTAGACCTTTAGGTTCTTGAAACAAAATATCATACTCTGAAACAACCTTTTCTAAACCAGCTTGATGTTTAACATTACAGCCCTCAAATACATTGGTCTTATCAGGTTTCTTTTCCTTTACAACCATCAGTAAGAATTGTTTACATGAATTTATCATTCTTTTCATCTACCCTGAGTTTATCTGAGTATAATTATTCTTGAGCTTGTGAGCTCTTACAAAGTATTCAATTCCATCTTTAACAAGTAGATACTTGTTCTCAGCTCTATATAAAATAGCTTTTATGTCATACAAGTAAGGAGTTCCACATATATCCAAAAGAATTATGTCTAACTCGACCTCGTCTACAAATGTTGACCCAAAAGAAAACTTGAGTTTTCACTGTCTAGTCACTTATAGTTGTGCTTTATCATTCAACCATCCTAATGGGTATGGTTTCTTATGAGGTGTAGTTACTAATCCCAACTTCTTTACAATTGCTTCAAAAATTAAATTTACTTGTGAGCCACTATCAAACAAAGTATCAATCTTTTGATATTTGGAAACAACTCGAATATGGAAAAGCTCATGTATTTTTCTCTCATTTTCTTCATCAGTAATAGATTGTGCAGAATTACTAGTAGATGCTTTAGAATTCTTACCTTTTATACCTGTAGCTGCAATGGTTGTTTCATCTCCTGAGTCTGACCCCAAATCCTTCTGAATAGCTGCAACGGTATTCTTCTTCTTGCCCTTGAACTTCTTAGGTCTTAGCTCTGGATATAGAATCCAATAGTGCTCATCATCATGCCCATCCTTTTTACAATGAGTGCATGAAGCCTTTCTCTTCTGTGTAGTGTTAGCCTTCCTTGCTTTCCACTTCTGCTTTTTTTTCTCCTTATTCTAGCTTGCATTGGGTTGGGATGGTCTCCCAACTTTTGGACTTCCATTCTTTCCTCTAGCTTGTAGATAAGTAGCTTGTACAGATACCTCATCTATACTAGTGGGATTAAACATGAGGATGGTATGCCTCATGTAGCTATGTAGACCACCAATGTACTTCAACAATGTCTCTGGCGAGTCTAATGATATGCCTAGAATCAATGCTCTCTTTTTGAATTCTTGATTGTACCCTTGCACACTTTTCCCTTTCAACTGCCGAAGAGTTTTCCAACTCATCATGGCTTGTTGCATGTAGGCCAATGGATAGAACTGCTTTTTGATGGCAGAAACAAATTCACTCTAGACAGAGATAGTCTTACCGTGTCTCTTCATCTCAGCTTGGGGTTTGCCTTCCCACCAAACCAAGGCAGTGCCTCCTAGGTGTAGGCTTGCCAGCTGAATCTTGCTCTTGTCTAAATCAATACTCTGCACTCTGCAGTAAACATCAATTTGTCTAATCCAATTGTCCATCTTTTCTGCATTTAACTCTCCATCATATATAGGAAAATCAAATTTAACATCTTGTTTGATCAAAGATGCTTTCTTTTTATGTTCAGGGCTATTAGGAGGTGTGAGAAAGCTTTCCTCTTTCCCTTTTCCTTTTGAATGGTCATAGAAGTGAGACTCATCTTCTCCTTTGTCTTGCTTGAAGCCTGATGAATCTTCCTCCTTATGCTTTCTAAAGTCCCTATATATTTCCTCTACCATGGACTTTATGGATAGGAAACTATCTATGAATTGAGGGTCTGGTCCCACAGAACCTTCTTCTGACATTGTCTTTCAAGGATAGACTCTCCCAATTTTAGGATTAGTTTCAACCAACTCTCCTTCTCCTAACTTGAGCTTTGATCTAGTTAGCATTCAACAACTAAACCAACACAAGCTTGTCTAACCTTAACAACCTAGAGCTCTGATACCACTTGATTTAAAAATCACCCTTGAGTGACCTCAGTTAATTAATTAATGAATGAAGGTATTACAGACTCATGTGCTGGTGTGTGTCTATGTTATTTTAGGCAACATATCGATCAGATTGCAAAATACACAGACACTGGAAATAGGAAACAGCAGAGAAACACAGTAAGCAAATACAAGAACACAATAATTAATAACGAGCTCACCCTATCCTCCAGGGCTATGTCTCCAGTCCAGCTTTCAGTGGTGGCCTTATTTTATTGTGTCTTTAAAGCAAAGAATTACAATGACGAGCTCAATCTGAGTCTCTTGAAATAGAATTTCTTGGCAGGGTGGTTCTTGGATTCCCCAAGCCACTAGAGTGCACAGACTCTTTTCTTTACCAGCTCTTGACCTCTCCGGTTTTCAATGGAAGGGGACCAATGTGGTGCTCAGTTCCTCGACAGATCCTCTCAGGGATGGCTCGATGCTGCCTTATGCTGCAGGTCAACTCGTCTCTCTGTCTTTCTGCTCTTTGCTTCACTGTCTCTTTGTTCTCTGTCTTCCTCTCTCATATGTTCTATTTTCTATGTGTTCATGGCTAAAAGCCACTCTAGCTCATGACTACTCATTTCCCCTTCCATCCCCTGCCGGGTCACTTGCTACTACTCGCTTGGAGTTCCCTATCTTTGCGTCTTCATCAACGGCTCATAGGGAGTGGCCACTTGTCCTCCTACGAACTGTGCCATCTTTTACTCGTCAGTTCGGTTCTTTTGTTACGTCGGGAAATGACTCGTTCGCCACCTCAGTGGTCAAATCGGACCTCAAATCCTTATACACTGCGGCTCAATCCCCTGTCAAATCTGGTTCTTTCATCGGGTGCATTCTTAGTCGTTAGATCTGGAGCCCCCAGATCCGATGCCATTCTCTCATTTCACGTAGTTGACTTACTCGACTGTTAGTGCACGATGAGCAGTGGTTTTCTCTCTCCTCCGCCTGCCATGCATTGGGCGCTAAGTGGAATCGCTCATTTTTCTCCAAATCTGCTTACCACCCAAGGGTGTCCCCAATAAATACTATCGGTTTTGGAGCGTGGGTCCCACCTTTAGCCTTTAGCACTTTCCCCCATAGTTTTCCCATCTTCCATGTGACCGAGCGCTCGAGGCCTCTCCTTCTCGAGGGGTTTTGCCCAGTGATGCACGATTAGAAACTACCTCCTTTTCCCTATCTGGGCTTCCCAAGTGCTATTTTTGCCTCCTACGCGGTCTCCATGGAACTCGGTCAGTGCGCTTTGACCGAGGTCCTCGTCATTCCTCGCTGGCTGCCAACTATCATTATTCAGAGGTCTTCTTGATCGCTCTATGCTCCGAATTCTTTGAAATCTGTCTTGTTTTGATACAGTCATGGTGCTTTGATTATTCTTCATGGATCCAATTCAGATCACCGAACCTATCACCATGACGAGGGAGTTTTTTGATCTCTTGTCTAAATTCACGTATGATGGTGAAGTCGAAGTGGCCTGACCTGTGTTATAACAAGACTTCTTTGCCATGCTTGACAAGGCAGATAAGTATTCTGATGAAGAGGCCAACCTGCTGCTTGCATACACACTTCACGAATCCCCACAACGATGGTACTGCAGTATGCATGTTGGAAGCGTGTAATCACTTGAGTAGTTATGTGATCTCATTGAATATACTTTCCATCATTTTGATTCAGAACCTATTGATAAAAAATTGTTACAACAATGGAAGGCTCTGCATGAATCGCCTATGGAATTTTAGCAGTGCTTCCATGATTTGCAGTTAGAAGCTCCCAAACGCCAGATGAAATTTCCATATCTTTGGGATAGATTCGAATACTGTCTTAACAAATTAGTCAATCCCAAGAAGAAGTGCAAGCCTAAGCCTCCCTCAACATACTTGGGTGATTGAGCTGCGCAATCACAGATGGACACAGTCACTGTCATAAGTGACTGTCTGATGTCCCATCATCAAATAGCTCCACCATCACAGAGTAACTTGGGAGCGTGTGCAAACACATTTGTTCAACTGTCACCTCCTCCCAACATCACTTCTCTCAATTTTTGCACAGATTTTGTTATGAAGCTCGTGGGTTTTCACATGACTTTTTTACCTCAACCTTCGTCTTAATGTTCTGCTGATCCTCCAGATTGCACTGTCTTGTGTTCTTCCACTCTGGACTCTACACTTGTTGTGAATGAGGATTAAGCCATCGATGGAATTGGTGTTGCACAATAAACCTACGCTATCATTCATGAAGAGTATGACTGGGAGCTTGAGCATCAATCCTTGACGAAGGATGACTCCCTTTCCTTTGAGCCTCCTCCGTTATTTCTTAACATCTTTGTTGATCATGTCATCCATGATTTCGCATGTGTATCTCCACCTACAGATGCACCCATTGTTGATCACTCCCAGAACACACCGGATGTCAACCCATCATTCGACAACAAAGAGGATAAATTATTCACTGAAAATCCACTTTACTTTTCATCTGCCTTTTCCAAAAACACAGAGGGTGAATTTTTCCATTTCTCATCTACCCCTCTGTTTGATTAATCAGATCATGAGGATGCTGATGAAATCATCGATTTTTCTGATCATAGTTGTCGTGATCTATTTATTCTTGTATTCGATCACGATGATGATTCTATCATAGTTTATTTTTTGAAGCCACCTATTTATGATGATATATCATCGAAGCCGAAACTCGCTAGACTGTCGAGGCACTTTAGCCTGAGTTGATGGGTATGGCAGGCCCTTGTTGTCCTGAGGTTGGTTTCACTTCCGATAAGGAAATTGTTGAAAAACCCAAGGCTCCTCATCACTCGTCTATATGCATTGAAGATCAATCTCACAAAAAGATCATGCTTCCTCCACTTGAACTACATGATCCCATCGCTCATGCATTGGAGGAATCTTACATAGAAAGCACATGTGCATGACACAAGTTGTATTTGTTTCTTTCATTTTCTTGCATATCACAGTCAATAGTATGCGTATGCGTAAAAACTACACATAGTGTCGCATAATACAGTGATAAGTCCATAGATTACATGTCATGCACTTGCACTCACTTAAGTTCTGTGGACACATTTAAACTTGGAGTGTGTTTGTCTTCATTGTTATATCTTTCATGTTCACTGGTTTGCACAGCTGTGTTGCTCACAAACCGTGACTTTAACAACATGGGTCGACCAATGTGATGGTGGCTGCATTCGAAGTATCACTTCATGTGATCGGGCCCATGCATTGTTAGCTTAGGAGTAGGAGTAGTGTTTTCTTTTGGTTGTTTTCTTTCATTCTTGTTTTCTTACTTACCTCGCATGTTTATTTGTTTGCTTGCTTGTTTGATTGTCCACTTTTCTTTCACATTTACTTCTACTTTTGCTTTGTTTTGTGTTTGTTTTCTTGTTTTGCGCTCGTAGGTTAGTTTCACATGAAACTATGTGTGACTCTTGAAACAAGCTGGGTAAAGTACAAGAGGACTTGTGCAGTTATCAATACTTGGTTATCTGTCATCCTACCTCTGTATGAAGAACTTGTTATCTTTAGTCCATGATATGCCAATGGAAAATATGTACTGTTCGAAGTGAACCTTGGTGAAAGCACAACACTTGCACACTAACTAGTGTCACCTACTCTAGTCGGTTGTTTTGTTTGGGTTAACCCTTGTCAGCTCAGTCAAGTAGAGCAATGTGAGGGGGAAAGCCTTAACAAGCACGTTAGAATTATGTATAAACTATTTCTCTGAAGGAACAACCTCTTCTGCTCTCAATAATTCGAGACTCCTCTTCCACCACTAAAATGAATAAGTGTCATGCATAGTTATGAAAATGAAAAATGAAAAAATGAAAAGTGAAAAATTTGAAAAAAATGAAAAATGATAAGGTGAAAGAAGAGAAAGGCTTCCTGTGGAGAGATGATGCAAGTAACTCCACCAGGGTACTAACTAGGCTCGCTGGCAGCGGAGCGATGCTTGTGTTCCTGCGTCCAGGCCTACTGACAATAGAGCAACACCAGAGATTAAAATAAGACTCTAACGACTATACTGCTTGTGCACCAATATACCCCTCATCCCTAATCAAAACAATTGTGTTGGCTTGTCTTGGAATGTGTGTCGATCTACCAAGAGCTAGGTAGGTGCTACATATCACAATCAAACAAGTGTCGAAACCAAGATGAACAGAGAACTAAACAATACTTTGGAGGTGTTAGACTTGCCTTTCATGAACAAGGTCCATTCAGAGAGATGGAGTTTGAACAGTGTGTCATCAAGTGTTATAGCGGCTACAACCACCCTCCAAAATTTTTCCTTAGCTTCATTTTTGAGCCTCCCTACTGATAATCCTCAGGGGCATGTCTTGCACTGTCAACTACATGAGCTTCAATGGTTTTCTAGTAGCTTGCTATCATGTGCACATTAGCTTGCTTCACTCCCCTCATAAGATGTTTCTTTGGACTTGGTCCAGCTGCTGGCTGAGTAGCTCCCTTAAGAAATTGCGCAATTCTGGAGGGGAACCAATCTTCACTCCAGAAATTGTGCGAATCTAACTGGTAGGTTGCTAGGCTCAGAAACTGTGCAGTCCTGGCATACAACCTTCCTAGTGAAAGCTACGAAATTTGGCCCAGTAGGACTGATCAGCCCAGAAATTATGCAATTCTAGGCAGTAATCAGCTGCTCCTCCCAGAAATTGCGCAATCCCTCTAGATAGCTAGCGCCAACTTTGTCCCAAAAATTGTGCAAATTTCTCCCTCAGGCAAGCAAGCTATTGCATTTGCCCTCAGGTTGACAATTTCCACCGGGGACCGAGAAAAATTGACTTGCATGCATGGGATGCTTTTCCAAAAATAGTAAAAAGCAACATGCAAAAAGCATCCCTAGATTTTAGCGAGCTATTTTTAGTAGTTGGAGGTTACATGCATAGATCATTTTAGAAACTTTCCTCCAAGTGTCATCTTTTCCTTAGATTTCTGGCATGCGTGTCATGAGCCTCAAACTTATTTATTCGATGCTTCAGAGCTCATTCTTCACATCGATCTTAGAGCTTTGACATCCCACAACACATCTAGGAGTATTTGACACATCCAGATAAGCTATTTACAGGTAAGTCCGCTTAACTTGTCTTTTGCAACATTTCTATCGCTTTTTGTGTTTTGGCTTGTGTGAGTGATGTCTACTTGATTTTGTAAACACTTGCTATTATATGGGCTCATTCTGCCTCTTATTTCAACTTAATCCACCATTCTCATTAGATAATTACATGTTTTTGAATATATTTATGCTAATAGAGTGAAATGGGTTAGCCATTTTGCCATGTAGTCTAATGTGTGCCTTATGAAGATTTTTTAGTCAATTTTGGACAAAGTCAAGGGATTTATGAGCAAATGGCAGTCAAAACTCAAGGAAAATAAGGAAGAGGACTTGTAGGGGGGTGTCTTCTTCATTTATGACCCCTTTCCTCGAATCCTCCATCAGCAAATCGGAGCACAAAGGTCCACATTGATGATTCCAAGGGGCAGCCGAGCAAGTAAAGAAGGACTGATGTTTATCTCCAGTTCTAGGAAGTCGAGTTCCTTGATTTTAGGAGGACTGTTGGATGAATCCATTTGTATAAATAAGGAGGCTTAGAGCCTCAGTAGGTTAGCCAGTTATTAGTATATTTTCGCACTTTTGTGCAGCATTGTGTTCAACTCATTTTCGAGTTCCTTTTTGAGAACAGTTTATGTAATGTGACTGCTATTTTTGTTAATGACAATGAAACAGTTTTTGAGCCAACACTGATCTCTTTCAGAGGGTTGAAGCTCTTGGGTTAGGGCCCAACCCAAGCTGCCCAACACCTCCTACTGTGTACTTATATGTTTTTTCTTCATTTCATGAGTTAATTTTTGTTGCATAGATTCATTTTCCTTTGTTAGATTAGGTTTCTTTTGATGGTTTGCATAGTTATTTTTTGTATCAGTTGTTCAAGTAGGTTACTGTAGTAACAGAATAAGATTCAAAAAGGCCAACAACGGGTCCTGATCTCGTTTCTCCCTTCCTAGGACTATGATTTGAGGTCAAGGCACTACTGCTGCCACCAAAAACACAGTTTTTTCTCTTCCATGCAACTGCTAGTGTGATACTTTGACTTGGAAAGATTGATATTGGTTCAAATTCAGTTGCCTAGATCATTTCATTTTCTTTTACCATAGCTCTGTCTACATGATTTTCTGTTCACTGGTTACTGTTCAGCATTTTCTGTTTGTAGGTCAGAAATTAGGTCAAGCTAGAGAAATTTCAGTTTTTAGTCCTTTCTTTGAATAGTTTTTGTAAGTAGATGTGCAGATCTCTTGTAGGACACCTTAGCTCACCATACATCCATAAAACAGCCAGCACCAGCTCACTTCTCATAGATTTCCCAAGTCATTCGCAACATTTCGCCAATCTGCCCTAATTTCTGCGTTTTTCTCCATAAAGCTGCTTTCTTGCCATTTGAACAAATCCAACCATCATGTTCGTTCTTGATATTCCTTGACAAGTTCTAGACACCTCAACACCTTCATCTAGCCTTTAATTACCCTTTCCCATCATTTTTCCACCTTCAAAACTCCAAAAATAGCTCTCGGCCTCCTCCTGTAGATCCCCTGCAGCCTCCTGTAGAATTTCTTGTGAGTGATTTTTCGAAGTCTGATTGCTATGGAAGTATTCAGAAGGGTACTAGGTGCTTCTTAGGACCTCTCCACACCTTCCTCACCCTCTACAAAATACAACTCCAGCTTCCTTCGCCACCAAAACTCTGCACAATTGCAACCAGATAAATCACAAGCATAATAATTCCACATAAAACCACTCAAAAACACAAAAGGATGTTTTCTTCTCATTTCTTTTCAGAAGTAGCTTGAATAAATGAAATTTACCTTTTCAGTAGTCAATGGCACTCATTTCATCAGTTTTCATCTCTTTTCTTGCAAAAGTAGGGTTAATAGGTAAATTAGGGTTTGTTAGGGTTTGTGTTACATTTCAATTTTCCTTCTCTTTCTGCAAATAGAATTGCCCCCATAGAGTTGGTTTTCTTTCATCACAGTTAAAAAATTCTTCTGAGAACTCATAGAAGTTGGCTTAAGCTCCTAGCGAACTTGCACCAGCTGACCAAGTGATAGCTTGCAATAAGAGCTAGTACTTGTGCATACAACACCATCGCTTCCAAGTTTGTTACAAACTATCGGGTTGATAAAAGTAAAGAAGGAAGCCCCAGGAGTTGCAACATTATTGTTGCAATACTCGTGCTTACCATTCTTTTTGGCACCATTGCTGAGGAAGTGTCAAAGTATTTTGTGATTACTGCTTTTCTTCTATTTTCTACGACAACATTCTGCTAAGTAGTTTATTTTAGCAAAAGTAGAGTAGTTGTTTCATTTCAATTCTGCAATTTCCATTTCTGCAAGAGTAGATTAGGCATTCCCTGCTTTCATTTCAATTTTGCAACTTCCCTTTTAGCAAGAGTAGATTAGTCATTTCCTGCTTTCATTTCAATTCTGCAATTTCCATTTCAGCAAAGTAGATTAGACCTTTCCTGCTTTCATTTCAATTCTGCAATTTCCATTTCAGCAAAGTAGATTAGACCTTTCCTACTTTCATTTCAATTCTGCAATTTCCATTCCAACAAAGTAGATTAGTCATTTCCTTGCTTTCATTTCAATTCTGCAATTTCATTTCAGCAAGTTCATTTTAGTAGTTGCAATTTGTTGTTCAATCCATTTCAGTTTTGTAGGTACAAGCAGAAAAAAAAAAAAAAACAAAAATCACCCAAAAAGAGATTTCCTTTCATGCCTCGTAGGAATAGAGATAATTCAGGAAAATTCCTACCCAACATCCCCACCACATCACACAGTCACCCTTCTCTCTTCTTCGGTGGAAATGATCCAGAAGAAACTATAGGTGAACCACCAGAGATATACGAAGATCCTATAGCAGAAGAAGAGCAAGAAACCATTCCTCTTGAGACCATGGCTGAAAATAGAAACGTTAGAGGAAATGGGGAAAGAGTAGAGGGTACCTTTCCTATCCGGGAGACCAATGGGGATATTAAATTGAAAAACATAAGTCCTTCAGCCTTACCTCAGTTCCATGGGTTGACTACCGAAGATCCTTATACCTTCTTGTTTGAATTTGATGTTCTTTGTCGAACCTATTACTATGCAGAAGATAAGCAGAAGTTGAAATTGTTTCCTTCTACCCTCAAGGATGTAGCATTGTGCTGGTTCATGGGGTTACCTAGAAACAACATCACAACTTGGACTCAGATGCAGCAAGCCTTTAACAACAAATACCGAGACTATTGTAGGTCAAAGGATACTAAGGAAGAGATTTTCCGAATGACCATGGGAAGCGATGAATCCTTAGAAGACTATGAAGAGAGGTTTCAGCTCAGTTATAAAAGGGCCAGGTGCACACTTGACCCCAAATCTCTGAAGTTGGTCCTGCTTAAAGGGGTCCCGGAAGACCTTCTAGATACCCTCCATTTGCTGGCTGGGGGTGACATCTACCAACTACCTTATGATGACATAAAGACTATGTCTAGAAACCATTCTGGGGCAGCCAGAAAGAGAGGTAGGGGAAGTCAAACTTTAGCCAATACATCCTCATCCAGTTCATCTCTTATAAGTGAATTTGAGAATCGGCTGGAATATTTCAAGAGAAAGATGAGGCAGACTCTTGCCATGCAAATGGATACCTTGCATATCAAAAGAAAACAAGAGGAAGCAGAGAGGGCTTTGGCCATCTTTTGTCCTAGGTGCACCAGAAGGAATCCTAGGAACGAATGTCCATTGAATTCTATAGAAGTGTGTTCAGTCTATGAATAAAACCATTCTACGAATCAGTGCCCTTCATTGCTCGGACTTAAAGCTACATACCAGGGGGCCAAAGGAGCCACTGAAGCACTTTATTTCATGAACCAAAGGAGGCCACATGGGCCCAGACCTTACCAGCAGGGAATGCAAGGGACATCTCAGACATATTACAACCCCAATCAAGCCACTTCCATGCCTTCTTGGGGTCCCCTTGCTCATCCTTCATGGTCCACATGCCCTCCTTCATCATATCCATCTTAATACCATGCTCAACTAGCTGCTCATTCATTTCACTCTTATGCTTAGCCACAGCCTTAGTGGAGTGCACCTCATCAGGGGTGGAGGCCCCAGTACAACTCTCCTCCCACTCTTTTGCCTCTGCCACCTGCTCAACCACAACCATTGCCTCCTGCTCCTCCAAGGCAACCACAAATACCTGCTCAACTGAACCCGAACCCGAATAATAGATAGGTCCAACAGGTATATAGTGGAGAAACATCATGCTCGACCTATGCTGTGGAGATTCAGGAGATTAACCTACGATCTGGGAAGGTTCTCCCAGATAACCAACCTCCCCCTAAGGAGGATGAGGAAGAAAAACAGGAAAGTGAACCAAAAGCCACTCCACCCTTTCCTGAGAGATTAATTGGAACATAGCCTACCCCAGAAGAAACCGAACTTCTGGGAGAATTCAAACAATTATGTGAAAAAATACCACTTCTATAAGCCATAAAGGATGTGCCTATATACAACGAGATGATCAAGGAGAAGTGCTTCAGGCACCCAGGCAGGTGCAAGAGAGATGCTCCAACTATCAATGTCATAGGACAATTGTCCGACCTGATGTTTGGGAAGGTAATCTGTCCGAAATATCTAGACCTTGGAAGTCCTGTAGTCGATGTCCACATCAATGGTAGCATAATCCCACATACCCTGATTGATCTAGGGGCTGCCATAATGTGATGACCAAGGAAACTATGCTCAAGCTCAACCTTCAGGGCTCCCTGAGAAAGTCCATAATAGAACTACAGCTAGAAGACTGCTCCACCATGACCCTTAAGGGGATTATGGAAGATGTAATGGTCTCCATAGATTCTTGAGAGTACCCTGCTGACTTCCTAGTTCTCCAACCAAAGGCAAAGCTCACTAGGTATCCTCTCATCCTGGGAAGACCTTGGTTGGCTACTGTAGATGCCTACATTAGTTGTCGAGCTGGGAATATGAAAATCAAGAATGGGCACATGTCCAAGCAACTAGTCCTATATCCTCCTGCCCAACCTTTGTTAGACCATGATTTACCTCTCTGGTTGGAGGAGGAAGATGAGGATGAAGTCTATTCCGCACCACTATGTGCAGTGGAAGCTACCATGGGGGGCCCACAAACCAAGGATGATATTATTGAAAACTTGATCCAGAATCCACCCCCCAGTGTGTTTCCAGTAGAAGAGCTGGTGGAAGAAACCCAAGCTAATCCTTTAGTTGATCTCTGTGTGGTTGATCCGACCTCTCTTCGAGTTAAGAATGTGGAATTCGACCCAGAAAGAACCTTGAAGATCAACTCATCCCTATCCACCTCTCAGGAGAAAGAACTGTGTAGCTTATTGGAAAACCACTTGGATGCTTTTGCTTGGAGCTATAAGGAGATGAAGGGAGTGCATCTTTAGTCTGCACTCATCACATTTACATTAAGGAAGATTGCAAACCAGTTAGGCAACCTCAAAGGAGGATGAATCTAGCCCTTAAGAACATTGTCAAAGAAGAACTGCAAAATTTACTGGATGTAGGATTCATCTACCCCATCTCTAACAGCGAATGGGTCTCTTCTTTGGTGCTAGTGCCAAAGAAAAATGGGAAGTGGAGAATCTGTGTTGATTATTGGGAACTAAACAAGGCCACCAAGAAGGACCATTTTCCTTTGCCTTTCATAGATCAAGTGTTAGATGGCCTGGTAGGGAAGAAGTTTTTCTCCTTCCTAGATGGGTTTAGCAGGTACAACTAGATCCAAATCAGCCCAGAAGACCAAGATAAGACCACTTTCTCTTGTCCTTGGGGTACCTTTGCATATCGGGTCCTTCCCTTCGAATTGTGCAATGCTCCCGCCACTTTCCAGAGAGTTGTATTGAGTATATTTGCTAAAATGGTTCATGATTCAGTGGAAATCTATATGGATGACTTTAACCCTTATGGTTCTAACTTCCAAGAGGCTTTGACTAACCTGGGAAAAGCTTTAGACAAGTGCATTGAAATGAACCCATCCCTCAGTCTTGAAAAATGTGAATTCCTGATGACTGAAGGGATCGTGCTAGGTCATACAATTTCTCAGCAAGGATTATAGGTGGATCCCAACAAAATTGCCATCATCCAAAGGGTCCCACCTCCTCAAAAGGTAAGAGATGTTCGAAGTTTCCTAGGTTTAGCAGGGTATTATAGAAGATTCATTAAGGATTTCAGCAAGCTAGCATCTCCATTGTTTGGTCTTTTGGGAAAATATGCTGAGTTCACATGGATTGACAATTGTCAAGAGGCTCTGGATACTTTGAAAAGTAAACTGGTGACTGCCCCAATTTTGAGAGGTCCAAACTGGGCCCTACCTTTCCACATTCATACATATGCCTCGAACAAAGCGATAGGAGCAGCCTTAGGGCAAGTCGATGAGAAGCTGCCTTATGCCATATATTTTGTAAGTAAAAACTTGTCCAAGGCAGAATTAAACTACACTGTAACCGAAAAGGAGCTCCTAGCTGTAGTCCATTCCCTAAATAAGTTCAGACACTACATCACCAGCTATCAAACATTCGTACACACTGATCATGCTGCAATTAGGTATTTAATGAACAAACCAGATGTAAATGCTCATATTATTAGATGGTTACTTTTATTGCAACAATTTGATTTAACCATTGTTGATAAGTTGGGTAAGGAAAATGTTGTTGCTGATTTTTTGTCTAGAATAGATCTACTTGCAGGTGAAGAAGGAATGGTGGATGATCAAATGCCAGATGAACACCTATTTTCTATCTCAGTACTCTCTCCACGGTTTGCTGACATAGAAAATTACTTGGTTTCAGCACAGTTTCCGCCACACTTGTCCTCAAAAGAGAAGAGCAAGATCGTGAGGAAAAGTGCCCCATTCACTTGGATTGGGGGCAATCTCTTCAAACTTGGCCCAGATCAGATTTTGAGGAGATGTGTTAGGGAGGAGGATGTTTTTGACATTCTCTTAACCTGTCATGATGGGCCCTGTGGGGGCTATTTTGCAGCAAAGAGGACTGCCTTCAAAATTCTGCAAGCAGGTTACTATTGGCCCACTCTTCATTAAGATGTAAGGAGATATATTAGCCAATGTGACCGATGCCGAAGGATGGGGAACTTACTCCAAGGGATGAGATTCCCCTGCAACCTCAAGTGACTTTCAAGCCATTTGAGAAGTGGGGCATGGACTTTGTGGGTCCTGTCAACCCTCCTTCAAAGTAGAAATCTTACATCATTGTGTGCACTGATTATCTGAGAAAATGGTCATAAACAAAGGCAATCAAGGCAACAACAGAAGAAAAAATAGCTGAGCTTTTGAGAGAGAATATCTTCTACAACTTTGTCTATCCAAGAGAATTAGTCACAGATCAAGGGAGTCAGTTTACCTCCAATTTGATTGAATACCTGCTCACACATCACAAAATTAAGCACAAAACTTCCACCCCTTATCATCTGCAAGAAAATGGACAGGTGGAAGTCACTAACAGAGATTTGGAAGGGATTTTGACCAAGGTAGTGAGAAAAAATAGAAAAGATTGGGCAGATCGATTGGTTGAGGCCACTTGGGCCTATAACACCACCTAGAAAGCCACCACATGGTTCACACCCTATGAGCTAGACTATGGGAAGAAGGATTTGCTGTCAATAGAATTTGAATATAAAACACTAAGGATGGCAGCTCAGTTAGACCTAGATCTCAGCCATGCACAAAAGGAAAGGTTACTTTAGCTAAATTGATTGGATGAACAAAGATTGCAGGCTCTTCTCCACTTAGAGGTAGTCCAGCTACAAAGGAAACTATGGCATGACAGACACCTCAAAGAGAAACAATTCCAGGAAGGAGATTGGGTGTTGCTATATGATTCAAGATATAAATATTTCAAGGGCAAACTGAGGACAAGATGGTTGGGACCATACACAGTAGAAAAGTGCAATGACAATGGTTCAGTTCTGATCTAGACCATCGATGAAGAAGCCATCCCCATGCTCGTCAATGGGCATAGGTTGAAGATCTACAGGAAGCCCCTCTCCAAGCAAGAATTCATTGAGAATCTGAGTAAAATAGTGTTGGTAGTGGAGCAGGTCTCTGCCTCCACTCCACCCACACCCTAAACAAAAAAAAAAACAGGAAAAAAGAGAATAAAAGATCACTGGGTGAAAACCTCTTGGAGGCACCCAGGGCAGGAAGTGAGGGTGAAAACCTCCTGGAGGCGCCCCAACTGTCTCATAAAAAAAAAAAAAAAGAGAGAAGAAAAAGAAAAAACAGAGAAAAAAAAAAAACAAAAACAAAAAATTAACTTTTCTTTGAATTCTTTGCAGATTGCAGGAAGGCCACAGAAGGAAAAGGGACATGGTCAGGCTAAATACACCCCTGATAGATCATTTCTCCATCTCCATTGTCTTTTCCCCAGTCCCTGGTCTCACTTGTTCTGGAAATTATGCATCCTACAGGAAGCTCTATGCATTCTACAGGAGGCTCCTGTAGAAATCACAGAGAGCTTGAAATCAAGTTCAAAAAAGAATCAGAGGGCTAGAAATTTGTCCAGAAGACCTGTGGACCTTCCCACCACCATTCATCCCCCTAACTCTCCATTCCATACTTGTACCACTGCATTTCCACTCGCTTCTTCCTTCCCTGCACAGAAAACACAGAAAGCCTATTTCTATTGTTAAAAAGAAAAAAGAAAAAATGAAGAATAAACAACAACATCCTTAACTTGTTCCTTACCTGGTGCATACCAGCTACTTTTCCTTTTCCTTTAGAACCTTCCTCAACTATCTCTCCAATCCCTGCTCAAGAATCAGCCAGAAATTTTAGAGGGAGAAGCAGTTACAGGAAATCCTGCAGGATTCCTGTAACAACTGATCCCCTTAAAAATCGAGCTCCAGAGGCAGGGTCAATGCAGCCACAGATGATAAAACATGCAAGGAACTGGTCCTGATTGAAGATCACCTGTACAAGGAAGCTGAGCCACCAATCCAAAAGCCATAGGTGCCAGCAGCAGCAATCCATGAACAGAGTGCCAAAGTCTGAGCATGCAACAACACGGTAGCGACTAACAGGTAAGTGACGAAACTCGTTCCTCTGTTGCATGAGTATAATTTAGAAACTGCATGAACAATTGAGATGGTCACGATTAAACAAAATCGGGGGCCAGCTAACTGGCCACCCTCATCCAGTTCAACCAGCACCCCTCATCCAGTTCAAACAATGCCTCATCCAATTCAAACAACGTTTAGTGGGTGCAATCAGCACGTGTGTTCAGTCAACTCGGGAAGAAAACTCAAAACAGGTAGTGGTGGCAGTGTATAATGGGAATGATGGAAGTGATTGTAGGCAGGCTGCATGAAGTATCATAATGGAACTGGAGTAGGAACCAATGGTCCGGATGGGGATAACATACCCTTCTTGCCACCTCACCTTGTCACCGCAGAACACGCCCGTAAGCTTAAGTACGCTGCAATCGATGCCTTCATCACCTTTGTTTTCATTTGCATCATCATGCTCTCGACTGCAACAACTTACCTACCACCTTCAGAACCTCGGAACAGTCGCTCTCTATCAGTTTCAAAACCCTTCTGCTTATCGAGCTCTACAGGAGCATTATCGCACTCTACAGGAGCAGAAACATAGTCTACAGGAGCCTTTCTACAGGAAGGCCAGTGAGCAACTCTGCAAAGGAAAATTCAGGATTTTATGCCAAATTCGAGCTTGAAAAGGTAGGCTCAGTAAAACCCACTCTGCATTTCATATATCTACAAAAGGCAGTGGGATTCGAAGCGAAGTATTGAGTTGAAAAAGAAAGGAAAAGTGAGAACAGAAGTTTGCTTATGTTTTTTTTAGAAATATATACAGTTTCTCAATTTGATCTTTGCACTGAAAAACTATCTCTTTCTCCTCCGTGGTATTCTCCTGTGTAAAGAAATGATGCAACCATAGGAAATTAAGCCTGTAAAACAGTGAATTTGCATTGGGTGGTCTGCTTACTTTGTGAAAAGAAAAAACATTGTCTGGTATACTCTCTATTTTTTTTAAAAGATATTGTTTCCCTCAAATAGACTGAGAAGTAAATTAATTTTGAGAACAGAGTTTGAAGGGAAGGAAAATTACAAATTGCTTTTGTTAAAAATGAAGAACACGAAAAATTCTCTCTCTGGTGCCAGAAAGAAAACCTCAGTTGTTCCTCTGTTCTCAGGTTTGAAAATTTGCTGCTTTCCTCCTCACCTAAAACATTCCAGCAGTCTCTGAACATCATGACAGGGGGTTTTATGAGGAAGGAGCCTCTGAATTCCACCAAACTGCATAAGTGGTAGCCCTCTTTACCAGGGCAAAATGGATTCCTTTCTTTGAAAAATTTCATGGGTATGATGAGGAAGTCACAGAGGAATTTTTATTGTCTTTAAAACCCCACTCAAAAACCCATGCTATAGTTAGTTTCAGGGGTCTAACCATAGAACTTACACCAGAGTTCATCAGCAGAATTACAAGTCTTCCACTTGGGCTCCCCTGGAGCAAAGAAGAAAAACCACTAGGTCAAGTTGCTAAGAAGACCTTTTTCTAGCCTAATGAACATCATGTGGAGGATAAGAATGGGATTCGAAGGACAAGTATACCTTATCCATGGGGTGAGGTCAGCTATCAGATCATGAGATATATCTCTTGTGAAGGAAGATACAACATAGTCTATGGGTATCATTTCAGACTGTTACATGAACTAAGATATGGCATGGACCTGCCTGCATCTAGAAAACTTAGTCTTCGATATTTTCTCCTCCAATTATTGATAGAGTCTAGCACCAAACTGAAGGCAGGGGTTCCAGACCAATTGGCTCACCATGGGCTAGTTAAATTGATGGTGGAGGATGCCCTCCACACTTACACAATCCCCATAGCCTGGGAGATTTTCAGGAACATGACTAAAGAGGATGATATCAAAACTCTCACTGATGACCTTAGTCCATCTGGAAGTGAAGAGGAGGTACATAAAGAGGAACCTGAGAAGGAAATCCATGAAGAAGAACAGAACATTCAATTGGAAGAAGAAAAAGAAGAAAAATAGAGAGGAGAGGACCAACATGACACCACCACAGATGAGCCTAAAGTAGAGAAGAAAACAGCATCAAAAACAAAAAAAGGGGAAACCATAGCAGAGAAAAAGAAGAGGACAAGAACTGAAAAAAAGAAGCCCAAGATAACTCTGAAAAAGACTGCCACGGGAAAGGCAGAAACTTAGCAAGCAGGGGAGAAAACAACACCAGAGACAACAGAAACAAAATCAGAGATAGTAGACATAGGAAAAACAACAAATGGAAAAGAAGAAACACAACAAGAAGAAGTGTCCCCTGAGACACTAGCAAGAGAAGCAACAACTGTTCCTGCTGCACTTAGTACTCCAGCCAAGCCTAAGGGGAAAAGAAAGAGACAACCATCTATGTACTTCAAGGCTCGACAGAGCACCAGAATCAAGATGGGGAAGCCTTAGCTACCTTCAAAGGAACCCATCATCATTGAGGATGCCCCTACTATAACAAGGGAGGAATCTCCCTCCAAAATCTCCATCACTTACGAAAGAGGGAGCCCTAAGACCTCTACCTGGAAAGAAAGGATCAAACTAGTGGACTCTAAAGAAGTCCTACAAGAGGCACAGACCTCTCTATAGGAGACATTGGCAAAGCTCAAAGAAACTAAAAAACTTGAAAAGAAGGCAGAAGAATAGACCCAGGAGGAAGACAAGGCAAAAGAGATACCAGAGCCTGGACCTCAGCCTAACTTAGGCTCCTACTACAACCTTCTGGAAGGTGGGAAGATCATCCCACAAAAGTTTGCAGTCCCTCTTTTCTTTGAGTTGGAAAAGGAAAGAGTCAGGACCCATACATGGATGCAGATTGCAAAATCAAAAGGGGTAGAAGACATTGGGCACATGGAAAAAAAGTTGAGAGAAATGGGTAAAGAATTGAGCATGGTCAGTCATACAGAAAGCACCAGAAGAGCTTAATTAGAGGAAGAAAATGAAATGTTGAAGAAGAAGCTGCAAGAAAGGGAACCTCAAGGAGGAAATGAGCTGTCAATCTTAAAAAGATAGCACCAGGAAGAGGAACCCCAGACAAACAGTGAGGTATTGAAAAAATAGAAATAGGAAGAGGAACCCCAGATAGATAATGAGGTATTAAAAAAAAGGCAACAGGAAAGAGAATCCCAAGTAGAAAATGAAGTGTTGATTTTGAAAAGGAAACTACAGGAAAAGGAAGCCCAGTTAGCCTGCATGGCCATCTGGGCAATGGAGGCATTACAATGCAGGCAACTAGCCAAATCATATGCACTGTACCTCAACGATCAGTGGCTCCAATTTTAGATTAAGACACTGGCCCAAAGGGGCACAATACCTTTTCAGGATTATGGCCAATTTATGCATTTATGTGATCACAATTTAGCTGAGGACAAAGCAAATCTAGCATAATTTTACTTGCACAACATGGCACTTACTGACACGAACTTGTGGTATCCAAATGTTGTGTTGGGAGACTTGCAGCTGATGGCGATGGCATCTTGGATGAGCGATGAAGAGAAAAGGGTAGTAGAAATCCAGAAAATGATGGCAAAAGCGCTGAGTGAACCCCTGATGATTAGAGCAGAACCTACAGAACCCTTGGCTCTCATCTATGCCCACCAACACCTTGCAACTAATCCTCAATTTGTCCCTAACTATGTTAACAAACAAGCCTAAGCTATTGCTCATTTCGAGGACATGGAGAGATTGTTTGGAGATGACTGCATTCATGGCTGCATGAGAAGGTGGGATACATTGCCACACAATCTACGGATCAGGGAGTATCACTCCCCAAACAGGATGAGGGAAGCCATGAGGAGAGTGCCCCTATATAAGTACTCAATGCAAAGCTTGAAGGCAAATTGGATTGGCCTTAAATTCAGTCCTCCACTGCTGCTAAGACTATTAGAGGGAGTAAGAGAGGAGGAAGAACAGAAACAGTGGGAAGAAGTGGATAGGAAGGTAGGTTTCCATGACAAAGAGGAATACATCACATCAAAGGCTTTGGATGTCAGGGAATCTATCAGAGCCATTAAGGATGAAGAGTTAGATTAGTTGCTGAGAGGATGAGCAACCCATTCAGTAGGGAGGTGATGATGAGCCCCAGAAATGAGTAATTATATGGGCTCATTCTGCCTCTTATTTCGACTTAATCCACCATTATCATTAGTTTATTGCATGTTTTTGAATATATTTATGCTAATAGAGTGAATTTGGTTAGTCATTTTGCCATGTAGTCTAATGTGTGCCTTATGCAGATTTTTTGGTCAATTTTGGCCAAAGTCAAGGGTTTTATGAGCAAATGGTAGCCAAAACTCGAGGAAAACAGGGAAGAGGAATTGTAGGGGGGTTTCTACTTCATTTATGACCCCTTTCCTCGAATCCTCCATCAGCAACTCAGAGCACAAAGGTCGACATTGATGATTCCAAGGGGCAGCCGAGCAAGTAAAGAAGGACTGTTGTTTATCTCTAGTTCTAGGAAACTGAGTTCCTTGATTTTAGGAGGATTGTTGGATGACTCCATTTGTATAAATAAAGAGGCTTAGAGCTTCAGTAGGTTAGCTAGTTATTAGTAGATTTTCGCACTTTTGTGCAACATTGTGTTCAACTCATTTTCGAGTTCCTTTTTTAGAACAGTTTATGTAATGTGACTGCTATTTTTGATAATGAAGATGAAACAGTTTTTGAGCCAGCACTGATCTCTTTCAGAGGGCTAAAGCTCTTGGGTTAGGGCCCAACCCAAGCTACCCAGCACCTCCTACTGTGTACTTATATGTTTTTGCTTCAGTTCATGAGTTAATTTTTGTTGCATAGATTCATTTTCCTTTGTTAGATTAGGTTGCTTTTGATGGTTTGCATAGTTATTTTTTGTATCAGTCGTTCAAGTAGGTTACTGTAGTGACAGAATAAGATTCAAAAAGGGAAACATCAGGTCTTGATCTCCTTTCTTCCTTCTTGGGACTATGATTTGAGGTCAAGGCACTACTGTTGCCACCAAAAACACAGTTTTTGATCTTCCATGCAACTGCTAGTGTGATACTTTGACTTGGAAAGATTGATATTGGTTCAGATTCAGTTGCCTAGATCATTTCCTATTCTTTTTCCATAGTTCTCTCTGCATGCTTTTCTGTTCACAGGTTGCTATTCAACATTTTCTGTTTGTAGGTTAGAAATGAGGTCAAGCTAGAGAAATTTCAGTTTTTAGTCCTTTCTTTGAATAGTTTTTGTAAGTAGATGTGCAGATCTCTTGCAGGACACCTCAGCTCATGATACATCCATAAACCAATTAGAACCAGCTCACTTCTCATAGATTTCCCAAGTCATTCGCAACATTTCGCCAATCTGCCCTAATTTCTGCGTTTTTCTCCATAAAGCTGCTTTCTTGCCATTTGAACAAATCCAACCATCACGTTCGTTCTTGATCTTCCTTGACAAGTTCTAGACACCTAAACACCTTCCTCTAGCCTTCAGTTACCCTTTTCCATCATTTTTCCACCTTCAAAACTCTAAAAATAGCTCTCAGTCTCCTTTTGTAGATCCTCCTGTAGATCCCCTGTAGCCTCCTGTAGAATTTCCTGTGAGTGATTTTTCGAAGTCCAATCACTATGGAAGTATTCAGAAGGGTACTAAGGGCTTCTTAGGACCTCTCCATACCTTCCTCACCCTCTACAAAAGCCAACTCCATCTTCCTTTGCCACCAAACCTCTGCACAATCGCAACCAGATAAATTACAAGCATAATAATTCCACATAAAAACACTCAAAAGCACAAAAAGATGTTTTCTTCTCATTTATTTTCAGAAGTAGCTTGAATAAATGCAATTTGCCTTTTCAGTAGTCAATGGCACTCATTTCATCATTTTTCATCTCTTTTCTTGCAAAAGTATGGTTAATAGGTAAATTAGGGCTTACTAGGGTTTGGTAGGGTTTGCATTACATTTCAGTTTTCCTTCTCTTTCTTCAAATAGAATTTCCCTTGTAGAGTTAGTTTTCTTTCATCACCATTAAAATATTCTTCTAAGAACTCATAGAAGATGGCTTAAGCTCCTAGCAAACTTGCGCTAGCTGACCAAGTGACAGCTTGTAGTAAGAGCTAGTACTTGTGCATACGACACTGTCGCTTCCAAGTTTGTTATGAACTACTGGGTTGATAAAAGTAAAGAAGGAAGCCCCAGGAGTTGCAGCATTATTGCTGCAATACTGATGCTCACCAGCACTCACCAAGGCAAATACAAAGGCACAAGTCTGACTGGAGCTACACTCATACTTTGATGAGTTGATGTGCATAGCCACTAGCACAGACTTGGTGATCAGTGCAGACACCATGCATCAGTATGTCACTGGTCTGGACGCACTCAAGACAATGATGCACATGCTATCAAAGGAGTTGGACAGAGGAGCTATAGTAGTGTACCTAGATGCTACAGAGGTAAGAGTTTGGTTCCAGAAATATGTCACCATAGAGTACACAGACACCATCGTGAACTACCGAGCTTGGCATCAGTTTTCTAGTGTTGACCAATGTGAGGATGTCGAAGAGCTGGTCTTCCCATAGTTGTTTGAGTCATAGTGATGTATTGCATGGCTTTCTCAATCCTATTTTGTCTCACATGGGTATGTGTAGATTGTATGTAATGTCTTGTCCAGTGGAAGTTGAAGTGTCGATAGTTGGATGTAACAGTCATAGAGTAGATGAACTGTCACAAAGGGGAATGTCAAGGGACACCCCACCCTTTTCTATATAGAGTCTCTCATAACTCATTGGAGAGGATTTTGTTTAGCCAAGCTTCCGATAGGAGTATCTTAGAGAAATCTTGGAGAGTATTGTATTGAGACTTGGCTTCTCCACTTTGCAAAGCTAGTATATCTCTTTGGAGGAGCAGGCGGTAGCGACTGTAACATTTCTCTGTTGGAACTAGTGGTTGGTCATGGTTGTATTGTAAGATTGTAACTTTCACTTCTTAATACAACAGCGCCATCACATTTCATGCATATGTCATATTTTATTTCAGTTATCTTGTTTACTCTAAATGATATATGTCTCTGTTTGCTTACGCATGCATGTGTAGCTATTTTCTTTATATGTATGTATGAATCTTACTGAAATGTGTTGTTGGTTTAACCATCACTTTGGATTGCTAGATTAATTTCCTTCCATGTTTTGATGCATATTTTGTCATGTGTTCCCTTCTTAACTCCATTCTTTCACAGGTTTCCAAGGGGTGCACTTACCCCACCCTCCATGTGTTAGAACCACTCATGCACCTTCCTTGACTTGTTGCATATGTCACACCCTTGCTATCAACGGGTACATCTTACTTGCCTCTGTGTGAAACTACGGTCAAGGCGATACTATACGACCCACTACTGGGACTCCTACACCAAACAGTCTGAGGTCTAGTTGGGACTTGTTACCGGGGAGATCCCCTGACATGTTGGTGGGTCCAACACCATCAACATACCTCTAGTGTTGTAGGTTCACGCCACTCCAGCAACCAATAGCATACAACTTCCTGCACATCCATCTCGGACACTAAATAAGGCAACACATGCCAAGTTCCTTCTGGGTCCTTTCATGCGTGGATTGAGACATTGTGAAAGTTAGCCTTGAACTCCACGTAGGCTATTAATTTTTTGAACAAGGATGGGGAAAACCTTGGCCACTAATTGATCACCATCCGAAGGTCCGTCTCCATTAGGACCCAGAAAAGATTCGTTTCCTCGATGAGTGCCACATCCTTCATAGACCAGAGAGAGGCAAACTATGCTGCCTCGGGAAAATCGTTCTTGTTCAGAGGAAATTGGTTGTCCTCCAGCAACCTCCACATAGCTAATACAATAGACAAGTGAAGCCAAGCAGAATGAAATGGCTTGCCTTCTTCTTGGGCTTCTCAGAAGTTTTCTAGGAACTCCTAGCATAGATACTTGGACCAATTATACTACACACCTCTTGCGTACTTTGCAACAAGTGACACTACCGGCGTCGAAACTTCATTCATGCAACACTTTCTCATGATCTTGCCTATGAGGATCTGGAAAGAAAACTGGACTACCTGGTCTTGAATGGACATGATAGAGTATCCTCACGAATTTTTCACAAGACCATATTCCTTCTTCATCTTATCAGCGAGCTCATTTTTCTCGGTTTTCCCTCCAAACTCCTTGGCATGGTCTGCTCCTTTGTAGGGTAACTTCATTATCCTATGGATCAACATGTATGTTATTGGAATAAGCTTCCCCAGCCACAGGATCCCATCATGCACCAGTGCAAGGAGCTGGCGCACACAAATCGTATTGATAGGTGAGCGGTGATAATGCGGTACTAAAAGCATGTTCAACAGCCCTGACTGCTCAACGCCGCGAACCCACTTCATGGGTTCTAATTGTGTAACTCTTGTTTCATCATAGTATATCTTTGTCATATACTTATGGGTTTCCAGATGTGGAATTTTTTCATGATCCGTGAGGTCCTAGTCCTCCATTTTCAACAGTGGGATGCACGCAAGCTTAGGTCCTTCAAATGTGACCTACTCCAGCAGCAGGGGAGTGGATACCCCAAATTTTCTTGAATCAAGATCCTTGGTCACTTTAGTTTTTCCCTTCCGTGGAGGGATGTACTCAGGCAACATAGAGATAGGCTCGATTCCCTCAGCATCGACTTCTTTGACACCTTGGTACTCCTCTTCTTCTAAATCCACCACTTTTTCTGGTTGCTTATCCTTTTTCTCCTTCGGTTGTGCCTCTATATGCTTCCTTGGTGAAATTCACACCAGCACCTGCTTCTATTTTTCTTTTACGACTGATTTCTTTTCTTTCATGGCGGGCTGCTTTTCTTTTTTCATAGTTTGTTTCGGCCTAGGCGACCTTGGTGTCATAGGCACATCGAGCGTGGTTTCCATACTAGTGACCTCGGGGCCTCACACGTTAGACACAACCACTTCTAAACTTTAGGCTTCGATGGGGTTAGTACGAGTCATATTCTCAATGAAATACTCTTGCGCTATTATATAACTATTTTCAAACGAGGGGCGCATCACAAGTTCTTCCCAAAATGCTCAATTCATATGCAAAATGCTCTAGCAAATTTTAGAATGTAAATTGTTTTTAGTTGGACCACCACGCATAATTTATAGGGGGATTTGCATTCAAATTTGATAGTTCCTCGCAAATTCTGTTAATAAATGCTAATTTGGTGGCAAATATTCAAATATTTTTGCCTTAATTGCCTCTTCCCCACTCCTCTTAACCACTTTTTATCCATAAAATCATGAATAATAACTCCAACGATAATTTTCTTGCTAGGATGTGTGACACCCTCCTCCATGGGTCAGTTTCCTGAGCGTAGCTTCGACTGGTGCACCCTCATTAATTTTCGCGTAGCCTAGTCGCTGCCTTTTCCTCCAAATCGGGCAGTGTATTTTATAGTCCTATTCTCCCTTGCAACTGCCTGGAGCACTAAGACTATCATGCTGACATATAGTCATTGCGCAGGATCCCCTGTATACAACTTCAACCTACTTCCATTCACTCTTCCTAGGAATGGATCTCCATTCAGCTTCGTGAGCTGAACTGTGCCACCGTCTGTAATTTCCTTGACAATATATGGTCCTAACCAATGCATCTAGAATTTACCTAGAAATTTAGTGAACTTACTATCATATAACAACACAAGATCATTTACCTTAAATGTGTGAATCTTGATATGGCGATCATGTCATGATTTTTCATGTTCCTTCTGTACCTGTTGATGGAATCCTGCCAAAAATTGATCTTCCTCTAACTCCATTAGTTGCACGAGTCGTTCCTCCAAGGCCTCACGATTTGCCATATTTGTCAAAGATGCTATGCGCAGACTAGGCACAATGTATTCCATAGGCATTACTACTTCAACCCCATAGACTAATCTGAACGACGTTTGTCCTGTCATCTTCTTACAAGTTGTCCTATAGGCCCATAACACTACAAGTACGCGCACATCCCAATAATTCCATTGCACGTTACATACCTTTGTCAACGCATTCTCCAAGATTTTTTTTAAAGTTTCGACTATCCCATTCGCTTGTGGGTGATATGGTGTACTCTTCTGATGGTAAACTTAGAATTCACCTGTCAGCATTATAATTGTTTCATTCACAAAGTGCATTCCCCTATCACTCATTAATACTTTTAGGGATCTGAACCATGTTAAGACATGTTCAAAGAAGAATTTTGCTGCTGTAGCCCCCGTACAATCTTTGACTTGCTATGCTTCTGCCCATCCGGTTAAATATTTCGTCATAGTGATAATGTAGCTCGCACCCATTTTCTTTCTAGGTGGCTGAATTGGCCTAATAAGTAGCCCCCATACAATCTTTGACTTGCTATGCTTTTGCCCATCCGGTTAAATATTTCATCACATTCATAATGTAGCTCGCACCCATTTTCTTTCTAGGTGGCTGAATTGGCCCAATAAAGTCAATTGCCCATTTCTCAAATGCCTATAAAGAGACCTGAGAATGTAGCGTTAGTTTGTCCCTTTGAGACGGTCTTCCAGTCCTTTGACATGCATCGCACACTTCACAGTATGCTTTGGAATCCTTGTGAAATGTTGGCCACCATAGTCCTGCGCGTAAAATATTCTGCGCAGTTGCTTTGCCTTGCATAATGGCCTCCCACATCTCCCCCATGAGCTTCAGTGAGAATACTATCATGCTCAAAATCCGGCACATATCTTCACAAGATTTCATCCGCCCCCATTTTGTACAAATGTCCCGAAATGATTGAAAAATCGGATGTGTGAACCACTTATTCTTTCTTTTGTTGATTTGTATATCCTTCAGGAACCATCCCTGTAGTTAAGAAGTGAATAATGTCAGCAAAATGGTCATCAGATACACGTACCACAAAGATTTGCGCATTGGGCAACCCTTCCTCCAAATTACTGGGTTCTTCGCCTATTTCAATTCTCGACAGATGGTTAGGTCCAACATTGAACTTCCCTGACTCCACAACTACTTCAAAATCATACTCCTGAAATAACAACAACCACCTGCAAATCCTTCCCCCCAACACGGGCTTGTTGACCAGGTGCTTTAAGGAAAAATGATTTGTATACATGTAGAAATGTCTGCCTAATAGATAGTGCCTAAATTTTTGTAGCATGTAGACCATGGCCAACCCTTTGTGCTCTGTTGTTGAATAATTTTTCTTAGCCTTGGATAACTTCCTACTTGCGAAGTCTATGGGATGGTCTATTTCTCCTTCACCTACTTATGTTAGTACTACACTGAGCGTAATGCAAGAAGAATCCACATGTACATGAAATGCCTTTTTCCAATTGGGAAACACCAAGATTGGTGAAGTCACCATATTCTTCTTTAACAAATCCAATCTATGCTGAAATTCCTCATCCCAGCAAAATGTCGCATCCTTCTTTAGCATTTTTTCCATGGTCACAGTAATTTGAGCATAAGCTTTAATGAGTTTTCTATAGTATCCCATGTGTCCTAGCATCACACATAACTGCTTGATGTTCCTAGGGGCTTCCAAGTTCACAATCACAACAATATTTGCAAGGTCCACCATCAACCCTTGCTTACAAACTACATGACCCAACAAGATCCTAAAAGGAACACAGAATATACATTTTTTCAAATTCAACACAATCTGGTGTCATTGACATGTATCTAACATCAGGTGCGAAATTGCTACATCACATTTGACCAAGCCAAACACAGTCCAGTCATCAAATTATACTTCCATAAACTTATGGATAAATTCTTTGAACGCTTCTATGACTACGGGGGAAAATATGGTAGGCACGTCCTTTAAACCAAAAGGCATAACAATGTACTGCAAGCAACCCCACTCCATTTTGAAGGTTGTTTTACTTCTATCCTTTGGCGCAATCTTGATTTGATGATACCTAGAAAACCCGTCAGTAAAGGAATAGGCCTCCTACCCTATGACATTGTCTAAAACTTCATATGTAAATGACATCAAAAATAAATCATGAACATGGGCATCATTAAGCTTCCGCAGATCTACGTAGATCCTTATTTCAGCCTTTTGTTTCTTCTCTTGGACTACCATTGGGCTCACCCAATCAGACTCTTCAAAAGGTTCTATGATGCCTTCCTCCAGCATCCTATCCAACTCTTGGAAAACCTTTTCCTAATACTTTGGATTAAGGTGATAAGGCCTTTGTTTGACAGGCTTCACGTCTAGCTTCAATGTGATCCTCATAACTTAGTGGGGAAGAGATCTTGGTATTCACGAAGTAATTCAACAAATTTGTCTACTATAGCGTCATCCAAATAGTCTCCAATCTTTGCGAACTTTGGTTCTTCTTCAGTGCCAATGTTTACTTGTCTTGTTTTTAAAGGTGCGGAGATGTCTCGGTACTCTACTTGTGTTCCTTCTACCTCACGATGCCCTTATGTTTCTAGAATATTGATATATCTCAGGTCTTCCTCTTCCTCTTCAGCGATCACATTATAGCATTCCAATCTGTGGCACAGCTGGGTGCTCCAATCTGATTGGGGCCATTCCATAGGTTCCTTTGGTGTTCTGAAGATAACTGCTTTAATTTCTTCAAGCGATTCATCGATGCTTGCAAATCCATCCTTGAAGTTGAAAGTTAATAAGAATCCCTCCTTCAATATATCCCACTCTGCAATGCCGTGGCAGAGCTCTGTTTCAAGGTACCAGTTCATGGGGATTGTATCCAAGGCATGATAAAATATATGTACCCACTCTCGATGTGGTTCCATCCCCCATGCCTTAGTACACTTTGTGAGATGATCATGTGGATCATCCTTAACATTATAATTTTCAGCTAGTCTTGTATTACCATTCCCAAATCACAACTTCATCATTCTCCTGTAATCTCGCCATCCAACAAAACTATCCTTATGCATACCCCACCATCATGTGGACGTAGTGTGCAATGCCAATTCCTATGCTTCAAAATGGTGGTATTCAGGGACTTCACACTCAAATTCATCTAGGAACATATCTACTTCAGTTAAACCATCATAATAAGGTAACTTTATTACCATCGACGAAATGTAGCGCAACGACTTCATCATCATATTGCATCACAATGTAGATAGTTCATGTAAGCAATTTTTCCAATGCTATAATTCTTCATTTGAGTCAGAAGTACAATAACTATCCCAATCCCATGTGATCCGTCCATCCACCGTTGGATTGATCTAATCCTGATCTCGCGCTGTTATCTTGTAGATTTGATCCAGCTCATCATCACTTTCTACTTAATCGTGGACTGGTTCAATGTAACATGCCCCTTCCATAGGATCCAGTGGAACTATAACCCTTAGTTATTTTCTTTCAAATGACATTGTCCTCTTCTTCAAATTAATGACCCCATTCATGTCAATAGCCTAGTTGATCCCCAGGAGTGTGGGGTAGGGATTACTTTCATCGAAAATTTCGATAACTTCAAAGTCTGATAATGCACTTGTGCCTTGAATATCAACTGTTACTCCATATAATCATCCCATGGGGATGATTTTCTATTGATTCACCATCTTGAGATGAATTGAAGACCACAACAGCGCATGTCTCCCCATCCTTTCCCATGTCTTTTTCAAGAGAACATTTGCATTGGACCCTAGATCCAAGATGACCTGGTCCATTTCATAATCACCTATCTACACTGCTAGCCACATCTCACGTCATGTTCACGCCTTATGCTCACCAATATTTCTAACTGTACACTGCTCCGTAGAAGTCTTTTCCTTATTGATGCACTTGTCTATTAAGTCTTGCGATCCTTCCATGACCTTTTTGTCATGCATTAGCTTCATACATGTTTCCAAGAGTGTAGTGAGTATGTAAGGATCAACCTCTTGTGTCTCACTTCGTCCCGGTGTCTTGTCCTGGCTTCCTGAGGTGGAGGCCTCAACGAAGCTCTTCTTGGCCTCCACGAGTGTTTCCTTAGCATGATTAAGGTCAAAGGTGGCTTCTTTCTAAGCGACATGATAAACCATTCACGATGCTAGCTATCTGAGATTTTCATGTTATCCTGCTTGATCTGGCACTTCAACCTGTGATCAAATTCCCAAGGTGTCTCTTCAATACTCATCAAGATCTCCTTAAATTCAATTACTAACTATGCCTCAGATTTAGGCTTACCAAACTCTTTTTTCAAGCTTTCTGAGTTTCTGCTAACGATGCATGAGGATTGTCAACACAATACTTAATGTACTAGGTTAGCACGACATTACAAGGCGGTAACCAACTGTGAATTCTTTCTATTATCATCATTGATTTGCTACGTTGTCCATACAATGTTCGCAACAAATTAGAACTCATTTGGATCTTCACTTACTATGGCCTTGAATATCAACATCTTCATTGCGTTTTCCATGTTGAATTGTGCTGGTGGAGGTGGAGTGGATGGATGATATGTTCGAGGAATACCCTAAGTTATTATCTGAACAGTGCTTCGTGGTTTAGTCTGCACTGCCCCTTCGTTGTCACTTGAAGGAGGCCCAATCAATGGGCTATATTGTGGTTCCTAATTCTTCACGATTTCTAAAGAATCTACCACTTCGCGTAGCTCTAAACATCAAGGTAATGGCATTATCCGCTTTTCACACAACAACATCTTAATCCAAGTATTTAATGACCTGATGTACTTACCTCGCAGTCCTTTGAATAATTTCCGCTCCACTTCACTATAGCTAACTAATGTGTCTATTGTAAGTTCAGTATCAAATCCTTCCAGAACCTGATCAAGCCAGTGATCGACAACCCGCGTGAACTTGTTATCGAATTTATTTAATCTTTGCACCAATTATGGCATCCACACTATAGGACTGTCAAGCTTCCACTTTCCTTGATTGTCTGCCAATTTAGCTAACCACTCATATAATTCAATTGCAAAAGTTCTAAAGAAAATTCTGTGTACCTCTGTATACAGATACCTAATCAACCAATCCTCCTTCAATAGTCACAGATTCCTATTTTCTTGAGTTGCAAATGCGTGAATCTTCCAATCTGACCACTTTTCAATTTCTTTCTTAGTTGGATTCCAATGATGCGACATTGCACATCTCTTTAAGAAGATCTTGGTCCTGGCAACAGAACAATTTGTTGGCTTAGGGGTCCTCACCCAAGTTCAGAGTTAGTTGTGCCAACCAACAAAACCCTACATTACTAGCCCTTTCGGCAGCAACCCACATAGCGTAGGATGCAGTCTCACCCGAAGCAGTATTGGGGTATGCAAGAACCAAGTTTCTGCATCAAGAGACTAGTGTGTTGTCTTCCAATGCCTTAGAGCTGACTCTGCGCAGATCGATAGATTTCTAGGGCTCGTTACTGTAACTAAGTTAAAGCTTCCTTTAGACCTTCGCAAAGGTCCATGATCAGTCTTTGCGGACCTTAAAGAATCGATTTACCTACTTTCACGCATCAACAAGAAACCCCAGACTAGAGTTGGCGTAGATATACTTAACTTGTTAGAAAAAATAAGGGAAATGGCTTGTAACTTCACAGAAGTGGATAAGAATTCATTTCATATATTATTAAGACAAATTCAGTAAATCTGTGTAGCATTCTATCATTATTTCATAAGACATATCATTAATCGGTAGCATATAACATAAACAGATACAATGGAAATACTCACCAATTCTTCAAAAAGCTGTCTTTATTGATCTTTCATTCACAGGCTACAACCTCTCTACCCTGCACACATAGCTGTAGGGGTCCGCGCACTCAGTTGCTAACTCTACCTAGGCCTCCTACGCACTTAGCTACAGGAGCCTCCCTTTCTTTGTCTAAGCGAAGGAAGTAGAGCCTTCTTGCCTTAGCTCTTTCTCAGGACAACAAAAACTCTTCAACATACACGAATCTCTATCCAAAGTTATCCCTAAGACTCGCCAAGACTCAATTATTTATATCTTTTCTAATATATACCATGGCCCCCGGCTCATGGGTGAGTCTTCAAAATTGACCAAAAATAAAGGGCTAAATCCCCTTTGACTCTATCTATCTGCTCGCTTTGCATCCACATTTCGTGGAGAATTTACAAAATTCTTTACAAAAAATGACCATTTTATTCAATTTTACCCCTGGGGACCCTATCCAACAGGGGTTGGGTGGACCCCTATGGGATACAATTCTCAATGTTACTATCGGGTGGACCCTGCCCGCTTAGTTATATCCTGATGCTTTATTTTTGTGCCATCTATGAGGCTTCTGGGGTGCTCCTACTAGGGCATCATCATCAGGATGACATCATCTCATTCCTCCACTCCTAATGCTTAACTTTGTTCACTCCTAATATTCCACTGGGGTAACTCTACCAGGAGGGCCCTATCAAGTGGGTTCCACCCGTGGATACTAGAATTTCTTTTTGCCGCTAACATCTCGGCCACGTCTTCCTGGGGCTTCTCATAGAGGCTTCACCAACTTTTTTTCCAAGTTTGGCAGTTAATCCAACTTTGGCTAAGCGCCAAAGGCTCACCCAAACACCTTTTAGCTCTACAAGATTTATCTTATGGTCTCCAACTTTTATTGGCTTATCTCATGATCTAGGAGGCAATTTTCAAACTTCTTCATACCACTGGAAATCTCTTCCAGAGCACTTTCTAGCTGAGTGGATCCAATGTGGTCTTTGAGCTCATACTCAACCTAGAAAATGGCTTCAAAATATACTATTTGTTAGGTCCCTATAGTACTAGTGATTCCCCCATTACTATTGTCATTATAGCCCTTATTTTTATTGTTTTTCCCCTATTGTCCCCATATTGTTATTATTGTGCCCCATAGAAGCCCACTATTGTTATTTTTGTGCCCTTATATTATTCTTGTTAGGTTGGCTTGGGTTATATTGTGACCCCTTAGCATCCTATATATAGAAAGGAGATTTTTTTCATTTGTATCATCCAAGAATTGTTCCTTTGTGTAATTTAAAGGAGGTTTTCCCCTCAAAGAGGATGATTTTAAAGTCATTGAGCTATCTTTTCTATCGTTTTGTGAGTTGGTTTCATAACATTTGGTATCAGAGCTTTGGATTCTAGTGTTTCACTGCTCCAAACAGGGTGTCGTGGAATTTTCGTTATAAATTTTTTTCTGCGACGTTTCAGAAGCTAAAACAACAACCCGCATGAGATGAAATTTCTCTGAACCTCAACTCTAAATTTCAGATCTTTTATCGCTACAGTTTCAGAGATATGATCCATGGATGTTAGGGTTTTTGCGCGATCCCGAATTATATCTCAAACAGGTGACCTGGGGAAAATCATGATAACCTTTTTTTTGAGCATCATATTTAAGTTTCATAAGAAGTTTTAGAAAGAGGACAGCCTATAGTTTTTTGTGTATTAGTTTCAGGTCCTAAGGTCGAAACAGTGACACGTGGCACTTTGTACAAGGTTGCTCTACTGAACCAGTCTAGAATCAGGTCATCGTGGGAGATTTGGCATAAATATTCCTTGGAGAATCTAATCTTGATTAGGCTTGAGGCTTTAAAAGGAGGACTGAGAGGGCTCCCACGGGAAGAAATTTCAAACCTTGGAGATCTAAAATAGCAAAGATACAACAGATTCAATATCGAGCTCCTACAAAGTGTAAAAAAGTGTGTAGTTTTTTTAAATTTTTGCATAAGTTTGGTTTGAAAAATCAATTTGAAGGAATCCAAAGGGCATAGTGAAGCATTATTATTATTAATTGATGCCCCAAAGAAAGAAAATGTAAACACCTAGAAAGAAACCTGAAATATCTAGCATGACTCATGAAGAAGAGGAAGAGATGCAACATGACATATCAAAATTACAAGCTCTCACAAAATGTAACAGAAGCTAAGATGGATGGTTTAAAGAAAGACGTAGAAGCTAAGATGGATGTTTTAAAAAAGGGCATGGAAGCTAAGATGGATGGTTTAAAGAAAGGCGTAGAAGCTGAGATGAATGACATGGAAGCTAAGATGGATGGCGTGGAAGCTAAGATGGATGATTTAAATAAAGGCATGGAAGATAAGATGGAAGATTTGAAGACATATTTGACAAAGTTTCTACAAGAAATATTTACTAATGGCAAAGGGTTAGTAAAGGAAACTCATGATGAGAAAAACATAAATGTTAATCATGATTTCATAGACTCTAACGTTGGATCGAAGACCCACCATGTTCCAAAGATTGATATCAGGAAGTTTGATGGCAAGGATCTTGTAACATGGATACTATATATGAAGCAATATTTTGATCTCCATAACGTGAAAAACACACAAAAGGTGTGCATTGCAACTTTATATTTGGAACCAAATCAGTTTGTATGGTATCGATGGTTTTTCTCTCGCAAACAAATTGTGACTTGGGCACTTTTAACGGATGACATAATAGCACATCATGAGGATACAAAAAGAAACACTTTTTTAGCCAATTGATAAATCTCAAACAAAAGGGTTCAATGATGGAGCACATTGAGGACTTCCAAAAATTGAATATAAGGGTAAAATATATTCTAGAGGAGCATAAGATTGATTTGTTCATAGGGACATTAAAGGATAACATCCAACACTAGGTTCGCCTTTTGGGAACTTGATTCATTGGAGAAGGCAATGAGGTTGGCAAAAAAAATGGAAAGCAAAATTATGGCAAGAAGGAAGCATACCACTCACAATTATGAATATGGAAGTGTTGTTGCCCCTAGCCTTCCACAACCTACAAGGTTGACACCACAACAATTGGAAGAAAAAGGAGCAAAAGGGCTTTGTTACAGTTGTGATAGAAAATACACTAACGGTCATAAGTGTGCCGAGAAGAAATTATTTTACATAGATTGTGAAGAGGAGGAAGAAAAGGAACAAGAAACGTCAAAATAAGATGATATACACCAGGCACAAACCCTAGAGAAATAAGAAATGAATCCGACCATATCTTGTAATGCATTGGCTGTAATTACCACTTCTCAAACTATCAAGATAGAAGAGCATATCAAGAAGAAAAAGGTAATAGTGTTGATTGATTCGGGAAATACCCATAATTTTATTCATTTTAAGATAGCCAAGGAATTGAATTTCTTCCTATATTCAGCACCAGAGTTCCAAGTGATGGTTGCAAGTGGAGGAACCATAAATTTCTCTAGAAAGTGCCATAATATCAAGCTATCCATGGGAGAATATGTATTGAATAGCCCAATGCTTTCCATTCCAATGGGTGGTGTTGATGTTGTACTAGGAGTCCAATGGATACAATCCCTAGGTATAATAGCTTTTAATTTTCTAGAACTTTTCATGAAATTTTCTTCAGAAGGGAAGGAAGTTGAATTAAGGGGTATCAAATGGAAACTAAGAAAGATAATAAGCTCTGACGGAATGACAAAGCGTCTAAAGAAAGAACAATGAGGCATAATTGCACAATTATGTTCACTAGAGGTTCCCACATCGAAATCATCTATTTCTCCAGATCTCCAAAAAGTCTTGGACAATCATTCCAAGGTATTTGAGACTCCCAAAGGCCTCCCACCTATTCATGATCATGATCATGCTATTCATTTGATTCCAGGAAGTGTTCTTCCAAACATCAGACCTTACAGATATCCCTATGCCCAAAAGAGTGAAATTAAATGTATGGTTGCAGAAATGCTAGAGGATGGTATAATTCAACCTAGTCAAAGTTCTTTCTCCACTCCAGTAGTATTGGTTCACAAGAAGGATGGATCATGGATCATGTGTCCATATTATAGGGAGCTCAACAAGCTCACTATTAAAGATAAGTTTCCCATTCCTATCATTGATGAATTATTGTATGAATTGCATGGATCAATTTACTTCACCAAGTTGCATCTTCATTCAGGATATCATCAAATCAGAATGAAGACTTTAGACATTCCGAAAACAACATTTAGAACTCATGAGGGTCATTATGATTTTTTTGTCATGCCTTTTGGCCTTACCAATGCACCTTCTACATTTCAAGGTTTGATGAATTCCATTTTCAAACCCTTCCTTAGACAATTTGTGTTAGTATTTTTTGATGATATACTAATCTACAACAAGACTTGGAAGGAGCATGTTCAACATGTTGATAGGGTGCTCAAAATATTGGAGAAACAATTATATGCAAAAATATCCAAATATTTCTTTGGAGTACAAGAAGTGGAATATTTGGGTCATATTGTATCTCATGAAGGTGTTAAGGTAGACCCTAGTAAAATTAAAACCATTAAGGAATGCAAAATACCCACATCCATAAAGCATCTACGAGGATTTCTTGGGTTGATGGGGTATTATCGCAAGTTTGTTAAGAATTATGGGAGAATAGTAACACCTCTAACAACATTGTTGAAGAAAGATGCATTTTCATGGACTCCAGAAGCAACGAAGGCCTTTGAACATCTTAAAGAGGCAATGTGGCAAGCACTGGTCTTAGCTACATCGGACTTCACAAAAACCTTTATTGTGGAATGTGATGCCTCAGGAAATGGAATTGGTGCTATTTTAATGCAAGAAGAAAGACCCAATGCTTTCGAAATTCATCCAATCAAAGAAAAGTATTTACACAAAGCTACTTATGAGAAGGAAATGTTGGAAATACTACATGCACTTAAGAAATGGCGACCCTACCTAATGGGAAGACACTTCAAGGTAAAAACGGATCATGATAGTCTTAAATACTTTTTAGAACAAAGATTATCTTTAGAAGAGCAGCAAAAATGGGTCACAAGGATGTTGGTTTATGACTTTGAAATCATCTACAAAAAAGGGAAGAAAAAAGTTGTGGAAGATGCACTTGCAAGAAAGGATGAGCATGTGGAAGCAGTTCTTTGCACCATTTCTATTATCCAACTAGATTGGATAAATGAAGCAAGGGATGCATGGAAGAATGAAGAAGAAGTGTGGGCACTCATTCAAAAGTTACAACAAGATCCCAGTACATCTGATACATTTAGATGGAAAAATAATTCGTTATGGTACAAAGAGCGGTTATACGTATGTATGAATTCCCAACTAAAACAAAGTATTCTTAGGGAATTGCACACTTCTCCCTTAGGAGGGCACTTAGGATTTCTAAAAACTTACCACAGGGTTAAGAAGGATTTATTTTGGGATGACATTAAATCAAATATTAAAAAGTTTGTGGCAGAATTTTTGGTTTTCCAACAAAATAAAGTTGAAACAATTATGACCCCAGGTCTATTATAACCTTTATCCATTCCAATGCAATGCAGGGAGGAGGTTTCAATGGAATTTATCACAGGTTTACCCAAGTCCGAAGGAAAGAGTGTTATCATGGTGGTAGTTGACAAAATTACCAAGTATGCACACTTTTGTGCATTATCTCATCCATTTAAAGTGAGTACAATTTCTACTGCATTTATGAAAATAATTCAAAAGCTACATGGAAACCCAAAGATTATTGTAAGCGACAAAGATCCCATTTTCACTAGAAATTTTTGGACATAATTATTTTCTTGTCTTGGTACTCAGTTAGCTCATAGCTCATCTTATCATCCTCAATCTGATGGGAAAACTGAAATAATAAAAAAATGTTTGGAAGTATATCTTCGTTGTGTTGTATCTGATAAAAAGACACAATGGGTCAAATGGTTGCCTCTGGCTAAATGGTGGTATAACACTTCCTTCCATACTACAACAAAAATGATCCCATTTATGGCACTTTATGGATATCATCCACCATCCATCACATCATATTTAAGAGAAAATTCTAGGGATTAGGTAGTGGAAGATCACATCAAGCATCAACAACAAGTTCTCCAACTGTTATACAATAACCTCACTTTGGCACAGAATAAAATGAAAGAACAGGCATATCAACATCACAGTGAAATAAGTTTTAAGGTAGGTGATTGGTATATCTACGGGTACAACCATATAAACAAATGTCCCTCAAGCAAACTAAGAAGGATAATAAATTATCACCAAATTATTATGGTCTATACAAGGTGTTGCAAAATATAGGTACTATGGCATACAAATTAGAGCTTCCTCTAGCTTCTCGAGTTCACCCAGTTATCCATGTTTCATGCTTCAAGAAGGTTATAGGTCACTATCTCCCAGTTCAAACAATATTTCTAGAACTTGATGAGGAAGGAAAAATCATATTGGAACCTGAAGAAGTCACAGAAACAAGAATTCGACAGCTACGAAATCGATCAATTTTAGGGTATCTCATTAAGTGGAAGAAATTACCCACCAAAGATTCCACATGGGAGGATGAGAATTTTATACAGAACCATCCAGAACTACTCAAGTGTTGCGGAAAACACTTTTTTGAAGGAGAGGGGCATGTGCGGTCCCTATAATACTAGTGATTCCCCCATTACCATTGTCATTTTAGCCCTTATTGTTATTGTTGTGCACCTATTGTCCCCATATTGTTATTATTGTGCCCCATAGAAGCCCACTGTTGTTATTTTTGTGCACTTATATTATTATTGTTAGGTCGTCTTGGGTTATGTTATGACCCCTTAGACTCCTATATATAGAAAGGAATTTTTGTTATTAGTATCATCCAAGAATTGTTCATTTGTGTAATGTAAAGGAGGTTTCCCCCTCAAAGAGGCTAAATTTTAAGTCGTTGAGCTATCTTTCTATCTTTTTGTGAGTTGGTTTCATAACACTATTCTTTACACCATTCCTCCTAATCATTTTCAAATTTATCCTTGGATATGCCTTGGCCTTGCTTTCCTTTTTAGTCTCATTTTTCGATTTTGGAGTTTTCAATCCCTCCCTGCATACAAGAACAAATATCCTCTGCTATATGAATAAATATAAAGGGGGGATAAGGAGGGTAAATCACTATGTATCGCCAAATATCTTTGAAGAACCTACAGGGGAGTAAGAACCAAAATCATGTACACAAGGGATGGATGAAAGCATGTATAGAAATCTCCTTCCTATTAAATAAATCAATGGGGAAGCCAAAATGAAGAACATAAGGCCCACTACTCTCCCACACTTCCATGGCCTAGCTTCTGAGGACCCTGATACATTCATGTTTGAGTTTTTTGTGGTTTTTAGAACCTATGATTACACATCTGATGAGAAAAAGCTAAAGTTGTGTCCTTCCACTCTCAAGGATGTAGCTCTACTCTAGGTCATGAGTTTGGAAGGAGGCAACATCACCACTTGGGTTCAAATACAAAGGGCCTTCCATCAGAAGCACAAAGAGTGTTGTAGATTGAGGGACACCAAGGAGGAAATATTTAGAATGACTCAGGGAATAGGTGATTCCTTATAGGTCTATGAAGAAAGATTTGAATTCAACTATAGGAAATCTAATTGCACCCTTGACCCAGAGTCAGTAAATATTTTGTTACTCATAGGAGTAAAATATGAGATAATGGAAACCCTTAACATGTTATTTAGTGGAGACATTTACCAGCTCAATTATGATGACATCAAAACAGTATTTAAGAATCACTATAAGTTTGCAAGGAAAAGACGTAGATCTGGTCAAGGTCAACGAAATCCTTCACCCTGTGCCTCAACCATCAAACATGAAATTGGGAATATGTTAGAAGATTTTAAGAGTGAAATTTTGCATATTTTTTTCTTTACAAATAAACACGATGAATATTAATAAGAAATAAGATGAGGAAAAAAGGGAACTAGATATATTTTTCCCTAGATGCACTAAGAAGCTCCCTAGAAATGAGTGCCCACTCTCTTCTAGGTCTAAAGGAAGTATAGTCAAGGATAGAAGGTGGATTGTAGCATATCTTTTTCTTTCAACCAAAGAAGGCCACAAGGCCCTTTACCATATCAACAAGGCATGCAAGGTGTACACTATCCTTCCTTCAATCAAAACAAGAGTACATCTTTTTAGCCTTGGTAACCTCTAGCCCATTCAACTTGGTCCATGCCTTCCCCTTGGTCCTATTCTCCTTAGTATCCTCCTCATCCTATCAATCCACCCTTCCAGCCATATCATCCCAACCTTCTCAATGCAGAAATCCTTCACAAGGATGGAGGCCCTAGGCATCCCAACTACCTTCCTTAAAGCCTCCTCCTCCTCCTCCTCAACCATAGATACCACACAACAGTCCACCCAAGAAACCTAAAATTCCTGATCAACCCAAGCTGAAACCAAACAACAAGTAGGTCCAACAGCTATATAGTGGTGAGCATCCTACCCTACTTATGATGTGGAAATCTAGGAAATCAAACTTCGCTTTGGGAAGGTAGTTCAAGATTCTCACCCACCTTCTCCATCAAAAGATCTTGAAGAAGAGAAGGAAGACAATAACCCCCAAGTCAATATACCTCCCTATCCTAAATAGTTGTTCCTACCTAAGAAACACACCCCAGAAGAGACTGAACTTCTAGGAGAACTAAAGAACCTTTGTGTTTAAATACTCCTACAGTCCATCAATTATGTTCCCATATATAAAAAAGTCATCGGGGAAGCATGCTATAAGAGGCTCGGAAGGAAGAAATAATATGCTCCCACTACCAATGTTGTTGGGCAACTGGCTGATCGAATGCTTGGGAAGGTAATCTCCCTAAAGTATTTGGATCCTGATATCTTAATAGTGGATGTACATATTAACAGTATTATAGTCTTGAACACACAAATTGACCTTGGGGTTGAAATCAATGTCATGAACAAAGAAACTATGTTGAAGTTTAACCTCTAGGTAGCCCTAAGGAAAACCACCACAGTGCTGCAACTTATAGACAAATCCACAGTAGTCCCTAAGGGTGTTATTGAGGATGTAATAGTGTCCATAAATTCTTGGGAGTACCCAACATATTTCCTTGTACTCCAACCCAATACCAAGTTCAATGGGTATCCTCTCATCTTAGGGAGACCTTGGTTAGCAACTATTGATGATTTTATCGATTCTAGGGCTAGAAACATGACAATTAAAAATGGGCAGCTCACATTTCATCTTGTATTATACCCCCTTGCTCAACCTCTTGTTGAGAATGATTTGACTATGTGGGTAGTGTTAGAAACCACTATAGGAAGTGGGATTCTATATGAGGATGATCTTATTGACAATTTTCTACAAACCTAACATCCTGCTACCATGCAAATTGATGAACTTGTAGAGGTACCTTTAGGATAGGCTTAGAAAACCCCATGGTCAGAACTCTTCATTGTTATTTCTAATCAATATCATGCCAATATTGTGAAAATGAGTCCATCCAAAATGCTGAAAATCAGTCCTTCCCTTTCAGCATAGCAAGAATAGAAATTGCTCACTCTGTTGAGACAACATCTTGATGCCTTTGCTTGGTACTATAAAGAGATGAAAGGGGTGCATCCCTCAGTTTGTACACATCACATCTACATTAAAGAGGGATGTAAACCTGTGTGCCAACCCTATTGGGAATGAACCTTGCACTTAAATACATTGTGAAAGAATAACTGCAAACATTATTGGATGCAGGATTCATTTACCCTATTTTATATAGTGAGTGGATGTCTCCTCTTGTTATAGTACTAAATAAGAATGGGAAGAGGAGAATTTGTGTTGACTAAAGTAAAATTAACAAGGCTACAAAGGAAGATCGTTTCCCCTTACCTTTTATTTATTAAATTTTGGATGGTTTTACAGGGAAGAAGTTATTTTAATTCTTGTATGGTTTCAGTGGGTATAGTTAGATCTATATCAACCCTGAGGATCCATATAATACCACCTTCACATGTTTGTGGGGGACCTTTTCCTATAGGGTCCTTCCCCTTTGGATTGTGTAATTCGCCTGCCACCTTCCAAAGGGAAAAGTTCAGTATTTTTGGTGATATTTTTCATGATACAGTTGAAATTTATATGGACGACTTCATGCTTTATGGGGATGATGTCCAAGAAGCCCTCTCCAACCTTCATAAATTTTTAAATAAGTGCTTTGAAATGAATCTATCACTAAGTATAGAAAAGTTTGATTTTTTTATGAATTTAGGGATTTTTGTAGGTCACTTCCTCTCTAAGGAAGGAATCCAAGATGACCCTAACAAGATTGTCATTATCAAAAGGGTCCCTGTCCTTTAGAAATAAAGAGATGTTAGGAGTTTCTTAGGAATAGATATATATTATAGGAGATTTAGAAAGGATGTCAGTAGTATGGCCTCACCTTTGTTTGGATTGTTAACTAATGATTCAAATATTTTATGGAAAGATAAGTGTCAAGGAGAATTTGAAGAGCCGAAGGAGAAATTGATCACTCCACCAATTATTAGGGGTCCAAATTGGGCCTTTCCTTTCCACATCCACACAAATGCATCTTAGAAAGATATAGAGGAATCCTTGGGAGAAGTGGAAGGTAAGTTGTCACATGTCATATATTTTATCAGTAAGAATATATCCAAGGCTTAACTCAACTAGACAATTACTAAAAAAGAGCTCTTATTTTTTGTACACTTCTTGAACAAGTTTAGACATTACATCATAGGGTACCAAGTTTTTATATATACTAATTATGCAGCCATTAAGTATTTAATGAATAAACTTAATGTTAATGCTACGATCATTAGATGGTTATTCATGTTACACAAGTTTAATATAACAATTGTTGACAAGCCAACAAAGGAAAATGTGGTTGCAAATTGTTTGTCTAGATTAACATTACCTGCAGAGAATGATGAGATGATAGATGATCAAATTCCTGATGAGCACCTCTTCACCATTTCGCTTCTATCCCCTCGGTTTTCCAACATAACAAACTTCTTCGTTTCTGGGAAATTTCCTCCCAGTCTATCCTTAAAGGAAAAGAGCAGAATTATTTGAAAAGTGCTCCTTACACTTGGATTGTGGGAATCCTTTTCAGATTGGGACTAGATTAGATCTTGAGGGGGTGTGTAAGGCAACATGAGGTCTTTGAAATTCTCTCAGCATGCCTTGATGGATCTTGTGGTGCCCATTTTTTTGCCAAGAGTATAACTTTCAAAATTCTCCAAGCAAGATACTATTGGGTTACAATGCACCAAGATGTTAGGAGGTACACTTCTAGATGTGATGAATGCCAAAAGATGGGTAAGCCTACACCAAAGGATGAAATTTTGCTACAACCTCAAGTGACTCTTGATCCATTTGAGAAGTGGGGCATGGATCTCATTGGACGAATTAACCCCCCATCCAGACAAAAGAGGTATCATCATTCTATGCATTGATTATTTAACAAAATGGGTGAAGTGAAGGAAATTAAAGTAGCCACAATAAAAAAAGTTGGTAGGTTTCTTGAGGAAGAACATATTCTATAAGTTTGGTTTCACATAGGATTTGGTCACTGATTAAGGTGCTCAATTCAATTCTAATTTCATTGAAGGAATCATGGAGAAGCATCACATCAAGCACAACAAATCCACCCCCTATCATACTCAAGAAAATGGGCAGGTAGAGTTGAAAAACAAAGCTTTGGAGAGAATCTTCACCAAAGTTGTTAGCAACAACAAAAAGGATTAGGCAACCATACTTGTGGAGGCTACTTGGGCCTATAATACCACATGGAAAACCATCACTGGGTTCACTCCCTTCAAGTTGGTTTATGGAAAAAAGGCATTATTGTCCATTGAATTTGAGTACAACACCCTAAGAATGGCAGCACAATTGGACCTAGACATCACCAAATTTCAACAGGAGAGGTTGAAACAACTCAAAGCTCTTGATGAACTTAGGTTGTAGGATCTCATGCATACTAAGGTGGTCCAATTGCAGAAAAATATTTGGCATGAGAAAAACATCAGGGAAAGGACCTTCTAGGAGGGTGATTGGGCCATTTTTTATGACTCCAGATTCAATTTTTTCAAGGGAAATATGTTGACAAGATGGCTAGGTCCATACCTAGTGGAAAAGTATTATGAAAATGACTTTGTCCAAATCAAAACAATTGATGAGAAGAAAGTTCCACTATTAGTCAATGGTTATCAGTTGAACCTTCATAAGAAACCTATGACAAAATAGGTGTTTACCAATTCAATAAGCAGAGAATTGAATGTAATTGGGAGCCTCAAATATCCCAATCCATCTAAAATCTAATAAAAAATAAAAGGAAAAAAAAAATTAAAAAATAAAAAAGAGAAAAAAAAAGGATAAAAAACCCTGGGTGGAAACATCCATGAGGCATCTAAGGCAAGCTCTTAAATTGAAAACTTCCATTAGGAAATCCAAGAGTCTAAAAAAAAATGATTAAAAGAAATAAAATATTCCCTAGTGAAAACCTCTTTTGAGGTACCTAGGGAAGCCTTATAGGTTGAAAACCTCCTTTGAGGCAACATATATGTTTCAAAAAAAAAAAGGAGCAAAAAATGACACTTACATTATTTTTCTATCATTTCTGCAAGGTTCTAGTGGCAGTCATGGAGCTCAACAAATAGGGAAGCAACTTCAAAAATTGACCTCCACATCCTCCAAATTAGCTCTCTAGATTCACTTCATCCCTCCGTTTATTTTCCCCAAATTTTCCATCAGCAGATGGCCTTACTCACCTGATTCTTCCACAGTACTATGTTGCTATAGGATTGTCCCAAAACTACTATAGGATATTGATCAGTATAAGAAGAAGAAACAATTTATGTGTTTTTACACTTAGGAACAAGGGAGGGGGCCCACTATATCCTTATCATACATTTTCCACACCAACTGACCTCTTCTTTACCTTCATTCCCATATTTTTCCATCAAAATCCTTGCCTTTCACCCCTTCATCCACCTTTCCTATGACAACTAAGCCATCTCACACCCATCCTTAGATTTCTTATAAATTATCAAATAAATTTGAGGTGATACATGAAGGAATTGAAGGTCTTAACAAGTTCCATGCCGCTGCTATAGGAAGACACAAAATCTTGTAGCAGTATATGCATATCCTAGATGACCATAGCTAGAGCATTGGATCCAAAATTTAATCACCATGGGGCATTGGAGCATTGCAACCCTGATCCTGAGTAGCTAAAACATCCTTTGCAAGATGCTATAGGATCCCTGTTCAGCCAACAAGCAGTAGCATATGATACACAATGGAAACTACATTCTAAAGGAACTGGATCATCAAGTTTCAATCAACAAAGAACATTTTAAAAAAGTTTTCTCAAGCAAAAAAATTGCATGGAACAAGGAAGACAAAGAGATGACATCTCAAAAGACATTCACAACAGCCTCACCCATGTCCCAAAATGCCACACAAGCATCAAGTGATTATCACATCAAAAATCACAACAAGGTAGGAACATGTATGAAGATTTCCTAACCTCTCCTCTTGAGTGCATAATAGTTTAAAAAATGTTGTCAACGCATGAGAGATGTTATTTTCTAGGCTAGAAGTGGCTCAACGGTCTCAACCATCCTCAAATATTTAGTTCGGGTTGTTTTTCACTCTCATAAGGCGTGTATAAAAGACAAAGTCAAACGGGGTGATTATAATGACAGGTGGGAAAAAGAGCCTATGGAAGAGTTACGAAGGTGGTAGATGGGGGCTAGCTCATATAGCGTGTTGAGAACACCACCCAACCATTGATGGCATAAAAGAGGACTCGAGCCTTATTTGGCATAAGAGTTTCATTCTAAAAAATGTGAGGCCCACTACCATCATCAGGAGTCAAGCTACTTATACTAGAGGTCTGATAGACTGCTACATTTAAGCTACATCACTGAGAGACAACTACTAGAGGATTTAGACTGTGTTTTATAAGATCTCTCTCATGTGCTATAGGATTGTTCCAAGAGGTGTAAAGGTCCCCGGTCTTGAGCATGTTTTTCAAAGAATCCCTAGATTTATGAAGGAACAGCTGAGGGAAGGGTAAGTACTTAATTTTCCTCACCTTCTATCAACAAGAAACATGTCAAATTGTTCAAAATTTTCCATAGAACATCTAGTAGAAAATCTCTAAGAATGAAAGGAAATTGAAGTGTGATTTTTTCTTGTGAATTGAGCATGATAGTAGGGAAATGAACTTGTTTTGAGTTGGTGATGCAATTTTTCCTTCCCCTAACAAATAAATATAACTACTGATTTTACTCTTGTTTTGAAACCCTACATTGTGCTAAAATTGGTAATTGGTAACAAAATTCCCTTGCAAAATTTTAAAAAATCTACAATAAGAGCCATGGGGGGTGGTTTTAATCGAAGAGATCCCATAAACTCATCCAGGATCCACCAACAATGTCATGTTAGGGATATCTTTACAAATCACCAATGGTTGGGACTCTTTGATAAATTCAAGGGGTTTGAGGATGACATTGCTCATGAGTTTGCAGTAGGCCTCTAGCCTCAAGGGGAAGATAGTACTGCGACCATTGTGAGGGGGATTCAACATCCATATAAATGAAAAAGTTAGTATCAGGGTAACCACATTTCCCTTAGCGGTAATATAGAGCAAGGAGAGAATAGAGGCTATCACAATAAAGAAGAAATTTCTCCTCCGGAGGAGTAGTAGATTGAAGAAAAAAAATGGAGTTAGGAGAGTGAGTCTACCCTATCCATGGGATGAGGTAGCCTATCATATTCAAAAATACATATCCTATGATGGGAGACTTATTTTTTTCTATGCTTATTAGTTTAGGCTTCTCTATCAACAAAGTTTCTGTATGGATTTTCTTATCCCAAGAAGATTAAAAATTCCCTATTTCCTTTTCTAGTCCATAATAGAGACGATACAAAGAGTAAGAGGGAGGAAAAGTAGCATATAGGTCACCATGGGATCATAAGGTTAATTTTTATAGATGCTTTGGATCATGTTCAAAACCCTATGTCATGGAAAAATTTTGTGGGTATGGAAAGGGAGGGTTTCCTTAAAACTCAAGCCCAAGCCTTGCTAGACCTTGGAGAGACAACAAAGCATGGTTTTGCAGAAGAAGAGACTAATGAGGAAGAGGAAGAGGAAAAAGAAAAGGAAGGAAGAGGTTGGTGAAGAATAGGAAGAAGGAAAAACATAGAATAAGATAAAGGGAGAAAAAGGGGAACAATGAACCTCAAAGGTCATTGGGGAATCTTCCAAACCTTAGAAAAGAAGGAAGCAAGAGGAGTAGGTAATCATTTCAGTAGCAAATATTGAGAAAGAAGTGGTTTCCACTCTAGTAGCCTTAAGTACACTAGTCAAGCTCAAAGAGCTGAAGTCAAGGAAAGGACCTCTATATTTCAAGAGGAGGAGAATCACTATACTTAAGCAAGGAAAGTCTCAACCTTCCTCAATAACCCTCGTCACCATTCAGAAGTCAACCAGTCACTAGGAGGAAAATAAGAAAAAAAATGATGAAATAACCTCACTCCAATCCAGAGGAAAACAACCCCGAGCCTCACAGAAGAAGTCAATCACCAGGGGAACAATGACTAAATAGGTGTAAGAGGAGTCTCTTCCCTGCTACAGGAAGGAAAGGTAGTGTTATAGGAAGGAAGAGAGGTGCTACAGAAAGGAAGAAGTGTGTTGTAAGAAGGTGTTTCACAACTACAAGAAGGAGGTGAAGAGTCATAAGAGATGCAATAACCTAATACCAACTAGACCTTAGGTCCTATTATAAGTTATTTGAAGCGGGGAAGATAAAACCTACCGAGTTTGTAGTTCTAATCCTCCTTGAGCTAGAGAAAGATAGGAGTAGAAGCCATTTGGTGAGCTCCAGTATTGCAGCAATGATGTTGCAACTCCTGGGACTCCCTACTTTACTTTTATCAACCCAGTAGTTCGTAACAAACTTGGAAGCGATGGTGTTGTATGCACAAGTACTAGCTCTTACTGCAAGCTGTCACTCGATCAGCTGGCACAAGTTCGCTAGGAGTTCAAGCCAACTTCTATGAGTTCTCAGAAGAAGCTTTTAACTATGATGGAAGAAAGCTAACTCAAAAGAGGCTAGTCTACTTGCAGAAAGAAGATGAAAGCTGAAAGGAAATGAAAACCCTAGCAAACCCTAGTTTCACCCACTAACCCTACTTGTGCAAGAAAAGAGATGGAAACTACTGAAATGGATGCCATTGACTATTGAAAAGGTGAAATGCATGTATTCAAGCTACTTCTAAAGGAAAATATGGAAAAATCATCTTTTTGTATTTTTGAGCAATTTTATGCAGAATTATTATGCTTGTGTTTTAACTATTTGTCACTGTGCAAAGGTTTAGTGGCGAAAGGAAATGGAGTGGGCATTTGTAGGAGGTTGGGAAGGTGTGGAGAGGACCTAAGGAGTCCCTGGTACCCTTCTGGAGATTTCCACTATGCTCAGATTTCGAAAAATCGCTCGCATGAACTTCTACAAGAGGCTGCAAGGGATCTACAGGAAGTTCTACAGGAAGAGGCCGAAAGTGGTTTTTAGAGGGTTGAAGGTGGAAAAACGGTGGGAAAGTGGAAATGAAGGATGGATAGAGATGTTAAGGGGTCTAGGACCTTGTAAATGAAGATCAAGAGTGAAGGAGATGGTTGGATTTGTTCAAAGGTCAAGGAAACAATTTTGCACAAGAACGTAGAAATTGGGGCAGTTTGGGAAATGGAAAATGAGTGAAGGAAATATTTGAGAGAGGGACTGGAGCAGGTTGTATGATGGAAGAATGATAAGCTGGAGTGTCTTACAGGTGCTCTGCACACTTCTTTTCAAAACTGACCCAAGCAAAAACTAAGAAAACAGGGTTTTACTTATTTTGACCTAATTCTAACCTAAAAACCAGAAAAGTGCTGAACAAAACTTTATGGACAGGAAGTTATGCAAGAAAGCTATGGAAACTGAACAAGAATAGATCTAAGCATGTAAACACAACTGATATCAACTTCTCCAACTCGAAATCTAACACTAGCAATTGCATTGGAAAGCAAAAACAATGTTTTTGTGGCAGCAAGAGTGCCTTGGTCTCAATTCATGGTCCCAAGGAGGGAGAAAGGAGATCAAGGCCTGCTTGGTAGCCTTTTTGTGGATCTTTTCTGTTATCAAACTATCTAATCAACTTGAAGCAAGAACAACTATCTTAATCATCAAAAACAACCTAAGTAACAAAGCAAGAAATAACCTAAATAACATAAAGTATTTTATGAATGCAAGAAAAACAAATATAAGTACACAAAGGAGGTTCTGGGAACTTGGGTTGGGCCCAAAACCAAGAGCTATAGCCCCCTAGGAAAGATCAGTGCTGGTTCAAAGTTGGATTCATCTTCATCGATCAAAAAATAATAGTTACATCACAAAATTGTTTGCAAAAAGAGCTCGAAAATGAGCTGAGTACAAGGCTGCACTAAAGTGCGAAAATAGACTATCAAATGGCTAAAATATAACTAAACTATTGAGCACCTAGGCCTTCTTATTTATACAAATGGAGACTCCCAACAGTCCTCCTAAAATTAAGGAACTCAGCTTCCTAGAACTGAAGATAACAACAGTCCTACTTGACTTGCTCGGTTGCCCCTTGGAAGGTGGACCTTTGTGCTCCGAGTTTCTGATGGAGAATTCGAGGTAAGTTCTCATAAATTAAGGTAACACCCTCCTACAAATCCTCTCCCTTGTTCTTCCATGAATTTGGCTGCCAACTGCTCATTAAACCTTTGATTTTGTCTCAAAATTGACCAAAAATCTGCATAAAGCACACATTAGACTTTTTGGCATAATATCTAACCCAATTCACTCTCTTAGCATAAATATAATTAAAAAAATGCAATAAACTAATGAGAATGGTGGATTAAGTTGAATTAAGAGGAAAAATGAGCCCATATAATTACCCATTTCTGGGGCTCATCACCATTGATGGATGGAAATTGCAAGATCCAAAGGGGTTGAACATGTGGTTCTTATGGAAGAGAATATGAACAAGATGGGTGAGGAGATGGATGACTTGAGATTCAAGGAGGCATATATGATATAGTAGCTGCAAATAGAAAACAAGAGGTTAAGGGACTAGCTATAGGATAAATATGAGTAACTTGCCACCATGGCAAGCTTGGCTATGGAAGCATTCAATGCAGGAACCCATCAAAATCCTATGCAATGTTCCTCAAGGAACAATGGATTCAATTTTAGATTAAGAGCCTAGTAGTGAATGGTTCACTTCCTTTCCAAGATTAAATTTTTTTTAATGAGTTTTGTCATAGATAGAGTGTTGAGGACATAACTAGAATGGTCAAATTCTCTACCCATAACCTAATATTGATTGATATGAACTTTTGGGATACCAATTCCAGAATGGGAGATGTATAATTGTGGAATTGGCCTCGTGGCTTACTCATGAATAAGCAAGGGTTGAAGAGACCAAAAGGGTCATGACTAGGGAAACCAATGAACCCCTATGGATCATAGCAAAATTGAGATCCCCTCATATAGTCATTAGAAACCATAGAATCATTACTGAAGACCCTAGACTAGGACCAATCTACATAGAAAAAAAAGAAAAATACATCCTAAAATTTGAAAACATTTCCAAATTACTAAGAACCGAGAGTTTACAGGCTTGTTAGAGGAGATGGCACCCCTTTCCCACATAACCTAAGAATAAGAGAGTATCACTCTCTAGAAATACTGAGAAATGCACTGGAGAGGACATCCTAGTAAAAAAGAATAGTTCAGAGGCTAAAGATCATTTGGATTGGGCTTAAATTCAGCCCTCCTTTGTTATTGGGGCTAAATGAAAGAAGAGATCAGTCAAAAGAGAAACAAGAATGGGGAGAAATATAGAATAATGTAGGTTTCCACCCTTAGGAGGGCATCTTATTAGAGATACCTTTGAATGTCTGGGAGGCCACCAAGGCTAAAAATGAGATGCAATTAAGTGGTTTAGTTTCTTAGAGGGTGAGAAACACCTTTAGTACAGGGGGTGATGATGGGCCTCTTAAATAGGTTTAAATCAAGGCCCATCTATCCATCCTTCAACATACATTTACCTCTCTCATTGCATTTGCTAACACATTTCATAGTATAATGTGTTTATTAGGGAGATAAAAGCATATTTATCATATATTATGGCCTAACATGTTAAATGTGCGGGGAAAAGAGTATTTATTGTGTGGAAGTACATTGGACACTAGTTGGAGGAACTGTAGGAGTCTCATTCCTTGCATTAACTCACCAACAAATTGGACGAGTATTGGGAAATTACTGCACTCGGTGGCTACATGGATCTCAAGAGATTAGATCCACTTTTATAGGGATTTTGGAGGGAAGCAACCCTCCTTCCAATGAGGCTTCCCCTTCACTCATTGTGTATTAATAAAGGATCCCAAGATATCAGTAGGAATCAACTTTTTAGAGTGGCATAGGGACTCTTGGAGCTAGAGCTTGTTACTTGTCATTTCAATTTCCATATCATGTACTTGAATGCTTTTTGAGATAAATGAGAATCCTTTTCATGTCTTCATTCTGACTGTGATTTAGAGGGTTTAGTTTGCTTGGGTTAGGGTCGAACCCAAGCACTCCAGTCTCCCTCGCTTGTCCATTTTTTTTATGAAATTTCTTTCTTGTACTTATTTTAGCAGTATTTCCTCTTTGCAATATTTTCTTATGTAAAAAAATTTCCTCTTTAGATTCATCAATAATTTCTCTTGGAAAGTGTGGTTGTAGAATTTGTATTGGAAAGCATAAAAAGATAGGTTTTATTCTAATCCAAAGGTTAGATTTTGATTAAAATTCAATTCATCGTTTCCTTTCTAGCTTTATTTTTTGTAATTAATATTGTTGGAATTATTTAGACTTTGATGTAAAGCTAGTTGAGTAATCTTATGGTGTGAAAGTAATACTATCAGTTTGTGGGGTAGAGAACTGTAATTTTCATTTGTAACCCTACCATCAGCACCCTCATTTCATTGTCATTAATTTATTCGAGCAGTCTGCACACAAAAAATTCATTTTAGATTTGTTATAGGCTATTGCTTGCATTCCCCCTTGTGCAAGATGGGATCCTGAGTAGTGTTAAGCTTGGAAAGAACTCCCATACCCTTCTCCAACCTTTTCCTATCCTTACTAACCGTTAGATAACTTCCTAATCCCATGGAATGCTCTCAAATTAAATCTTGTACAAATACAGGGAAATCTTATAGCATCGTATAGCACTACATAGTACCCATCAGAACTTGACCAAAATTTCCCTTTAAGCTTACTTTTTTCCTCTTAGCCCTTTGCAACATTTCCTATGCCTTGGAACCAATCTTGAGGAATATTATAGACCACTTAGAACTTTTCTTTTCATAAGTGCAATTTACTTATGAAATTGCAGTTAGTTATTGAGTTCATGAATTTAATAGCATAGGGATAGTTTACAATGTTACTTCTTGAAACATTTATTGAATTTTGTCATTAGAATAGGATATATTTTGAATGCATTATTTTAGGATTGATTTCATGTTATTTACTTTATGCAACTAGACTAGGTTTATTTCTCTCTCATTTATTTTTTGCAATAGGTTAGGGTTTCTATTCCAAGCATTTTGTTCCTTGCAAATAGATCAGAATACCCTTTTATGAAAAAAAATTCATTCCTTGCAAGTAGATCAAAATTTCCTTTTATGCAACATTTTCATTTCTTGTAAGTAAATTAGGATTTTGTTTTTGTAGCGTTTTTCCTTCTTGCAAAATCTAGATTCAATTTGCAAAATGGTCTCTGTATACCTTGGTTTGATTTATTGCCTCATAGTAGCTTAAGTAGAACTTAGGTTATTGTGCATATAACATTTTCACCTCTTAAGTTTGTATGAATCCAAAATTGATGAATTAAATATGGTAGCCCTATGAGTTGCAACATTCTTGTTGTAATACCAGAACTCATTAACTTGGTTGAATGGCACTCTAGTAGTTGTTGCAACTACTTCATCACCTTACTTGTTTCAATAATGAACTGCCTATATAGCCCAATGTTTGGAAATAGGGAGTTCAACAATAGCTAGATCTCACACTCCACTTCCCTCTTAGGTTATAACCCTTTAGGCTCTCAAAAAACACCCTTATATGCCTATAGAAAGTCTTCCATTTGTTTCTTCTATCCCTTAGTACACGCCTCAAGGTATTAATTTACTCTTACTAAATATTATACATATTGATATTCTCTTAAAAATACTAAAACATACTTCTTTCTAAAACTAATTAATTTCTTGGTTTCGTTGGCACATGCTAGTGAAATTTTGGACTTGCCCTTGTGCACATTGATGATGAACAGGTTTTTTGTCCTTGATAAGGTGGTACTACTTGGATATTCACATGAATATTTCATCCCACATGTTCACGTCAACAAAACAAAATCAGAAGTATGTAAATAACTCTATGTTCACTTATTTCATTATATTCAAAGTCAATTAATAAGGATATTGAAATTCCTACATCAACCAATGAGATGGCCCTCACATAACCACTTTGGCAGGGGGTTTGTGGAGGACTTGAAGTTGTGATTAATAAAACAAATATTTGGCAAGGTAATTAGAGTTGTATGAAGTTAATTGGTAAGGTAATCAATTGTATATGAAGCTTGGAATTGAACGTCACATAAAAGAGGTTAGTGATGATAATTCAAAATTTTCTATCCATTTGAATTAATAAAGGAAGGTGATCAAACCCACTAAAACTCATAGTCTCTATGACAAATAAATGCATCCTAAAATAATAAGTCATCCTCTATGTTGTATAATTATTTTTCATTTCAACCAATAGGCAGCTCTAAATCCATTTACTGCAAAAAAATGTTTACATGGTATTTTGCAAGCTACAAAGTTTGGGTTCAAAAAGATACATAGCTCTAAAGACCATAATTTCAAGGTTACATAATGGTTACACAAGCTATATAGGATCAATATGTAAAAGGTTATTCCTAGAGATATAACGTCAAAATTATTTTCCTCCATTTTCATTGAGACTCTATCTCAAAAGGCCCCTCAAAGCTTTCTTTTAGAGATCAAAACCTAGGAGTTTGGATTACAGTACTAATTTCCATATTCAAAAAAATTTCCAAGAATTTAGATTATTCCCCATTTTTTCTTATCAGCAAAGGTTTTCATTTTCAAGGTCATCATTATTCTCACTTAAAGTATTTGAAAAGTTCCAAGATTTTAGAAACTACTACTATTTCAAAACATACTCTCTACGAATTCTTATAGAGTTAAAATAATAGGAGATTTATGCACATAATTTTAAGATTTGTTATTCTTAGAGTTTTAACTATCTATTTCCATGCAAATAGTTTCTCTCAAAGGACTATCTAAAAAATCTGAAACCCCATTTTTATTTGGAAAGCTAAAAACTCGATTTTGTCCCAGAAGCAGAATCAACACTAGAAATATTTGATTCCTAAAGGAATGTCAAGAAGAGGTGAAAAAAATATTTCTATTTGGAATAGTGTGAATTTACTTTGTCTTATATTTGAATTTGGAATATTGTGACTTTACTTTGTCTTAGATTTGAAAAATTAAGTTTTCTTTCTACCATTTCCACAAAAACTAGTCGGTCTAAGAATTACTATTTCCATAAATTTGAAAACCTATAGTTTATATTTTTTTCCACCCGTCCTCAAAATTTATTTTGGTGGCTGATTGAATCTCTAAATCATAAACCTTTATTCTCGCCGGTACTTGTATCCCAAGCTCAAATATTTATCCATAGTACATTATCCTTTGTTATTTCCCTCTATTCCAAAATATCGAGGTAATAAGGAATAAGTTGTTTTTACTATAATTTAATATACAAATTAACCACATAGCCATATCCAACATAAAATTATAATACATGGGGTGGATATAATAGTAGAGAAGATGCAAATACATCAAGGGCATACAATAACCCTAATTCAGTGGAAATTTTCCAACAATCCAATTAGTTATAATGTTTCAACATCATACAAAGATATGATGATAAAGTTCCCATAGAATTTGCATTACATTTCTTCAAAAATAGAAACCAAGACTATATCACCTATGTGAAGCGTTTGGAGATACAAGTGAATGTACTTATGATTAGTGGGGTCTCAAGACTTCAAATGGAGATTCCATGGAACAAAGAAGATAGGAAATCTAATATAGACGTTAAAAAGTTATTTTTCCTAAGTTATGAGGAGCATGAGGAGAACAAAAATAGAGTGAAAAGGGAGAGTTTGTTTAAACCATTATGAGGTGGCCTATCACCTATTAAAATACATCATATTTCAAGGAAGCATGAGCATGTTATATGCCTATGATTTCAAATTTCTGCATCACCTATGGAATATATTTCATCATAGACTTGAGGAAAACCTCAACATTATTTATTTCATATTGCAGTCCCTAAGGGAGATGAGAAATGGGGTAAATAAGTGAAAGGATGAGGCCTTGGAAAACCATGGATTTATAAAGGTAATAACTTTTGATTTCATGGAAAAGTAGCCAATCAAAATTTCTTGATAGTATTTTATGGGCATAAGAAAAGAATATTTCAAAGCCTCACTCTAGGCAGCTAGAGAGCTCATCCTAAAGAGGGATTCTAGGAGAAATAAGAAGGCTATTAAAATTGATACATACAAGAGAAGTAGATCATAAAAGAGGGTGCAAGTGGAGGATGAAGAGAAAAGGTAGTAGCATCACTTCTCAAAGTGGAGACACCTAAATATAAAATCTAAAAATTAGAGGGGAAGTGTCATTTGTTATCACCTAAAAAATGATCACCTAGCCACTCCTAACTAGGTGGATTGAAATAAACCGTGTAGGATTAGTTTTACCATACTAAAATCACTTTCACCATAGGAAACAATTTAGTACACCATTTTTGTTAAAATAAAAAAACCCCATGAGAATAATTGCATAATTCATTATTTATTTAATTTTCTCTAGAAATAATTATTAAATCATTATTTGATAATTTTTTCTTAAAACATTTGACTAAATCACCTAGAAATAATTAAATAAATCACTATTTATTTATTATTCCTTAGTATTATTTTTGGAATAATTGTTAAACCATTATTTAATAATTATTTCAAATTCACACTTTTCATAATACTTGCAAAGTGATTAATAAATCATTTTATTTGTTAATTACTTCAACCATTTTCTAAATAAAGATATTTGACCATTTTAAATATCTTTTCCCTACCTAAAAATTATAATAAAGTATTCCTAATAGCTATATCTTGATTTGGTCAATAATATTTTATTATTTTCCAATTCCTAATCTAGCTTAATACTTTGCTATAAATAAGAGGGTTTTCCATCCATCCTTCACCATGATCACTATCATCGTCACCATTATCATGTCATTCCATTTTAACTCCCACTTGAGTTCTATTTTGTTTTGGGTTTTCTTCATATTGAGAGAGAGAAACAAATCACTAAAGGACAAGTACATCAAAGGACCCATCCCACGGAGGGAGATTTACAAATCCATGTTGTAAATATTCTTCACCAGGTGTTATTAATAAAAATATTATTCATTTAAAGTCTTCTTCTATTGTGTTATTGCATCAATTATTTCTTGTTGTTCTATTTTAGACTGCGCATGATCTTTCTTCTATAGGGTTTTCTTCTTTTTTGATTGCAGATTTGAGGCATAAAGAACCACATCCTGTTGTTAGGGTAACTTGTCACCAGTGACTTAAGTGAAGTATTTTTGGTACAATTGCTAGAATTTTCATACTAACAAATTGTGACTTCTCTGATGTAGTAATTCATATCCTTGGTTACTATTGTTTCAGTAGCTTTCAGTATTTTCTCTAGCTATTTTTAACCTCTCAATTTCTATTTTTAGATCCACTTTGTTTTCTGGAAAAAAATTTGGTTTTTGTTGGTTTTCCGCATATTTTTGTAGGTCACAGGTATCAGCCGAGCAGGAGATGACACAACCTGGGAGAGATCTACCGACTAAGAGTTGCGGGAGAAAAAATAACTTTTTTCCCTTATCTGCATTTTGAAACACACTTTTTGGCCAATTTTCTGCATTCCAACGCACTTTTTAGGTTAGAATATGCATTCTGTAGTTTTTCATAATTTTTCAATTTTTCTGACTATGTTGTGTGTGTACTGGGAAAGATCGTTTTTACTTCTAGAGTCACCCCTAGGCCTATATTCTCTTAGTGATTTACCATTAGGAAGGAAAAAACCCCCCTAGGGTTTAGAGTACACCTCCCCCTTTTAGTAACAGATTTGTTGAGTTCAAGATTCTGGGGTACAACACTTTCGGCCACTAATTTCTATGGTTTTTTCCATTGTTTTACAACCCTATTGGATAGTTATCTTCATCATTTCACTCCCTTTAGGGTTTATTGGTTCCTGCCCCCTTAGTATACCCTCGAGTGTCTTAGTTTTTTGGAGCTCCTTTCCTATCCTATGTAACATTTTTCACCTCTGATTTTTGTTGTTTATCTCCACCACTTATAGTCGATTAGTGCCTTTAGATCCCAGTCCCTTAGACATTACATTTTTTGGCCATTTGTGTGTCTTTATGTATCTTGTTTGCCTCCTATTTTCTTTAGTTGCTTGATAGCCTTCTTGGGTGGGGGTTCATGTGCTTGGATTTGTTGTTCATTTTACTTTCCATTTTCAACATTATTTATAGTTTTTTCACGATTTTCAGCAACACATGGCATCATAAAACATGCTCAATTAACTCATCCACTTGACACATATTTTTTTCACAAACACACCCTAAGCGAACATTAACTTAGTTAACGCCACCAAGACAAGACTTGAAACACTACACCTTAATAATTCAACACACATAGATTAAGCCCACTTGGGAACCAGGGCCAAACAACCTGTGTAGTTAGATGTAGGATCGGTGGCATAGGTTTCCAATAACACCCATCAATCATTTACATTGAGACATATAAGTTTACATATTAGAGATCTTAAAATACTTAAGCATCCCATGGTCCAAAGATGGAGTGTGTCAGAAACCTGATTCAAAGGTGGTTAGGCTAGGTTATCATGTGACCAGTTCTCCTTGGGGTTACCCAACCCATGGCAGGGAATCCTGTGTGACGGCTGATCACCAAGAATATCAATACTTGGCCACCCCTGTGGGACGAAGTTAACCGTAGTGGCCAATCATAAGAAAATACCCTATAGGACTATCTGTGGGCAGTAGTTGGTCCTCTACCCCACTTTTCTATAAACAACTTTACTTGCAGGGATCAGATTCTTTCAAGTAAGAATTATTTTTGGAAGGACATATGAAACAATATATTTAGGATTTGTTTGAGGATTTATATCACCTATAGGTTAGAGGTCATTTTAGAGTAGCATCTTAATATGGTTAGTTTACACTTGGCACCACTACACTAGGTGTTTGCTTCCTGTTTGTTTCTCTTTTTCTCATATCGTCCCCTTTTAGCCTATTGAGTCATCTTTGTCTTCACATCATTGGCCCCCCTAAGAATTTTCCACAAAGACTTCATCTCCTTTGCCACTAGATTCGTTTAGGAAATATTACTCCTCCCTGTTGATTTAGAGTTCATCCTCCTAGTCCTCCATTGAGTCCTCATTTTGACTCTGGATCTGCTGATTGTTCACGTTCTTCCTTTGATTCCATGTCTTCCCAACCTTGTACCACCACAATTATAGGCACCAACATGGGTGTGGGAAACTAGGGTGGTAACCAAGGTAACCCCGCAAGTGGAACCTCTACTGGTATGGTCATTGCTCCTCCATTGTTTCCCTTTATGACTGGTTTGAGCCTCCTTGATTTCAGCCATCTCATCAACGATCCTTTTCTCCATGACATAATTTGGCATGTTATGCCTACCAAGCTTTCTTCTAACATCCCCAAGTTCAAAGGTAATCTTGGAGAAGATCCTAAGAACCTTTGTCACTCATTTCATATGTGGTGTTGATCTAATTCCATCACTGAAGACGCCATTCATCTTCATTTTTTCCAAGGCACCAACTGCATGCCTCCCATCCTGCCTTAGAGAATATAGCCAAATATTTTATGTCATACTTATAGTTACCCCTCTAATGGGATATTGGTACCAAATTCTTGACCTATTTTCATGAAACTTCTTCCACCCTCCTATCTGACCATGTTCAAGAATGGCGTAGAAGGGGGAGGATATGTAAGGCTCCTGGGTTTGAATACCATGTCTATATGGATTGGTTCCTTAGATCACTTTTGGCACCCATTGGTAAATATGTCACCTCCAACTTCCTCCAGTCTAAGGAAGAAGTGCTCTAAGTAGCTTTGAAATATGACCTGATATATGCACAATCAAGATATTTTTATACTGTCATTCCTGATCTTCCTTGGCCTAGTGCTACTAATGCACTGAGCGCATCTCATGCCATTGATGATATCTTTGGAGCTATCTCAAACCCTCCACCAACACCATATCCTCAAACTCACATGAGTTATGGTCAACCCCAGGGTGACCAGTTCCACTTACACCTATCCCCCTCCCGCTCCTCATGGAAACCCTTACTAAGGTTCAAGCATGTCATATGCATATGAACATCCACATCAATCAATGTCAGGACCACTTGTTTCTTAACATATTTATCACAATGTTGCCACCAATTATTTCTATCCTTATGCATCACTTAGTTCTCTAGCTCCATCGGCCCCAGCGCCCCAGCCTCTCATGCCTCCTCCACCTCTTCCACAACATCAACCAACTCCTCCAGGTCAAGTGTATGCTCAGTAGAGTGCAAAAAATCCCACCAACCCCAAGAGAATCAATAAAGGGAAGGGTAACTAGAACCAACCATCTCAAGGTAACTAAGGCAACTAAGATCCACCACCTAATGCCCCTTAGGGTGATCAGCCTACTCCTGCAACCCAAAAACAGGGTAGATAACCCAAGAAAAATAAGGCTCTTCGTACGAATAAACATTGTTCCTTTTATAGAGTATACGACCATTAACCTATGAATTTCCCCTATTACCTCATATGTGCCAAGCATGGGAAGCTCCAACAATTGCTTCTAGAGGACCTCAGCCCATTTCTCCACCTCATCCCCCCTCCTCCTTCATCAAAACGAGTTATTATTACCAATCCTTTTCCCCATCAAGGATATATAGTTTCCCAAGCCATACAGGTAATGCAACTCCTGGGCCCTCACAATATGACCTGAAGAATTACTAGATTCACATGATGAATTCTGACGAAGCCAACAACCAACAAGTCAACCTCAAAACTTAGTCACACAGATATGACAAGCCCCCTGCAATGTCAGTGTCTGATTCCCCACCAAAAGTGTCAACTGAACCTCTTTCGTCACCAAATGGCACCTTACAGATCCATCTACCTAAATTTAAGTTTATCCCCAAGATCCAAAAAGGTCCATTATGTTGAAATGTTGCTTCTTCTAAATTCACCCATACATATAGCATAGTAGGTGACTTGCCGCAATTCCCTGCTGCCATGTCAATGCTAGAAGTCCTCCACATGTGCCCATTCCAACAGAAAGCTCTACTCTCTACTTTAGGCACTATAGATCCTTCTAATGATCATTTGTTTGTCTTTGAAATTGACAAAGTGGAACATCTTCCCTTTTGTTCCTAAGTTTCCTTTCAAATATTAGTCTCCATAAACACCGCTACGGTTTAGTGGTGTATCATAGATGAAGGCACATCCACATGTGTGATGGTTGCTGGTGTTTGGAAGCAACTTGGTTCCCTTAACCTTTCCCCATCCACTATAACTCTTCATGCTTGGGACAGTCATCCCTCGCAGCCCCTCGGTTTGTATCCAAAGTTTCCTGTTACTGTTGCTAGTAAGGACTATCTTGATTAATATCATAGTAAGTGATGCCCCATTAGATTATAACATCTTGTTGGGTCATATTCACACCTATTCCATGTATGATGTTGCATCCACTGTCTTTCACAAGATATGATTTCCTCATAACAAAAATATCATCACTATCGATCAATTGACTTACTATGACCCTCAATCTCAACCATATCCTCAAACCACTATCTCATCGATGACTGGAAATAAGACAATCACTTCTTTAACAAATGCATGTCCTTGAGTCTATACATATTCCACATTTCTTGGGGCCTATTCTAGCTCACTGCCTATCCCTTCTTAGCCTAGCTTGTCCAATGTTTTCATGCTTCACGCATCATGGGTTTCCCATAAGTGGTCTAGTATGACTTCACAGTAGCCAACTCCTTTGCAACCTCCTGCTCCTAACTCAACCCAGCCCTCAGGTATAATTCCTTTAGGCCCATTTCCTTCTATTGGTATCTCTCCCAGCCCACTTCAGCCAGACATAGTTCCCCCAAGTCTTAACCATCTCAGAGAAGTGCCCCAAAGTCATTATCCTTCTGGTCAGATACCTTTCTTATTCCCACCCCCTTGCAATCTACTCTACCCCTGTTATGTTTATGTTGATTTTACCTAAAATTATCTTGGTGATCCCAGTCAGGTACATTGATCCTCACACAAACACTCCTCCTAATGAAATCAAACCTTACACAAATTTAACCTCAATTCAACCTATTTTTCCCACCCCTTCCATTGCTTCAATTCCAAAACAACCTCAATAGGAATCCAATCCTATTGCGAAAGCATCTAGTGAGGGGGGAAAGCAAGAAAAAGGGAACCAAAAACAAGGCACCCCAAACAACTCCAGCTCCTCCTAAGCCTCCAAAGCCTACTCCTCCATGTGCTTTGTGTGATGTTGTTGGGCATGCCACCAATAATTATCCTAATATCCCTCATATCAAGAATGTGGTGTCTGATACCTTTCCTAACTCTAACATTCTTGAGGTCCATATCACCTTACTCATGTTAGCTAATAAGAAAAAATCCTTACACACGAATCACCCTTTTTCTTTTTATGCTAACTATGACCATTAATCCCATCACTATCCCCATCTCGAATACTTTCATGATACACTTCAAGTACTTTGCGAGTTATATGTCACTCGTAATGATTCCACTTCCCCTCTACTTGTGGGTTCTAGTCCCACTGTTACACTAGAATATAAGGTTTCCCAACCCACCATTGAGGTTCCTCCTCTTCATGTCGAGATGATGGATAGTTCCACCCCTACTATCTACCTGTCATCATCCATAGGATCGATCTATTAGGACTCCCTCGACGTTTCCTATTGTGATTTGGTCTAACCTTTTTCAATGAACACATCGGTCTCAATATTGGTTGATGTCACATATATTAGTCATATATCTCCCCCTTTTTACGATGTGCATGTGAACCTTGTCTCTCATGAAGATGCCTCAGGTCGCTCCCCTTCGTCATGTGGTATATCTTCCTCCTTTTATCCAATGTTTCATTCTGATGAAGACATCATGGAAGCCATGAGCACCCCTGCTTATCCTTGGGATGATATGCACCATCATGCGTACATCCTTCCACAACAAAACCATGACAAATACGATGTGGAGTCTAATGACTTCATCCATGGTGAAGTCGATTGGTTTCATCACCCCTTAATTCAAACCCATGAATTTGAAACACATACACCTTTTGGCCATTACATTTCCACTCAATGTTTGGATGAAGGGGCATCCATTTTTAGAGTCCAAGAGATTCCATTCTCCCCAACCTTCATGTCACATATGCTATTTTTGACTCTAGTGCCACTATTCTTCCCCATTCCGAAGAGTCTCTAGAGCCCCATATCACTCCATATCACCATGGGGATGATCCACTTAGTCATTCCTCCATTTTACAGGAACAACACAGTCCCTTATACATTGTTGTTGTTTTACCACCTTGTCATGTAGGTGAGAATCAATTCATTATATTCAAAGCCACTCTTTGGTATAGTGACACCATGGATGCGAACCCAAAAATTCAGTCCATTTGAATCATATTTGCAGTGCTAATCGGGATTGGCAATCCACCATTTCATTTTTCTAACCGTATCTATCCATTCTTCCCACAAGAAGACAACCATAAAAAAAAAATGGCAAACCACATCATCAAAATGTATTTAGAGTCCACTATTCTAAATACATTTGCTATGTCCATATCATGCTACATCCATCCATCCAGAAGTGGGGGAACTCATGTCCCTCCATCTACTCATTATCCTCTAGAGGATCTCATGCCATTCAATCCAACTGCTTGAATCCCTTACTTGAGCACTTGGAACACAATGACACTCCACATACTCCTCTAGTTGGGGGCATCATTCCCACCCTTTGCATACCTGATCAATACCCCCAATCACATAAGTTGGGGGAAGTATCTCATGCTTGGGGGCATGATGGCACCCCTAACCACCTTCTCACTTGATTAACATAAGTCTTGGCCTAGGCCCCACTAATCTAGGTATGGTCGATTATCCTTTCATTCCTTGGATATTTTTTCCTACTAGCCTCTCCGGTGAGCCATATTCACATTAAATGTCATAGATGCTTGATACCATATCTTCAAATATTCTACTTATGTGATACCACATTTAACATCCAGTTCGCATGTTTGACTTGGTGGGTGAGGATGATCCTAGACCTTCTCTAGTAGTTCATTTATGTGTTCCTTTCTTAACTTGATTCTTCACTAGGAACCATCCTTCCAAGAAGCATTAAGGCAATTTTTAGACAAGTAAGGCCATCAAACTTAAAGTTGTAGATCTAAATTCCGATAGTCAGTTTTTACACTACAGGCTCATGAATATTTAGGGTCTTCTCCTCCTCTCCAAATTATCCAACACCTCACTATGCAAATGAATTCGATTTGGGGCCAAGAAGCCCTTTTATAGAAAATACCCCAGTTTTTTCATCGCCCATTGAAACCAAACCATAGCTCAGTTTGGTGAACCAGAACACCATTAGAAATATCTCACTGAGTTCTATAATGGGTCTCTCTTTGGTTTTGGTAATTTTACACTTCACTAGGAAGCCACTTTTTCCACGAGGTATCACTTTGTCACCAATTAAAATCAAATTTCTTCATATGAGCCACTTGTACTCTAATATGACCTTACCTTGGCACTAGTTGAATCACGTGTCAATTTTTGTCATGAGTAACCATTTTTACTCATGTTTTTATGGTCCCGTTTTGGCCTCTCACCTATGGAAGCATCATCGAATCACCCTTGTACAGAGCATCATAAATGAGTCACCCTTACCTCTATGGAGTCTGTTTCGAGTCCCCTTGAGTCCAATTACAGTGTTCCATACATCTTTACGTCACATTCATCCCACTGTGCTCATATTTCACCTCCCGCTATATTTCTTCATCTTTGAAAAGCCTCTCTCTAAGTAATTGATTGTCCCCTATAGAATCGAGTCAGTCTCTACCAAGTCAACCATTCATATAATTCTCTAACAAGGGAAGTTGTCAGTCTGCCTCTCACCTTGTATCCTTCCATCATCATCCCTGGTGTAAGTCCATCAGTTAAATTACTATGACCGTCGTACCTTTGTTGAGGAATCCTCACTACCTCACCTCTTGCGGTCCCTCTTTTGTTGACGTTAGCACATTTATTCCAAGACACTGGTCTAGAGGGAAATGTACCTTGGCTTTAGATTTCATCATTTTTTGGTGCCTTGTATCAAGAAAAAGGAATCAAAATTTCCCTTTGAATTGATTTTTTCTCACGTGCTCGACCCTAGCTCATTATCACAGGGTTGAGAATCATTCACTTGATGGTCTCATGATCCAACAGATTGTACTAGTATTTCTCGCATGTCTGTGAGACGTTCTAGACCTCATGAGGGGGTGGCCCTTTAGGTAGCCCCCCACATGCCCATATGTTAGTAGACCATGATCTAACCTTAGATACAGTTCCATAGATTTGATGGGTTTTGTTTCCACCACTTTCAGCACCCACAGCAGGCATCTCTCATTCAAATGGCCCATTCAGATCTTCAAATCCCTTTCCTGTGCAGCAGGGCTTCTTTAGTTGTGATTCCCCCTCACCATGTCAGCTTGAGGGTCATTATGTCTCATGCACTCAAATCAAAAGATGTTGTTATATTGAGTCTTGGCCTCTGTTTTCTAGGCACATTATGTATATGGGACTTATTGTATGATTGTATCACATTCTAACCCATTGATGCCAGTGTATCATGTATCATGTACTTTGTAGCTCAGTCCCACAATGTTGGTCTTACCATTATTATTTGTACTTAGTTATCTCAATGGGTATGGGTATGCCTCCCTTGCCTCATTTGATATCATGTACTCCAAAATAAAACAAGACTTAAATCAGCTTAGTAGGTCTTTCCCCCTCCATTTCTCCATCCTTCCTTATATTTCTCTCTCTCTCTCTCTCTCTCTCTCTCTCTCTCTCTCTCTCTCTCTCTCCCATTTGGTGTCTTGTTTGTAAGATACAATGTATTTTAGTCATACGATTTTTTACTAATGCTCGTACATTGGGGGGGAATTTGTTATCACCTAAAAAATGATCACCTAGCCATTCCAAACTAGGTGAATTGAAATACACCATGTAGGATTAATTTTACCATTGTAAAATCACTTTCACCATAGGAAATAATTTAGTAAACCATTTTTATTAAATTATTTGTGTTTAAAATAAAATAAAAAACCCTATAAGAATAATTGAATAAATCATTTTTTATTTAATTTTCTCTAGAAATAATTATTAAATCATTATATGATAATTGTTTCTTAATACATTTGATTAAAACACCTAGGAATAATTAAATAAATCACTATTTATTTATTATTACTTAATCTTATTTTTGGAATAATTGTTAGATTATTATTTAATAATTATTTCAATTTCACATTTTTCTTAATCATTTCAAAGTGATTAATATATCATTTTATTTTTTAATTACTTCAACCATCTTCTAAATAAATATATTTGACCATTTTGAATATATTTTCCCTCTCCAAAAAATATAATAAAGTATTCCTAACGGTTAGATCTCTATTTGGTCAATAATTTTGTATTATTTTCCTATTTCTAATGTAGCCCAATACCTTTCTATAAATAAGAGGGTTTTTCATTCATTTTTCACCATGATCACTATCAAAATCACCATTATTATCTCATGCCATTTTAGCTCCCACTTGAGTTCTATTATGTTTTGGGTTTTCTGCATATTGAGAGAGAGAAACAAATCACTGAAGCACAAGGACATCAAAGGATCCATCCCACGGAGGGGGATTTACAGATCCATGTTGTAAATCTTCTTCACCAGGTGTTATTAATAAAAATATTATTCATTTAAAGTCTCCTTCTATTGGGTTATTGCATTATTTATTTCAAGTTTTTCTATGTTTTAGACTGCACATGATTTTTTTTCTGCAAGGTTTTCTTCTTTTTTCATTGCAGATATGAAGTGAAACAACCACAACTTGTTGTTAGGGTCACTTTTCATCAGTGACTTAAGTAAAGTATTTTTGGTACACTTGATAAGAATTTTCATACTAACATCATTATATAAGTAAAATAGGGATGGGGCTAGGTCTCAAATAGATATCAATGCAATGATGACTCCTTTCACAAAAGTGGTAAATCTATAAGATGTTTCTCGCTCCACTAAAGAAAAAACATAATTAGAAGAGGCAAATAAATAAAAATCTCCAAAATGATGAATATATGACATGCTATCTTGTGTGGGTTGGAAGTAAAAAGTGTTGATACCCTCAACTGGAAGATTTTAACATAAACTGAATGGAACATGTTTTTGGGAGAAGTGGTGTGAACCTATAAGAATATTTGACAATTATGAAAACAAAAGGCATTGATAGTGAAAGATGTTGTAATCTAAGAAAAAATAGTTAAAGGAGGAGTTATCCAAGACCAAGAAGGAACTACCTAGACAACGTAAACAAAAATTGAGGACATGTAGACCTTTATAATCAATATGGAAGAGTTATTGAAAGCCATGCTCAACTATGAGAAGCCAACTAGGTTTTACACCCTGATTCTCAAAGAATAATGGCACAAATTCTAGATTGGCATGTTACCCAAATGAATCCATTAAATATTGGATGCCTAATATATAAATTGTTGTGGAGAACCCAGTGGAATAGTTATTCACAATAGGTCTTTGCAATATTCTAATTTTCTTTATGTAATTTATTTCCTAAGATCCTAGATTTATTATTAGTGGATTAATGCTAAAATTTATGGAAATTGTTAAAATATGAAAATGGAAGAAAAAGGAAAAGATCACACCATCCTCAATATATGACCTAGGAAACTTGACATGGGAGAAACCCCCCCTTGTGGATAGGTGAACATGGGCTCACCCTTCACCCAAGACAGAGGGAGGGACATAACTCTGTATGGAAGCCCACTAGAATCAAATAAAACCAATCCTATTTCATGTTACAAGAGTTAAAGACCATAACATGTACCTTCTTTTATGTCTGTCATTGCATGGTATGAATTGTTGCAACTCTTAAGTTCTAATGCTTTCACTGTCTCTTGATACCTTTTTACTACACACGAATAAATAATATAACCACCTCAAATTATTCAATGCAAAGTGTTGTCACTACGACAAACACCCTTAAAAAAATTTCCCACTTGAATTTTGTAGCCTACTTGTAATCCTATGATCTATTATTCCTTGATTGTTCATAGTCGCTTCACAATTGGTTGATGCTTTGCTTAATTCTTCCTTTGAATTTCTAATTGTTGAAGTAACTTGCTTACACATTCTCAACTTTTGATGCATGTATAAGTGATTTTCTTTCAAGCAAGCCCAATAGTCAAAGAACACCCTATCAATTTAAGCACTACATAGTTCATGCATATAGTCATTGTGTATATGCTAATGATAATGATTGTGCAGGGATGAGAATAGTGACTGTGTAGTTCTTTATGGATGACGATTGTGCAATCCCAAGAGGTGACACTTGCACAATTCCTGGAGACATAGATTGCATAGTCCTTATTGATAGTCAGTGCACAATCCCAAGATCGAAAGTTCCCTCATTGTTGTTTGTAATTGTATCATCTCTCGGGTGAGTTTTCACAACTATCACTTTTGTGACCATTGATTTTCATTACTTTTTCTTTTATTTTTGTGACTATCATTTTTTCTTTCTTTCACTTACACAAGTGGCACTTTTGTGTTATCTTTTCTATAACATGTGTCATTTTCACTTTCTTTAGCTTTTGCAAGTGCCATTTTAAAATTTCCTTACTCTTGCAGTTGTCACTTTTGATGATCTTCACTCTTACATGTGTCACATCTTAGTGCACCACTAGAGGTCATCCTAGTAAATTATTCTACTTTAGCTAGCCCTATATGATATAAGAATACGTGCTAGACACTTTCCGAAAACTTAGCACACTGATTGATTGTAGTCGATACTCTTGTAGTTACTTGTGTTTTAAGTGTCACAATTTAACATTTCAATTGATGCACTTAGGAATAAGTGTTTCTTTGTTGTCGTTTCAAGGTATGCATGTGAATTTTTATTTCTATGGTGTGTGTTGATGTTATCTGAGTGTGAGATCACCATTTCATGACTTGATTCAATGTCTTGTTTTCTCTTTCCTTACTGATCCCACACTTATTCATTTTATAGCCTTCATTGCCTTTTCAACTTCCCAAATATTTAGACAACCTTCCTCCCTCCTGTCACTGCACAATGCACATTCCTATACCAAAGTGAATTCCATTTGTCTCTTGAAACTATGCACTACATAATCCTAGAATATAGTCTCCTTCCTTCATTTGCACATTGAGATACCTTGGAACTTAAGGCATCAATTTAACTATTTGACTCTATCGACTACGCAATTATTTTCCTCTCTTTCGCTGAATTGTGCATTGCACAGTGGAAGTGGGAAATCAAGATTCCATATGACACTTTCCAACTGTGTAGTTGCCTTATCCTTTTCCTCAGGAGGTGAGAATTGCACAGTTCGAGTGAGAAACCTTGCCTCCTTGTCTCTCTAATTTCCCCAAATATGCAGTTATCTTCACCAGTTAAGCATCCTACTATGCATTGTGCAGTTCCAGTGAGAAAGGAGACTAATGATTCACTAAGCCCATACAATACGCAATTCATTGAGCTTGTCCCAAATCATTGTGCATTGTGCAGTTACAGAGACTAGTCCTATTGACTGAGATCCCTCACTGTGTAATCATGTGCCCTAAATTTCTCCCTACTATGCATTGCATCATTTCAATCAATAGTGAGGCCTTCCTCAGTCCCTGTGATTCTAAACTATGCAATCCCTGTCTCCTTCCCCTTGGACACCCCTCAATGTACTTCATTAGTCATCAAGCTGAGTACCTTGCCTTCTGGACTTTCTCACTACACAAGAAGACCTATCAAGTCCTCATATACTATGCATTGCATAGTTGTAATAAACATTGTAGCTTCTGAGTTTCTACATCCCATAATTGCACAATCCCTAGCCTAATCAAGTAAATTATTAGCACTACAAGGAAAATGCCTTCTAACAGAGGTTATATAGAAGGTTTTTAGTGTTATAAAATTAGAAAAAAATTTCGAAAAAAACCTCCGCTACAACATATGTTTATGGTAACAAATGTTTTAATGGAGCTCATAATGGAATTTCATCACAACCAAAAAATATGGGCAACTGAATGTTTTAGCGATGCGATTAATGTAAAAGAAGCACCAATGTGCTAACATTATAAAATCATTAATGTTGCAAATTTAAATAAAAGCATCAGGGCATTGAATGCAAAGAACACTAGTGCCTGAAAAGTATACCTCTTGGTGCTTATGTATTAAATAAAATGCCTTGGGAACTACATTTCAAGAACCACACCAAGGCAGGAAAACAAAATTTCAAACCCGGTGCTTTTATTTAAATTTATAATGTCGATGCTCATGTATTGCACAAATGTACTGGTGCGCTACTAATATAAAATAACTGGTGCTATTAAATTGACTAATGCAGTGGAGGTGGAAAGACTATTTTGGAGCATTGGGGCATTTGTTCTATGAAATCACTCATGCTTTAAGAATTACAATTCACTGGGGCGTTAAATGCAAACAATGTCGGCGCTTGAAGAGTATAACGCCCCTGTTCTCATCTATTTCCAAACACCTCAGTGATCATTTGTTTCCAAACACCCCGATGCTATAATGTTTAGGAAGGGAACTAGGCCATGAAAAACGAATGTTGCCCTACCAATTCTTTTACATAGTATAATGCACCGGTGCATATATGTTTTTATAGATGCACCGATATTTTTTTATTATACCAGTTTTTGCTGGAGTTATCATTTTTTATTATTATAAATATCATTGCTAAAAAATTGTATTTAGAGTGGTGCACATTAATATACGATGTCCTAGTATCCATTATCTCTTTTTTAGAAACATGAACTTGTGACAGTGTAATTATTGTGATTTTTTAAATCCATTATTCATCAAAAAAATTGACATATATATTATAACAATATTCATATAAATTAATTTTTTATTAGTACATTTGTATATGATGTTTGGATTAATTTGTTATATCATCAAATTTCACATCTCTTCATTATAATATTTAATCATCCATATATTTAATCAATGGTGTAACATTTCAAAGCGACATTGGACAACTAAATAAAATAAATTAAAATGTTTTTTATTATAAATGAACAAGAAACGTTTTTTCATACAAAATGGGATAGTTATTGGTAACCCCTCATAATTCAATTAGGACACTATGTGCATTACATTAAACAAAATGTCTGCTTTTCACAGACAATTATTTAAAAAAATATAATAACTTGCATTGATATCCAAATAGATCATCATTCTTCATTGGAACTGTTGTTAGTACTTCTCAAGCTACTTCCATGACTTGGTTTATTTGGACGGATGTTTTGTTTATTGCATTGATTATTTTTTTCTTCTTCTTGTTCCATCTACAAACATAAAAATAAAGTGTAATGAGTGTATCTACATTGGTGAGAAAAATGAAAATTGAAATAAATAATATACAACAATGTAAATCTAATAGCAATGTGCCATAGCAAGAAGTGGCTCATGAATTTTACATATGGTTTCAAAACCAAGTCTCATGCCTTGTTGCAATAACTCTTCTATTGTCGTGGTTCCATACCTTGATTCCTGCAAGATTTTTACCCCCTAATAAATCATAGATTTAATATAAAGGATATTTTTGTTGTATTAATTATAAACTCAAAGAAATAAAAAAATCATAGATACTTACAAAATCCACAATTAGTTTTTGATACGCCAACATATCCTCACAACCCATATTTAACCCAATGTCAATCAATTCTTATGATGGCTCTTCTTTGTATGTTAGCACTTATTTGAAAACATTCAAGGATGGTTGTTGTAAATAAACTTAAAATATAAAAAAATGAAAACTTAAGTTCTTATAAGGAAATATTAACAATTACTCACAAACTTTGATATCAACCCTTTTCTTCCTTATTGTCCTATTTTATGCCCTGAATGGGTTCCATTTTGTTTTATTTTCTGCAAGAAAATACTTGAAAATGAAAATGGCACATTCATCTCAAATGATCATTTATGATGCATCCACATGAGTTACAGTAGTTCACAGTATATATTTTTAGCTTAAAGTCGCCTAATTATTGAAAAATGGTTTGAAAACTATATTGAAACTTAGATTGTGGTCATATGGTTCTCGAACTTAGTTTGAGGTATGTACAAAAAAAAATATTATTTATTTTGCTCAAATGTAGGGAGAAAATCTCATAATATCAAATGGCCAATTGTTCAGATTCCAGGTCATTCCATATTGCTCAAATTCCTTCCCGAAGTTCTCCCTTTCCATCTCCAGTAAGTTTAGATTTATTTATATATCGATTACCTAATGAAATTTTTCTATCCATGCAAATTTGAATAAAAATTTATCAAAAATTGTAGGATCTAGATTCATAGTCAAGTTCAGATGCATAAAATATGCCCCCATTTCAAAAACGTCGGGAGCTCTTATCAGGAGCAGCATATCACAAGTAGTTGGTATATGAAAATGGTTTTCCGCTTCACCTTGTTAATTGGAATATGAAATCTTACAGCCACAATCTGGATTAGTGATGGTAATATTTGTTTCGTATAATGTAATTTCAACAAACCAAATGCATTGTGCTTACTAATATCATTGATGTACTAATGTTCAATATCTTTTGAAATTACGATTCTAGTGATGATGAGTGATCCACCTACCATCTTCTAGAGCACTCAATTACAATGTCAAATTGAGATAAGAATGCATTAAGAGAAAAATTCAGAGAGGAACCATATAAAGAATGGTTGAATCAACCACCTATTCAATTACCACTACATCTAAATTCACCAATTAGGAATGACTGCAACAATAGTAGCTCTTCATCATAAGTTCGAAATGGAGGAATTCAAATAGAAGTCGGTATGGATGATTACTTACGGGATACAACTACCATGGAGGAAATTTTATTAGATGCTTTCTAGAATGATGAACTAGGGGATGATGCTCATATCATTGATACCTTCTTCGCAAGCCTAAAATATACTTCCACCACCTCTCTCTTTGGACCTAGTGGCTAGTCAAGGTCTACCCAACTGGGGACAATGATATTACTATCCAACTTGAAAGAAAAAATTTTCATTTCGAATGCATGTTTCTCGGTAATATTGAGGTAATTGACCATGATCAATTCCCTTATATTTTGAGATCAAATCTTGTAACACAATCAACATTAAAAGGGGTCAATTTTATGAATTTTAAATATTGACATTATACATTTATATTTTCCACCAACTGTAGGTTATTCGAAGATAAGGTCCTTCTAAGTGATAATGTATTTCGTGGTATTGGCAAAGATGCAAAGCAGTTGAAAATATGGGGTGTTGAGTACATAACATATCCTGCATTTCTAAATGAGTGTATTCTATATAGAGGAGAATCTGTATACAAAGAGATATGTCCAAAATGTGGGCATGAAAGGTACCATAAAAAAAAGATAAATCACAAGGTCCTCATAAGATATTGAGGTACATACCTATAATACCAAGGATTCAAAGGCACTTTCATTGCAAAGAATTAGCTACATTGCATGGATGGCATGCCACACACAGAAGTGAGTCAGGATTTATGTGAATCCCAACAGATTCAATAGCCATGAAGCATATAGAGGATACATGGCCCAAAAAATTCAAGGATAAAATATGAATTCTATGTCTCAGCATAGCCATTGATGGTGTCAACCCATATTCCCTCCAAAACACCAACTATTATGTTTTTCCTGCAGTAGTGATCAATAAAAATATGCTCCCATGGTTGTCCGTGAAGAATGAATATCTTATGTCGGCTCTCATAGTCCCTAGTAGAAGACAAGTGAATAATATGGATGCCTACTTACAACCATTGGTAGATGAATTGAAGGAATTATGGGAAGGGATACATGTATACAATGTATCAAGACCCATCACAACATAGAGGATTTTTACATTGTACGACATATGTGCTTACACCATACATGATTATCAAAGATTAGGAGTTTTCTATGGTAAATTACATGTTTATTTATTTTTTATATACATAAGAATATTATTTCACATGTCAATTAATTCATTGTAATTTTTTCTGATATTCATGATCGCTAGCATTCCCTATATTATACAATAATTTTGTAGGTATTGAAACAAAAGGGTATCATGGATGTAAATTTTGTGGACCTTCTCTGAAGGCTAGGTGGTCCAAGAACCTACGAAAGCTAGTGTATGATTGCTCCATGGTATTCCTCCTAGAAGAACACCCTTATAGAAGAGAAACATCTACTTTCAATGGTAAACCTTAGAGAGAACCCAAAGGCCTCTAATAACAACATCGGCTGAATGGATAAGAGCATATGAGAGAGAGAAGGAGAAGGATATTACATAAATATTTTATTCAAATGGGGATGCTATGATTGATGATCCTGAATTCTTCAACACCTATGTTGAGAAATTGCCCATTGGGATGAAAAAAAATATGTCTTTTATGAGTTTCCATATTGGGAGCATCTTAAGATTGTCCACTTACTAAATCCTATGCATATATTTAAAAATGTTTCATCTTCTTTATGGAGGCACATATTATCGAAATAAAACGACACATTGTTTATTAGGGTAGATCTTGTTTCTTCAAAAATTAAAAGGAAACATTGGCCAAGACAAGAAAGTAGAGGAGAAGTTGGTACCTCTTGGTCTTTCAAAGAAGGTGATGTCCCATGGATTTTAAATAAAGATGATATTTCTTTGGAAAAGGAAGTTATAATGTGTGTGATGGTTCCTTATTTATATGGGTCTTCACTAAGATTTTGCTTCAATTTGGAAGACCATTTGTCGAGGTTGAAGTCACCTGATCCTTTGAACCTTCTATGGGTATCTGTGTAAAAAACATAATTTTATTATTTTTATACAATGGGATAAAATATAATTAATTTTTGTATTTGTTTCTTTGCAGTGTCATTATCCTCTTCTCGTGCATGAGTGTGTGAACGATGACTTCCCCCAAGGTCTGTTATGTCCCATATGTAAATTATCTACATTTTTACATTGGATCACATCAAAGGTTCATATCGCTAGCATTCCATGGTGGTGTCAAGAGATAGCTGAGATTGTTTTTATGTTTGAGAAGGAACTGTCGATGAGTTTGATGGACTTGTAGTGTCATCTTGTAATTCACCTACTAGATGAGGTTGAATTATTTGGGGTGGTTTCTGGTCATTTAATGTTCTTAGAGAGGTACATGAAGAAATTGAAAAGCTTTGTTCAACAAAGGGCAAAACCCGAGGGGTCTATGGCAGAGGGGTACATATCATATGAGTATTTCTATTATGCTAGGGCGTACATCAATTTGTTTGACAACACACCAGGTGTGGTGATTTTGGATAGCGAAAGGGATGAAGACAAAAAAGAAGGGGAGCTTCTCCAAATGAATGGAAAAAGGTGCATGATGAAGAGTAAGTGACTTATCATTTATAAAATTTATACACATTAACTATTGACACTGAACTTCATAATTAATGCATAATTTGACCTCATACACACTATATATGTTGGTTTGATTTCATCTGCAAACTCTAAATGAAAACCATCAACAAATTCATTCTTTAAAATTCAGAAGCGACACAATTGTCGGGCACATTCTATGAACATTAGAGGAGGAAATGGGACAGTGACACTAAATCATTTAGATCATTTAATGGTAGAAGTATGTGTTATCATGATCATTTAAAAGAAAATATGACAATGACATGCCCCAATAGTTGGGTTTTTGATCAAGTCATAGACAAATATGTTGCATCTGGTCATTACCCGCATGCTGAGGATGCACTAAACATAGGGATTGGGTGCAAAGAATTGGTAATAATCTCTTTTTGTACATTTTTAACTTCATAATACACCTTTGAATTGTAAAATCTATATTTTATATTTTAATTATGTTCAGGTTATTAGACACATGAAATTTTGATTTTTTCAACTTTTTATAGGTTCATTTGTTCCCATCTATGTGGGGTATGCACATAATTTTTGCACAGAGGATGCTGATGATGGATGCATGACACAAGACTATTGAGTGGAAGTTGAGTTTGACCAATATAGTTGTGCTAGCCACCATGATCAAAATCTAATACAGGGGATGCTAGGTTATGTAAAAAAGATACAAGGGATCATTCCAATGTGTTATTCTTAGGCATAAGTGTTGGGTCACCTTTGAATGGAATAATAAAAAGGAATATCGCGATAATGGGAAGATATCTATCAACTCTAGAAAGATGTGGCATGAATCTAGGGAGCCTTATGTTTTCCCCAAACACCACAACTAGGTGTTTTTTTACCCAGATGTGTTGGATAGGAATTGGTGGTTCGTATTAAGAAAAAAACCCTAGATCAAAACATATTTTTGAGAACAACATTGTTATCACGCCAAGAAAGGAAGATAATCAGGGTGATGACAACGGAGACTGACATGTACTTGTGTTATTTCATCATTTATATTAGTGTTGTAAGTTTTAGTTTTCTTTATTTCTCTAATTATATGGTTTTTTATTCGTCTTTTTGGCATTTTATATAATTGGTAAGATTCACAAATGTTTTTACACAATGTTTTCTAGTGTCAACATTTTTACACCTAAAATTAAGCATTTCCAATGGTGTAATTTATAATTTAAAAAATAAAATTTTAACACATTTGTTTAATTTGTTTAATTCTAATTTACAGAAGACTTCTTCTATAGGCTTTGGATAAACATTAGGATGGATCAAAAGATGGTAATTCTAAGCATGAGTGATGAATTTTGTACTCTTTTGTTGTACTTTTGTGACCCCAAACATATATTTCTAATAGAAAATATTTTATACTCGATAATGTAAAAGTCCATTTTGAACCCTAAAGGTGAGCACTCAATTAAGAATTCTTATTTATAACTATGCTTTTTTAAGATATCAATCTAAATATACTCATTATCTCCTTTCTCAAATGAAATTGTGGGTATCAATCTAAAATAACTCACAAAGTGATAGAAAAAGGAGAAGTAAAATCATATCCATATTATATATGTGTACCAAAAGGCCCACTACAACCATCGCCAAAGTTTTTCAATATAGTAAAACAACCTCCCTTATTTTCACTATGCAACATATCTCCATAAATATAAATGTTTAAAACATGGTGTAAAATATCTATGATAATAAGGATTCAAGGTGACAATCCTTCTCAAATATGAAAATGAGAAGAATATACTAAAAATATAAAAATAGGCAATTTTGAAACATAACATTAAAGATTTATTCTGTTGGCATTATGACACAGGTTTGGTGCTATGACACAGGTGTTGTCCTTGATGGAAACTTAAATCACAGATCACAGTTTAGGCTCTCAAAATGAAGGAAAAAGATATATATGCAGGTTCCTCTTAACCAAGGCGCATATACACGCGAGTTAAACAATCAAAAGGTGCGTATATGTATGCATGCACTTTCATGCAAAGAAAAGCACGTACGTGTGGGAAAAATGATTTTTTGGTCCATGGTATTTAGTCCTTGGTTTTTGGACCTATGGTTTTGGACCATGGTATCTCGTCTGAAGTGTTTAACCCAGGTATTTGGTCCAAGGTATTGATTCTTTATGGTTTTGGACCTTGGTATTGTGTAAGGCCTAAGACTATAAAAGGGGAAGGAGATCATTCGGCAAAAGCATTGACTCAAGCATTGAATATCTTATGAAGAACTAGATCTGGAATATTGGTCATTGGGTTATTGTGCATAGCTGGATCTGAATCAAGGAGGACCCTGAGCGCAAGAAGAAGGATAAGTACTATTGACGGATCAAGATCTTAAGGCTTGAATAGTAGTATCTTTGTGTGATTTTGATCTGTTAATTTTGGTGCATGACTTGATCTATAAATCTGATAACCTGGGTATAACTGATGTCTGAATAAGTGAAAAGGATAAATTATCTTTTATAGATCTATACGCAGGTTCAGCAAAGCAAAGGCGCGTATACACTCTGGTTTTGTAATTCAAAATAGCGTATACACTGGTTGGCCTTAATTCAGCAGCGTATGCATGCAGGTTGTACACATTGAAGTAGCGTACATCTCTTGAAATATGTTTCAGCTACTTCTGTTTATTGCTGCAGTGTTCTGGGTTCAAAATTGATGTCTAGTTACTGTCACTGTTTTCTGGGTACAGCATTCAGAGAAGTGAATATTTGATTCAGTTTTGTTTGGTGAAAAGGAGTTTGGTTGAGGTAGATATACTTGATGTTTGATTGATGTTATTCATGGATCCAGTCTGAAAATTTATGAAACGTGGTCCCTGAAAGAAAAGAGAAGGTTATAGCCTTCTGTAGATCAGCACCTATGTACTAGTACCTCAGCTAGTACAAGAGCTAAGGGGGTTGTAGCTCCGTTCCAGGAGAAGCTGGAGAACGAGAGAAGGTTGTAGCCTTTTGCAGGTAGCAGCCTGCGTACTGGTATAAGACTACACCAGTACAAAATCATTGTAAAAAGAAGTTTCTAATTAAAAGAAGATAGAGACGAATTGCAGTAGGTGGTTTTCACCCACATTGGGTTTCCACCTTATATCTTGTGTTCTTATGTGTGACTGCCTGTTCTGGTTTACTATTCCTGGTTATCGTTTATATGATTTGATGCAAAGATTAATGAACAACATCTGAAGAATAATTTAAATTACAAGTTTGCTAGTTATACGCTAGTTTCCTTAACTGTAATTGCGTACATACACGGTTTTTACTAGCTGAAGAAGCATATGCAAATCTGATTGTGAAATGAAAAATAATTGACCTGATAATACTGATTCACCCACCCTTCTCAGTATTATTTCCAACAATTGGTATCGGAGCAAGTCCTTCAGAAGAAGCTTGATTGCTTGAAGGAAGATCTATCATCATGAGAAACTACGAAAAGGAGGCATCTATTAGGCCACCAATATTTTATGGAAGCAAATTCATCTATTGGAAGGTAAGATTCATATCCTATCTTCAATCTCTTGGTACAGAAGTTTGGGATATCGTGGAAACAGGATACACATTTCCATCAGCAACTCCTACAGATACGGCTGGTAAGAAGCAATATGAAACAAATGCAAAGGCTGTCAATACTCTATTAGGGAGTTTATCTCAATCAGAATCCGTCAATGTTGTGCAACTCAAAACCGCAAAAGAAATATGGAACAAGATCATTCTGAGCTATGAAGGAGATGACTAGGTAAAACGTGCAAAACTACAAAATCTCATAATTGAATATGAAAATCTCATAATGCACAATGATGAAAGTGTGGCTAATTATTTCTTATGTATAGATGAGATTGTTAATTGAATGAAAAAATTGGGTGAAGAGATAAAAGAAGTTACTTTGGTTGAAAAGGTTCTGAGATCTTTGTCTTCTAAGTTTGAATCAAAAGTTTCAGCCATAGAAGAAAAGTAAAATCTTCCAAGCATTACCATGTCACAGCTGCACGGTATCCTAACTGCTTTCGAAATGAGAAAAGGGGGACCATTAGACATGAGAGAATCTGCATTCAAAGCCTCAGGAAAAGGAGAATACAATGAGTCTGGACATATGTTAGAAGGAGAGGAAGATTCAAACTTTGTCAAGAACCTTCAACGGGGTTCTGGAAGATTCAGAGGTAAGCTACCTTTTAAATGCTTTGCTTGTGGAAGAATCGGTCACTATGCAGCCAAGTGTCCTCATAAAGATAAGCTTGACAAAGGTAAGGAACCAGTTAGATGGAACAGAAAACATAATGTAAGTAAGAGGAGCTATTATACACATGAACACAGTGATGGATTTTCAAATAGTGATGAAGATGAACAAGGTAATGATTATAGACTTTTGATGGCTTTTGAAGATGATGATTTCTCGGATGCTATAGATGAAGGTGGTCTTTATGAAGAAATTTCTAAACTTAAAATTTGTTTAGAAGAAAAGAATATGATTATAGATACTCTGACATTCCAACTTGCTGAAAGGGAAAAACACAATGAAAAGTTAGAATGTGAAATTGTGGGACTTAGAAAAGATATTGAGAAAACAAAAGCTCTTAATCTTAGATTTTCTAAAGGATTTGAAACTTTAGATGAGATTATAAAAGTGCAACGTTCTCCTCTAATCAAGATAGGTCTTGGGTTTACTAAAGAAGCATCTCAAACACAGAATCCATCTACCTCCAAAAGTTATCTTGAAGTAGCAAGGAGAAGTGAACAGATTGACAATCGATAACAAAGGCACAATGCAGATCACCAGGGACAATTTACTTCAAGAATGAACAGAGATCACCAAGTAAATCGAGGGCACTCTACTTCAAGGATGAACAAAAGCTACAACCAATTGCAGGTAAATCATTCTCAATTTGCCTCAAGAACGAATGGCTATGGAAATTACAATCACTTGGATGAAAGGTTTGATAATCGCAGGAATTTCTTCAATGGCCAATGTTTCTCTTGTCATAACTTTAGACACAAAGCAGCTCAATGTGTTGCCTACAAGACCATCATGACCAGAGAAGCACAAAATCAAAGGAGTGTGACTGGAATCATGAAAAGAACCTACAATAACGTTTCTGCTCTTGAAAATGAAATAGAATGTTCTATTTGTAACAACTTCGGCCATGAAGATTCTGAATGCAGGAGTAGGTTTTGGCAAACATCTCAGAAGGAGCAACCTTCATTGAGTCCCAAAACATGGAGGAAGAAATAAACGCAACCAGAAAGATGTGGCATAGCCTTATATGCAGAAGGACAGGAAAATCAGTGGTACATCGACAGTGGTTGCTCAAAACATATGACAGGTGATAAAGAAAAACTTCAGTCATATAGTGCCTTTGAAAAGGAGAGGAAGGTCTCATTTGGAAATGACACCCCTGCATTCATAAAAGGTAAAGGTTTTGTTATTTTGAAAGAAAAAGTCAAAGATAGAAATGTTATGTATGTTTATGGCTTAAAACATAATCTATTGAGTGTCAGTGAAATGTGTGATCAAGGAAATGAGGTAATTTTTTGATCAAATGGATGTATTGTTCGTGAGCTTGATACAGGAGAAATAGTGATCAAAGGCATAAGAACTCCAAATAATTTATACATACTCAAGGGAGGACAACAACAATGCTTCATAAGAAAGAATGATGAACACTAGGTATGGCATAGAAGATTGGGGCATCTAAGCTTCTCTCAGATAAGGAAAACATGCAAATATCAGGCGGTTCGTTATCTCCCTGACATCAGAATTCCAGACAATACTATGCAAATCATGATAGTTTGGTAAGCAAACTAGAACTAATTTCCTTGAGAAGGAAGGATCAGCTAGTAGGCCACTTGAACTTGTCCATATTGATGTATGTGGTCCATCTAGGAAGAGGTCACCTTGAGGAGAAGAATACTTCATTTTGTTCATTGACGGCTTTTCAAGGATGTGTTGGATAGGACTTCTGAAGCATAAAGATGAAGCTTTCAAAAAGTTCAAAGCATTCAAAGCCTTGATTGAAAATGAATCAGATCGCAGAATCAAATGCCTCAGGTCTGATCGAGGAGGGGAATTTACCTCGGATGAATTTTTTGATTTTTGTGAAGAACATGGAATAAGAAGGGAATTCTCTACTACAAGGACTCCTCAGCAAAATGGAGTAGTGTAAAGGATGAACAGAACGATTCAACAAATGGCTTGTGCTATGCTTGAGGAGTCTGGAACTCCCGCAACCTTTTGGGGTGAAGCTGCAATTGCTGTAGTTACTATTCTCAACAAGACAAACGTCCGGGTAAACAACACTCAAACTCCTCATGAACTTTGGTATGGTAAGACTCCTATGGTAAAATACTTCAAAATTTTTGGAAGCAAATGTTACATCAAAAGGGCTAATGAAAATCTTGGCAATTTTGAATTTAGAGCAAATGAAGGCATTCTCCTTGGTTACTCTCCCCACAGTAAAGGATATAAGTGTTACAATAAAAGACTTGGAAAAATTGTTGAAAGTATTGATGTAGTGATTGATGAAGAAGGAAATATTCCTAGGCAGGTAAAATACGAAGATTTCGAAGATGATGAAGACCATCCTTCAACATCAAATTAGACTTATGATGAAGAAGAAACCCTTGAGGCACCAGAAGAATAGATAAGGGTAGAAGAAAAGACTCCATCCAGGTACGTCTAGAAGAATCATCCAGAAACTCAAATTTTGGGACAGAAAGAGGCAGGTGTACAAACAAGAATAACTATTTCAGAAGCTTCAAGCTATTTAGCATTGTTCTCCTCCATTGAACCACGAAATGTAAGTGAAGCATGCAAAGATGAATGTTGGGTCAAGGCCATGAATGAAGAACTTGAGCAGATTGAAAGGAATAAGACTTGGGAGTTGGTTCCTAGATCAAATGATAAGAATGTCATAGGGACAAAATGGATATTCAAAAATAAGTTGAATGAAAATGGAGATGTTATTAGAAATAAGGCTAGACTTGTTTGTAAAGGGTATGCTCAACAAGAAGGTATAAACTTTGAAGAAACTTTTTCACCGGTTGCTAGACTTGAAGCCATAAGAATGTTCCTTACTCTTTCTAGCTTTCAGAAGTTCAAAGTATTTCAAATGGATGTGAAATCTTCCTTTTGAAATGGAGAGTTAGAAGAAGAAGTGTATATTGAGCAACCAGATGGATTCATCCTTGGAAATGATCCAAAACTTGTATGTAGACTTAAGAAGGCACTCTATGGTCTTAAACAGGCTCCAAGGGCTTGGTATTATCATCTGGACAAATACCTCCATCAACAAGGTTTTTCAAAAGGATCAGTTGATAGCAATCTATATGTAAAAATTGATAATGATAAATTGCTAATACTTGTCGTGTATGTTGATGATATCATCTTTGGTAGCAATGAAGAAGCCATGAGTCAAAATTTTGCTTTAGTGATGCAGAAAGAATTTGAAATGTCCTTGCTCGGTGAGCTGACATATTTTCTTGGTTTACAAGTCCAACAAAATAAAGATGGTATCCTTTTGTCACAAACCAAGTACCTTAAAGAGACCTTGAAGAAATATGGCATGGAAGATTCGAAACCAGTATGTACCCCTATGGTAACAAGATGCAGCCTCAGTGCCAATGATGATTCAGCAGCAGTACATCAACCAACCTATAGATCCATGATTGGTAGTCTGCTCTATCTGACAGGTACCCAACCAGACATCATGCATGCAGTGGGAATAGTTGGAAGATTCCAGGAAAATCTGAAAGAAGCACACCTTCAAGCAGTGAAAATAATTTCCAAATATCTTCAAGGTTCTCACACTTCATGCATATACAGATGCAGATTGGGTAGGAAGTGTGGATAACAGAAAAGGCACTAGTGGTGGTGCATTCTTTATGGGTTCTAGATTAGTATCTTGGTTCAGCAAGAAGAAAAGTTCAATTGCTTTATCTACAGCTGAAGTGGAATATGTGGCTGTTGCATATTGCTGCACACAACTCCTTTGGATGATGTAAATTTTGCAAGATTTTCAAATCGCTTGTACTCCACCTATCTCTATTTTTTGTGATAATACAAGTGCAATCAGCATTTCAAAAAATCTAGTCATGCATTCAAAGACCAAGCACATACCTATCAAATATCATTTTCTCTGAGAACAAGTGCTTGAAAAAAAGGTCAAATTGGAGTATGTTCCCTCCAAGGAACAAGTTGCTAATATACTCACCAAACCACTGCCCAGGGAGACATTTGAATACCTCAGACAGAAGCTAGGAGTAGTTGATGCATCATCTTGCTGTTGAAACTTGTCTGTTTCAGAGAAAAGTGGTTGCACGCGAGTTTAATGAGGAGAATCTGCGTACATACACCGGTTTATGTGGATACAATCGCGTATATTTTGGTTTGAAGACCAAGCTCAGGATGAAAAGAGTCTGATATGGGTTTGACAGAGACCATCTAGCACAGGTTCAGGGGGAGCATATATATTCTTCTAATAATGCATTGTTGGCATTATCCTAGAAGATATTGGTTCAAGTTCACAATGTTTTGGGTTTTAGGTGGAACGAATGCAGAAGGAGAACATGGGTGCTGGTCTGAATGATGATTGACAGATGCTGCTGATGATAGTTGTTGATAACTATCATAGTCTTGTTGTAGATATTTTGTCTCTATGTCATGTATTTATTTTCTTATCAAGGTCATGTAACGACCTACTTTGGTTTCCCCACTATACCTGGGATGGATAATGTAATATTCTTGTTTTATCTTGTGTAAAATTTTGGTGTATCCCCACTTGGTTTGGAGATGGATGTATGTATGAGTCTTTGGTGGTAGGAAGGTCATTTATGATATATAAAGTTATGTATCTTCTTGTAGAACATCTTCTTGCAGACCTTGCCTACAGTTAGGGGGAGCATGGACAGCACAGCAGAGCAGAGATTTCTACATGAACTCAGGGGGAGCATAACCCTTTGCACTTGATGACAAATGGGGAGAATGACTTTGATTGACTTGGGGTTGCCATCAAGTCCAAAGCGGGAGATTGTTGGCATTATGACACAGGTGTTGTCCTTGATGGCAACTCACTCAAATGACAGATCACAGTCCAGGCTCTCAGAATGAAGGACAAAGAGATATACGCAGGTTCCTCTTAACCAAGGCACGTATACATGCAGGTTAAACAATCAAAAGGCGTGTATATGTATGCATGCACTTTCATGCAAAGAAAAGCACGTACATGTGGGAAAAATTATTTTTTGGTCCATGGTATTTAGTCCTTGGTATTTGGACCTATGGTTTTGGACCATGGTATCTCGTCTAAAGTGTTGAACCCAGGTATTTGGTCCAAGGTATTGATTCTTTATGGTTTTGGACCTTGGTATTGTGTAAGGCCTAAGACTATAAAAGGGGAAGGAGATCATTCATCAAAAGCATTGACTCAAGCATTGAATATCTTATGAAGAACTAGATCTGGAATACTGGTCATTGGGTTATGGTGCATAGCTGGATCTGAAACAAGGAGGAACCTGAGCGCTAGAAGAAGGATAAGTACTATTGATGGATCAAGATCTTAAGGCTTGAATAGTAGTATCTTTGTGTGATTTTGATCTGTTAATTTTGGTGCATGACTTGATCTATAAATCTAATAATCTGGGTATAACTGATGTCTGAATAAGTGAAAAGGATAAATTATCTTTTATAGATCTGTACGCAGGTTCAACAAAGCAAAGGTGCATATACACGCTGGTTTTGTAATTCAAAATAGCGTATACGCTAGTTGGCCTTAATTTAGCAGCGTATGCATGCAAGTTGTACACATTGAAGTAGCGTACGTCTCTTGAAATATGTTTTAGCTACTTCTGTTTATTGCTGTAGTGTTCTGGGTTCAGAATTGGTGTCTGGTTACTGTTACTATTTTCTGGGTACAACATTCAGAGAAGTGACTATTTGATTCAGTTTTGTTTGGTGCAAAGGAGTTTTGTTGAGGAAGATATACTTGATGTTTGATTGATGTTATTCATGGATCCAGTCTGAAAATTTATGAAACGTGGTCCCTGAAAGAAAAGAGAAGGTTGTAGCCTTCTGTAGGTCAAAACCTACGTACTAGTACCTCAGCTAGTACAAGAGCTAAGGGGGTTGTAACTCCCTTCCAGGAGAAGCTGGAGAATGAGAGAAGGTTGTAGCCTTCTGCAGGTAGCAGCCTGTGTACTGATATAAGACTGCACCAGTACAAAATCATTGTAAAAAGAAGTTTCTAATTAAAAGAAGATAGAGAGGAATTGCAGCAGGTGGTTTTCACCCACATTGGGTTCCACCTTATATCTTGTGTTCTTATGTGTGACTGCCTGTTCTGGTTTACTGTTCCTGGTTACTGTTTATATGGTTTGATGCACATATTAATGAACAACATCTGAAGAATAATTTAAATTACAAGTCTGTTGGTTATACGGTAGTTTCCTTAACTGTAGTTGCATACATACGTGGTTTTTACTAGCTGAAGAAGCATATGCAAATCTGATTGTGAAATGAAAAATAATTGACCTGATAATACTAATTCACCCCCCCCCTCTCAGTATTATTTCCAACATATTCTAGAAAGGTTCACAAGAGCACTCCATGATTTCAATAAAATAAGTCGATTCTTCCCTACTTGACATAAAATGGTTGAGATGAAGTGTTGGCATTGTGACATAGGTTTTTCACTATGACACAGGTGTTGTCCTTGATGGCAACTCACTCAAATGACAGATCACAGTTTAGGCTCTCAGAATGAAGGAAAAAGAGTTATACGCAGATTCCTCTTAACCAAGTTGCGTATACACACGGGTTCGACGATCATAAGGCACGTATACGTATGCACACATTTTCATGCAAAGAAAAGCACGTACATGTGGGAAAACTTATTTTGGGTCCATGGTATTTAGTCCTTGGTATTTGAACCTATGGTTTTGAGCCATGGTATCTCATCCGAAGTGTTAAACCCAGGTATTGGGTCCATGGTATTGATTCTCTATGGTTTTGGACCATGGTATTGAGTAAGGCCTAAGACTATAAAAAGGGAAGGAGATCGTTTGGCAAAGGCATTCACTCAAGCATTGAATATCTTATGAAGAGCAAGATCTAGAATTGGGTTATGGTGCAGAGCTGGATCTAAACCAAGGAGGAACTTGAGCGCTAGGCTCTATCAATGGGTCAAGATCTTAAGGCTTGAATAGTAATATCTTTGTGTGATTTTGATTTGTTATATTTGGAGCATGACCTGATCTATAAATCTGATATTCCCGCCATCACTGATGTCTGAATAAGTGAAAAAGGTAAATTATCTTTTATAGATCTGTACGTAGGTTAGGCACAACAGAGGCGCTTATACACGCTGGTTCAGTAAGTCAAAGTAGCGTATACCCTTGTTGGCCTTAATACATAAGCGTATGCATGCAGGTTATAGATATTGAAGTAGCGTATGTCTCATGAAATATGTTTTAGCTACTTCTGTTTATTGCTGTAGTGTTTTGGTTCAGGATTGGTTCCTGGTTACTGTTAATGTATTCTGGTTACAACATTCAAAAAAGTAATTGGTTGATTCAGTTTTGATTGAAGCAAAGGAGATTGGGTGATGCTGATGTATTTGATGTTTGATTATTGTAATTGATGGATCCAGTCTGAAAATTTATGAAACGTGGTCCATAGAAGAAAAGAGAAGGTTGTAGCCTTTTGTAGGTCAACACCTACGTGCTAGTACATCAGCTAGTACAAGAGCTAAGGGGGTTGTAGCTCCCTTCCAAGAGAAGCTGGAAAACGAGAGAAGGTTGTAGCCTTCTGCAGGTAGAAGCCTCCGTACTGGTATAAGACTGCACCAGTACAAAAACATTGTAAAAAGAAGTTTCTTATTAAAAGAAGATAGAGACGAATTTCAGCAGGTGGTTTTCACCCACATTGGGTTTACACCTTATATCTTGTGTCCATGTGTGTGATGATCTGTTCTGTTTTACTGCACCTGTTTACTATTCTTATGGTTAATGAATTTCTGATGCACTGATTAAAGATCAACATTTAATGAATCATAAGTTTACTGATATATGCTGGTTTCTTTAGTCACTGTAGCGTATATATGCAATTTCCCATAACTGAAGTAGCGTATACAAATCTAATTGTGAAATGAAAAAGAATTGATTTGATAATATTGATTCACCCCCCCTCTCAATATTATTTCCAACATGAAGGAATTAGAGAGAAGGAATGTATAATTAGATGTTAGATACTTATTGGTTTATTAATTATTTCAAATGTTTTTTTCTTTAAGTTTATATCAAAATCAATATAAATCATGTAGTGATAAATCTATGAGGAATTTAACAATGAAAAAAATTGTATATTAATATGTAAGATTAAATTCTTGACATGAGTGGTAAACTTGTGTTTACTATATTTAAATTGTAAGTCTTACAACATTATGTGAACGAAAAGGAGGTCTTATGTGCATGTGTAAAGTGTTGATTACATCTGTTTATGGACCATAAGCAAAACAAATGGGCTTACATGGATGGATGAGAGGTTTTATTTTTCCTTCGTGGATAATGGAAGAGTTTTGACTTCTCTTTTCAATGGTAAGTATAAATAAAATTTGAATTAATAAATGTTCTATGGCTAAGAATTAAATAACAAATAGTGTGATGGTGATTAAGAGGCATTTGTTCGACTTTCTGATAGACTTGGTGATGCAATTTCTTTCCTATTTAGATTATGGACAGTAAATATCTATTTTTATGTATTTATATATAGACTATTTAAAGTAGACATGTCATTATCAATGTAAACATGATGTATTAGCTAGGAGAAATGTGAGAACATGAAGTTTAGTGACTATCTCATGATAAGTATGTGGAAAAAATAATGTTTCTTGATTTCTTAATTAAGAAATAATCAAATATACTATTTGTCAAAAAGTTAAATCTAATTTATTATTATTTTGTATTATTTAACTTATATTTATTAATTTTTTTAATTTTTTTTTACAGAAACGGTTAATGGATATTATTAGATACTTGGCCTTAATGCCAAAATTCGGATTACAAAAGGTAAGCCTAATTCCATGGGTGCTGCACAACCCTGAAAGGCCATGGCATTTATGCTTAGATCACATCTCTTTTTAGTTGCTACTATGTGGTCAATTTCAGTGATTTTCCCAAGCTTGTGGGTACATACAGACTGATTTAACAATAGGCAGTAAAACATGACAGCTCACTAAATTAAGGAATTGGATCCCATGTTTCATCTCCGCCTCTGAGCAAAGCTCCAGCCATAAGAAGGGCTGCTTATATCTTTATTACTAGAAAAAGGTTCACTTTCCTCTTTAAGGGAGAACTTCCAATAGAGAAAATCCCCAACTACAAGTAACTTAAAAAGCCTTATTTTACATTTCTTCCTCCTCTTTACAAAGAGAAATTTCTAATTTATTGATAGGAGTTTCTATAAATGTTAAATTTAAATTGCTTGAAATTCTCATAGCTGTAGCGATAAATTAAATTTTATTAAAATAGAATTTTTTAAGTTATATTAAATCTAAATTAGTTATAAAAAATTCAAACTTAAGTTTTTTTAATTTAACAATAGAGTATATAATTTTATAAACCATTATAGATCCCTCTTAACAATGGATTTACCAAGAGCCAAGAGGGGTCGAATATCATTATACAAAATATATTTTTAGAATGAAAATTTTGAAAAAAGATGTACATATTAAAATATTTAATCTCTTTCAATGCTTTATAAATCTATGATTAAGATGGATCTATAGTGGTTTTCTATCTCTATATATAGACCATGTGTAATTTTTCATTGTTTAAATTGTATTTTTTAATAATTTATTATTATTAATATTTTATATTAAAATTTGAATGAGTTACACATTTTCGTTTGATTAAGAACTAACTAAAGCCCACGGGGCTTTGGATTGACGGTGAATGGGTGCACTGTTAAGGCACTCCTTGCGATAGGTCACTAGTTCAAATCCCCCGTGGGTGCTTACCTACCAAAAAAAAAGATTAAGGACTAACTAAATTATTTTATCTTTAATTATTTTTTCCTTGTGATTATTGAAATATTTTACTAATTAGGTTAGAATTAATATTTATCTACTCGCTAAGCAATAGAGAAATATTTTGGTAATTTTACAATTATAGTTTTAAACATATTAAATCTTGTAATTTACAAAAATATCTTTGCATTTTTTTTAAAGTCATTTTGCATGTAATTTCATTTATAAAATTTGGATATAATTTCACCAATACATAATCTATAATAAATATCATTTCATAAAAATAAACATAGTGATTAACCATCTAACAAAATTAAACATCATCTAAAATTCACATTTGAATTCGCTAACATCATATAATTATATACACCTATAGTACATATAAACATCATTAGATAGCACACAAATCTAATAATCTAATAGCGCATCATCATCATGATCACATCTAACAAAAAACAAGCATTGTACTCTAATGTCATGACCACATACATCCTCAAATATACAACTCATGTCAAATAATTGTTATCACATACACATTTATCATCAAGCACACTAAATGAACATATCTAACATACAATAACGATATACACAATTACACCAACGTATAAATTAATTACATCAACATGAACAAAACAAATGCACTATATATATATATATATACACACACACACACACACAAAAAGTCAAATAATTGCATGATCCAGTGAAATATTTGATACAAAAATAGTAGTGGTAGCTTGGTCTAGTGTAGCAGAAAATGATACAAAAGTAGGAGTGGAAGTCTAGTATGTAGAAGAAGATGATTGATGGTTAACTTCCTCAACAATCAAACTATGAGGTGGAGGAGAAGGTGGCTAGTCTTCTCTTTGAGGATCAGAAACATGAGGCAATGGGTGATCATGAGGAAATGATGTGTAGGTCGAGTACTACTAGAAGGATCAAATGCAACAGTTTGATCAGGATTTAATGGGGTTGTATTAAGTCTGGGTGAAGACTGTGTATCTAAAGGATCACCACCCTCATCACTTGAAGGATCATCATGATCTGATGGGGAAGGCCTAGGTGAAGACTTGTGCACATTTTTTTCATGCCTATGATCCCTCCTCACTTCCAGTAGCCTAGTGGCTCCTCTGATATGACACATCAGCCTCATCGTATCACACAAATAGTCCCTCAAGAGCTCCATGAGCCTAGGATCTAACATGATGTCTCGAGCTATCGCACGGTGGACTCCCTCCTTGACCAAAAGTGTAGAGAGACAGTCACAGTACTCCATCCTAAATATGACACCATCCCTACACATCCACATGCCCCCACCCATCTACATCTGAGGATGTGCCTCACCCTCTGCGGCCTCGACCATCTCCGCATCTCCCTTCGGTGGGAGAGGAGGCATGTCCCTAATGAAACTACTGATGTCTAGAAAATATATAGTACACAATAATAATTAGATAATTTCATTAAAAAATTTAATAAAATAAGTTAAATAACATGTTAGAATAAATTTTATTCTAAATAATTAAGAAAATAAAATGAAACTAGATTAATTTAAAGGAAATAGTAATATTAACTCTATCATCTGCAGACTCATTTAGTGTGAAAAGCATGTTGGAAAAATCTCACCAATCCATCCTCGTGTAAGGACACAACACGAAGAAAAAAATTCAGTTATCCTCATTGCCCAATAGCCCCATTGCCTCGATGAAAATCATAACCGGATACTCCAGCAAGCCCCTCTTGGGCATCATCTTGCCCCACATAAACATCCACACCATAGTCATCAACCTAGGTGGGCAATGGTAAAAAGTAGGCCTCATCTCTAGAAACCTCTCAAAAAATAAACAAAAAAATATCTGATGGAAAAGGGAATTTTTCCCTCCCATGTATCATAGTAAAACATCTATCTAAAGCCATACAAAACTACCACAAAAAAAAATAGTAGACCGTTTGATACATCATGGCCTCTGCACCAAATAATCGACATAAAAAAAAAGGAGGGAAACTAATGTGTTGCCCATCACTAGTATAATTTGCAATGGTATTGACTAATAGTGAGAGGTACTTAACCTTATCTGCTCCAAAAGAAGTGATCAATCGCTTTCCACTAGACACTTGAAATATGTTGTACACAATACATTATCCCTAACATATCTCTAAAAGTAGATAAGTTGAATCTCTACTGCAACACCATGGGGGAGATCAGAGAACTAGGGAAAATCCTCCTCTCTCCTAGATAGGTTAGTGATGAAATATATGTCCTCCTCAGTGGGCCCATACCACGAGTTAGGACTAACAAAAAAATCATGCTGGTGGGCATCCCACTGACAGATTAGTTGCACCAATAACCCAGAGTGCCCCTTTAGGTGTGTAGCCACCTCATAGTACTTAAGGAGGCCTATATTCCTCAAGAGGACTTGGGTCACTACGGTAATAAGGCAAGGGTATAAATATCACTCCCTCTCTCATGCCTCCCATGGTCAGACAACTTTGTATTGGTATTTTATTTTCTCCTATTATTGTTGCTCCCCCATCTGTTGACGTCTCTACTGCATGATTGACATATAAAATACATTAGCCTCATACATAAAGAATAAATTTTTTTATTAAATGAAAAATGTGTTTATAAATATGGAAATATAAATTTCAATAATAAAAAAGAAACATCCTCGATGCGCCAAAAAAACAGCAAAGCACTAGAAATGGTACACCACAAGACCCACTAAATAACTAACAATGGTGCATACAGATACTTATCACACCGCTTAATTTTTTTTTTATTATTTCTTGACGTGGTGCATTGACAAACAATGTGTATTGGTGCATATTAATAACCTTTTCACATCGAAATGGAACGTTCAAGATAATGAACGCGTCGAGCTATATTTTTTTAATATTTATGCATACTATGTGTTTGGTAAAAACAAACTCATTGGGAAGTAACTTTTACTAGATGCATTGTGGTAAAAATTATAACTTTCTCGGTGCGTATCAATCTACCAAAAGCACCACTTAAAAATTAGCTTTTTATTTCTCGACACGGTGCATTGAAATAAAATTCGCACTAGTGAACCTTTTCACACTAGTGCATATGAATAACTTTCCCTATGTGTATCAATTTACCAAATGCACCACAAAACTATAGTGTATTAATAGAACACACTGATTTACGGTGCACCCAGTAAATTTACAAGGTGAACCACCATCGATGTGAGCTGAACCAATTGAATGCACCAAGAAGGACCAAAAAAATTCAAATACAATGGATTTTTAAAACTAATTTTCAATTCTACTCGACTAAGAATGTTAAAATTAAAGAGAAACATGGACATTACCTGAAAATTTTCTCATTAGGGATAGATGGTTACCATGTAAATGAAAAAATAAATTTGAGCACCATTTGAGAAAATTTGAAAGCAATGCACTGAGAAATAGACAAAAGGATGGAAAGCAAGGGAAGCGCCAATGACAGGGAACTTGACAAGGGAAAGAGTAGCATCAATGTTTGAGAGCTCTACAACATTGCAATGGTAAAAATAATTTTTTACAACAAGTAGATTTTTTTATTTAACCCTGTTTCAGTGTGCTAGGGTAACCGCACTAGTGCGTGCACATTCCTTAGCGCACCGCTATTTTCTTATTAAAAACTATCATAGTGAACCTTGTTGTTTATGCACAAGTGTGTTTGAATACATTAAAAACAACAGCGCATTGTTTCAGTATAGAATAAAATTGGTGAAAATGAATTTTGTGACCGATATTTTTTAAATTTAATCTTTGTCCGGTGCTATTGAGTAGTATATGCATTGATGCACTATATATAGGTAGTGCACCATTGTTTTTTATTTTTATAAAAATAAGCCTACAATGGTGCACCACTTACTATTAAGCATTGGTGCTCTATTTTTTATGCATCGAGGCATTCGTTTACTTGTTTAGCACCTGGGCATCTTGAGAGTTTAATATCAGATAGGGAAAAAATAATTTTACAACATATTTTTTTAAAATTCAAGCCTTTTCAGTGCTATCGAGTATTATACACATCAGTGTGCATTATGTACTTAGTGCACCACTACGCTTTTTAATTTTTATAAAAAAAGATTTGTCACGATGCATCATATGCTATTAAGAACTAATGCGTATGATTATGTAAAACACTAGTTCGTTTTAGGTATTATACATGCACCATTAAAAAACATCCACTAAAACATCTGCCTACCCATCTCCACTAGTGGCCTCTGCTACATATGGATTTTTGGTCTATTTTTATAGAGGATTCTGAAAAAACCTTCACCAGAGTGTCTTTTCCTTGTAGTGTGGGAAACCATCATTCTAATGATGATGATCCTATTGATGTATATGGTGATGAACACCCAAGTTCACTAACTGATATTTAAATTTCTCAAGCATATTTTGATCTAGTATCTGATTAAGTCAAACATGATGTTCTTATGAAAACTTCCTCTTTAGCTCACTATCCCTTATGCACTATTGTTTGCAATGAATTAATTTTTTATGAATATACCCCATGATATTGAAGTTCGTCATCTAAATTGGCACAATATAGTGAGGTTATCCATGATGAAGAAGAAAGAAATCAAATCATTATGCATCCATTCCATTCCTTATGAAAACTTCCTCTTTAGCTCACTATCCCTTATGCACTATTGTTTGCAATGCATTAATTTTTTATGAATATACCCCGTGATATTGAAGTTCGTCATCTAAATTCGCACAATATAGTGAGGTTATCCATGATGAAGAAGAAAGAAATCAAATCATTATGCATCCATCCCATTCCTTATCATTTCCAATCTTGCATGAAGAAAATTCTTCAATTTAGGTTACTCATGAGACTGATCCAATCTCCCCATCCTTAGATGTTCAATTAGAAGAGTCTTATTACCTAAGTAATACGTATGTTAAAGATGAAAAGTCTGATAAAAAAAGTGATGTAGATCCCTACCTTACAAATAGTAGTGATCTTGTTAAAATTAATGGTAGTAGTTATCCACACACCATGCATGATCTGATCCAATATTTACAATGAAATTTCACAATCCTTAAAAGTTTTAGGACTTGTCAGGAATTTGAGTCACTTCAACATCCATTAATTGTTATTTCAGGTTCTCATGACTTTGGTAAGATTCTTGAATTAAGTCAAATATGGGTTTTCTTGCAAAATTATTTTCTTTGCATGACTGAATGCAAATTCTTTCTTGAAACACTAGTGGCATTTTGGATAAAGCCCTTTTAAATTTTGATATTCATTTTATGATTGTATTAAAGATTATGTTTCAATTCACTAATACGAATGGGGCCAAAATATGATGGCTATTAGTTAGATATGTGACTTATTGGTGTTAGCTATCTAACACATTGGTTCTCATCAAATTGTTGCTATCATTTTGCCGAACATTCAATAACTTATTTAACGTCAGATATTCAATAGTATAGATGTCGATTATCTGAAACAAAAAGGTTGAAATTGTCATAAAAAATTGACATTTTGAAGTCGATTTTGCGACACTATAAATCGTCAAATATCTGACACACAAAACTCAAATATCCAACAAATCTCACATTGTGTTCTACTTCCCTAGACATGAAGAATTGTGATAGTTGTCGTCAGACATTCAACAAATAGTTAGTTCTTCTCGGCGGGAAAAATCAACATTTAGGCATCAGATAATTGATGGTATACATAAATTATGTGATCAGAGCGTTATCACTTCAACGCTCCCTTTTGTCATTCTTGAGCGACCTGTTCGACGTATAAGTGTCAGATAACCGACGTCAAGTTGACTTAGTCTGACGGGAGTTTTGAATATCAGATGTGTGATTCTGTTGGTTTGGGGCACGCAAGCTAACAGTGATGCATCAGATATTCGACAGATGAGAGTTTTGTCCAACAGGAGTGTCAAACGACCAATGGTTTTGTCTGTCAGTTGTGGCATTGATTATCTGACAAGTAATTTGACCAATAGGAGCCGAATATTTGACGGCTAGCCTGTGTCGTTGAATATTCGACAAAAGTCTGCATATTAATATATATATATATATATATATACTTTTCACTAGTAATTGTCAATATATGACAAAAAAAATTCACGCCTTAGGTAATATTTTTGTTAGTTATCATTGATCATTATCTAATTTAAAATTTTTATGGTAAATTTATGTTGAAAATCATCCTCAAGATCTCTCTTTTAAATAATATTTTTAGCATTGTGGAGAATATAAGTGGTGGTAGCCTCTAGAACTTGAGGAATCTACAAAGGAAGTTACAAGTGAGGATTATAATAGCTCAATTAATGAAATAGATGTTGAAGATCCTTATCATAATGATACTTCACATTAACTTAAGAATAATGATAATATTCAAGTGCTTGGCACATTATTTTGGAAAATAATGGGTATGATTGAGCCTGGATTGATAACTTCAATGAGAAACCCCACATATCCCTATTTTTGAGTATATTTATTGTATCATGTTAAACACGCTAGTATATTTCTTTTACTCCAACATGTAATTAAAAGTAATGTAAAATAATGTAATTTGTATTACACTAGCATGCTAGGTCAACCTATGGACCCAAGTAGCATAACTCGCTACAAAAGTTATCCATTTATACCTGATGGCATGAATAAGAGACAACCAAGTGATAGTTTGGATCTATTTCTCTGTATCAAACTAGTAGAATTATTATTATCAACTTTATGGTAGTAAAAAATATGTGTTGTGTGATTGTTCCTTCTCGCTTGGTTTAAGTGCACTAGTGAGCACATAATAGTTAATGTATTGGGTTATCTATTGTGTTTTTTCTCTTTAGCTCAAATATTTGAAATTAAAAGTGGCCAAATTACCATTCACATCTACCCTCCAAAAAGGATAAAATGTGCTAAAACACATAACTTATAACTTTATGATTTTAGCATCATAGTTTTTAAAGTCGTAATGTTTTCATAAAAATATACCAATAGGTTAATGGAATTTCTATTTTAGCACACACAAACCATTAGGTTCAATCTTCCAGCATAGGTGCCTAAATTAAATTTTGACTATGATAACGGTAGATATTTTGAGATACCCAATAATTAAGTATCAGACAATATGTTGTAAACTTCACATGCTAAAGTTACGAGCATTCCAAGTTACAGTTAAAGAAGCTTAGTGATTTCTAAAAGTTCTATGTTTAGAATCAGTTGCCTCTAAGTCATTGACATGATATGAAAATTGCCATCGCTTCATATTTAAACATTATTAATAATATACGTAATTATCGAACAACCCTCTCTATAAGTATGAATCTCACCCATAAACTAGGTTTCATGTAAAAAATCATGGGTAGTTTCCTTATGAGGAAAAATTAATCAATGTATGACAAAATCGATAAGGTTACCTCATAAATGTGGAATTCTCATTTTATGCTTAAATATGTAAGTAACCATTCTCTAATTTCTGGAGTTTAAGACACACATGAGGTTGCAAAGATGCAATGGAAGACAATTTCCTTCTATTGGAGAAATTCAACCATAAATGACCCAAAACAAAGAAATAATGCCTCTAGACAATAATGTCTCATTTCTCCTCAAGATTATCTTACTCCATGATACAATCTCACTTCAATTCATCCCAAAGATTAGAAAATGATGCAAATATATATGGAAATGATCAATGATAATGAGGCAACGAACAAAGAAAGAGAGAGTCTGATTTAGTTATACCATTTTTGTATTAGAATCATGCGAATTTCTCTATGTTGACTTACTACTTATTCAATATTTCATCTAGTTGGTCTAGTATGGGGCATGCTAATATTGATAGCATGCCCCCTAATTTAGGTTGACTACCTTATTTCATGTCTAAGAAGCATTGCCATTTAAAAAAGAGGCACTTAAAATTTTTCCTAACTTTATTCTACTCATCATTTAATTTTATATATCATGCTAGATGCCTAAATATAATAATAAGAACATATACATCAAATAAATTTCCCTTCAATTTTTCTCTTTCACATAAAAAATGTTTAGTTACATTTACACGATCAAGGGTGGGTTTACTGCAGGTGGTTTACAATGGCAAATAGTATTAGCATGTGGTCATCTATTTAAGTGGTTTCTTTTCTCCATTTTAATGTGTGTGACTTATTGTCTCCATTGTAAAGTGTATTGAATGGTCATATTGGCCAAGGATAATAGATATATCTATTGGAAGTCATTTTTATTGATTAAAGCTTTTCTAGCGTAAATCTTGGCTTTAATGTGTGCTTGTTATTTCTGCTACTTTCTCTTGTGAATTTAACATGGTATTAAAGCCCAAGAAAACCCAAAATCTCTCACAAGAATGGTGAGAGAATGAGAGCCATGGAGAAAGTGTAAGGAATTCATTAGGTTAAAATTTAATGCAGAAAGCGTGACAGTTTCCTAGTAGGTTGCAATGGTGAATGAAAGAGGCAACAAATTTTCAGTTGTTGTTATTTTGGCGTCCATCCTACAGACTAAAAATGAGAAAGTAATTTCTAGAGAATTTCCCACAAAATGGTGATGAAATTCCAATGGTTGAAGCAAGCGTTAGTAGAAACACACCAAGGCCAGGTGGAATGACGTGAAAATATTTCATGTGAAGACCTTGATTCAAGGATTAATCTGTTAAGGTTGAGACTTGACTTTAGTTGATACAAGGGGGATATTATAAAAATCCTAGATTCTCAGATAAACTTAAAGGTGGGATTATTAGGTTAACCTTACTTTATTCAAAGTTCAGTTTACTATAAGTGGTTTACAGTGGCATGTGATATTGATGTGAAGGAGGCATATTTTACTGACATATTTTCTCCATTGTAAATATCCTAAAGTGACTATTTTTCAATGGATTGGCCAAGGGTGATGAATATATCCTTGTGTGGTTTTTCCCACTATGGGTTTCCACTCTAGATTGGGTCTTTGATATATGGCCCATGGGTGCACACTTGTGTTTATCTCTCTCCTGCAGATGTAAAAGTAAAAAAAACTAGAGACGTAATAGTAGTCATCATCATAATGAGTGTATTGAACCTAATGTTCATATTTGTGTATATTCACATATAGCAGAGTGGATAGGATTGTTCCACAGTACAAGCCAACATTTTACTATGTCAAGCATGTAATTTTTCCAAAAACAAAGAAATCATATCATAATTATAAAATACATACAAACAAATAGAATAGAATAACTATATACTTTTTGTGTGTTGAAAAGAAATATAATCTTCTCCAACAATTGTCAATATATGAGAATAATTTATGCATCAATCTCATTTTGTATAAGTTTAATAACTTCAAGAACCAAAGGCAATAACCCAATCATTGATTTTGAACATTATTTCTTATGTGATGTATACAAACCTAACAAGTGATGTATTGTCCTAGTGAAAACAATGAAATGACATGTTTGTTTGACTCATAGGTCTTTACATATTAATAAAAAAATTGCATGACCTTGAATCCAAATTATTGATGTAGTCTATTCACTAGTATTCTAATCTCAGCGAACCTACTATATCCTACAACTTGTTAAGACCTTAGTTTTGGCTTATACCTACACTCATTATTGTAATATAACAAGGTTACAAAAAACACCTTGGTTGACATAGAGAGCATGCTATGATAAGATGTTTGAATTTGACACTTTATGACAGTGACACATTACTATTGAATTTTCAATTTAACTTATTCTGTAATGACCTTGATATATTAAAATTGACATAGAAATAATGACTTTAAGACAACTTGTAACTTAACATAGTGACCTTATGAGTTGTAAAAGTAGTTTTTGAGTATAGATATGCACCCATGATAATGTCTTGGACAGTGGTACATTGAAATGGTTTTGTGTTAATGTGACAATCATAGTTCATGAAGAAACAACACCGTTGGACTATGTTGTAATATAGAATATTGAGATATGCAAATATGAATTGATAGACCTAACATTGATGCCTTACCATGACAAGTACTATGATTATTTTCTTGCTTTGACTTAACTCATTTTTCTGTGACATTGATAGTGACAACGTTGATAAGTAATGTAATGGGACAACAAGTGAACTAGTCCCACTTTGTAAAATATGTGAGTTGAATACCTCGACCTTCGGAATAATGGGAATAAGGGGATGGAGTCTTTATTTCATAGTTTTTATATAGCACATGAATCAGTGGTGTGTAATCCTTACTCCCCAACACTAATCCTTCCAAATTCTACTTACACAATACAAATATAAGTGGACTTGCCAACATTAATTCACTTAAAAATTACCCACTTTTGGAGTGAAAATTAATATATTATTATCTAGTTTGGTTATTAGGAAGAACATTTATTTGGAAATATCTGAAAGGTGCACATAGGGATGTTGAGTAATGATTTGTCAAAAAATTCTATTGAAAAAAAGGAAAGGATTCCACATAGGTGGTTAATAATGACTAATTTTAGGAAATTATAAAATATAATTTTTTTTGTGCAGGGCTACATTAGACTTGTATATTTTACATATAGGTGATATCTCCATTGGCTGTTTTTTAGATGGGTAAATAAAATTATATAGAAATAATATTGAAATTTTATTAAAGCATAGTGAAATTTGACTCACTATGTTAGTTAGCTCTAGAGGGACGTTGAGTAATTCAAAACTAAACTCCCTTGTCAAAGGATGAAAAGTACAGTAGGTGAGGAAAATCATCTACTAAAACATATTCTATTGTTGGTTTTATTCTCGTTCTTTGTTGATCATGTATAGCTTATTTTTCTCAAGGGAAAAATGTTTTCCCTGAGTGTGGTCGAACAACCCATCAAGTTGGCTCCACAAGAGGTAGTTGAAACTCACCAAAAGACTATATAACGGAGAGGTATTGGACCTCATTTGAGTCACACAAGTAATTCGATCTCTTAAAGAAGTCTGAGGTGAATTCATAGTGAGAAATAGGTGAAGGACGATGAGGAAAGAAAGAAGGCCTATTTGTTTGGCTTGTGCATCAATTCTTTCATGTTTGGCAAGCTCACATGTATGGGAAGAAAACTATATTTGTCCAGATTTCGAGCTAAAGAAGAGGAGAAAACTGAGTTATAGAGAGAAGCATTGTTGTTTGGGTGGTTGGCCTATCACTTGGTGATTTGTCTTGATCAAAGGTCTTGGAAGTATTCCTTGAATTTCTATAAGAAGATAATTTTTGGGTTTTTTCCCTCTGGAGGGGTTTTTCCCTAGCCTGGAGCTTATTTCTCATGTTCTTTTTTGAATTGTGATATGCTTTATTGGCATTGTCTTAATGATGAACACATAATAATAATGATGATTATGAACTAACATTATATCACAAGAATTGTCAATATAAAAAGAGAAAACATTATAAAAGAAACCCTAATTATGTTTGCCCTAGTTTTTCTCAACATCTATGGTCTTGGAATATTTACAATGTAGAAATAAAAAATTGCTTGAAATCAAATGCAACGCAAAACTAAATCATGCACCTAGTAGCCAAGCGCTTGGTGGGCTAAAGTTGAGCAGTACTTCGATGAGTTTTTTTCGCGTATATGACTCAAACCCTACTTAATCTTTCAAATCCAGATATGTGAATAAAAGTAATTACAAAACAAAGGAAGGAGGAGAAGTTAGATGTGATAAATAATTAATAAAATACAATAACAATCATACCAGTGCCTTATATCTAATTAAAAGAGTAAGAGTTTCTCCTACTTACCTACATGAAAAATGACATTTTGTGGTCTTTCACTCAAATACAAACAAAATTGTCAATGAAATACAAATACTACATGAATTTTGTTCATGGAAAAGTTTGTTATTTCTTATAAAACATTATGTAACTCCCACTCGACCAAGACATACAAGAAAAATATCAAACAATTTTTTTGTCTCACCTAAACTCTTACCATTTTGTGTTATTTGCTTCAAATAGTTGTTCCACTTCAACATATGAATTGAAAATAGTTGTCCTACACATATTCACGAGACTAATAAGGAAAAATTAGATTAAATTTGACCAAACATTAAATTTAATTGCATGAATAAGTAATAATTAAAAGTACTTGTGTGCATGGATATTTGAATGGTCTCCTCTTTGTTTCAAGAATAAATTGTTGGATCAGTTTAATCTTGGAGCAAACATACCTCCACTCGATAAAGTAGTAGTGAAGTCAACATTGGCTTTGTTGTTTCTCTATTGGATTGAGAGTGGTTTGCTCCAATATTATCCAAATCCTAATTTATGTTATACTGAATAGAGCCAACCACGTGAAGGTGGAAGCTCTCATGCTCCCCACCCCTCGCATCACTCTCCATTCCCCAGTACCCAATATATCTACTATATAGGAAATATTTGAAAGAAATACATTAATATACATAAAAAAACAAATAGAAAGCATTCATTTGTTCATTTGTAAATCCACAAAATATTTCATCTCAATAAAGTTTATCATAAAAAATATGTTTACATAATATGAAAAATGGTCATGTACATAAAGAGAGAAATAACATTATTCATTAACATATAAAATTCATTCATTCATTAATGATAGACACAAAATACTTCATCTAAAAAAATTATCATCAAAAATATGTTTTCATAATATGGTACGTGATGTTTCTAATGATATAACTAGTACACTCATTTCTTTTTCTTTTTCTTTATTTTTAATGGCCTATTCATGTACTGGTGATGTTTTCAAGGTTGGCGCAAGAGGGGTGGATCATCAGCTGTAACAAGAAAGAAATGTTAAATTTATATTTTATTATTATTTTTAATTAATAAAAATAGCATTAGATTTTTCTTTATCTCATGCACTAGTCGACATTGTGGGAATGGATGTTATATTTTCTACTATATTTGGTGTAACTAATCTATATATTAGTTTTATTTTCTAATCTATATTAGTCTAAAAATCTTATAACATATATTAGTTTTCAATTCACAATAGTTTGTGATTATGATGACAATTTAAGTACATATGAGTGTAATGTCCATGATGGGATGTATGAATTGTCCTCTGCACATTGCCCATCAATGATTATAACCTTGAATGGGCTAGCACTGGTCTGTCACCGCCATCTCAAAATGACCTGGCAGATGAAAATTTACCATGTTTGTCATCATCCCTTCACACTATCTCATAGATGACCCCTTATACAGATTATATGCATAAATTTTTGGCAGGCCATCCCCTCTACCTAGCCTATGATAGATTGTGAGAACACGGGAACAAAATACAATTTATAAGTAGGGCACATTATCAATAAAGAGTATTCAATTGTCCATTATTCATTTGGTCTTATGGGTAGGTGCTCCCTGTGCCTTGGTCATCGTGTTTCTCTATCAATAACCATGGAAGGGTGCTTATATTTTTGTCATCTCCATCACTATTTGAATGAATTGCACTTTGAAATGCATGGTCAACCTCCTTAACATCATTACAAATCTTGACAATTTTTTCTTTACCTCTCCTTCCATCTAAGATTTGCCATAAGGTCTTTGTTACATTCTTCCTGATGTACATTGTATCAAACATGAACAATTTCTAGGTGCTCATAGTAGGGGACTCTATTGAATTTCTCAGGATAACATTTCATTCCTCCTGGAAGTTCCCTATTATTAATGACTTGACAACCTACAACATGAATCATGGTTAAAGATATTATAACAAAAATATTAGTATAGTGAAGAAAATTCCATAAAAGTATAAAATAATCCAAACATATCATGTATATTGATACATAGACAATTTGATCCATACCTTGAGAGTCTCTATTATATTGCAACTTCCATGCACGAGGTATCATTATTTGTGGTCTTAATATATTCTCTTATTTCCCATTGAAAATATGTTTTTCGGTACTTTGGTACCTATTGTTCTTATAAAAGAAGTGTTTATACTCATCAAACACCTCCTTTCCTAAGCATATTGAAGGACAAGATTTCATCTTAAGACCACAAACTGGACAAACAAAATTATCCTTTGTTTGAAGACTTGCAAGAAATGGAATAATTTTTATATCAATTATTTTAATTATGTACAATGATTGTTTAACTATTTAAAAAACATACTTGAAATGATATTCATAAAATTAAAGATTATTAAAGTGCGGGGTAATGTTATAAAATACAACAGAAATGTGTTAGCCCTCGAGCATCGTGAATATTCCATACAAGCATTGAATGGAATTAAAATTCCCTCTGTGCAACTACTGGTCTAGAGATATCATACATAGTGACACCATTCCATAACTCCATTAACTCATCGATAAGAGGCTCAATATATATATATTCATACTTTGACCGGATACTTACCTAATTGATTGATCATACAATACATAATTACTACATATATGAGTAAATAAAAAAAAATATAAGACATAATTATAAGGCATAAATTAACATATATAAGTAAATTAACAAAATATATAGTACATAATTATGAAACAAACAAGAAAAATGAGATGTTATTGTGCTAAAAAATATTATTCTAACAAATTAATACCTAGAACAATCATTGTCAACATTATGTGCTCCCCCTTTATTGACTTCCACGAAGGAATGTTATTGTTGATAACAAAAATGGACCATAATGAGTAAGTAGATCTGGTTTCTCCAAATGGATTGAAACTATCAAATGCCAATGAATGCCTAAGATTATGAGGTTCTCTTCTAAACTCTGACCACTTTTCCTCTATATTCCTAAATGAAAATCCATGTGCAGGAATTCGAAGAACACCATCTTAACTTATATTCATTGAATGGTAATCCATAAGTTCTTCTATGCTTTTGCACTTGAGTAATTGTCACAGAAGTGGAAATATGGGAATATAATGAAGAACCTTACAAGTCACCCTTATTTTTATTTTATCAGTTTGATATCTACTCTCATCACATTTTGGGCATTTGTATTTCAACTCATGTTCATTATAATAGAGAATATCATCATTAGGGCATGCATGAATATTTTGATATGGCATTGAACTATCTTTCATAATGGCATGTAAATGTCAATACATAGAAGGTAAAACATTTGACGGTGGTAATAGAAATTCACCTAATAATCTACAACATAAAAAAATTAGTACTGGTTATTGTACTAAACAATATTAATCATACATATTTCATCGAAATGTTACAAATTAATGAAATGTTGTAGGTAAATGTACTAACATTAGAAACAACGGAAAAAATAATTTCTTTATCATGTATATAGTACTAAATGTCACAATGTTACATACCTTAGGATTTGTGTCACACATGTGTTTGACAAACCATTCACCACCTTTAAGTTGACCAACAACAATACAACAAATAGAAGACATTTTTTTGAGCCTTCACAAAGAGGTTTAGTTTCCCACTAAAGTACAGGTAAATCATAAGCATGGTCATCATACTGGTTTTCATCATCATCCATTCCAACATTATTAAATGTCTCATGGATCAATCTATTTGTCCTATCTGTTAGTGTCGGTATCTTCATCCCTCCCTCAGAGATCAAATTCTCTTGTTGCATTGCATATTAGGTGTCTTGCTCAGTCAGCTACATTCCATTAGGAGCATGGATCATCTGACGGTAGTGGCTTGTTCTACTTTTTCCCTCATGTCCTTTACCTGCTGGCTCATTTCCATTCATCAAGATCATCTGCAGTCACTTTTTGTCTTTAAATTTGCAAGAGTCATTTCTATGGTTTCAGTTTCATTAGGTCTAGGGCTTCATCAAAAATGTCTTCAAAATCTCCAATAACAGTCAGCAGGCACATGAGGAGGCTGAATAAAGTTCCAGTATCAATAAATTTCACTCGGAAAACAGAGTTTATTTGTATAAATTCATGTATTTTCAGTTCTTTCATATGTACATAACTTCAGTGGCAACCCTGGTCACCTTGCCAAGCTTCAGTATCTCCATCCCCTGCAAGCAAAACAAAGATCAAGTCATTCAGTTCATCAAAAGGCTTAAATAAAACAAATTGCTCAAAAAACAGAGGTGAAAAACAAAGTCACATTGCAAACATTCTAAAAGTGGGTTTTATGAATCAAAAATTAAAAATCACTTGTATATAAATCATTTTTTACAATTCAAAAGCTCATTGGCATTCCAAGAAGAAAAATCGAGCAAAGTGAAGGTCGTGTTGAGCAAAGGGAGTGAACTTGGAGAAAAACTGTGTAAAATTAGAGGCCTCCAAATGACAAAAACTCAGCATTTTTGGATTTGGCATGAAAAAATATGCTTTCCTACCAATGGCCAAGAAATTTTGATAGGTTTTGAGCCCTCAAAAAGTCAAAAACACTCAAAAAATGACCTTACTGCCCCTATTTTGACACACAGGAAGCAGTGTTGGGAGAACTCAGTTTTGGAGGGGCAAATGGAGGCCAAATTCAAAAATTCCACTTTTTCTAGAAAGTAGATAGGCAGACCTTTCCAACAAGCACACTTGGAGCAAATTTTGACACTGGGAAGGCCTCCAAAGGTGGCTGAAAACAGGCACTACGCATAGAGAAATCAGTGCGGCGCATAGGGGAAATTTTGCTCAGTTTGACCAAGTATACTCTATTTTTCGCCTAGTTTCTTGACAGTTTGACTTTTCTCCATCTTAATGTCAAACTCATGATGTAATTTGATTTAATTTGATGTAATTTGATGGATCTTGATGTAATTATGTTGAATTTTCACTCATAGAAGTAGATTCATCCATGAAAAGGTAGTTTGCAACTGAATGAATCAGTTCCCTAGTTTCTAGAGGCAAGCTATTCCACTACCTAATTTATAGTTCTCAGTTTGGAATTAGTTGGAACAACTCCCAAACTCATGAGCTCGACCCCTAGAGGGTAGGATGAGTTGTTTTTTGCCTATATCTTATGTTTTTTAAATCATTAGCATGGTTGGACTTTTTGGAAAGCTTGGAGCTTATTATATACTCATTTCAGTAGTTTTGGCTAAGGAATAGACCAGTGGTTTGCAGCACTCTATGGGATTCATGTGGCATGTCACTTTGATATTTTGTTTCCTTCTGTAACTTGTAATTTTATATGTGTTTTATGTATGCCATTATCTCTCTTGCTTCTTCTTAACTAAAACAAACAAGGATAAAGGTAGAATCCATTGAAATTGTAGTGCTCTACCTAGGGTTTGATTAGTTATTGATGTTTTCAGCTGTTTGAAGAGGATCCTTGAGGTTTTCTTGCCCTCTTCAACTCCTCACCTATCTAAATCTTTCCATTTCATTCAATTTGAAGTATCAAATCACTTGCCTACCTTGCCCCATTGAGACCTATGCAAAACTGAGCCTTATTCCCAAGACCCAAAAAATGCCTTTCCATTTGAGCCAACAAAACATCATCAAATTCAATCAAACACCTCTGTACACATACCTAGCCTAAAATCAGTCATTACATCAGTCATCTCAAGCCATTATTGATCATATTTTGCTGAGAATGATAAGGAGAGAGCCCTCTCCCGACCCAGTAGGGCTAGCTACCAGGTTAAGCATGGTTTGATGTTACCCTAGATCTTGCCTTTCTCAGCCTGAGGAAGATTTAGGCACTAACACCATCTTCTTCAACTATGTTATCAACATCATTATCTTCTTCCATAGGTTCATTAGCTTGATCCTGAATATTAATAACTCAATTTTCTTAAATAGACGCTTGTACTACAACCACCTCTTCCTCATTGAGCAATGCCCTGAGGCCCATACTATGCAATTACAATCGAAAAAATAATATTAGGATATATAGAAAATATTAAAACGTTGCTATAAAAATAGTTTACAAATACAATATATAAGGAAAACAAAGACAACAAAGACAAAGAGAAAGATAACTTAAGTGAGACCAAGAAACAAAGACAACAAATCAATGATGATTCTTGTGCAATTTATCATGATATTTAATAATATGTTATAAAAATATAAGAAATATGTTACTTTTCTTGAAATGTAGGAAGTGATACATCTTAGATATATAGTCATGACCATAATAAAAGAGATATTGACCTTATTTTTCATTCATCCTTATAATGTCATATTTTGCATAATATACTTTAAAACTTATTAATAATGCTCCATAGAAACCCATTATTAACCTCTAAATCCTTTTGGTCCAAATTAACTCCCTGACACCTTAACCCCATTCCCCTAAGCTTGTAAACCCCTAAGCCCGTAAACGCCTAAGCCCTTAACCCTTAACCCTTAAACTCTTAAACAATAATCCCTTATCCCTAATCCCATAAATTAATTAACCCTTAACTCGACCTAACCCCTTAATCGACCCTAACGAAAATAATCAAATAATATTTCTAGTCCACATCAAGATGACAACATAGTTCAAACACCTCCCAAAAGAATATTATAAAATACATTTACAATAGAAAGATAATAAAATTTACAATAAAAATACATACAATCTAAAATACAATATACATATAAACATTTACAAAAACAATCTACAATACAAAGACATATAATAAATAACTTTAAAATGGATGATTTTTATGTCTCCCTTTGCAGTGTCCATAGTCTCTACAATGCCTTTTAGCTAATTTTATTAGAATTTTCCTTGACCTCAAACACTTGCAATTTCTACAAGGGAAATAACATTTTCAATTGTCAGAATCCCTCGATGTCGATCCCATGTATCTTTGATCTCCTTGAGGAACGTTATGTGACATTTTTTGTCACCAAACTTTTAGTGATGATTTTGTTCAAAAATTAACTTCAAAATAAGCCTACAACCTTTCAAAACAATAGCAACTAGTATATATAGAAACTGATGGGTCCAACCCCATCTTACCCTTAACAAACTATATAAAATGGATGGTGATTAATTGTGTGATTAGTTTAATCAACTGGTGATTACAATGATTCACATAGATATTTTGGTTCTAGGCTTTGTTGTTTGTACTTGTGCCATTGGATGATGGACATGTGTCCCTGCCTCATAAAACACCCTCCCACCTTGGTTAATGCTCTCAAACCCTACTCACTTGGTCATTTGTTTGTCATTTTGTGGTGGCTCGAGGGTTTCTACTGTTTGTTCTCCGGTGCTGGTTTCTCTGTATGAATGTGCTGCCACTGATGTTATTGTTCAGCCTTGGTCTGGTTACGTCCTCTACTCTGCCAGTTGGTAAGTATGCTCATCGTTCTGTGCTTATTTTTTTCCTCTGTCTCCGCGTTTGATGAGGTCTATCACTCTGTGGAAAGTGTGCTTGTCATGGAGGCTTTCAGCTCCTCTGTATACATTCTCTGCAAGTCATTTTTCCTAACTATTAATGGGTGCCTTCTTCTTGGTTTCTTCCACTCAGTTTCTCTCGAGATTTATCAGTTTATGTTGCTCGGTTTTGTTTGCAGGTTGTGGTCTCAGGGGTTCATGGCTTTGGCTCTGTCCACCAACCACAAGGTGAGTTTTTGTTCCACGCTATCATTAACCTTCACTTCTTCCTCCGTTAACTGACACAACTGCTCCTCATGAGCAGAGAATCCTTCGATGGTTGCGACCTCGAAACTCCGTCTCCTCTCTGGTAAGTTTCAAACCCTGGGCTCTCTATCATTTTATTCCTTACGTATATTTTACTGTAGTTCTCACACTCTATTCTGGTGAATGCTCGCAGGTGGAATCACTCTAGAGACCCTGGTTTCCTCTATTACACGTGCTGGCAAGACCCGGTAGGGTTGCTCCTTGATAACTCTATCTATTTAAGTGCTTCTGTTGTCATTGGCTTAAGTGATGGCCCGGTTAGGTTTTAGGCGTAGAATTCTCTGCCTTTACTTCTGGATAGTCCTGCTATAGACCTCTAGTCTTACTCTGTCTTAGTTTATGTTAGCGGCTGTAGGGTTTATATGTTAGGGTTTCTCAACCTGTTTTCCATTGTGAACTTTATTGAACTTGGACAGCGTTTAAATTCTGTATGGACTGTAATTTATTTTGACAGAGACTATATTGTTCTTCGTTGTAAATAAAAAAAAAGATTTTGTTGCTCAGGAAATACCTGTGTTGTTTCGTTCTACTTCATTGTCTGGAACTGTGTATTGTTAAGGCTTCCTTTCACTCTATTTGCTTTGATTTATCTGGAACTACAATGTTTGCTCTGGCTTCTGTAGGTTCTCCTACTTTGACACTTGAGAAGTTTGGCTATTTATAGGCCTGTTAAATTCTTGCAGATAGAGAAATGTATATGCTCTGTAGGATTAAAAAAAAAACCTTTTTTTCACTGTATTAGATAACACAGATTAAAGGACTGTGAATGGACTGCTATGGGAATTCAAATGTAAACTTCTGTGTGTTCAGAGATTTCTATTACTTTCTTCTTTTTCCAAAATGGAACCTGTTACATTACTTTCTATTGTCTTTTGAATGAATTTGAAAAATAGTTTTCTCTTAATTGTTGTTAGTTACATTTGTTGGTTTTCTTAGATTCTAAAACTATTTGTTTTTCCTACACTGTAATTTGTAAAAGATAACATAATAATTAAAAAAATAATTACCTACAATAGTTCTTTTAACTCGACCTTTACCTTCCTAAATGCTACATCACTAAGAAATTAAAATAAAAAATGAAAACTAAAGTGTTCACTTGAATTTTTCCCTTGGTCCTCACAGAGTCCAAATGACCCTCTATCATGATGGTACCCTTCAGCTACATGCTATTGCATCAAGCTCCCAGGGTAATGAAAAATTCATGGCTCTGTTCCATGAGCTCCTCCATAGAATAACCTGCTTGTTGTATCTGTGCTGCGTCGAGCCATGAACTGTCCTCAATGGGATGGTTCTTCCACTTGAAAAGGTACCACAGATACTCCTTTATGCAAGTTCGCTTGGCTACCTATGTGTCGAGAATCTTCTTGATCTCATGGGGTTGAGCCGAAGGCATTTGCCTCATCCAAGAACCGCCTTCAACCTGGGTGTCCCGTTCTGGCCATACCACACTGTCATCTTCAGGGTTGGCAGTATATGGGAATAGATCTACCACGTTGAAAATAGGCAATATGCCTATATCCGGTGGTAGCTGTATTTCATAAGCATTGGCTAAGAATTTACGCAGAATTTTACAGGGGCCAATCTTCTTAAATTTCAGCTTATTATATGCGCCCTTAGGAAACCGTTCTTTGTGTAAGTGTGCAAGGACTTCATCCCCCACATTAAACTGCACTTCTTGTCGCTTCAAATCTGCCTATTGTTTATATTTCTGGCTGTTGTCCTGCAACTTTGATTTTACCTGCTCGTGTAGATCATTCATTGCTTTGGCGAAATCTTCCCCATCAACACTTCTTTTTTCCAATTTTCCCAGATCCCGCAACTCATGTACTCCATGAGGGTGCATGCCATACAAGATATGAAATGGACTGTGCCCTGTGCTGTGGTTTAGTGAATCATTATAAGTGAATTCTACCTGAGCAAGCGCACAATCCCACAACCGTGAATTTTCTCCAGTCAGGCTCTGTAGCAGGTTTCCCAAACTCCTGTTCACCACTTCTGTTTGCCCGTCAGTCTGTGGGTGATATGCAGAGCTGAAATTTAACTGTGTATCCAACTTCTTCCACAAGGTGCACCAAAAGTGTCCTGTAAATTTCACGTCCCTGTCAGAAACAATAGATCTGGGTAGGCCGTGCAATCTGAAAATCTCAGTGAAAAACAGGTGAGCTACGTGAGTGGCATCACTGGTTTTCCTACAAGGGATGAAATGTGCCATTTTCGAAAACCAGTCTACCACCACCATCATCGAGTCGAAACCTCGTTGCGTTCTTGGCAGACCCAAGACAAAGTCAATGCTGACCGAGTCCCATGGTCTACTTGGAACAGGCAGTGGTGTGTAAAGTCCTGTATTTTGACTGTGTCCTTTCACCAATTGGTAGACTTTACACCTACTCACATATCGTTGCACATCCCTTCGCATTCTTGGCCAGTAATAAAAGTGTCCGAGCTGATCTAAAGTTTTGTCTATGCCGAAATGTCCGGCTAGACCTCCACTATGCTTCTCTCGAATGATATTCTCTCTCATCGAACAATCGGGAATGCATAACTGTCCCCCTTTAAACAATAACTTCTCCTATAAATTATAGTCCAACCATGGACTATTGTTTCTCAGCAAGGGATTCTGACAGGCTTCATAAGCCTCTTTGAAATCTGCATTGGTCTGATACAAATCTTTCAAATGCTCAAAGCCCAACACTTGTATCGTACTTTCCTGCAAGAGCAAGGCTCTTCTGCTCAACGCATCTACCACCTTGTTGGCCTGCCCGCTAATGTGTTTCAACACAAAGGTGAAACTCTACAAATATTCGACCCACTTAGCATGCTTGTGGTTCAGCTTATGTTGTTGCATTACGTATTGCAGCGCAGAATTATCAGAAAATAAAACAAACTCACTCCCCAACAGATAGTGTCTCCAATGCTTCAGTGCTTGGATGACAGCATAGAATTCTTTGTCATAAGATGAATACTTCTACCTACTCTCATTCAACTTCTCGCTGAAAAACGCAACAGGTTTGTCTTCTTGGCTAAGTACAGCTCCAATGGTTGTACTGCTTGCATCACAGTGAACCTGGAAAAGCTTATTAAAATATGGAAATCTTAGAATTGGTCTTTCTGTAATCTTCTTCTTCAGTAGCTGAAAGCTTTTCTCTGCTGCCTTGGTCCAACAAAAAGGCTGACTTGCCTTTTTTATAGTGTCCAACATAGGTGCACAGATTTCACTAAAATTTCTTATAAATTTGCGATAAAAACTTGCCAGCCCATGAAAACTACGTACCTCAAACAGGCTTTTCAGGGATGGCCAGTTAATGATTGTTGCAATCTTCTCTGGGTCCATCTTCAACTCGTTCTCTGCAATTACAAAACCCAGATAAACCAGTTCTCTTTGAATAAAAGTACATTTTTCAGATTTATCAGTAGCTTATTCTGCTGCAATTTTTCCAACACACTTCGAACATGTCGAAAGTGTTCCTCCTTAGTATCGCTGAAAATTAATATGTCATCAAGATACACTATTACAAACTTTCCAATGAACTCTTTCAACATTTCATTCATCAGTCACATAAAGGTACTAGGGACATTACTTAAACCAAATGGCATTACCAACCACTTGTACAACCCTTCATTAGTCTTGAAGGTTGTCTTCCACTCATCTCCTTCCCTAATTTGAATATGATGATAGCCACTCTTTAGATCAATCTTCGAGAAGTATGCTACCCCACTCAGGTAGTCCATCATATCGTCCATCCGTGGCAGTGGAAATATGTACCTGATGGCGATCTTATTGATGGCCCCCGAATCCGTGCACATTCGCCATTCTCCTCCTTTCTTGGGAGCGAGAACTGTTCGTACTGCTAGGGGCTCAAACTCTCCCTTATCAGCCCTTTATCTAGCAACTCTTGCACTTGTTTTCTAATTTCCTTATTATCTTTGGAGCTCATCTGATATGCTGCCTTGTTCTGTAGACTTGCTCCAGGTATAAAGTCAATATGATGACTGATACTTCTCTTAGGAGGAAACTTTTCTGGGAAATCGTCCACTACAATATTGTTGAATTCCTGCAGCATTTTTTGAATTTCTGCAGTTAAATCAAACATTTCTGTGTGCAACAGCATGGTATTTTCCCTCCTCACAACATCATAGTTCACTTCACTATCTTTAATCTACCTCAAAAACTGTTTTCCCCCCATTAGTAAAACTTTCGTCTTGCTTGTTTCTACTGTTTCCTCCTCCTTGATGGGCACAAGTGTGTGCTTGATCCCATCTTTGACAAACTTGTAACAGTTTGTCTTCCCATCATGCACTGCCTTCTGGTCATACTGCCATGGCCTTCCTAGCAGTATATGACATACGTCCATTGGCATAATATCACAAATAACCTTATCTTTATACCTGCCAATATGGAACTCAACTTCACACTATTCGTCAACCAATAGCTGATGGCCTTTCTGCAGCCACAAAACCTTGTAAGGAGTAAGGTGCTTCAGCCGCTTCAAACCAAACTTCTCTACCATCTTTGTGGCAACCAGATTATCCGTGCTCCCACTGTTGATAATCAACTTGCAACATTTTCCGTGCGACTTGCAAACTGTCCAGAATAATTCTTTCCTTTGAGTTTGTTCAGCTGTTTCTTTGGCTGGTTTCAACAACACTTTATTCAAAACTAAGGCTTCCCTATTTCCGACACATTTTCTGCTTCCTAGGGAGGTGCCTCTGCTTCCTCTGGCTATGCAACATATGCTCCTCTCTGACCAGCTTATTCTGCCTCAAGACACTCAAAAGATCTATGCCCCCACTTGTGGCACCTATAGCACTAATAGTTAGCTCCTCTACCTTGGCCATTCCCTCTTCCTCGCTGATATGGCCTGCCACCTCTAGTGTTGTCTCCTCTTTCTGCTATTCTTGAAGTCTTGGAACTGTTGTCCTCTTCACTATTACTTGCAGTTCGTCCTCTGCCATAGGACTATCCTCTTCCTCTGCCGATTCCTGGTCCTCTCCTAGCATTTTGTTTTCTGGTGATCTTCTCCTTTGCCTTCACGACACTTTGGTAGGCTTCCTCTATATTTTTTGGGGAAAGAATGCTAATTTCATCCAATATTTCCAATCTCAGACCATTTACATTCCTTTCTATTTTTTCTGGGGTGTCCTCTGTGTAACCAGCTCTTAAATTTACCCAGTAGAATTCTTCAGTATACTCTCTCATTGTCATCCCTTTTTGCTTCAGCTTTTGCACTTGCCGATGCAGTGCGATCTGGTAATATTTGGGAAAAAAATCTGTCCTTAAGCTTGGCCACCATTCTTGGCCATTTCTTTATTGGCAACTTGTTCATCCTTCTTCTTTCCGCTTGGACATTGTCCCACCACAGGGCTGCGTGTCCTTTCAGCTTTGTTGCAGTGAACTTAACTCTCCAATCCTCACTGACCTCTTCACATTCGAAATATTTGTCCAATTCACTGATCCAGTCCAACAAAACTTCTTTGGACAAGCTGCCATCGTAATTTGGAATCTCTAGCTTAGGCTTGCTGCTAGCCAATAGGACCAACCTCAACAATCTCATCTCTGGCCCTTCTTCATCCGATCCATCTATTGTAACTATGGCTTCTTCTTCACTGTCATCTCCTACCTCCGGATCCCTTCTCCTTCCTGCTTCAACTGCCTCCAAACGGGCAGTAAGGATCCTAATTTCCTCCCTCAGTCCTTCATCTGCTACTCTGCGCACACCTCTCCCACGACCTCATCTTCCAACTTCCATGTCTATCCTAGCAATTTTAATTTCCTGCTCTGATACCACTTGATGGGTCCAACCCCCTCTTACCCTTAACAAACTATATAAAATGGATGATGATTAATATAATGATTTTGATGGTGATTAATTGTGTTATTAGTTTAATCAACTGGTGATTACAGTGACTTGCATAGATATTTTAGTTCTGGCCTTTATTGTTTGTACTTGCGCTGTTAGATGATGGACATGTGTCCCTGCCTCGTAAAACACCCTCTTGCCTTGGTTAATGCTCTCAAACCCTATTCACTTGGTCATTTGTTCATCGTTGTGTGGTGGCTCGAGGGTTTCTATTGTTTGTTCTTCAGTGTTGGTTTCTCTGTATGAATGTGCTGCCACTGATGTTATGGTTTGGCCTTGGTCTGGTTACGTCCTCTGCTCTACTAGTTGGTAAGTATGCTCGTCGTTCTGTGCTTATTTTTTTCCTCTGTCTCCACATTTGATGAGGTCTGTCACTCTGTGGAAAGTGTGCTTGTCGTGGAGGCTTTTAGCTCCTTTGTATACATTCTCTGCAAGTCGTTTTTCCTAACTGTTAATGGGTGCCTTCTTCTCGGTTTCTTCCACTTAGTTGCTCTTGAGATTTATCAGTTTATGTTGCTCGGTTTTGTTTGTAGGTTGTGGTCTCAAGGGTTTGTGGCTTCGGCTCTGTCCACCAACCACAAGGTGAGTTTTTGTTCCACGCTATCATTAACCTTTGCTTCTTCCTCCGTTAACTGACACAACTACTCCTTGTGAGTAGAGAATCCTTCGGTGGCTACGACCTTGAAACTCCGTCTCCTCTCTAGTAAGTTTCGAACCCTGGGCTCTCTGTCATTTTATTCCTTCCGTCTATTTTACCGTAGTTCTCACACTCTGTTCTGGTGAATGCTCGCAGGTGGAATCGCTCTGGAGACCCTGGTTTCCTCTATTACGCGTGCTGGCAAGACCCGGTAGGGTCACTCCTTGATAACTCTGTCTATTTAATTGCTTTTGTTGTCGTTGGCTTAAGTGATGGCCCGGTTAGGTTTTAGGCGTAGAGTTCTCTGCCTTTACTTCTGCATAGTCTTTCTATAGACCTCTGGTCTTACTCTGTCTTAGTTTATGTTAGCGGCTGTAGGGTTTATATGTTAGGGTTTCTCAACCCGTTTTCCATTGTGAACTTTGTTGAACTTGGACAGCGTTTAAATTTTGTATGGACTGTAATTTATTTTGATAGAGACTATATTGTTCTTCATTGTAAATAAATAAGTAAAAAAGATTCTATTGCTTAGGAAATACCTGTGTTGTTTCATTCTATTTCGCTGTCTGGAACCGTGTATTGTTAAGGCTTCCTTTCGCTCTATTTGCTTTGATTTATCTGGAACTCCAATGTCTGCCTGGGCTTCTGTAGGTTCTCCTACTTTGACACTTGAGAAGTTTGGCTGTTTATAGGCCTGTTAAATTCTTGCAGATAGAGAAGTGTATATGCTCTGTAGGATAAAAAAAAAACTTCGTTTTCACTGTATTAGATAACACAGATTAAAGGACTATGAATGGACTGCTATGGGAATTCAAATGTAAACTTCTGTGTGTTCAGAGATTTCTATTACTTTCTTCTTTTTCCAAAATCGAACCCGTTACAATACATTCTGTTGTCTTTTGAATGATTTTGAAAAACAATTTTCTCTTCACTGTTGTTAGTTACATTTGATGGTTTTCTCAGTTTCTAAAACTGTTTGTTTTTCCTACGCTGTAATTTGTAAAAGATAACATAATAATAAAAAAAAAACAGTTACCTACAACAGTTCTTTTAACTCGACCTTTACCTTCCTAAATGCTACATCACTAAGAAATTAAAATAAAAAATGAAAACTAAAGTGTTCACTTGAATTTTTCCCTCAGTCCTCACAGAGACCAAATGACCCTCTGTCATGATGATCCCCTTCAGCTAGATGCTCCTGCATCAGAAACTATGTCAACATTATATGATGTTAGTGCATATATATATATATATATATATATATATATATATATATATATATATATATATATATATATATATATATATATATATATATATTTAATAGATTTATATATATCATTTATATTATAATCATATAATACTATATTAATATTAATATATATTAATTATATATTAGTAATATTATATTTAATTACAATATTAATGTTATTTTTATTTTAATTAGTTAAACTGATCAATGTAAAGCGGTCCCATATTAGACATTGTCAGTGTAAAAAGTCATTAATGATGGAATTGAATGTGATGCAATGGTGATTTTACATTTGAGAGAAATTTCATCACACATATTTATATTAGATATCACGTCAAATATCCGATTGTAGAAGAACTCCCATCAGATATTCGATGACAAGAGGATTGTAACAAAAATGTTGGATAATCGATGGGATAGGATATTCCATTAAATATTCGACCTTTAAATAACACTTGTTGGATATTCAATAGGTGTCTCGATTTTAGAAAGAAAAACCAAAAAATACATTTAACTTCAGACACTTTTCCAATTTTATTCATTTTGTCGGATCTTGTCTTCACATTTTCCTCCCAAATTTAGTAGTGATGGTCATTTCAAAGATTATCATTGGCCGAAAGATGCATACATATCACATTCTTTTTAAAATAATCAAATCCTCATTTTTTTGGTAATTTCATAATGTTAGTCATTTTCTTCATGAAACTAGAGGTCCTCTTGAGTGTTAGTGAATTCTTGAGTTATCTGGTGAATCAAGTTCCTCCTTTTCACCCATTACATCTTGACTGGTTTCATGTATTTGTTATGCTCAGATTCATTTTCAATGCTTTTAATTATTGTGATGTTATTTCAACTTACAACAAGTTAGAAGGAAATGATTTTCCACACTCAATATACGAGGAACATGATTATACTTTTCAAGGCATTTACAAAGCTATTCAAACTATTTTATCTCTATTGCCCACTATACGAGAATCTTATGCCTTAATCAATCCATCTGATCATAATTCTAGGCCTAACAACTCTCATTCGACTAATCATTTTCCCACTAGTGTACTTAATGATATTTGTCTTACAGTAATTGATATTTATGGTTGATCATCTCGTTATTCAAATAATTGTCAAGCAGTCGAGGCACTTCATCCTTCGTTGGTGGTCATCTCAAGTCCTCACTATCTTAACAAGCCTCCTAAATATGATTAGATTCATTTTCCCTCTAAAGAGTCTAATCTTGATTCCATGCCAATAATTGGAAAATTATCTTCTCAAGGGTTTTAGGGCTTTCAAGAGGATGATTTTGAATTCTGTGATCCAATCTATGAAAGCTTAGAAGAATATTACTTAGCAAAAAGTTTTGCAATTAATAAGCTTCAATATTTCTTGGCGTTTGCTAAGAAAGACTATACAGATGGAAGTACATTCAAGAGAAGTTTTCAAGGCTTTTATGATTGCTTTTCTAATCGAAAAGGTAAGGTTGTAGGTTGGTTAAGGTAAGTTGTGATGACACTTCTTTCTACTTGTGGGCAAGATCTTCAATCTATTGTATAATTTATTCAAGTTCTTATTTTTTGTTTCACATTATGCTCAATGATTTTAATTGTTTGTATCTTTGTGGTTGTAGGTTGGGAATAGTTATGGTGGCTACATTGGAAATTTCACTACACTTAGCCTTGAACTTCTAGGCAATTAGGTTAGGAGTAGGTCTATTTGCATTCTAGTTCCCTTGCATACTCATCATGCACTTTCTCTCCATCTAGTCTCTGCATTTGTTTTATTTTCTTTTTTTATTACGTGTGTTATTTTTAGTTCAATTCTCCATCTTCTTTGCTCTTTTGATCTTTTTTTCTCCTTTGTCATGTATTTTCCTTCATGTTTAGTTAATAAGACTCTGTGTGAAAGATGATATTTTTGGATCAAAAATTAATGTGGAAAAACTTGAAAAGGGAAACTATGATGATGACGAAAGCTTGGCTAATCTATCATCCTCTTCTTTGTCTTTGTTATATATCTTTAAAGTCAATGATGTATTAACCCAAAATATGATTCTTTCCCGACGGAAAACCTTTTGTTGAACTAAGAAGCCAATATCTTTGTTAGGATATTCATTCTAACACAACCCTATATTGAATGGTGTTTTGACCTATTGACTCAATCAAGTAGAGAAGGGAAAGGAGGATGTTGAAATGATCATATTAACTTTAGTTATCTTACAAATTCCTTAAACAAGGAACAATCTTTCCTACTCTAAATAAGTTAGGATCCCTCTTCCACCCATGTTACGAATTTTAAATAAATGATTCAAGCATATCTTTCAAATATGATGAAAGGGTGAATAAGAGAAAGGTTTTTCGCACAAAGAGGTGAAGAAAACAACTTCGTCAAGGTACTGAACAAGCCTTCTAGTAGAAAATCAATGCATGTGATTCCTTGAGGTGGCTCTGTCGGGGCACTGAACAGGCTCCTTGGCAGTTCAACAACACTAGGGAATGTTCTTAACTCTAATTATCAAAAACTCGGTATAATTATCATCCTTATCCCCTATCGAAACATTTAAGGTACAAATAGTCTTATGTTGATGTGTTTCAAGCTAAGCAAGGAATAGAAGAGACTATATATTTAACTCGGATAAGTGGCAAAGTTGGGGTAATCTACATGGTGAATAAATGCTTCCTTAAAGAATGATACATTGTAATTAAGTGCAAGACATAAATAGAGAAGTTGGATTTCTACCACTATGTGGCCAAGTTTTGTCACTGTGACAAACACCCTCCAAAATTTTGCCTACAATTAAATTTTGCAGCCTACTCGTAATCCCATGATATGTCGTTCCTTGATTGTTTATAGAATCTTCATGATTGGTTGATTATTTTCTTAATTCTTCCTCCAAAGTCCTAGTTGTTGAAGTCACTTGCTTACACATGCTCAACTTTCAATTAATTTATAAGATTTTTTCTTTCAAGCAAGCCTAGGAGCCAGAGGAAAACCTAGCAAGTCAATAACTATGTAATTCTTGCTGAGAGTCATTGCGCATATGCTAATGACAGTGGTTGAACAGATGATGAGAACAGTTACTGCAAATTTCTCTATGGACGATGATTGCGCAGTCCCAAGAGGCAGTTCTTACACATTTCCTGGAGGTAGAGACTACAAAATCCTTTTTGACAGTTAGTGTACAATCCCAAGATCAATAGTTCCCTCATTTTTGATTGCAATTGTATCATCTCTAAGGTGAGTTTTCCCAACTATCATTTTTGTGTGCTTTGATTTTCATTAGTGTCGCTTTCATTTTTTCAATTGTAATTTTTTCTTTCTTTCACTTACATAAGTGGCATTTTTGTCTTCTCTTCACTATAGCATGTGTCATTTTCACTCTCTTTAGATTTTGCAAGTGTTGTTTTCACGTTTCCTTACTGTCCCAACCATCGCTTTTGATGATTTTCACTCTTGCATGTGTTGCATCTTAGTGCACCAGTAGAGGCTACCCTAACATATTCTTCTACATTAGTTGATCATATATGTTATGAGAATATGAACTAGACACTTCCCCATATATTAGTGCACTAATTGGTTGAGGTCAACACTTTTGTCATTACTTGTATTCTAAGTGTTGCAATGTGATGTTTCAACTATCGCACTTAGGAATAAGTTCTTCTTTGTTGTCATTTCATGGTATCCATGTGAATTTTGGGTTCTATTGTGTTTTTTTATGTTATTTGAGTGTGATATCACCATTTCATAACTTGATTGCATGTTTGTATCTTTCTTTCCTTAATGATTCCACACTTAGTCATTTTGGAGCCTTCACTGTATTTTCAACTTGCCCAATATTTAGACAACCTTCCTCCCTCCTAGAATTGTGCAATGCATAGTCCTAGGAAAAAATGAAGCCCCTTTGTCTCTTGAAACTATTTACTATGCAGTCCTAGAAAAAAATCTCCTTCCTCAATTTTCACATTGAGCAACCTAACTGGAGCTTAATCCATCAATTCAAGTGCGTAACTATGTCAACTACGTAATTCTTGCCCTATCTTACCTTGAATTTCACATTGTGTAGTTGTAGTGGGAATTCAAGCCTCCCTGTCGCCCTAAATTTTCCAACTACACAATTGCATAAGCCTTTCCCTTAGGAAATATGTATTGCATAGTTCTAGTGATCAACCCTACCTCCTTATCTCTCTGACTTCCAAAACTACGTAATTCTCTTCACAAGATGAGCCTTCTACTACACGTTTCACAGTTCCAGTGAGAAAGAGGTCATTGTTGAGTCACTGAGCCCCTCCACTGCGAAATTCACTGAGCTTGTCTACAATCATTTTACATTGTGTAGTTACAATGAATACTCTTATTAACTAAGATCCCTCACTGTGAAATATTGTTCCCTAACTTTCTCCCTATTATGAATTGTGTAGTTCTAGTGAACATTGAGGCCTTCCCTAGTCCCTGTGATTCCCAAATACACAATCCATGCCTCCTTCCCCTTAGGAACTCCTCATTGTACTTCATCTATCAGCAAGATCAATACCTTTCCTTTCTGACTTCGTCATTATGTAATAAGCCATGTCAATTCCTCCTGTAACATGCATTGTACAGTTATAATTAGCAGTGTAGCTTCCTCGAGTTTCTACATCCCTCAATTGCACAATCCTCAACCTTTTTCTCTCAAGGCCCTTGCATTTTGTCTCATCTTAACCAACATCTTCCATGATTAACAAGATGTAGAATGGATGGTTTCTATATTGATGTTGGTTTGGAATGAGTGATCTCCATCTGCATGTATAATCATTAGAACATGATAGGGTAATTCTTAAGAGAGGCCATCAGGGAGAGGTAGCGGGAGATCACTTGTGAAGAAGAAGGTGAGGAAGTACCATCATGAAGAACAGAAAGGAATCTTTGATCAAGACAAAGAAGTTGACTTGGAAGGTTTCAACATTCACCTAAACCCTTTGGAGGGTGAAGATAAAGAACAAGAAAATACCTATCATGAAAAAGTCAAAGTCAAAGCAGCAAAGAGAGCAGCTTGGCATTTCCACATCATCATGAAGTCGCATATCATGATTTCCAAGTTATGGCTTGTACAAATGTCATCACAATGTCATATGTGTCAATCTATCTTACCACATCATTTATGGATGTAATGATGTAATTATCAGAATGAAAATGACAAAATGGAATATGTGGAAGTCTAAGAGTCACATGTGGAATATGAAAAGTCACATATGGACAAAAGAGTCACATGAAAAGGCCCAAATGTCATATAGAATTCCAAAGGTCACATTAGAAATCCAAGAGTCACGAGGGAAGTTCAAGAGTCATAGGGATATGAAAGTTCATTCCTCTTTTTATAAAAGAAACCTCATAACTCAAGCAAATGACTTTTGGAGTCATAAACTTTGGAGACATAGTCTTCACTTCTCTAGCTTGGCATGGGACAGAAGATCATGCTTTAGAGAAGAAAGAAGTGGCTTAATGTTACACTATTGGAGCTAGTGTCTCACCATTATAACTATGTACTTCGATCTTTCACCTAATAATTAGAAGCTCATTGAGCCAATATATCTTCATGCATGCATCATGAATATTGTAAGACTATTCTTTAGATGTTTATGGTATATGTTATTTTTATATGTACTAAAGAAATTGAACTACTTCATTGGATTTGGTACTTATCTTGTTGAATGTGTGTTGTATTTTCTTTAATGACTGTTTTGTCTATGTGAACTAATTCACTATATAATTAATGATACTGTCCTTTCCCTCGTTTACCTCTCTTAGGATAGTACTACTACTTTCCTTATAGAAACTCACTCTTACTCCTCTCTCATGAAAGCATCCCTTTACACATAGCAATTGGTGTTTCACAGTGTCAACTCACTAGCTGATTTCAAATGTTATGTGCATACTCTATTATGTGATTCATTGCAGCCAAGGAAAACCTTAGAATTATGGTAGTCAAGTTGATACTCGAGATGGGGCTCCTAATCCAAATGGTGTGAGGACTAATTGGGACTTCATATTATGGAGACCCCCTCGTTTGACGGATTTATGGGACTGTCAACACAAAGGAATTTTGGTTGAAAATGAATCTAATCTAACCTACTCAAGAAAAGCTAGATCAACCGATAATTCAACATGCACATTAAATATGCAATATGTGAGAGGGGGAACCATATAGATATATTTGTAACTGATTTGAACAATGGTACATAAACTAGTTTGGTTTACATTGAGTTCCAATTGTAACTTTCTCATAACTAATTTTAATTTCTCCTCCTTGAGCCTCATAGAAGTATCTTAACTTTGATGAAAGATGTTGGGTTGTGTTATATTCTTTCCACGACTAGCCCACGTAGTTAACCAGAGGGTTAGAGGGGGGGTAGAGCCCCCCCTTCGTTGTGTAGATTGCATAGCGGGGGGCTCACAGGGGGTTTGAGGGGTGAAGGTAACCCCCTTCTATGGGGTCCAGTGCAGCGCCTCGAAATTTTTTGTTTTTGGATGCTATGTTAGGTTGGGCGGACCTACCTATGGTTTTGTGCATGATTTTCACACATGGTTTTGGATGAAATGGTTTTCGGTCCATGGTTTTGGACGCAATGGTTTTCGGTCCATGGTATTAGATGCTTCGGCATGTATAAATATGTATTGTAACATTGGAAGGAACATAATGAAAAATCAAGCTGGTAGTCTCGGTTTTGGGTTCCAGGGGAAAATCTCTATGTATATGTGTTTTATGTGTTATGCTCTCACATTGTTTATTTTCTGTGTTTTAGAATTCGTATGCAGGTAATTTCTGTACGGGGTTAAAACCTATGTTTGGTATTAGAGTTGTTTTGGCTTCAAGGGGACACCTTTTTTGCTGAGGGGTTTCACACGGGCCTGTGGTAGACCCTATTCAGTGGGAGATCTGCGGGATCGATTCTGGTGGTGAAAGAGGATGGCGAGCAGTGGAAAGATAGAGATCGAGAAATTTAACGGTCATATTTTAAGTTATGGAAACTCAATATGGAGGATCTGTTGGTGGATAAAGATCAGTGGGTCATGGTAGATCCAGGTACTAAACCAATGAGAGTGTCTGATGAAAAATGGAAGAAATTGGATTGGAAGGCTAAGAGCACAATACGATTCTGTGTCTCAGATTTAGTATTGTTGAATGTATCAGCGGAAGCTATGGTGAAGGCTTTGTGGGACAAGTTAGGGACTTTGTACCAATCTAAGTCTCTGGTGAATAAACTGTTCCTACAGAAAAATTTGTATAACCCGGGGATGAAAGATGGAGACTCAATGACAGAATATCTGAATGCATTTAATACGTGTGGTAAGTCAGTTATTATCTGTTGATATTAAAATTTTAGATGAAGATAAGTGCATCAGATTGTTGTGTTCTCTACTAGATTCGTGGGATAGTCTAGTTATTGCAATAGGTAGCAATGCAAGTGCCTTGTAGTTTGATGAAATAGTCTCATCCTTGCTGACAAAGGATATGAGATGGAAAAATATGGAGAGCCAGAATGGTGATGCATTGTCTGTATGAGGACAATCCTAGAACAGAAACAAAAATAAGTCATCGAGTGGTGTGCTGGAAATATGGAAAGGAAGGGAACTACAAAAGGGATTGTAAATCTAAAGCTCCTGACAAAGGAAAGGGATCTGATTATGCTCCTTCTGCAAAGGTGAAAACTACCTCAGATGAAGGTGGGGCTGTGTACTTGGCTTCTTCAAGTACACATGTAGATCATGACACATGGCTGATTGACTCAGGTGCATCCTTTCACTTCACTCCCCATAGAGAGTGGTTCTACAAGTATGAGAAATATGATGGTGGTGAAGTCTTCTTGGGGGATGACAGGAAGGCTAGAATCGTTGGTCGTGGAAACGTAAAGTTGAAGTTTCAAGGTGGAAGGGTCAAAACACTTCAGGGTGTTCTGCATATTCCTGCATTGGCCAAAAATCTGATTTCCGTAAGCAAGTTTAGGTGTAAAAACAGTGTTCGAGAAGGATACCTGCAAAATGGTTTGGGGAGCACTAGTATTGATGCAGGGAGTTCGGATTGGAACTTTTTACAAGCTGCATAGTAGCACTGTGATTGATGGGTGCAATAATTTTGTGGTTCTTGAAAGTGGAGCAGAAAATCTAGTGGTCTCTAGAGAGAAGACCATGTTGTGGCATCGAAGGCTTAGACATATTGGAGATAAGGGTCGTTGAATACTTCATGGTAAAGGTATGGTAGAAGGTATGAGTACTAGCTCTCTGGATTTTGATTTCTATGAAAATTGTGTATATGGGAAGCATAATCGGGTGAGTTTCCCCTCTCGTGGTAAGAGGGCGAAACATATATTAGAGCTTGTGCACAGTGATGTGTTTGGACCTATGAAGGTTCCATCACTAGGTAAGTCTGTGTACTATGTATCATTTATAGATGACTTCTCAAGGAATACATGGATATATTTCCTTAAGAAGAAATTTGAAGTCTTTGACAGGTTTAAAAAATTTAAGGCTTTGGTGGAAAACTAGACAAAGAAGAAGATAAAGGTGCTGAGGACAGATAACGGTGGAGAGTTTTGCAGTAAGGAATTTGAATAATTATGTAAGAAGTGTGGTATAGCACGGCAGAAGACTACTCCATATACACCTTAGAAAAATGGAGTTGCAGAAAGAATGAACAAGACGCTGATGGAAAGGGCAAGAAGCATGCTTAGTGGTGCCAAGTTAGGACAAGAATTATAGGCAGAGGCGGTGGAGACTGCATGTTACCTGGTCAACAGATCACCTTCATCAACATTGGAAGATAAGACTCCACAAGAGGTATGGACTGGTAAGAAACCTTCTCTTTCACATCTGAGGGTATTTGGATGTGATGCATATGTACATGTTCTAAAGGAGAAAAGAACCAAGTTGGATAGTCAATCTGAAAAGTGCATCTTTATTGGGTAAAAGGATCGTTTAAAGGGTTATAAGCTTTGGAACCCAGTAACAAAGAAGGTTGTGTACAGTCGAGATGTGGTGTTCAGAGAGGTAAAAGATGTTATTAAACATGAATTCCAACCAAAGGAACCTTAGAAGATAGAGTTTCAGCTTAAGGAGGAATAATCAGAATCTATAATAGAGGAGGAATTAGAAGATGAAGAGCCAGAAACTTCGAGTGTGAGAAGATTAGTTCGAGAAATAAGGAAGCCATAAAGGTATAGTCCATGTTCTTTTTGTTCAAATTTTGCTTTATCTATTACTGACGATGATCCTAGAATTGTGAAAGAAGCAGTAGATCTAGAGGATGGAAAACTCTGGAAAGAGGCCATGGTTGATGAAATGGCATCTTTGCACAAAAATGAGGCTTGGGATTTGGTGGAGTTGCCGGCTGGAAGGAAACCCATTGGCAGCAAATTGGTGTTCAAGAAGAAGACAAATGCAGAAGGAAAGGTGGAGAAATACAAAGCTCGGTTGGTAGCAAAAGGTTATTCCCAGGTGCAGGGAATTGATTTTGGTGATATTTTTTCTCCTATTGTCAAGGTAGCTTCTATTAGGATACTTTTATCTATTGCTGCTGCTTTTGATTTTGAGGTAGAAAAGATGGATGTGAAGACAAAATTTCTTCACAGGGATCTAGAAGAGGAAATATACATGAAGCAACCTGAAGGCTTTGCGGTGAAGGGTAAGAAAGAACCGGTATGCAAGTTAAAGAAGTCTCTGTATGGGTTCAAATAGTCACCAAGGATGTGGTATCAGAAATTTGATAAATTTATACGGGGACTTGGCTTCACCAGAAGCAAAGTAGATCATTGTGTGTATTTTAAATTAATTGGTGACTATGTTATTTATCTAGTCTTGTATGTGGATGATATGTTGGTGGTTGGAAATGACAAAGAAATTATCCAGGATTTGAAGACCCATCTATCCTCCAAATTCGACATGAAAGATCTTGGTGCTACAAACTATATTTTGGGCATGGAAATTAAAAGAGATCGGACTAAGAGGAAGCTCTAGTTAAACCAGAGGAAGTATGTCCAGATAATATGAAGGTTCCTATTCATGTAGGTGTAAATTTATCTGTTGAATAGTGTCCCAAGACACAAGAAGAGGAAGAGGACATGTCTCGTGTTCCATATGCAAGTGCAATCGGTAACCTGATGTAAGCGATGGTATGTACTGGACCAGACATTGCAGATGCAATGGGAGTATTGAGTAGGTTTATGTCAAAACCAAGGAAGGAGCACTAAATAGCAGTGAAGTGGGTTTTCAGGTATTTGCGTGGCACTAGTGATTATGGTTTGTGCTACCAAGGAAGACCAAGATTGGACAGAGTGTTGGATATTCGTGGCTTTGTTGATGCAGACTGGGTTGGAGATCTGGATCAAAGAAGATCTACAAGTGGGTATGTGTTTAACCTATTTGGAGGTGTAGTCAGTTGGATGAGTAAGAAGCAATCTGTAGCGCCACTATCAACTACAGAGGCAGAATACATGGCAGCCACTCATGCAAGCAAGGAAGCAGTTTGGTTGCAGAGATTGTGTTCAAGTATGGGGTTAGTACAGGGAGCTATAAGGATAGACTGTGATAGCCAAAGTACAATTTTCTTGGCAAAGAACCTTGCATATCATTCAAAGACAAAGCACATTGATGTTCAGTATCGCTTTGTGAGGGATACGATAGAATACAAAAATGTGTTTCTGGTAAAGGTAGCCACTTTGAAGAATACTGCAGATGCATTGACAAAAACTATGAGCTCTGAGAAGTTCTCTTGGTGTAGAGAAAAAAAGGTCATTGTAGGGCTGGATAAATGACTAAGCTCTCTTATGACCCCATGTGGAAAGAAAACAACAAGTGGGAGAATGTTGGGTTTTGTTATATTCTTTCCACGACTAACCCACGTAGTTAACCAGAGGGTTAGAGGGGGGGCAGAGCCCCCTCTTCGTTGCACCAATTGTGTAGTGGGGGTGTCACAGGGGGTTTGAGGGGTGCAGGTAACCCCCTTCTATGGGGTTCGGGGCAGTGCCCTAGAAAATTTTGTTTTTGGACCCTATGTTAGGTTTGGCAAACCTACCTATGGTTTTGTGCATGATTTTCGCACATGGTTTTGGACGCGATGGTTTTCAGTCCATGGTTTTGGACGTGATGGTTTTCAGTCCATGTTATTGGATGCTTCAACATGTATAAATATGTATTGTAACATTGAAAGCAACATAATGAAAAATCAAGCTGGTAGTCCCGGTTTTGGGATCTAGGGGAAAATCTCTGTGGATATATGTTTTATGTGTTATGCTCTCGCATTGTTTATTTTCTGTGTTTTAGAATTCATATGCAGGTAATTTTTGTATGGGTTTAAAACCTACAACATATATGATACAATTAAATATGAACTCAAGCAACTTAAGATTACATAAAAATTATGTCTTTCCCCTTGATATGCCTTTCATTATATATATGAGTGAGAATCTATAATAGATTAAAGGGATAAGCTCAGATGCTTGAGTGATATGAGTGAAAATTGAGTCCAATACAAGTTTGTGACCATATATGTAAAGTATGCATCCCGTCATGCATAGATTCTTCTTAGGATCATAAATTTCAACTACTAGAAAAGCAATCTTGTATTGGTAAATTTGCATCATGTGATGGTTACATGTTGCGAGTATGCCAAGAAATGATTAATAATGTTTACATTAAAGGAAGGGTGCTACTTCCCTAAAAACCTAGTAGACAAAGGAAAAATTATGGTGTTTCAACAAGTGGGTGAAGTAAGTCCTCAAAGATTGAGAGGGGTAGAAAAAAGGCTATAACAAAGAAAAAATGAAAGGACACACCATCCACTTAAATAAACACAAGATGTGACATATGAAACCTAATATTGGAGTAAACCCAACTAGAAGGTGAGGATTTTGTTTTTTCCTCTTTTCTTCAGTTATGAAATGCAAGTATAAAGAAAGAGGCATTCACTCTGGAGTTTCCTTTGATATTATGGCTTGAATGGCTACTACAAAATCGTCTACCTCTTCTATTATTCTCTAATATCATAATATTAGATGTTCTATCAATTATGCAACAATTATAATTCTAAAAGAATGCAACCCCTTCTCTTCCTAGTGGCCTATTATATAACATAGCCTCATAGTCATCTAGGGCTAGAGTTAAGGTTTTTGAATGCCTCAACTCTTAATTAACATTATGGGTTTGGAACATATATAATGTTCTTGAAATTCACACATGAATATCTTAACATAAGTGAGCTATGGGGAGCAAAATGGCATTCACATAGTACCATAGTGGTCAATAGGGCATATCAACTTGTGGGAAGCATAACTTTCACATACAAACTCTAATTGACGTAATTTTGAACTATTTAAAATCTCTAGATGTGTAGAAAAACATTAATGGATTCAAAGTTATATTCAAAAGTTTTTTACCCAAAAAGTTCCATTTTATGCCTCAAATTGGATCTACATGGTTCTCGACCCCAAATCTCCAAAATAGGACCTACCATTAAAATATGCCTTACAAGAAAATTCCTCCTATTTTTCCACCCAAAGAGTACAAATATAGATGAAAATTTATCTAATTATCCATTCTGTATCAATAACCCTAGTGAATCCATATAAACATGTCAAGAGAGAAATGAGGAATAGTAGGCATAACTCAATGAATTCCATTGGCTTTCCTACCTCACCACTATAAATAATCACCTAACCCTTATCTAGGTAAGGTCCTACTTAGAGCCTTATTCTATTGGATCCACCATGAGGAGTCTAGATAGTTGAATTTTAGAAGTATAGAGAGGAGTATATGAGTATCTACTTCTAGATTAGAGTAGAGACCATCAATTAATCACATAATTCATTGTTCTCTATTTTCTAAATAATTATGATTTGCATGCATACACAATAAACAATAATTAATAGATCCATAAATATAAGGAGAAATAAACCTACATAGTATATATTTCAATTTTCTAATATATTTTAGTATATATGTTTTGTTCAATTGCTAATAGAATATCCACGGTAGTTTACAAATTATCATATTGGCATAAGAGTAGGTTGTTTTGGCTATATCATGGGGAGTTACAAGGGATCCAAGTCTAGTTAAGCCAAAAAAGATAAAACAACAGTCATTGTCGACAAATTTCTGAATGACCCTCACGATCTCACTGTTACACCGGAAAATACCTCTTGTGAACAAGAGTGATCTCCCTAGATCCTAAATGGAAACTAGAAACAATCATGACAAATGAATTGACTCTTTCCCTAAGTTGAACTTGTTCGAATTATAAGCAGTCTAGCTAATGGATAGAGCTCTTTACCAGTTTCACGAAATTCCTGATGACGATACCCGGTTGTGACTTGATGTAGCTCTTCAATGCTTGATAGGACCTGCAAACATAAACCATAAAAGGATTAAAAGCACATGTGATATAATAATTCAAACAACTTAGCCTAATGATCAAGGAAATTAGGGATTGAATTTGCCTTAATAAATATATTAAACAATTGAAAACTATTCATCATTCACAAAAGACAAAATCAATGGGACAAAGTGCTCATTTGTATTAATCAGAAGATAAGAGGAGCCTTACAACCTTCTCCTTGATGCTGTGAGGTCCCTCCAAAATTGCTTCAATCTCCTCCTCGGATAACAAGCTTTCCAATTTCAAAACAACAACATATGTTTATATTCTCTGAATTTTGATCTCCTTCATACCTCGACCCTCTAGTCCTTTTATAGATCAAAGAGGGGAAAGTTTCAGATCCCTAAGAAGAGGATGAACCTCCTTTAATGAAGGATCAAGTTACCATGAGAAAAGGGATGCAGATGCATCTTATGAGGGTTATAGCGCGAATAGTCATCACCTGGAAGCTTTTAGTTGGGAAATATTCGACCAACTATTTTTATAGAATGTACTTTTTATTGTTACTTTCTATAATTCCCCTATGTGGGTTTATAGTTACAGACAAAGCGCAGCTCTACACTATTCTCATAGTCAACTTCAGGGCATGCACGGGAAACGCTAGAGAAATAGGCACAAGTAGAACTTAACAAGGTGTGAGAGATATTTGACCCAAATTTCTCATGTACTTCAACACATATTGAGTTGTTTGACTTCTAAGGGAGATGGTTTCAACATGTTCACAGATGGTAAAAATATCCATAAACTGATCAAGTGTCATGGCAATAAATTGGCATGTAACAAATTGCCCCATAAAGTGAAAAGTATGAAAAATAAGTTTAAAAATCTTGAAGCACTTTATCATTACAAGGATCAAATCAGAGGCAATGGTCGGAAACCTTGCAAGGAACATTCAAGGGAACATAATACAAAAGATATATCAAAAATCATCTTTGAGGTAGGCCAATGATGAGAACTTGTCGTCAAAAGCGAAAAACCTATCATTAAGACATGTAGGTTTCAAGGTGCTAAACGTTTCTAAATCATCTTCCTAGATAATGAGTTGAAGTCGATAGGAAGCGATTCATTGTAGGAAATCCTACAACATGAAACATGATATCAAGTTTTGAAAATAATTTCAAGGAATGATTCAAGGATGACTGACACGAATGAAGGTAAAGATTTTGCAAAGGGATTTGAACGAAGGTTGAACTTCTCTTGAACACATAACGGCACTATAATGATTTGGCAGCATTTGACTGAACAATAATACCCAAAACCATGAATGCTTTCGATGAGGTTTGATTAACTGTAAGGCAAATGGATTTCCCATCCCGGACATGAATGTGATGGAGCGCCGTGTTCAAGAGTGACATGCTACCTTTTAACTGATGATGTAGAATAGACACCTTCCCAATTTCCTCCCACCATTACTGGCAAGTACCTCTTTATTTTTTACAAGATTGAGGAGGATAACATATGCTTGGATTGTAAGCTCATCCTTTAGATGAGTCCATCAAAGTATTTTTAATGAACCATAAGAAGGAATGGTTTAGTATCGTCATGCTTAACGAGTCCTATACTGTTTATTCTTTTACGAGTCTAGTACAGTGGTAAGCCGATGTTGTTTTCTTTTAAGAGTTTGAAAAATAAACAAAAAGAAAAATCATTCAGCTCTTTAACCATAAAATTTTAATGAGGCTCAAGAAAGTAAAGCTCAACATTCTTCAGTTTTAGAGAGTTAGAATAAAAACATAAGTAGACTCCATCAGGTTCTTTTTCATCAATTTAGTCTCCCATGTCTGAAAAAGGATAAAATAATACAAGAGAGAACTCTATTGACCATGTTTGATCAACGTATACCTTTTTATTACATAGCCTTGGATCAGTCCGTAAAATGGGTAAACTTATACTGAGTGCACAGTTGTTCATTTACTTTTACGAGTTTGAACAAGCAAGTACTCAGCAATCTTTTCATTTAAAAAAAGTCTAAAAATGGCTTAAAACAAGACTCCATGATTTTTCGCTTTTCATAATTTTTAAAGAGCATAAAAAGTGATAAAAGTCTGCTAAAATGTCAAAATTGATTCATCTTGACTCCATGAATGATCCTGCACATTTAAACTCAATAACTCATCATAAATTCTCCAAAAGATGTCTTCCCTCTTAAAAAGATTCAAAATATAAAAAATAATATTTTTTAAGCTAAAAAGCCTTATAAAAGTGGGAAAATGTAATTTATTTTTGCCATTTACATTTTCACCAGTTTAGAGCAGAAAGGGGTTTTTACTATGAAACTTCCAAGACTAATTCTGAGCCAACCAGTGGACAAAATCGAACACTATTTCCTCCAGGTAGAAGATATCTCCATAACTTAGCTTTCTATCCATTTATTTCTTCATTTGGTTTTTTGGGACAAAGATTTGTCGAAAAATGCACCCTCGGCCCTGCGCAGGTTTCGTTCAATCGGGCCCACGCAGCCCAATAACTTTTTCCATATGGAAATTCTCGATCTGCTCAGAATTCTGCTGGAAATTTCCGCGCAGCTGCACCTTGTCCATAAAAGGGTGGTTGTGCAGGTGTTGTGGACTATTTTTAAAACAAATGTTGAAGCCTAAAAAACATGAAATGTATGTAAACAATTCTTCTAACTACTTTAAAATGGTCATTTCAAGTCATTTGATTGCTCAAACATGGAATGGAGGGAAAGAGAGCATGAAGCCAATGATTTGGTTGCTTTGGAGAATTCGACCACTTTGCTGGCTCTCAGGACCTATGGCCTCCTGAAATACAGGCTAATCCCTGGGATGAAAGCCCAGGTAGATCTGATGACGTGGTTGGTGAGGAAATGGAATGTCCAGGAAGAGTGTTTTGTGATTGTTGATCATCACCTCATCATTGATGTCGATGAAATCTATTTCCTAACTGGGTTGTCTCATTGGGGAGTTAATCTTTCACTATTTGGATTGAGGGTAGGGGGAGATACTACTAATTGATGTCTACGATGCTTTTGTAGGGGTGCACCGCCCAAAGATGGATGGATTGACATTCAGTCCATTGAACTTTTACCCTTGAGGACCATTTCTTTCACTGTTTGTAAACTATGTGGCAATGCTACCCTTCATCTAGCCACATAGGTATAGATGTAGATGATCATGGAATGCTGGGAGTCCACGGTATACAACTAGTGCGAGGCAGTAGTGGTAAATATGAAGGGCCAGTTGACTAGGTGCAAGAATGGTAAACTGAAAAATTTCGGTTATGGTGCCATTCTAGTTGATTTTTCCCTAGAGAGGGTTCCTATTCTTCGGCCACAATAGATTCGGGCAGACGAGGGGGGTTTGAGGGATCCATGCTTGATGAGGTGGGTTGCACTGATGGCACGCCATGGCGGCGATGGGATTGTAGTGTGATATACGACAACATTTTCTCACTGGCTAACCCAACAGATTGTTCTGATCGAGGACTTTCCATTTGCCGGGATGGATTACAGAGGTGATCTTGATATCCCACTTCCAAACAGAGCTCAATGGGGTGATCTAGGTAAGAGTTTTCTCATTTTGACATATTTTCAAAATTTTTGATGTTTTAAGTGTTTTTGTCTTCAAAGGCTAATTATCCAAAATGCATGTGCAAATGTGGGTCCAACCCAAGCAACCAGGATGAGACGGTATGATAGACTAGGCGAGCGGCCTATGGTAGTTGTGGAAGTGAACCCAGAGGCATATGACATCCTGACAAAGTTGGAGCATAACCTTGAGAGGTTGACTGCCAACATCCTAGAGACTGGAGTCGATGACATTCCACATTCCTATCAGAGGCACGTAGTTGGGGTTCCAGGGCCTCTCAGACATTTGCTGCGTCGAGTTTCTCGTGCTATCGTGTGTTATCATGAGCATCACCATGCCTAGCTGTTCTAGTTTATAGGACCATTTTTTACTTTTTGGTGTCATCATATTTGGAAAATAAAAGGCCATGGGGCCTTATGTCCTCAAATGACATATTTTGTAGACACACCCAAACACTATTTTAAATGAAAAATCTGCTACATTTATCTATGTTTATCTCGATCAATGTATGAATGAATATTTTTTTAATTTACAAATGTTGCAAAAGTCTATTAAACACATGATTCGCCAATGGATCTGTCAATGTGTTTAAATATCTCGAAATGTGTTGATATTCGATATAATCAAATTTCCTTTCCAAGAGACAGACTCGTAAAAGCATCCTTAACATGGTTGGACTCCTTACTGAATAGACACCATTTAAATGTAATACTTGTTGGAAATAATACTGAGAGTGGGGGTGAATCAGTACTATTAAGTCAATAATTTTTCATTTCCATAATCAGATTCATATATGCTACTTCAATTAATGGAACTCACGTGTATACGCGACTGTGTTTAAAGCAACTAATGTATATTCTGCAAACTTCTAATTCAGTCAATTCATCATATGTTGATCTTTAATCAATGCATCAGAACCACATAAACATTAACCAAGTGCAGTAAATAAAAATAGAACAGATAATCACACACAAGAACACAAGATATAAGGTGGAAACCCAATGTGTGTGAAAACCACCTGCTGCAATTGTCTCCATCTTCTTTTAAATTAGAAACTTCTTTTTACAAATTTGTATTGGTGCATACTTATACCAGTACACTGGCTTCTACTTGCAAAAGGCTACAACCTTCTCTCATTCTCTAGCTTCTCCTAGAAGGGAGCTACAACCCCCTAGCTCTTGTACTATCTGATATGTTTGCTAGTACATCGGTGCCGACCTACAGAAGGCTACAACCTTCTCTTTTCTTCCAAGGACCACATTTCATAAATTTTCAGACTGGATCCATTAATAACATCATTCAAACATCAAATATATCTACATCAGCCAATCTCCTTCTCACCAATCACAACTGAATCAATCAATCACTTTTTAGAATGTTGTAACCAGAATACAGTAACCAGAACCCAGAACACTGCAACAATAAACAAAAGCAGCTTAAAACATATTTTACGAGGTATACGCTACTTCCATGTGTCGAACCTGTGTGTATACACACTTTTCTCAAGGCGAACCTACGTACAGATCCGCAAATCAAATTTAAGATGTATACGTTGTTTTGATATGGAAAACCAACGTGTATACGTGCTTTTTCTAAATTGAACCTATGTACAGACCTGTAAATGATGATTTAAACTTTACAACAATTCCAGACTTCAATTATACCCAGATCATCATATTTATAGACTACAACATGCGCCAGTTATTCAGATAAAAGATCAAAACCACACAAAGATACTTCACTTCAAGCCTTAAGATCTTGACCCATCATTAGATCTTATCCTCCATCAAGTGCTAAGGTTCATCCTTGGTTCAGATCCAGCTATGCACCATAACCCAATAACCCGTATACTAGATCTTGCTCTTCATTAGATATTCAATACTTGAGTACCTTTGCCTAATGATCTTCTCCTCCTTTTATAATCTTAGGCCTTACTCAATACCATGGACCAAAACCACTTAGGACCAATACCTTGGACCAAATACCTGGGGTCAACACTTCGGACCAGATACCTTGGACCAATACCATGGATTAAAATACCATGGACCACATGCCACAGACTAAAACTTAGTTTTCCAACATGTACATGCCTTTCCTTCTGTGAAAGTGTGTGTGTACACTATACACGCCTTTTGGTCTATGAGACCGTGTGTACACACAACTTGGTCAATGGGGAAGCTGCGTATACCTATGTTTCTTCTTTCTGTGAATCTAAACTGTGATCTGTCATCTGAGTGAGTTTCCATCCAGGACAACACCTATGTCATAGTGCCAAATCTGTGTCATAATGCCAACAATCTCCCCCTTTGGACTTGCCCCAAGTCACGCTCCCCCTTTGTCATCAAGGGCAAAGGGTTATCCTTCCCTTGAGTTCATGCTGAATTCTTTGATATGCTAAAGTGTGCTGATTGAGCTACATGCCCCCCCTGAATATAAGCAAGGTCTGCAAAAAGATGTTCTAAAAGAAGAACATGACTCTACACATATATCATAAATGACCTTCCTATCACCAATGACTCATACATGCATCCATCTCCCAACCAAGTGGGGATATACCAAGTTTGACTCATCCACTCAACCAAGTGGGGATATACCAATTGTTTATACATGTCAAAACAAGAACATTACATCATCCATCCCATGCATAGTGGGGTAAAAAAATAGGTCATTTCATGACCTTTACATTAAAAGATATACATGACATATATAACAGAGACTAAAAATCTAAAACGAGGCCATGATAGTTATCAACAACTATCATGAGCAACATCTGTCAATCAGGAACCATGTTCTCCCCCTGAACCTATTCCACCTGAATCAAAAACAACTGTGTGAATTTGTACCAAGATCTTCTAAGATAATACCAACAATGAATTATTAGAAGTATATGCTCTCCCTGAACCTGTGCCAGATGATCATTGTCAAACCCATATCAGACTCCTTTCATCCTGAGTCTGGTCCACTGTTTTTCCTTCAAACCAACATATACGCGATTGTATCCACAGAAACTAGTGTATGTACGCGACTATGCTTCATGAAACTCATGTATAACCACCTTTCTCTGAAACAGATAAGTTTTAACAGCAGGATGATGCATCAACTACTCAAAGCTTCTGTATGAGATATTCAAATGTCTCTCTAGGCAGTGGTTTGGTGAATATATCATCAACCTGTTCTTTGGAGGGAAAATACTCCAATTTGACCTATATTTCAAGCACTTGTTCACGTAGAAAATGATATTTGATGGGTATGTGCTTGGTCTTTGAATGCATGACTGGATTATTTGAAATACTGATGGCACTTGTATTATCACATAGAATGGAGATGGGTGGAGTACAAGTGATCTGAATGTCTAGCAATGTTTGCATCATCCAAAGGAGTTGTGTGCAGCAAGATGCAGAAGCCACATATTCTGCTTAAGATGTAGATAATGCAATTGAACTTTGTTTCTTGCTGAACCAAGACACTAATCTGGAATCCATATAGAATGCACCACCACTAGTGCTTTTTCTGTCATCAATTTTTCCTGCCCAATCTGCATCTGTATATGCATGAAGTGTAAGATCTATATCTCTAGGATACCATAAACCAAAATTCTATGTCCCTTGAAGATATTTGAAAATCCTTTTGACTGCCTGAAGGTGTGATTCTTTTGGATTTGCTTGGAATCTTCCAACCATTCCTACTGCATGCATGATGTCTGATCAGGTACCTGTTAGATAAAGCAGACTGCCAATCATGGATCTATAACTTGGTTGATGTACTACTACTGATTCATCATTTGAGCTAATACTGCATCCTGTTACCATTGGGCTACATATTGGTTTAGAATCTTCCATGCCATACATTTCAAGATCTATTTGAGATATTTGGTTTGTGATAGAAAAATACCATCTTTATGTTGTTGAACTTGTAGACCAAGAAAAAATGTAAGCTCACCAAGCAGAGGCATTTCAAATTCTTGCTGCATTACTGAGGCAAAATTTCGACTCATGGCTTCTTCATTGCTACCAAAAATGATATCATCAACATAAACAACAAGTATTATAAATTTACTATTGTCAATCTTCGTATATAGATTACTATCTGTTGATCCCTTTGAAAAACCTTGTTGATGGAGATATTTGTCAAGATGGTAGTACTAGGCCCTTGGAGCTTGTTTTAGACCATAGAGAGCCTTTTTGAGTTTGCATACAAGTTTTGCATCACTTCAAAGAATGAATCTGCCTGGTTGCTCAATATAGATTTCTTCTAAGTCTCCATTAAGAAAGGCAGATTTTACATCCATTTGGTATACTTTGAATTTCTGAAAACTATAAAGAGCAAGGAACATTCTTATGGCTTCAAGTCTAGCAATAGGTGCAAACGTTTCTTCAAAATCTATGCCTTCTTGTTGATCATATCCTTTACAAACAAGTCTGGCCTTGTTTCTAATAACTTCTCCATTTTCATTCAGCTTGTTTTTGAATATCCATTTAGTTCCTATGATACTTTTATCATGAGGTCTAGGAACTAATTCCCAAGTATTATTCTTTTCAATTTTCTCAAGTTCTTCATTCATGGCCTTGACCCAACATTCATCTTTGCATGCTTCATTTACATTTTGAGGTTCGGTGGAGGAAAGTAATGCTAAATAGCTTGAAGCTTTTGTAATAGTTCTTCTTGTCTGCACAACTGCCTCTTTCTGTCCCAAAATTTGAGTCTCTAGATGATTTTTCTGAACATACATGGATGGTGTCTTTTCTTCTACCATTATATGTTCTTCTGGTGCTTCATTGGTTTCCTCTTCAGAATTAGTCTAATTTGATGTGGAAGGATAATCCTCATCTTCTTCATAATCTTCGGTTTTTACTTGCTTTGGATTTTGCATGCTTCATCAATCACAACATCAATACTTTCAATAATTTTCCCCTATCTTTTATTATAACATTTATATCCTTTACTTCAAGAAGAGTAACCAAGGAGAATGCCTTCATCTGCTCTAGGTTAAAACTTACCAAGGTTTTCATCAGTCCTTTTGATGTAACATTTGCTTCCAAAAACTTTGAAGTATTTTATAGTAGGAGTCTTACCATACCAAAGTTCATGTGGAGTTTGAGTGTTGTTTACCCGAACATCTGCTTGGTTGAGAACAGTGACGACAGTGAATGCAGCTTGACCCCAGAAGGTTGTAGGAGTTCCAGACTCATCTAGCATAGCCCGAGCCATTTGTTGAACAGTTATGTTCATCCTTTCTACCACTCCATTTTGCTGAGGAGTCCTTGCAGTGGAGAATTGCCTTTTTATTCCATGTTCTTCACAAAAGTCAAAGAATTCATCCGAGGTAAATTCCCCTCCTCGATCAGATCTGAGGCATTTGATTTTGCATTCTGATTCATTTTCAACCAAAGCTTTGAAGGCTTTGAATTTTTCAAATGCTTCATCTTTATGCTTTAAAATTCCTATCCAACACATTCTTGAAAAATCATCAATGAACAATATAAAATATTCTTCTCCACGAGGGGACTTTTTCCTTGATGGACCACATAAATTAGTATGAACAAGTTCAAGAGGCTTACTTGATAATCCTTCCTTTTCAAGGAAGTGTGATCTGGTTTGCTTACCAAATTGACATGATTTGCATATTTTATTTTCTGGGATGCTGATATCAAGAAGATCATGAACAACCTGGAATCTGCATGCTTTTCTTATTTCAGAGAAGCTTAGATGCCCCAATCTTTTTTGCCATAGCCAATGTTCATCATTTTTGCTTAGATATCATTGTTGTTGTCCTCCCTTGAGTATGTATAAGTTATTTGGAGTTCTTATATCTTTGATCACGGTTTCTCCTGTATCAAGGTCACAAACAACACATCCATTTAATCGAAATACTACTTCATTTCCTTGATCACACATTTGACTGACACTCAATAGGTTATGCTTTAGACCATCAACGTACATAACATTCCCAGCTTTAAATTTTTATTTTAAGAGAACAAAACCTTTACCTTTTATGGCAACAAGAGTGTCATTTCCAAAAGAGACCTTCTTTTCCTTTTCTAAGGCATTATATGACTGAAGTTTTTCTTTGTCACCTGTCACGTGTTTTGAGCATCCACTGTTGTTGTACCAATGATTTTCTTGTCCTTCTGCATACAATGCTATACCACATCTTTCTGGTTGCAGTTCTTTCTTTCTCCATATTTTGGGACTTAATAAAGTTTTCTCCTTCTGAGATGTTTGCCGAAATTTACTCCTGCATTCAGATTCTTCATGACCAAAGTTGTTGCAGATAGAGCATTCTATTTCATTTTCAATAAGAGAAAAGTTATTGTAGGTCCATTTCATGATCCCTATCACATTCCTTTGATTTTGTTCTTCTCTAGTCATGATGGTTTTGTAAGCAACACATTGGGCAGCTTTGTGTCCAAACTTATGACATGAAAAACATTGGCCATTAAAGAAGTTCCTACGATTATCGAATCTACTGACCTGGCGATTGTAGTTTCTATTGATGTTCATTCTTGAAACAGATTGAGTATGATTTACCTGAGATTGGTTGTAGCTTCTATTCGTTCTTCAAGAAAATTGAGCTTGATTTACGTGGTGATCTGCTTTATTCCTTTGCTGACAATTGTCAACCTGTTCATTGCTCTTTGTTGCATCGAGATAGCTTTTAGTGGAGGTTGACGGCTTCTGTGCTTGAGATGCTTCTTCAGTACATCCAAGACCTATCTTTATCAGAGGAGAACGCTACACTTTGATAATATCATTTAAGGTTTTTGATCCTTTAGCAAATCTAATATTGAGAGCTTTTGTTTTCTAAATATCCTTTCTTAGACCCACAATTTCACATTCTAGTTTTTCATTGTGTTTTTCTCTTTAACCAAGTTGGAATGTCAGAGTATCTATAATCATGTTCTTTTCTTCTAAATAGATTTTGAGTTTAGAGATTTCTTCATAAAGGTCATCTTCATCTAAAGCATCCAAGAAATCATCATCTTCAAAAACAATCAGAAGTCTATAGTCATTACTACTTTCATCTTCATCACTAATTGATAAACCATCACTATCTTCATGCGTATAGTAGCTCTTCTTACTTACACTTTGTTTTCTATTCCATTTTTTTGATTCCTTACCTTTATCAAGCTTATCTTTATGAGGACATTTGGTAGCATAATGACCGACTCTTCCACAAGTAAAACATTTGAAAGGTAGTTTACCTCTGAATCTTCCGGAACCTCGTTGAAGGTTCTTGACAAAGTTTGCTTCTTCCTCTCCTTCTGAAATATGTCTTGATTCATTGAGTTCTTCTCTTCCTGAAGCTTTAAATGTGGCTTCTCTCATATCTGATGGACCTCATTTCGAAGGCAATTAAGATTCCATGCAGCTATGTCATAGTAATAGTCTAAAGATCCTATTTTTCTTCTATGGAAAATACTTTTGATTCAAACTTAGTAGACAAGGATCTTAAATCCTTTTCAACTAAAGTAACTTCTTTTATCTCTTCACCCAAATTCTTCATGCAATTGACAATCTCATCTATACGTAAGAAGTAACTAGAAATAATTTCATCATTGTGCATTTTGAGCGTTTCATATTGAATTCTGAGAGTTTGCAGTTTTGCACGTTTTACCTGATTATCACCTTCATAGCTTAGAACGATCTTGTTCCATAATTCTTTGGCAGATTTGAGCTGCATCACTTTGACAAATTCTGATTGTGACAAAATCCCCAATAATGTATTGATGGCCTTGGCATTGGTTTCATCTTTCTTTTTACCAACCGCATCTATAGGAATTGTTGATGGAAATGTATATCCTCCTTCCATGATTTCCCAAACATCTGCTCCAAGAGATTGAAGATAGGTTGTGGTTCTTAACTTCCAATAAACGAAGTTGCTCCCATCAAAGATTGGTGGTCTGATGGATCCATCTCTTTCTTGATTACTCATGATGATGGATCTTCCTTCAAGCGATCAAGCTTCTTCTGATGGACTTGCCCTGATTCCAATTATTGGAAATAATAATGAGAGGGGGGGTGAATCAGTATTATTAAGTCAATAATTTTCATTTCCATAATCAGAATCATATACGCAACTTCAGTTAATGGAACTCGCGTGTATACGCGACTGTGTTTAAAGCAACTAGTGTATATTCAGCAAACTTCTAATTCAGTTAATTCATCATATGTCTTTAATCAGTGCATCAGAACCATATAAATAGTAACTAGGTGTAGTAAAAAAAAAATAGAACACATAATCACACACAAGAACATAAGATATAAGGTGGAAACCCAATGTGGGTGAAAACCATCTGCTGCAATTGTCTCTGTCTTCTTTTAAATTAGAAAACTTCTTTTTACAAATTTGTACTAGTGCAGACTTATACTAGTACACAGGCTTCTACTTGCAGAAGGCTACAACCTTCTCTCATTCTCCAGCTTCTCCTGGAAGGGAGCTACAACCCCCTAGATCTTGTACTAGCTGATATGTTTACTAGTATGTAGGTGCTGGCCTACAGAAGGCTACAACCTTCTCTTTTCTTCCAAGGACCACATTTCATAAATTTTCAGACTAGATCCATTAATAACATCATTCAAACATCAATTATATCTACATCAACCAATCTCCTTTTCACCAATCACAACTAAATCAATCAATCACTTTTTAGAATGTTGTAACTAGAATACAGTAACCAGAACCCAAGCCAGAATCCAGAACACTACAACAACAAACAAAAGTAGCTTAAAACATATTTTATGAGGTATACACTACTTCCATTTGTCGAACTTGCGTGTATACGCACTTTTCTCAAGGCAAATCTGCGTACAGATATGAAAATCAAATTTAAGATGTATACGTTATTTTGATATGCAGAACCAGCGTGTATATGTGCCTTTTCTAAAGTGAACTTGCATACAGATCTGTAAATGATGATTTAAACTTTACAACAATTCCAGACTTCAGTTATACCCAGATCATCATATTTATAGACTACAACATGCGCCAGTTATTCAGATAAAAGATCAAAACCACACAAAGATACTTCACTTCAAGCCTTAAGATCTTGACCCATCATTAGATCTTATCCTCCATCAAACACTAAGGTTCATCCTTGGTTCAGATCCAGCTATGCACCATAACCCAATAACTTGTATACTAGATCTTGCTCTTCATTAGATATTCAATACTTGAGTACCTTTGCCTAATGATCTTCTCCTCTTTTTATAATCTTAGGCCTTACTCAATACCATGGACCAAAACCACTTAGGACCAATACCTTGGACCAATACCATGGATCAAAATACCATGGACCGCATGCCACAAACCAAAACTTAGTTTTCCAACATGTGCACGCTTTTCCTTCCGTGAAAGTGTGTGTGTGTACGCTATACACGTCTTTTGGTTTGCGAGACCGTGTGTACACGCAGCTTGGTCAATGGGGACCTGCATATACCTCTGTTTCTTCATTCTGTGAGTCTGAACTATGATCTGTCATCTAAGTGAGTTGCCATCAAGGACAACACTTGTGCCATAGTGTCAAATCTGTGTCATAATGCCAACAATACTACGAGCTGCGAATCTATCCTAATGATAAAACGTCAGATATCAATTGTAATGGCATCAACTAATAGCTCAATGACTACACTATATTCTGCTATATTGTTCGTTGTTTGACCGAGACATATTCCGTGAATAGAGACTAGCTCATCACTGGGTGAATAGATAACCCAGGCTGTGGAAGATAAATTCCAAGTACTATGACTAGTGCCATCAGCAAAGCCAATGTAAGTTAGAGAAAATGTTGACATCTGCAAATCAAGTGTAAAAACGAGATAAGCAGGAGAAGTAGTAAAAAACACTAATTTATCACACATACCTAAAAATGGTAAATAATGTACAAATCTTCACCAAAATTTTATGCAAAATATTTCTTTAGGTAAAGACCATTTTTGGGCTTTCCCAAAGGAACACCATCGTAATCAACTAGCTCATAGGCACCTTTAGCTAATACGTGTTTTATGATGTAAGGGCCATGCCACATGGGCTCGAATTTCCCTGCACCTAGCTTGTCATGAGCTTGATCATATACCAAGACTAGGTCACCTTCTGAATATGTACGAGGATTAACATTTTGATCATATTGGGCTTTGACACGTTTCTGGTGAGCTTCGCTAGCCAATACGGCATTATGGCGATTTTCATCTAGATGGGCTAAATGTACAAAGTGTTCTTCGTCTGTAGAGGTAGCAGGTAATAATTCGATAGCTAATTTAAGAGATGGAATTTCACATTCAATAGGTAATATGACTTCCAAACCATAAACAAGTTGGAAAGGGGTAAAACCAGTCGATGTTTTTACAGTAGTGCGGTAAGCCCACAGTGCTGAAAAGAGCATAGAGTGCCAGTTTCCTTTATGCATACCAACTATCCGTTTAATCATATTGGTTAAAAATTTATTGACAGCTTCAACCTGACCATTCGTTTATGGATAATACAGAGTACAGCTATCATGGCAGAGGCTGAGTTGCGCGGATATTTCGACCATCATAAATTTACGAAAATGACTATCGTGGTCAGTAACAATAGCTTGTGGAATGCTGAACCGAGCAATCACATGATTGAAAATGAAAATAACTACAGTTTCACTGTCGTCTCAATATGTAGGCATCGCCTTGGCCCATTTTGTAAAGTATTTGACTACAAGGATGATATATCCATTCCCCCCGGCTGAGTGAGGGTTACAAGTGACGAATTCGATTCCCCATTTGTCAAAAGGACCGACAACTACAATTGGGTGAAGAGGAGCGGGAGGTGCTCACATTTTGCGATCATAAATTTGACAATTACAAAATTTTTTGACTGTAGTGATGCAATATTTAAACATTGACAGCCAAAAATAGAAAACACGTAATATCTTTTGGGCAGTAGCATACCTATACATGTGACTGCCACATGCTCTACAATGGCAGTCATTTAAAGTTTTTTTGGCTTCTTGGGAATTTAAACAACATCGTAATATAGAATTAGCACCACGATGATAAAGAGTGTCGCTAATAATGTTGTATTGTTGGGATTGGTAGTGCATTCACCGATGATCAATTTTGGATAACTCATACCTAAAATTTCTTGTTCGGAGATATATAATGATGTCTCCATACCATGGATCTAACATACTAATAAGAAAGAGAGATTTGTCAGCGAAAGAATCTTCTGCTATTGTTTCTAAAGTCACACAATAGTTCGGAAAAAACCAAGGATTTCTTTGATTTGGATTTTTCAAATTCCAAATCAAACTCTTGTAGAATGACTATCCACTTCAAGTATTTTCCCCCTAGCAATTTTTTTGTAAGAATGTACATCATGGGGTTGCAATATGAAATAAAAATGGTTTTTCGGAGAAGTATATAGTGACGGAATCGTTGAACAACTTGTACAACTTCCAAGGCTAGCTTCTCCACATGTGCATATTTAATCTCAGTTTTAGTGAGACTCCTACTCAAATAGTAAATCACATGTTCACTGCTAGAATCATCCTCTTGGACTAACACCATGCCAATGGTGGCATCGGATGCAGCTAAGTACATAAAGTAGTCTTGATGATAATTGGGTGGATGCAGTAAGGGTGTAGTAGTCAGTGCATTCTTTACTGCATCAAAAGCTTTATCAGCAAGCTCATCCCAAAAAAATGGAATACCCTTTCTCAACAGTCGAGTAAAACCCTGTATTAGTTTAGCATAAAAGTTTTCCTTCCCTTGCAAACTTTGGAATTGAGTAAGGCTAGAAGAAGCAGGAAAACTCAAAATTGCCTCTACCTTGGGGAGATCAACACGAATGCCTTCCTTTGAAATGATGAAACCTAGAAGGCAACTGGACAAGGATAATTTTAGGGGCGAATGTTCGCCCTTTGGCGAAATTAAGGGGTTTTAAATTTTTAGTGGGCTAATATTTTGTATCATAGTACATTTTTACAAATCACCTCAAATAGCCCACCTTATTTTAAGGGAGAGGGTAAAAAAGGTAAATTTAGCCCTTGAAATTAGGACTTACAACCTTCCATTCGCCCATTTTCAAGAATAGGTTTTATTTAAGTGAATCCATTCGCCCATTTTCAAGAATAGGTTTTATTTAAGTGAATCCTATGGTCCAAATACCATATTTATAAAAGAGGTATGGTAAATTAATAAAAATATAAATAAATGAGAGGTATGGTAAATAAATAAAACATTTTTTATATTTACTCCAAGTCACCTTATATACATGTAAGGGTGTAAACAAATAAAAATATAAGTAAAGTGGAAGTATGGTAAATAAATAAAACGTCTTTTTATACTTACTCAAAAGGTATGGTAAATAAATAAAAATATAAATAAACTAGACGTATCGTAAATAAATAAAACCTATTTTTATATTTAGTCCATAACCCTCGTTCTATTTATGAAGGCTCAAGAAAGAGGTTTTATTTAAGTGAATCCTATGGACCAAATACCATATTTGTAAAAGAGGTATGGTAAATTAATAAAAATATAAATAAATGAGAGGTATGGTAAACAAATAAAACATTTTTTTATATTTACTCCATAAGTCACCTTATATTTACAAACACTCAAAAAATGGGTTATATTTAGGTGAAACCTATGGCCAAAATACTATGGGACAAATACCATGGACTAGATTGTTATTAATACCATGCAAAAAACCATTATTAACCCTAATATTAGAATTAATAAAAATAAAAATGGCACATGGTATTGACCCATGGTATTCACCAAAATGGCACATGGTATTGACCCATGGTATTCACCTGGAATGTAGCCTATTTAAATGGGGGAATTAAACCAGCATGTAGCCTATGCTAAGATTCACTAGGACTTTACAAAGTTTTATTATTTAGTGAAAGACTCGCCAAGATCTTACGAGATTTTATAATTGAGTAAAATATTCGCCATGCCTGGTGAGAGATTCGCCAAAAAATTATATATACATATTATATTATTGATAAAATCGCCTTCAATTTTTCTTATATACCATGGAGATTCGCCCATTTATTATATTTATAAATTTAGGGGGGTTCTTAAAATTTTCCCTGCAACTGGATCACACACAAAAAACACATTTGTGTGTATTCAAGCAAATATTGTAATGCCTACCCCTAATGAAAATTCCTTTAAGTGCAACAGGTGATCCTGACATTCATGGAATGAGCTAGGAGATCATCTAAATAAGGTTGAACAATATGCTTGATATCGTGGAATGCATAAGACATTTCCCGTTGAAAAGTTGTGCCAACATTTTTTAGGCCAAAGGGTAGTTTGGGATAAGAAAAAGTTCCCCATGGGCATATAAATGTGGTTTTATATTGATCGGAAGGGATTATGTTTATCTGGCTATAGCCAAAAAATCCATCCATAAAGGAAAAAATTTCATTTTCGGCACATAGTTTGGTTGATATACGGAGTTGGATAATTGTCCTTGGGACAAGCTTTATTGATATCTCGGTAATCAGCACACACTCGAATAGTTCCTTTCTTTTTATTAATGGGCACAACATTTGATACCGAATCGGTTAAAGGAACAACGTAATTGAATCTTTCTTTCAGAAATTTCTCAACCTCAGTTTTGATAGCAGCATCTTTTCACGAATGTATAGGACATAATCGTTGTCTAACTGGCTTAACATCTAGATAATTTTTTATTTCATGTACAACAATTCTAGAGTCAATTCCCGGCATCTCTTCGTAGGACCAGGCAAAAATTTCACGAAATTCATGAAATAGGGCTTTGTAATTTGAAATCTCTTCCAACGAACAAGAGGCTCCTATATGAATATTTTCAATTATTTCAGGTTTCACTAAGATATCAATAGGTATCATTGTCGATATGTTCCCTAAATTCTGTTCAGAACTGGAAGAAAGGGTAGATATTGGATTTTGAGGATTGCTAAGGGTCTGAGATGAAAATAATGATGAGAAATTATTCTCAATTTTATCAAAGGATGGTAAGAAATTTGAACGATTATGAGTATCGTTCCACGACATTTCATCCAAGGTCATAACTTCCATAATCCCTTCATCAGTTAAAAAATATATGTTGAAAGGATCAGGGATAAATATTGGTTCCAAGTGTGACAAATGAGAATATTCATCAACGATCATATTCATTTCATCATCATCAGATGTTGATGGGTTAGAAAAAGACTGAATGACCTCATAGGCTAACTCAAAATGACTACGAGCCATTTCATCACCATATAAGATCATTTCTTATACAGACGGTACTTTCCATGGATCTCCCATTTCGAAAGTACTTGATGTAGTCATGTCAATCTGTGCTTCATTATGAAGAAAAATGGGTGGAGGGGACGTGAAAGTTCCCATCAAAGATGAGTCTTTGAGCAGAACAACACCAACTTCCTCATATGGAGTGGTGGAGTTTCCAACAAATGGGATACTGTCGGTAGAATTAGGGTCAAAGGTATAGTAGGACAATTGATCTACTTTCACAATTCTTCCTTTTTGAAGAAACATAATCATCCTAAAATATGACGAGACTACTTCCTCCATGGCATAATTCTAGCTCCAACGAAGAAAAAGGTTATATTCAAGTTGAGAATCAACAACCTCAACATCTATGGCAATTGTTTTTCCCTCTAACTTGATTGGAAAATCATTTAAAAGTTCATATGGATGAAAACCTCTTCCACCGAAGGCTTTCAAATTCATGGGAGATTCATTGATTGTTGGAGAAACCAAGTCTTTCCAATAGGAAATGGACATAATACATGTCAATTCTCCTTCTGAAATCACTGTTCGAAAAACCCATCAAGTTTTGATGTGAACTGGTATCTAAAAATCTGGTTGGTGTGGGAGACGCGGGATATGATTCTCTAGATCGAAAACAATCAAATGGGAGTCTTGAGGATCTACACCTCCTATGGCTGATAATAATAATTTCCTTTGTGTTGGACAAGTTTGGCACACTTCAAGGGCATACATGGCCAAAGGTGACATAGCGAGATCTTTGACAATGTTATAATTTTGGGCAGCGCTCACATGAGGATTAAAGGCTGACTTACGAAGCATACCCTTAGGAGGTGAATGAATTGTCATATCAAGATTTAGTTTTTCAATATGTAATGGTTCAAAAGAAGGAGGAGTAGACGTACAAGTTTGGCCAGGTTAACTAGAGTCATCTCCATTTTCAACAGGACTCTTTGACGTGTAATATTTGGATCTCCTTGCTACCATAACTCTTGAAGACATCATCATGATATCTGCCGATGGGGATGATGAGGATTGGTTGTGAGAGACCATTTTATTGTCTTGAGGAGGAAAAGGATCCTTCAAAACAGCGGGTGTGGGCTAACTTTTGACGAATTTGGAAACTTTGGCCTGATGAGGGTACTCCTTAGTGTAATGATCTTCCTCACAAATCAAGCAAGGGTAGCGAGTTTTCCTATTTTCGTTAGATGGTTCATTCTTGGTTTATTTCTCCTTAGAGCGATTGTCTTGTTTAGTTTTTCCTTTTCCCTTTTTATTATTTCCAAATGACTTACTCTTGCCAGTGGATGAATCTACGACATTGATTTTAGAAGTAACTTCGGGAGAAGGATCTTTATCAGGTGAATCATATAGAGACGAAACCTTAACATTATTATAATTTTTATCTATGTTCTTATATTTCTAGCTCACATAACCAATCATGCCATCTACGGCGTGTGATCCTGGAAGAGGTGGTTTACTTGCAGTAGATCGGGGTAAATCTGGGATCTTTTCATACAAAGTACCAGACTGAGTATAAACAAGATCAAGATATTGAGTGTGGGAAATTACCTGCTCTTCAGTTACAACACCCCCTTTGGCCACACCTTTAGTTATTATTGGTAAAAGAGATTGTATGAACCATTAGGCAAAAATATTGTCTGGAATGTAAACTTTAACTAGGCGACATCTTCGTCTCCATTCGTGAATGTGATATGAGATATGGGTTGACATTGATTGCTTTAAAGAAGTCAAAAGTTTAGTTCCATTGTCATACCGAATGGGTAACTGAAAATGGGTCAAAAAGGTTGTAGCAAGGGCATTAAACGTGTTGAAGGAAGCGCGCGACAATTCTACATACCATTTGGCTGCTGAACCAATTAAGGTTCATTGAAAATGTCATAATCTAATAGAACCATCGTTTAATGAGTTGGACACGCACCAAAGATGGTAGGTCATGACATGGTTGGATGGATCTTCACCTGACTTACGTTCAAACTTAGGAATATCACTGGGAAACTTAGTAGGAATAGCTGACCAATATGGTAAATAAAGAAGTGGATCATTAGTTAACCGAGAGAGGTCAGGAAAATCCAAAGTTGCAGAGAAATGAAACTAGCGATTAGGGTCCTGTGATGGTTTTGATTACCCTAAGGGGCGAGTCCCGTACCAGGAGGAGGATATCCAAGACATCTTGGGATAGCTTGAGTAGTTGGAATCTACATACCTCCTGGGTATCCAGGATAAGCCATACCATATTGTAGTTGAATAGGTTGTTGAAACATATGACTTGGGTATGGTTGATTCTAGAAGGGGAGATTCTTACCCATTTGACATTGAACAAACTGTCCTTGAAAAGGTTGACTCTGCAAGGGTTGACCTTGAAGAAATTGAGTTTGGAAAGGTGTACCTTGAACAAACTAACTCTGGGGTAAACCTTGGAAAGGTAGCCCTTGAAAAGGTACTTGCATATATGGGACGTTAGGCTAAACAACAGGTATTTGAGGTGCTGAAGGAATCATAGGAATGGATTGAAAACTAGGTGCCCGAAGTAAAGACTTAACAAGGGGTTGCATAGTGACCTATGATATACGTGGGACAGTTATTTGTGATACTCCTGAAATATGATTTTTAGGCGAAATTGAACTTGGGTTTTGAACAGTCGTTGGCATAGCAAACTGCCCCACTCTTTCATGGGTACTTGGGGCAGATTGCTGAAGCGATTGCTAGGTAGGTGTCGATGGGTTAGCCTGGATGATTGGTTGGACTTGATAAGACATACCTTGAAAAGGCATTTTCTACATAGGTTGTCCAAGAGGTTGGCCAAGTTGATACAAAGGCACCTAAGAAGCAACAAGAATTGACTGTTGAGAAGCATTCCAGATTGTATTCAATCCAGGGTAAGGCATTCCAACGATGGTTTAAGGCATAACAACCTAACCAAAACTAGGTTGAGGCATTTGAACATAATTAAAGTAGTTTCTGGTGGGGGGTTGCCCCCCAGCTTCAGGGTAAGGTCCACCAAAAGGTGGTCCTCCTCGTGGAGGATATGATGGCTTCCCCCCAAGCGGATAATAATCCCCTATTGGGTTAGCTCGTGGATTACCAACATTACCAAAAATCATATTAATGACCTTTTTATATGTCAAACCTTCATTGGTAGGGTTAATTACACCAGTTGACATGTTTGAAGATGAGTTCGAGGAAGAAGCTCCTGAATAAGGTCCTGCAAGTGAGTGATATCCAGGTGCTAAAAAAACACCATACAATGTGGACTCCGGAGAAGTGGAATACATGGATGTATCTTACACAACACTTCTAGGAATCATTGTGGGCCAATCAAAACCAGGAACTGTAGAATAAGGATTCTTGTAACGCGAAATCCATTGCCCTAAAATTTCAAGGGTGTAAAATGCAAAAGCAACTTTCAATTTTGATGAAATTCTATTTAGAGAAAAGAAAGAGTTTTCTTTGATTTTGAGAAATAAAATGAAACAACTCATGACTTTTCCAATTTTCTCAAAGAAATTAATTTCACTATTTTGTAAAAACCAATCATATCTAAAATTTCATTGATTTATGAAGACTCGGGTCTGGATAAATCCGAAAAATCAAAAATCAAGGCTAAGGAAAAATATGAGAACAAAGACGTTCCCAAGTATGGTCACTAGTTTGTTACACCGGACAATCCCTCTTACATACAATAGTGATCTCTCTAGATCTTAAATGGAAACTAGAAACAATAATGACAAATGAACTAACTCTTTCCCTAAGTTGAACTTGTTTGAGTTATAAGCATTCTGGCTAATGGATAGACCTCTTACCAGTTTCATGAAATTCCTTATGTCAATCCTTAGTTCTAACTTGATTTAGCTCTTCAATGCTTGATAAGACCTGCAAATATAAACCATAAAAGGATCAAAATCACATGTGATATAATAATTCAAACAACTTAGCCTAATGATCAAGGAAATTAGGGATTGAATTTACCTTAATAAATATACTAAACAATTGCAAACTATTCATCATTCACAAAAGACAAAATCAATGGGAGAAAGTGCTCATTTGTATTAATCAGAATATAAGAGGAGCCTTACAACCTTCACCTTGATTTCATAAGTTCCCTCCCAAATTCCTTCAATCTCCTCCTCAGATAACAATCTTTCCAATCTCAAACTAACAACATAAGTTTGTATTCTCTGAATTCTAACCACCTTTATTCTTCAACCCTCTAGTCCTTTTATAGATCAAAGAGGGGGAAGTTTCAAATACCTACAAAGAGAATGAACCTCCTTTAATGAAGGATTAAGTTACCATGAGAAAAGGGATGGAGATGCATCTAATGAGGGTTATAGTTCGAATAGTCATCACCTGGAAGCTTTTAGTTGGGAAATATTCAACCAACTATGTTTCTAGAATGTACTTTTTATTTTTACTTTCTAGAATTCACCTCCGTGGTTTTATAGTTACAGACAAAGCGCAACTCTGCATTATTCTCAGAGTCAATTTTAGCGCATGCACAGGAAACTCTAGATAAATCAGCGTAGGTGGAACTTAACAAGGTGTGAGAGTTATTTGACCCAAATTTCTCATGTACTTAAACATATATTGAGTTGTTTCACTTCTAAGAGAGTTGGTCTCAACATGTTCACGGATGGTAAAAATATCCATAAAATGATCAAGTGTCATAGTGAAAAATTGACGTGTAACAATCACAGACGAGAGGTTTATGTATCTAGAAGCTTAGGTTGCATATATAAACTGAAATGTGATCATCCTAATAGAGGCCCTAACCAATAAGCTCAGGCTATTCAAAGAATATGGAGGTTCTAATGTAGAGGTCTGATCAGAGGGGAGATCAAGATATTGGGAAGAAATAAAGAAGGATCTAAAAGAAGAACCTAAAAAAGATCAACCTAATTCGAGTGTTGTGAACAATTCAAAAACACTATTCAAAATGGAAGTGAAGTTCGACATTAAGCCATATCAAGGTGAGATTTATGATATGGATATACATCATTGGTTGTAGCGATTATAAGTTTATTTTAGTGTTCATCATATAATGGAAGAACAAAATATTTTATTTTCTCAGCTGAAACTAAGGCCACATTGAGACCTTAAGGTTGGAGGGAGATCCTCTAGTAACTAAGTGGGATGATTTCAAAACCCTCACAAATTCACAATTTTACCCTATTAGTTATGTAGAGGACAAAGTTAACCGGTGGCATTACTTTAGGTATAATCAAGGGTAGAGTATACAAAATTACATCACTAATTTAGAAATATGGCCATAATGTTGGGTATCTCCCCAAAGAACTTAGATGTACTCCTCAAGCATTTGGGTGGTATACATAACCATATGCAGAAGAAAGTGATGTTGTTCAAGCTCAGATCCGTGGATAAGGCTTGTATGCATGCACAATACCTAGAGAACATAGACCAAATGAATGGGAATTCAAGTGGGTTGAAGCAAAAGGAGCACTAAGACACTTCTAAGGATGGGAAGAAGAAGTGGAATAAGGGAAAAGATAAAAATATAGTAGCCAGAACAAAACAATATAAAGATCCTAGTAACCACTACAACCACTATAACATTGATGGTCATATATAGGATAAATGTTGTAATTTGCATCCAAATCTTAACCTGAAGAACAAAAAGAAATATGCAAAGAAGAAGAATATCATGGCCATTGATTCGAGCAACCTAGTTGAAAGAAACTTGGATGTGGATGAGAAGATCATTTGTGAATTTGATTAACCTTCATCAACATGAAGAGAACAAAATTACCATACTTTCCATATAAATATAAAATTTAAGAAGAAAAATATTGATGCTTTGTTCAACTCAAGATCATAGGTGATATCACTGTAGAAAAGATAGTCAACATATTGGAATTGGAAGTTTGTGATCATCCAAGTCCATATCCATTGGGATGGTTGAATCAGGATGTGAAAATAAAAGGTAACCAAATATTATAAAATCATATTTGCTATCAATGTTGGTTTTATTGACGAAGTAGAACTAGATGCATTTCCCCTTGATGTATGTGGAGTGGTGTTTGGAAGTCCCTCTATATTCATGTGGGATGCAATCTTCATGTGGAGGTCTAACGAGTATTATCTCATCAAGGATGGAAAATCATTCACCATTAACATGCATAAGGGAAAGTTCAAAATTTCACTGGTAAGTGCCAACCAAGCCACGAAACAAATTAATTCTAGAAATAAGTATAATAGTGTAAACTTTGAAATGGGAACTGATACTGTTACCCATTTCGTAGAGATAGCAAAAAAGTGACCTGAGTTTCAAAAGGGGTGATGCAGAACACACATGTTTTGTTTAGAGCATAGTTTTTGGCACTTTAATTTTTTTTATGTACATTACGTTTTAGAATGGTAGTGATTTTCATGCTGATTTAAAAAAGTGGGTATTCTACATTACACCATTTTTTTAAAAGACCTATTTTTTGACTTTAAATTTTCTAATGTATGAAATGTAAATAATTATTTTCTAAATTTGATGGTTTTTGAAGTGGTCGTTTTCTTCATATTTTCTTGTTTTTTATTTTAATTTTAATTTTTTTGTAGTGAGGTTTTTATTTTTTTGCATTTTTAAATTAGAAAGTCGATATTTTGAATTTTCGATAATCTACATATTTATACATCCTTAATTAATTTTTCAATCCACATGAAATAATTATTTCTAAAAATCAATATTTTTTAACAATGGACATAAAAATAACCATTTTTAACATAAATATAATGAAAAAACTACACATTTTGATCATTTTTTTGCTAGAATTGACATGTCAAAATCACAATTTTTATACAAAAATTTTAACTAAAAATGGTTAAATAATAGTTTTTTTAATGAATATCGTGTCAAAAAAATAATAATAATCACTTTATTTTTTCAAAAAATAATGATTAACTTAAAAATCAATGCGAAAATCACATATTACAAATATTGAACGCATAACAACCTTAATTGATTGATTATTCTTCTCATAAAATGTCAAAGCAAAACATTGCAAAACTTGATTTCCAAGCATAATTTAAATTTAATCAATAATTTCATGTAATCCAAACTCTTCGTCCTCTAGAGTTTCATCATTGTCTTCTTCCACAATATTTTCTGCTTCCTTTTGCTCATTTTCCTCTTCTAATGGATCTTTGATGTCTGTGAATCTCCCAATGTATGTCTTTCCAAACATTCCATGTAATGGTGGTTGGGGTTCCTTTTCCTTTTTTGCCACACGTGATTCACTAAAGTCCCCTTTCTTCAACCCAATTTCTTGCATTGCATCTGGAAGAAATTGAAGAGCATTAATTCTTTGCTGAATGAAATTGCACTATAATGGATCTTTCTCAATTGCAATGCAATTTCTTCCTTTTTGAAGGCAGCATGCTAGTGTTGTACCTAATTATCAAGCACAAAAGAAATAATGAAGTAAATTAGTACAATGACATATTAATTAAAAAAATAACATATTGAAATTCAATTCCATATAATAAAACTTACCTGAGCCAGAAAATAAATCCAGAACCCAATCTCCTTCATTTGAACATATGTCTATAAGATAGTTAATCAATAATTGTGGTTTTTGATAAATGTTAACTATCTCTCCTTTTGTTTCTTTGTCTTCATATGTTAGTTTTCTCACAACAGCATCATAAGTCAGTATTTGGCTATGACTCTTTCCGTCTACCCGATTAAAAATCATAGACATATGGCTATCATCTTTTGCCCAACTATCAATATGAATGAACTCACAATCATTTATAAATTGTTGATCTTCATTGTTAAGAAGATTTGACTTTTGCCTGTAACATGAAATAGTAAAAGTTCAACTAACTTGTACATAAATGAATTTTTCAACATTAATCAAATATACATTTTAAACATATTACCATGTAAGCTGCATCCTTGAATTTGTTTTCCCCTTGAAGCTTGACAATATCATTGTCAATTGTGTGTCTGAATAAAATGTCACAAATCTCCATAATGGTGATGACATCACTTCTACAAATCTCGCAACCACTTTATTAAGAGCTTGATAAGTATAATGGTCACTATCATAGTAAATGTTTGGAATATTGAAACCATGGGGAATATCTGCAATAACTAGGACATAATCCCTTTTTGGTATGAGTTTAGCAATGTCTTCACAGTCGCCTTGTATTACTTGATATTGAATAGTGTCTAGCCCATTCCAAATGAAATGATTGAAAGTTGGATCAAGTTCAACATTCTTAATATGTTGCTTCCTTAGACTTTTGTTATTTATTTTTTCAATAAAGGTCTTGAAACTATCTAGTGCTCCATCATCTTCCTTCCTCATCTTTTATAAAATAAATAAATATATGTGTAAGTTATAAATTAAAAATAGTACACAGATGAATAAAAATGAATGTATAAATCAAGATAACTTTTTAAATGCAAGATAAAAAGCTTTTAATGTTGAAGTAGAACTTGAATCTGGATAGTTGCATACAACATCATCCCAACTATCTTCATTCAACAATCTAACCATTTGTTCTTGAATTTTCATGTAAACTTTGTGACTGCATAGATAAAGTAACAAAAAGTTAATATAATGATATGTATAACAAATACTACCAAGAACAACATGTTTTATTTAAAAGATAGCTATAATCTAGAAATAAATAAAAATAATTCAGCAAACTTACTTTTGAAATTCTTCAGGCATTTCCTCCAATGATAATTCCCCTGACCTCACACGAGATAATATTGTTTTGACAAGTTTTTCATCTTTCACTCGCATCGCCCTCCAAGGTGTGATAGTCATATCATCTGGAAGTTGCTTCAGTTCAGGAGCTGATTTACTATTGCTACATATCAATGGCTTAGACTTTTTGACCCTCTGGTTTTTAATGCCAATGTCTTCCCACATGCTAAAAATCTTATCAATCAACTTCCAAACATCTCCAGTTATAAATGCCAATTGGAAAATGTTATCAACACCTCTGAATAAATCACTACTTTTGTTGCCTTTTCCACCTATTGAATTGGTTTTTTCTTCAATTTGATAGCCTATTTCCATACAACATTCTTTTCGGAAATCTGCAGTAACATTTATCCTATCCCCACTACATTTTTCTTGAAATTCACTATGAATAAATATAACCCTTTGGATGAAAGTCATAGACATCCTATATTCATTATCTAAATTATGATCCCATGCCACTAACTTTGCTTCTGTTTCATTTAAACCAGCATAAATGATACATTTCATTGTTTCAAAATGTGGGTTATTAGGATATTCCTCCATCATTTGTCTTTGAGCTTCTACAGAATGGTTCCCCCCATGCACATAATAATTGTATTCAAAACATTTTGACTTATCAAATGCTTCTTTGTTGGGAACTTGAAGTGGATCAACAGGAAGCACATAACTAACCACATGAGCATATGGATTGTACCTCATCAATGTCTTCAAGTTGTGAACATGCAGATGATGTGGCTTTCTGACTTGATATTGACATTGTCCTTCACTTGCCTTATAGGTTTGTCTGACTTTAAGCTGAAATGTACAACCACCATCAATTAAGTTTCTCTTTGTCAAATTCTGTCGAATGGCATTTTGTTTTGTTTTGATAATTCCATCATCTAAATTAGCTCCTGGTGTAATGATTTCTCTGCTTTCTTTTGAAGTTTCACTAGGTTCTTGACTGCTGGTAATGACTACTTCAAAATCTTCAACTTTACTTTTCTTCATCATAACATTCTCAACAGATTTATTCTTGGGCATTGTTACTTTTGGTCTTTTACAACTTTTCTCAGTTCCAATGTCATCTTCAGTAATGGCAACATATGCTTCACTATCAGTTTAAACTTCATCGTCCTCAAAAGTAACTTGTTTACCCTTGCTAGATTTATCCACCAGAGGCCTTTTTTTCTGATTCTTTGGATGTAGTTTTATAGCATCATCAATTACTACATTTTACTTGTTTTCCATATCTTCTTCTAACACTAAGTAAAAACTGCTGACAACTTTCATGATATCATGCTCTACGAAATGAATGCCTCCCAACCTAATTGAACAACTTGCAACAAAATTTGCCAAACAAAATATCATATGTCAATAAAAACAAAGTTAAAAAAATATAATGAGACACTTTCAAGAACGCAAAATACAAATATAAATAACAATACTTACAATGTTTTATGTCATCTCATTTACGATTTGTTTACACAACTTTGTAGATACCTCTCTCATTTCATACAATGAATATGATAGTTGGTATTTAATCCTTTCATGTGACTTGGGAGCTTTTGTAATTACGTAAACAACTTCAGTGTCTGGTACCGAACACATATCTATGACTCTTCCCATCACCTCAAAATTTCCATTATCATTTGGTATATCAATATATAGATATATATTCATATTTGTGCTTTTTTTTTCTTTCACATACCAGATTCTTGATGGAAATTTCACCTCTTTTGAATTCTTCCGGTCTGAAATTATCTTCTTATCACTTGAGGCACTTGAAAGATTTGTAGCCATGAGCTCAAGTGGAGTTCGTTCACCAATGTTTCTTGAAGATGCACCTTTAAGAGTCTTTGGTCCAAAAAGATTCACAGAAATTTTCTTTGTTGCCATTTTCCTTAAAAATAGAAACACATAAATCAGTAAATAACAAAAACATATTAAATTAAATTAACAACGAAAATATATCATAAATTTTTTATTTGTATAATCAAAATCGCCCAACCACCCCTAACAGGTGGGCGGGCGGGTCGGCGGGTAAGCCAAAGGTCAGGTGAGGGATGCAGGGCGAGGTGGGCAGCCGGGTGGGTGAGGGAGGGCGGAGTCGGTGGGCGGGGTCGGCGGGTGGGCAGGGTGGGTGTGGGCGAGAGAGGTGCGCGAGAGTGGGCGAGCGGGCAGTGGGTGGGGGCGAGCGTGTGGGGGCGCCACACCCGGCCCCCTTCCACCCCCACGCGCCCACGCCAACCCTCTTCCCTCACACCCACCCACCTCTCCCCCATCCCTCTCGCCCCCCCACCCTCACACACTTCCTCACCCCCTCACACCCACCCGGCTCTCCCTCACCCCTCTCACCTCCCCCTCACACGCCCCCACCTACCCGACCCCTACCACACCCCCTCACACCCACCCGGCTCCTCCTCACCCCTCTCACCTCCCCCTCACACGCCCCCACCTACCCGACCCCTACCACACCCCCTCACACACTAGGCACTCCCGTACACTCGCCATTTCCAAACAGGCCCTCCCATGGCCTCTACCTGCCTGCCCACCTTTCCACCCGCCCTCGCCCTCCCTTGCCCTCCCCTTCTCTGCCCACCCCCTCACCCGCATGCCGTCCCCGCCACCATCTCTACCCACCCCCTCACGCTCTGCCCCTCCCCCTCACCCCTCGCTCACCCACACGCTAACCGCCCCCTCCCTCCCTCCATCCTCCCCGACCCGTTCGTCCCTCCCTCCCTCCCTCCTCCCCACCGATGGCCTCCCCCGCCCCTCCCCTCTCCCTCACCCTCACCTTGCCTCCCCTCTCCCTCACCCCCACCCACAACCCCTCCCTCCCCTACCTACCTCCCTCCCCTCTCCCTCGCCCACGGCCCCTACCTCCCTCCCCTCTCCCTCGCCCACGGCCCCTACCTCCCTCCCCGCCCCCCTCTCCTCTCTCCCTCCCTCCCTCCCCTCCCTGCCCACAGCCTCCCCCGCCTTCCCTCCCCTCACTCCCTCCCTCCTCACCCATGGCCTCCCCCACTCACAGCCTCCTCGCCTTCACTGGTGGCCCGTGCTCGCCCCCCCCCGCCCAATCGGCGGTCAGGCCATTCCTGGAATTGCCCGGCTGTCGATCAGGTGGGGGGGCAAGCCACTGGGGTGGCGCCGGCCTTGGCCGTGCCACCCAGGCGCCCCCCCGGCACAACCTTCGACCAGGCGATTCTCGGAATCGTCCAGCTGCCGGTCGGGTAGGGGGACGAGCCGCTGGGGCCACCCCGTCGGCTGGGCAAATCTAGGAATTGCCCAGCCACCGATCGGATGGGGTGGCGGGCTGCCGTGGTGGCGCGGCCGGTGTGGCGCGACCTTGGCGGCCAACCCGCCCGCCCAGCGGCCGGTCGGGTGGGAGGGCGGGGAGGCCGTGGGTGGGGAGGGAGGGGTGGTGCGTGGGGGGGGAGGGGGGTGAGGAGGGAGGGAGGAAGGGAGGGGACGGGAGGGGCGGCGTGTGGGGACGGGAGGGGAGGGGAGGGGTGGAGGGGAGAGGTGGCACGGGGGGAGGGAGCGGTGAGGGTGTCGGGGTGGGAGGGGAAGGGACAGGTGGCGGACGGGGAGGGAGAGGAGGGGAGGGGTGACGCGTGGGGAGGGGAGGGAGGCAGGGAGGCAGGGAGCAGAGGGGTGGCATGTGGGGACAGGAGGGAGGGAACGAGGGGGCCGTGGGGGGGGCGGGGGGGGGGGGGGGTGGTGGGAGAGGAGGGAGGGAAGGAGGGGGGGTGCGCGGGGAGGGAGGGCGTGGGTGAGGGGGTGGATAGGGCACGTAGAGAGGGCGTGGGGAGGGTGGCCGCGTGGAGAGGATGGGTGAGGGTGGGAGGGCGAGTGAGGTGAGGGGGTGGGAAGAGCGTGGGTGAGGGGGGGTGGATGACGGGGAGGGCGTGCGAGTGAGGGGGGATGAGGGTGAGGGGGCAGGTGTGGGTAGGGATGGGAGGGTTGGCGAGTCATGTGGGGATGTGGAGGGGGGGGTAAAGAGGCAAGGGCATGGGGTGTGGGTGAAGGGTGTCAGAGTGTCTAGAGTGGGGGTTGGTGGTAGGGGGCGAGTCGGGCTACGACGCCCACCCCGGAAGCTCTCCCACCCGCCGCAAGGGTTGGGCGATTCTTAGAATCACCCAACCCCCGCGATAGGCGGGTGAGCCGCCGGGGTGGGTGCCGCAGCCCTCACACCCCGCCCCCCCACACCCTCACACCCCGCCCGACCTCCCCGCCCACTGCGCAACACCACGGCGGCCCACCCATGGCTATTGGGTGATTGAGTTTGATTGGGCCCACCATGCTCATGATGGACATAATTGTTATTTTGGCTCAAAAAAATTATTAATTAAAAAAAAAATAATAATAAATAAATCTTCATTAAATTAATTTAATATAAAAGTTTTCAAGGAAAAAAATTTAACTTACCTTTCAATTGCGAAAATTCTTCGTTGAATATGTTGTTGATAGCAATATAGCTACTCCGCAAATTCATGTTGTTGATAGCAATATAGCTACTCCACAAATTCATGTTGTTGATAGCAATATAGCTACTCCACAAATTCACGAGTCTTTTAACGAACTTCAGAAAACCTGAATGTGACGTGAGTAATAGTGATAATGAAATTTAATATATAAGTGAAATTACAAAGATGTTTTACCGTATGGTTAACGTGGGATAATTTGTTTTAAAATATTATAAAGCAAATATTGTAGAATTGTTTTACAACGGGTTGAATGTGGGATTAATTTGTTTTAGAATATATTCTTAAAAAATAAATAAATAAATAAAATAAAATCAATTTTTTAGTAAATATTATATACTTTAACTATTAAAATAATTAATGTAGAAGTTGTAGTTTACAATTTTAATTTTAGTGATTTATTTCATAAAAAATTTAATTTACATTTTTCAATAAATTGTAGAATAAAATAATGAAGGTAAATGAATCTATCAAATTTTTTGGAGGGAAATATTTTCGCAAAAATTTTTGGAGGGAAATAATTTTGTGAAACTTTTTGGAGGGAATATTTTTGGAGGGAAAATTTTATTCTTTTATATAATATCTTTAGGAAACTCTCCATTTGTATCATTCAACATCTTCTATTTGAAAGGGATGGAGTGTTTTGATAGTGAAGTTTCGATTTATACACCATCAACATCTTCATCGCGTAACAACTCTATTCATATTGATGAATATAGCGGGAATTCTTCCACTATGAATAGAAAGTCAATTCTTCCACTTAGTCCTGATTCTAAGGACTATGAGAGCAGCACTGATGAAAGAGGGGATGGAGAATTTCAAATAAATAAAGAGTCATAGATTCCACTTAGTCCTAATTCCAAGGACTATGAAAGCAGCAGTGATGAAGAGCATGATGGTGAAGTTCAAAAGAATGGAGTGTCACGATGTCCACTTAGTCCTAATTTTGAGGACTATGAAAGTAGCAATTTTGAAGAGCATGATGGTGAAGTTCAAAAGAATGGAGTGTCACAGTGTCCACTTAGTCCTAAGTCTGAGGACTATGAGAGTCGCAGTTTTGAAGAGCATGATGGTGAATTTCAAAAGAATGGAGTGTCACAGTGTCCACTTAGTCCTAATTCTAAGGACTATGAGAGCAGTAGTGATGAAGAGCGTGATAACGAATTTCAAAATAATGGAGTGTCAAAGTTTCCACTTAGTCCTAATTCTAAGGACTATGAGAGCAGTAGTGATGAAGAGCATGATGATGAATTTCAAAAGTATGGAGTCTCACAGTGTCCAGTTAGTCATAATTCTAAGGACTATGAGAGTAACAGTGATGAAGAGCGGGATGATGAATTTCACAATATTGGAGTGTCACGGTGTCCACTTAGTCCTAATTCTAAGGACTATGAGAGCAACAGTTATGAAGAGCGTGATGATGAATTTCAAAAGAATGGAGTGTCACAGTGTCCTCTTAGTCCTAATTCTAAGGACTATGAGAGCAGCAGTGATGAAGGACAGGATGATGCACTTAGTCCTAATTCTAATGAGTATAAAGGTAGTAGTGACAAAAGACAGGATGTAGCATCTTCAATAAGTAAACAGTCACATTTTCGACGTAGTCCTAATTCTATGGACTATGAGAGTAGCACTGACAATGTACACGAGGAAGAATATCCATTAAACATAGAGTCAAATTTTCCATTCAGTCTGAATTCTAAGGACTATGATAGTAGCACTAAAGAAGGGGAAGATGAAGAATATCCTCCAAGTCAATATTTGAAAAGCAGAGTTGATCATAGTGTGGATAACATTCCTCTTAATGATGATGAAAATCCTTATACAAATGATGATCTAATGATGGAGATGTTGCCAAGAAATATTGTATCGAGGAGTAGGAGCAAACCTTTTCGTATCAATGCAAGCTATTCTAGTTATACAAGGGGTAGAGTAGAATATCTGACGAGAAGAAGTTCTATCGGTGCTCTCATTTCAAGTGAATGTTGCCAAAAAAATTGCTTAAAACATGTGGATTTCACATTTGCACTAGAAAGCAGGAAGAGATATTTGTCAATGAATAAAAGAATGAAAAATTCATATTTAGTTGGGTGCATGCAATCTACATTGTCAGGTTATGATTATCATATTAGGAATTAATTTATGTGTAGAAAATCTTTCAAAATGTTTCATTCGATTGGGAATTTTCGTCTCTCGAGAATTCAAGAAAATTTGGAAAAAGATCCCACATTTTATTTAGAATTACATCATAAAAGATAGTTTGGGCCATTATCAAATACTGCAATGTCATGGATGAAAGATTTCTTTTCAAAGCATGGAGAGTGTATGCCAAATAGAGAGACAATACATACTCTACAACTTATACAAAGAATATGCAAAAGGTGTTGAGGGACATGGCCGGTTTATTACATATCAATATTTTGTGAAGGTATGGAAGAAAGAATTCAACAATGTCAGTATTCCTAAGAAGACAAGGATGGGGATTTGCAGTACATGTGCTTCTACTTAAATAAAAAAGGGACAAATGTGAAGGCTCAGAAAGAGGTAAGCATTCATAACTTTAACTTTTAAAATTGTATAGTCATCAACTATGAAAACGTATCTATTAATGAATTTATTTTATGTTGTGTAGATTTAATTGTCAAACAACTTCAAAAGCATCGTGAACAACAAAAAAATGAAAGGAAGAAGTTGTACAAGCATCGAAAGAAGTGTTATGATAATCCAAATAAATATTTGGGTTTGATAATTGATGGTATGGACCAGAAGAAAACAATTTTACCACATTTTGTTCGCACACCCAAAAATCTATAGGAGGAAAATTTTATTCAGTTTCACTTGGTCGATTGTATGGTCTTCAATGGGAAAATGTTGCCAAGGGTGTACTTCACAGCTCCAAATATTCATAATGATGCAAATATGACCATAACCATAATTCATGATGTGATTTCTCATTGGTTTGGTAATCTTCCTGAAGTTTTGTATCTACAATTGGACAACACTTGCCGTGAAAACAAAAATCAGGTTGTTTTTGGATATCTAAACATGCTTGTTGAATTGAGAATTTTTCAAAAGGTAAAGGTTGGTTTCCTTCTTGTTGGGCACACTCATGACCATATTGATCAGATGTTCAGTCGGTTTTCAGTCACATTGAGGAGGAAGGAAGTTGGGAGCTTGCCATCACTAATTGAATGTATTAAGAAATCATACATGTAAGAGCCTACTTTTGATGTGTTGGAAGAAACTGTTGACATGCGGAGGTTTATTCTGGGATCATATGGTGAGGGGAAATGCATTGAACAACTTAATGACATTAGTTTCCAACATCAATTTCATATCAAAAAAATTGATGGGAAAACACTAATATGGGGCAAGAAGTATTCAACTACTGCAGAATGGGAACCGTCATCAGGTTTGCAATTTTTGAAGTTCATTCCAGATCACCCAATATTTGCATCAAAAATTTTGTTATTAAAATCAATTGGTGAATTTCAGAATGCACGCTGACAGAATAGAGATATAAATTATTCTGATTTCCTGGAAGAAACTAAAAAATGTATTAGATATACATATGAGTACTTTGACATCGCTGATTCAATTTGGTGGGAGTCATTTTTCAATAATTAAAGTGATATCATTTCAACAACAACAAATGAAGATATACCTTTGAAAAATCCATTTATTTGGCCACAAAATGTGTCGAATGAACATGAGGAAATAAACATTGTTGAACAGCAACAATCTCAAGGTATTATTAATTCTTCACAGGCAGCGGAAAGAGAGATGTATATTGGTTCCAGAAGATCTCATGCACAACGTGAAGCCATGGAAGACCTTTATAGGGGTTCAGTACAGGATATTAAGGAGGGTTGCATGATTGCAGTGCTAGCAGATGGAGATCCCAATGGCTATCCATTCTGGGTTGCTAAAGCTATAAAGGTCTTTACAGAAAATGAGGATTTTACAAGTGTTGAAGTACATTGGTATGCCACAAATACACACCCATTCAATGGTGTGTATAAGCCAGAGATGGTAGTTGACAAAAAAATGGCAGAAAGAGAAAAAGAAAGGGTACAAATATAAATCTCCACCGCACAGACATATTAAAATTGGAGGATGTTGACATACTTGTTTATGACTTCAATTTAACAAAGAGAGGAACTCTTCACTTCAAGACAATAGAGATCCTGAAAAGGTTGTTACCAGAAGAAATAGTGTTGACATGGGAGTCTGCTGAAACCAGTCGTAGATCTAGAAGAATTTTGAAACCTAAAATGTTGGGCATGCATGTGGACTCAAATGGGGCACTAGTTGATGAAAGACAAGAATATGGAACATCTTCGTCAACATCCAGTCACTCATCTGAAGATGTGAATTCTGATGGTATGCAAGAAAATATGAGTGATTTTGAATAATTGTTTAAGACAGTTTATATAACTGATGTATGCATCGTATCTTCAAATAAAATTAATGATTTCCATATGGTGTTAAATGAGAAGTTATGAGGCATTTTTATGTTGTTGGATTATATGTCTTAATTATGATAAATTTTATTGTTTACAATATCTACAATGCAATATTAAATTAGAGATATAATGTATGTTTTATTCAATATACAAATAATGACTTTTGAATTCATTTAGTGATGTAATTTGTTCATAATGTCATGGTTTTTTTAATTTTATAGTTGAAAAAATTTCAATTTCTTTTGTATCTAGCATGTTATGGTTGAAAACATGTTGAATTTATACTTAAGAAAAAAAAATGATATTCCACCAAAAACATTAATGTGTTTTTTTCCTCATAAACAACTTTGTTTGACACATAAAAATTTGGTTTTACTAGCATTTTTAAAAAAAATTGAAAATTGACCCTAAAAAAAAAAATCATTGTTCCAGTATCATCACTTTCGTTTTGAAGCTATATTTTGCACGAAAATTTAATAGTAAATTTCGTAGTCACTGCCATTTTTAAAACATGTTCAAAATTGATGCCTAAAAAATAAAAACATCGTTGCAGTATACACACTTTTCGTTTTTAGCACTGTTTTTGATGTTTTTTCAGGGTTTTTTGGCCAGAGTTCCTGTTTTGAGTTTATAGTTCCCGTTTCAAAGTTTACATTGTTGTATGTTTTACTATTATCAAGAGAAAATTTATTTATAGGAGAGTTAGTGACAGAAAACTCGTCCTTGGAGAGGTGTACCAAGAAATAGAAATATAAACTAGAAGAGTTGCTACAATCATACAAGGATGTGTCATAGGATCTTAAAGGGTTGACACCTAAGAGGAAACTAAAGCATGAGATCTAGTTATCATTGGACTCACCATTGCCAAAGATTTGGTTGTATAGGCAGTTCATTATAGGAGAAAGTGAGGTGAAGAAGCAATTGGAAAAACTACTAGAATATGGTGTCATTCAACAAAGTACCTTAACTTATGGGTTGCCCATTATCAGTGTGCCAGAGAAGGATGGGACTTTACAGGACATTAAACCAAATTATTCTCAATAATAGGTAACCCCTACCCAAGATAGATGATCTATTAGATTAGTTGCAGCAAGACAAGAACTTCACTAAGTTGGAATTAAAGTGTGGATATCACTAGGTTCAAGTCAGATGAGGAGATACTTGGAAGACCACCTTCAAAACCAGGTAAGGTTTGTATGAGTGGTTAGTCATTCCATTTGGCCTATGTAATGCACCAATTATGTTTATGAGGTTAATGAATAATATTTTGCACTTTTTTATAGATTTATTTGTTATTTTATATTTGGATGATATATCGGTATACAATGCTACCTGAGGGGATCACATCTTACATTTGGCACAAGGGTTAGAGACATTAATGAAGCACTAAATGCTAGAAAATCTCAATAAGTGTGAGTTTGCACAACTGCCTTTAGTGTATTTGGGGTATGTGATAGGTGGAAGATAGATGAAGATAGATCCTACCAAGATGGACACCATCATGAAGTGGTTAGTTCCTACTAATGTTTTTGAGATCACAAATTTTGTTAGAGTGGCACAATAATTGAGGAAATTCATAGCCTCATTGTTAGCAGTAGAAACACCACTTCATGCCATAACAATGTATAGCAAGAGTTTCCAATGGAGAAAGAGTCAACAGTGGTCCTTTGAGGAGTTAAAGAAGAAGATCAGTCAAGCACTGGTTTTGGCAATACCAAACTTGTAGCAACCCTTTGAAGTGGAGACAGATGCAAGTGGGTATCCTATGGGAGTGGTCTTGATGTAGGGTGGAAGACTTGTATGCTAATATTCTGAAGTATTTCATGGGGAAGTTTTAAACTACCCTAACTATGACAGGGATCTCTATGCTATGGTGAAAGTTGTGAAGAAGTAGTAACAATATCTGATCAAAAAAGAGATAGTATTATGCACAAATCACTGGCTACTGCGGTATTTATAGGCCCAAAGTAAACTACAATAAATTAGGAATTACAAGTGGATGGGGTTTCTATAACAGTTTCATTTAGTGATAAATTATAATAAGGGAAAAAAGGACAAGTTGGCCAACATTCCTTCAAGGCTACCCACATCAAAGATCACAACTTTGGTAACTTTAATGCAAGTGGATCCATTCACCCATGATACATACATAGAGGCATATTCAAAGGACAAGGACTTCAAGGAACTGTTTCAACAACTACAAATATAGATTCATGTGCATTATGGTGACAACATATTTGACTACCATATCTAGGATGTACTATTATTCTATAGGTTGGATAAGTTATGTATTCCTAAAGGTGAAAAACAACAACTAATTAGAGAGGCTTACACCTCCAATGTTGCAAGGTATTTTAATGTAGGGAAGACAATGGCCAACTTATAAAGTTATGTGTATTGGCCAACTACAATCACTCAACTTTAGGAACACCTCATGATTAGAGAGGCTTACACCTCAAAGGTATCAATCCATTTTGGTGTATGCAAGATAGTGGTCAATTTATAAACGTATGTGTATTGGCCCAAAATGCAAGAATAAGTAGCTAGGTTCTGTTGGTGGAAGAAAATGCCACACCAATAGCTAGGGTGTCTCCCTTATGTGAAGTCCCAATTAGACCTCACATTATTTGGGATAGGAGCCTCATTTGGTATGTAGTCCCGTCTATGATCAAGAAAGTTTTTCTCCTAGCTATCAAATGAGGATATGTTAGAGTGAGGGCAATAATGAAATGCCCATAGAATGGGGATGAGATCAACCTAGGATTGATACCCTATAGAATTGCGTACAAGAATGAAACAACTAAAAAATAAAAAATCAAGATGCCTCAAGAAGGTTTAGTGAGCTAAACCCATCTTAGACATACACAAATAGGAAAGGCATGAGATGTTAACTATGAATTGGTTCACAATAAGTTATTGACATTGCATGGAACAAGACGGCATGGATTCAAAGTAGAAATGCAAGCCACAAGCCATAAACTGGTTCATTAGCATATCGCTCACATCAACACACATAAAAGCATAATAGAAATATTGGACATCTAATACAACCATAATGAAAAGGAACATGAAACAATGTAAACTTTGAAACAAGAACTGATACAATTATATGTTTCGTAGAGGTAGCAAAAAACTGGCCCAATTTTGGAAAGTGATGATGTAGAATACACATATTTTTTTAGCATAGTTTTTGACACTTTAAATTTTTTTTATGTGCATTAATTTTTAGAATGTTAGTGATTTGCATGCTGGTTTTAAAAAGTGTTGATTCTACGTCAAGCCCTTTTTTTAAAACACTTATTTTTTTATTTTAAATTTTCTAATGTATTAAATGTGAATAATTATTTTCTAAATTTAAAAATTTTTGTAATGGTCTTCTTCTTCATATTTTCTTGTTTTTTTTTTTGTAGTGAGGTTTTTAGTTTTTTGCATAGTTAAACAAGAAGGTCGATATTTTAAAGTTTCAATATTCTACATATAAATATATCGTTAATTAATTTTTCAATGCACCTCAAATAATTGTCTCTAAAAAACAACAATTTTTAACAATTGACATAAAAATAACCATTTTCAACATAAATATAACTAAAAAATTACACATTTTGATAATTTTTTGCTAGAAATGACATGTCAAAATCACATTTTTTATAGGAAAAATTTAACAAAAAATAGTTAAATAATGGTTTTTTTAATGAATTTTATGTCAACAAATAATAATAATCACTATTTTTTTTTAAATAATGATTCACATAAAAATTAAAGAAAAAATCACATAATACAAATATTGAACACATAACAACATTAATTGAATGCTTATTCTTCTCATAAAATGTCAAAGTCAAAACATTACAAGTATAACTAATTAATAGTTACAAAAAATGAGCTTGATTTCCAAGCATAACTTAAATTTAATCAACAATATCATGTAATCCAAACTCTTCATCCTCTAGAGTTTCATCATTGTCTTCTCCCACAATATTTTCTACCTCTAGAGTTTCATCATTGTCTTCTCCCACAATATTTTCTACTTCATTTGGCTCATTTTCCTCTTCTAATGGATCTTTGATGTCTATGAATCTCCCCAATGTATGTCTTTCCAATCATTCCATGTAATGGTGGTTGAGTTTCCTTTTCCTTTTTTTCCACACGTGATTCATTAAAATCCCCTTTCTTCAACCCAATTTCTTACATTGCATCTAGAATAAATGGAAGAGCATTAATTCGTTACTGAATAAATTTGCACTATACTGGATCTTTTTCAATGACAATGCAATTTCTTTTTTTTGGAGGCAACATGCTAGCGTTGTACCTAATTATCAAGCACAAAAGAAATAATGAAATAAATTAGTATAATGACATATAAATTAAGAAAGACGATATTGAAATTCGATTCCATATAATAAAATTTACATGAGCCAGAAAATAAATCCAGAACCCAATCTCCTTCATTTGAACATATGTCTATAAGATAGTTAATCAATGACTGTGGTTTTTGATAAATGTTAACTATCTCTCCTTTTGCTCCTTTGTCTTCATATGTTAGTTTTTTCATCATAAACCAGTACTTGGCTATGACTCTTTCCATCTACCCAAATAAAAATCATAGACATATACCTATCATATTTTTCCGAACTATCAATATGGATGAACTCGCAATAATTTATAAATGGTTGACATTCACGTTTAAGAATATTTTACTTTTTCCTGTAACATGAAATAGTAAAAGTTCAATTAACTTGTACATAAATGAATTTGTTAACATTAATCAAACATACATTTTAAACATCTTACCATGAAAGCTGCATCCTTGAGTTTATTTTCCCCTTGAAGCTTGACAATAACATTGCCAATTGTGTGTCTGAATGAAATGTCACAAATCTCCATGATGGTGATGATGTTACTTCTACAAATCCCGCAACCGCTTTACTAAGATCTTGATAAGTATAAGGGTCACTATCATAGTCAATGTTTGGGATATTGAAACCATGGGGAATATCTGCAATAACTAGGGAATAATCCCTTTTAGATATAATTTTAGCAATGTCTTCACATTCGCCTTGTATTACTTGATATTGAATAGTGTCAAGCCCATTCCAAATGAAATGAGTAAGAGTTGGATCAAGTTCAACATTCCTAAGATGTTGCTTCTTTAGACTTTCGATCTTATTGTTTTCAATAAAGGTTCTGAAATTATCTGGTGCTCCATTTGCATCCTTCCTCATCTTTAGTAAAATAAACAAATATATGTATAAGTTATAAAATAAAAATAGTATATAGATTAATAAAAATGAATGTATAAATCAACATACCTTTTTAAATGCAAGATAAAAATATTTTAGTGTTGATGTAGAACTTGAATCTAGATAGTTGCATACAACATCATCCCAACTATATTCATTAAACAATTTAACCATTTGTTCTTGTATTTTCATGTAAAATTTGTGACTGAATAGATAAAGTAAAAAAATTTAATATAATGATATGTATAACAAATACTACCAAGAACAATATGTCATATTTAAAAGAAAATTATAATCTAGAAACAAGTACAAATAATTCAACAAATTTACTTTTTAAGTTCCTCACGCATTTCCTCCAATGATAATTCCCCTTACCTCACATGAGGTAATATTGCTTTGACAAGTTTTTCATTCTTTACTCCTTGTAATGTTCTCCAAGTTCTGATAGTCATATCTTCTAGAAGTTGCTTCATTTCAGAACCTGATTTAATGTTGCTACATATCAATGGTTTAGACCTTTTGACCTTCTGGTTTTTAATGCCAATATTCTCCCACATGTTAAAAATCTCATTAATCAAATCCCCTATCTCTCCAGTTCTAACTACCAACTGGAAAATGCTATCAATACTTCTGAATATATCAATATTTACTATGCCACCTTTTAAATTGATTTTCTCCTTAATTTTATAGCCAATTTCCATCCAGCATTCCTTTCGGAAATCTACAGTAAAATTTATCTTATCTCCACCACATTTTTCTTCAAATTCACTATGAATAAATCTAACCCTTTCGATGAATGTCATAGACATCCTATATTCATTATCTGAATTATGATCCCATGCCAATAACTTTGCTTCTATATCTGGTAAACCAACATAAATGATACATTTCATTGTTTCAAAATGTGGGTTATTGGGATATTCCTCCATCAATTTCCTTTGAGCTTCTACAGAATGGTTCCCCCCAAGCACATAATAATTTTATTCAAAACATATTGACTTATCAAATGATTCTTTGTTGGGAACTTGAACTGGATCAACAAGAAGCACATAACTAACCACATGAGCATATGGATTGTACCTCAGCAATGTCTTCAAGTTGTGAACATGCAGGTGGTGTGGCTTTATGATTTGATATTTACATTTTCCTTCACTTCGTTTATATATTTGTCTCACATTAAGCTGAAATGTACGAGAACCCTTATTTAAGTTTCTCTTTGTCAAGTTTTGTCGAATGTCATTTTCTTTTCTTTTAGTAATTCCATCCTCTAAATCAGCTCTTGGTGTAATGATTTCCCTACTTTCTTTTGGATTTTCTCTAGGATCTTCACTGTTGGTAATAACTACTTGAGAATGTTCAACTTTAATTTTCTTCCTCCTAACATTCTCATCATTATATAGAATAGAGACATTCTTGGGAATTGTTACTTTTGCTCTTTTATGGCTCTTCTCCTTTCTAACATCAGTTCTAATGTCATCCTCTGTAATGAAAACATATTCTTCATCGTCAGTTTTAATTTCCTCATCTTCAAAAGTAACATATCTACCTTTGCTAGATTTATCCACTAGAGGCATTTTTTTCTTATCCCTTGGATGTAGTTTTGTAGCATCATGAATTACTACTTTTTGTTTGTTTTCCATATCTTCTTTTGACCCTGAGTAGAAACTGCTGGAAACATTCATAATATCTTTCTCTATGAAATGAATTCCTCCCAACTTAATTGAAAAAATTTTAATAAAATTCTGTCAATAAAAATTAAGTTACAAAAAATGATGAGACAATTACAATAATGCAAAACACAAATATAAATAACAATATTTATGATATCTTATGCAATCTCATTTACGATTTGTTTAGACAACTTTGTAGATACCTCTCTCATGTCATACAATCACAATGATAACTAATATTTAATCTTGTCATGTGACTTGGGCGGTTTTGTAAGTATATAAACAACTTCAGTTTCTGGTATCAAACATGTCTATGACCTTTCCCAGCACCTCATAAATTCCATTATCGCTATATATATATATATATATATATATATATATATATATATATATATATGCACATCTTCACCTTCTCTTTTTTCACATACCATACATTTTCAAGAAGCTTCACTTCTTTTGATTTCTTCCAATATGAAATCGTCTTCTTATCGTTTGAGGAACTTCATAGATTTGTAGTTATCAACTCAGGTTTGGTTCATTCAATAGTGATTTTTGAGGATCTACCTTTAATTTTAACAATCTTTGGTCCAGAAAGATTCACAGAAATCTTCTTTGATGCCATTTTCCTGCCAAAAAAAACACATATATATAAATCAGTAAATTACAAAAAAAGAATAGCTTAAATAAAAAAAAAAAAAATTGATAAATGATAAATAATTTTGTAAAACATAACCATTTAAAAAATAAATAAATAAATGCAGCCCCCTCCCGCCCCACCTCGGCAGCCCCAACCGTGCAACCACCTCCCACCCCACCCCGACGGCCCCAACCATGTAGCCCCCTTCCACCCCACCCCGACGGCCCTAATTGTGCAGCCCCCTCCTGCCCCACCCCAGCGGCCCCAACTGTGCAGCCCCCTCCCGCCCCACCCCCACGGCCCAATGGCTCGGCACCCCTACCCCTCTGACACGGGCCCGTTGGGTCGCCGGGTTGGGTGTCATCGGCAAGCACAATCGGGCCCACCATGCCCACTACGGAGGTAGTCAGTAAACTTGGCTCATCTAATTTTTTTATTTCTAAAAAAAAAATCATTAAATATATTGAATTTTTAAACTTGCACATAGCAAAAGGGAAACTAACCTTTCAAATTAGATAATCTTTCTTTTGAATTCATTGTTGATAGCAATGTAGCTGCTCCACAAATTCGCTCAAATTCTTTTAACGAACCTCGAAAAACCTTGATGTGATGTGAGGAATAGTGATAATGAAATTTATGTTATAGCGGAAATTACATAATTGTTTTACCGCATGGTTAATGTGGGACTAATTTGTTTCTATAAAAAAATTAACATGTAAATTTTGTTATGGGAATATAGGGAACTATGATAAAATGAACATTACAGAATTGTTTTACTGCATGGTGAATGTGGGATTAATTTGTTTTTATAAATACTTTAACATATAAATCTTGTTATGGCGATATAGTAAATTATGATAAATTGAACATTACAGAATTGTTTTACTGCATGGTGAATGTGGGATTAATTTGTTTTAGAAGATATAATAAAAATTAGAAAATACATTCAATTGTCTAGAAAATGTTATATAGCTTAAGTAAAAAAATAATTTAGGGAAAAGATATAGTTTACAATTTTAATTTAAAGATTTAGTTTAAAAGATTTATTTCATTGAGAAAATTTTAGTTAAAAATTTTCAATAAATTGTAGAAGAAATATGGAGGAAAATGCATGAAACGAAATTTTTGGAGGGCAAAAATTTGGCGAAATTTTTTTGAGGGAAACTTTGGAGGGAAAACTTCATTATTTAAGCTATATATTATCATTAGGAGAGAGAGAATTTGTATCATTCAACCTCTTCTATTTGAAAGGCGTGGATTCATTTTATAGTGAAGTTTCTCTTTGTGAAGCATCAACATCTTTGTCGCGTAATAACTCTATTTATATTGATGAATATAACGGAAATTATTCCGCTATGAATAGAGAGTCAAATCTTCCACTTAGTCCTGATCCTATGGACTATGAGAGCAGCAGTGATTAAGATCATGATGAATAATTTCAAATGAATAGAGTGTCACAGTGTCCACTTAGTCCTAATCCTATGGACTATGAGAGCAGCAGTGATGAAGAGCATGATGAAGAACTTCAAATGAATAGAGTGTCACAGTGTCCACTTAGTCTTGATGCTATGGACTATGAGAGTGGCAATGATGAAGAACATGATGAATAATTTCAAATGAATAGAGTGTCACAGTGTCCACTTAGTCCTAATCCTATGGACTATGAAAGCGGCAGCGATGAAGAACATGATGAATCATTTCAAATGAGTAGGGTGTAACAGTGTCCACTTAGTCCTAATCCTATGGACTATGAGAGCAGCAGTGATGAAGAGAATCATGAATATTTTCAAATAAATAAATATTCGCAAATTCCACTTAGTCTTAATCCCATGGACTATGAGAGCAACAGTGATGAAGGCCAGGATGAAGAACTTCCAATAAATCGAGAGTCACATTTTCCACATAGTCCTAATCCTAAGGACTATGAGAGCAGTAGTGACAAAGGACAGGGTGAAGAAATTAGTCCTAATCCTAAGGACTATGAGTGCAACAGTGATGAAGGGCAGGATGAAGAATTTTCAGTAAGTAAAGAGTCACATTTTTTACATAGTCCTAATCCTATGGACTATCAAAGCAGCACTAACAATGCACATGATTCAGAAGAATATCCAATAAACATTGAGTCAAATTTTCCATTTAGTCCTAATTCTAAGGACTATGAGGGTAGCACTGAAGAAGGGAAATATGAAGAATATTCACCAAGTCAGTGTTTCAAAAGAACATATGATCATAGTGAGGATAACATTCCTCATAATGATGATGAAGATGCTTATACAAATGATTATTCAATGATGGAGATGTTCCTAGGAACTATTGTATCGAGGAGTAGGAGCAGACCTTTTTGTATCAATCCAAGTTGTTATAGTTATATAAGGGGTAGAGAAGAATATCTAATGAGAAGAAGTTCTATCAGCACTCTCATTTCAAGTGAACATTGTAAAAAAATTGCTTGAAACATATGGATTTCAATTTTGCATTAGAGAAAAGGAAGAGATATATGTCAATGAATAAAAGCATGCAAAATTCATATTGAGTGGGGTGCATGCAATCTACATTGTCAGGTTATGATTATCATATTGGGTCTTTATTTATCTATAGAAAGGCTTTCAAAATGTTTCATTCAATGGATAATTTTCATCTGTCAAGAATCCAAGAAAATTTGGAAAAGTATCCTACATTTTATTCAAAAGTACATCATAAACGACAGTTTGTTCCATTATCAAATACTACAATGTCATGGATGAAAGATTTATTTTCAAATCATGGAGAATGTATGCCAAATAGAGAAACAATACATATTCCATATAATTTTTCAATAAAATAAATCTACAACTTATACAAAGAATATGCAGATGGTTTTGAGGGACATGGTTGATTTATTACATATCAATATTTTGTGAAGATATAGAAGAAAGAATTAAACAATGTCTGTATTCCTAAGAAGACAAGGATGGGGATTTGCAGTACATGTGCCTCTCTTAAATAAAAAATGGATAAATGTGAAGGGTCAGAAAGAGGTAAGCATTCATAACTTTAACTTTTAAAATTGCATAGTCATCAACTATGAAAACGTATTTCTTAAATATTTCCTTTTATGTTGTGTAGATTCCATTGACAAAGAACATCAAGAGCATCACGGAAAACAAAAAAGTGAAAGGAAAAAGTTGTACAAGAATCAAAAGAAGTGTTATGATAATCCAAATAAATATTTGGGTTTGATAATTGATGGTATGGACCAAAAGAAAACACTTCTACCACATTTTGTTCACACACCCAAAAATTTATAGGAGTAAAATTTTATTCAGTATCACTTGGTTGGTTGTATGGTCTTCAATGGGAAAATGTTGCCAAGGGTATACATCACAACTCCAAATATTCATAATGATGAAAATCTGATAATAACCATAATTCACGATGTGCTTTCTCATTGATCTGGTAATCTTCCTAAAGTTTTGTATCTACAATTGGACAACACTTGTCGTGAAAACAAAAATCAGATTGTTTTTGGATATCTAAACATGCTTGTTCAATTGAGAAATTTTCAGAAGGTAAAGGTTGGTTTCCTTCTTGTTGGTCACACTCATGACCATATTGATCAGATGTTCAGTGGTTTTTCAGTCACATTGAGGAGTAAGGAAGTTGGTAGCTTGCCATCATTAATTGAATGTATTAGGAAATCATACATGTAAGAGCCTACTTTTGATGTGTTGGAAGAAATTTTTGACATGCGAAGGTTTATTCTGGGATCGCATGGCGAGGAGAAATGCATTGAACAACTTAATGACATTAACTTCCAACGTCAATTTCGTATCAAAAAAAATGATGGGAAAACATTAATATGGGGCAAGAAGTATTTGACTACTGCAAAATGGGCACCGTCATCAGGTTTGGCATTTTTGAAGTTAATTTGATATCATCCAATATTTCAATCAAATATATTTTTATTACAATCAGTTGCTGAAGTTCATAATGCACGCAGGAAAAATAGAGATATAATTATTCTGATTGCCTAGAAGAAATTAAAAAAAAATTATTAGATATACATATGAGTACTTTGATATTGTTGATTCAGTTTGGTGGGAGTCTTTTTTCAATAATCAAAGTGATATCATTTCAAGAACAATAAATGAAGATATACCTTTGAAAAATCCATTTATTTGGCCACAAAATGTGTCAAATGAACATGAGGAAAGAAACATTGTTGAACAACAACAATATCAAGGTATTATTAATTGCTCACAGGCAGAGGAAAGAGAAATGTATATTGGTTTTAGAAGATCTTGTGCACAACGTTAATCCATGGAAGACCTTTACAGGGATTCAGTACAGGATATTAAGGAGGGTTGCATGATTGCAGTGTTAGCAGATGGAGATCCCAATGGATATCCATTCTGGGTTTCTAAGGTTATAAAGGTCATTACAGAAAATGAAGATATTGAATGTGTTGAAGTACATTGGTAGGCCACAAATACACACCCATTCAATGGTGTGTATAAGCCAAAGATGGTAGTTGATAAAAAATTGGTGTAAAGAGAAAAAGAAGGGTACAAATATAAATCCTCGCCACACAGACCTATTAAAATTGGAGGATATTGACATAATTGTTTATGACTTCAATTTAACAAAGAGAGTAACTCTTCGCTTCAAGACGATAGATATTCTGAAGAGGTTGTTACTAGAAGGAACAATGTTGAGATGGGAGTCTGCTGAAACTAGTCGTAGATGCTGAAGAATTTTGAAACCTGAAATGGTGGGCATGCATGTGGACTCAAATGGGGCACTAGCTAATGAAAGAGAAGAATATGGAACATCTTCATCGGCACCCAGTCATTCATCTCAAGATGTGAATTTTGATGGTGTGCAAGAAAATATGAGGGTTTGAATAATTGTCTAAGATAGTTTATATAACTAATGTTTGCATTGTATCTTGAAATAAAAATTTTGATTTCCATATGGTGTTAAATGAAGTTATGAGGCATTTTTATGTTTGTTGGATTATATGTTTTAATTATGATGATTTATATTGTTTAGAATATCTACAATGCAACAATAACTTAGAGATATAATGTATGTTTCATTCACTCTACAAGTAATGACATTTTGATTAATTTAGTCATGTAATTTGTTCATAATGTCATGGTTTTTTAATTTTATGGTTGAAAATTTTCCAATTTTTTTTGTATTTTTAATGTTGTGGTTGAAAACAATTAGAATTTTGGCGATCTTTAGTGTCATGTTATTATATATTTAACAACATGGATGAAAAATGATAGAATTTTAATGTTTTTCAGATCCCATTATTTTGTCTTTATCATCATTACTAAAAAATGTTGAAATTATACCCAGGAAAGAAAAATGTTATTCTACCAAAAACATTAGTGTGTTTTTTTCCTCAAAAACAACTGCTTTTTGCACACAAAAAATTGGTTTCACTGCCATTTTTTAAAAATGTTGAAAATTGACCCTAAAAAAAAACCATCATTCCAATATACACACTTTTCGTTTTTAGCACTGTGTTTCATGATTTTTTGGGGTTTTTTGGCCAGAGTTCCTGTTTCAAAGTTTACATTGTTAGGAAATAATGTTGAAAGTGAAGGACTTCTTATTAATGTTGTTGCAAATACAAATACATGTTTAGAAAACCATCAAATCCCAACAGTGGATCATGGGTTGCTCATACCATCGCCCAAAGTAAAAACATAACCTCGCCGCAACTCATCCTCCTAGCTACAAAGAGTTGAATGCCCCTAGCTCCTGAAGAACAGAACAACTACCTAAACCTATCCTATATCAAGTGCTAAATTCCCTCATAAATGAGGGTATATTTACAGAAGTGAGGGGGGTGGCCTTCAAACTTCTCCTGTGACCTTTCATCTACCCTCATGAGTCTTAACCTTCCTTACGAATCTCTATTGTCTAATGGTTATTACATGCTTAGATCAATATTATCATAGTTGTTAGAATCATGGTGAGAAAAATTTTAATTATAATAAAAGAGAAGTTATCAGGAGAATAATGAGGGCGCTTGAAAACCCTAGAGCACTTGTTACCAATGTTGTTTCTGGATCACAAGGCAAACTTACATTTTCCATTTATTATATTGAATGACCATTTTTCTACTACTATGTCTCATTTGCATGGAAGTGGTCATCCAACTAAGATGTTGGGCTTTTGGTATTGTTAAATGGTCCTAGATCTGGTTCACCTATTTTTCAAAAACTCTAGTTGCACAACCCTCTCATGGAATTGAATATCAAATCAATGACACTTGATATATTCTGAATTGTCTTTCCTTCGACTTAATCCCATCTTTCTTCACATAGGTCAAAATTCTTGTTCCCTCCTTTTTACCACAATATCATTAATGTATGTGATCTATGTGAAATCATTCTAAATATAAGTTTATATCTTTATCTTCCATCCATAACTACACTTCTTGAACTCAACTATTCATTTAACCCTCAAGTTGAGGCCTAATTGATGAGTGAACTTGAACACCTTTTCATATATGCTGCAAAATGAGGCTTTTGATGTACCCACTAGCATGATATGAACTATGTGTCTATTTCTCTACTAATATGTTGAGTCACTATAATTCTTTAAACATTTGTTTCCAATATATGGTTTCCCATGTGCATGCTTGGAAACCCTAGATTCCTCTGCAGGTTTACCCTCCTTGTCATCAACATATTCACTTTCATAATCATCGTGAGTGCCTTCATATTCTTTATTTTCTTCCTTGGTCATGTTCCATGCTTCTACATTTTTTTACTACATTGTTGTGGAATGAAAATGCAATTGGCGATTTAAGTAGTGTTTGTATGACCAAATTGCAAACCTAGTCTTAAAGGGCAAGCCGCACTTTATCATCCTATCGTAGGACGCAATACAAGGAGAGAATTGTTGGATGTTAGACATGTGAATTACAACCTTATATCAATCACAATTTGTAATATCAACATAGGTCGCATTTCGCCGTAGTGATTCCACTAAAGAACCAATCACAATTTTTGACCAAGAGTGTAAGTCGCACTAGTCTTACAACATTCCTTGTTTACAACAACTTTCTCATCATTTAAATCTTTTAATAAAAATATTCATATGTAATCAATCCTCATAGTGACAAATACATAATCCCTTGTAGTGTTAATGTATATATGGTCCTCTCCCAGCACTCAAATGACACTATCGCATGATTTTTGAAATGGTATAGCTCTTTTCCACCACATATATGCCTCCATTTTGTTGTTCGATATAAATATATGTCTATTTTTGTTTTATTTAACTTAGTATTTTCCATATGGGACCTAGTCCCCTCGACCTTGTTCTTAAGTTCCTTGGCTACCAAATATGCGCATGCTAGGAGATGACAAAGCCACGATGAATGCACAGACTATTCCTCCAAAGGAAATAATAGATGTATGAAATATAATTGTGGTTCCTTTTAAGGCTTGGTATAAAGTTCAGACCCATGCATTATTATTTATAGGTGTACTATGCAAGACACCTTGAGCCAAAAGTCGTGTGATTTCAAGAAGAGTGGTCTACTTACAAGTCACAGATTTAAGATATGGTCGCAACCTTTTGGAGAAAGTCGCAATTATGAGACCGAGTCACATTTTCTAGAGTGAGCTTCTAGGGATTGCAGATGTGACATGTGACTTGAGAGTCACAATGTCCCATGTTGGTTGTATATCTTCTCCATAATCTAAGTCGTATTTTAGTCAGAGAATAAAATCGTGACCTACGATCAATATTTTCTTGTCATATGCAACCTCATCAAGAGAGCATTTTTTAAAATGAGACTTTAGTGTGCTTGTGGGTTATTCTTTACCACCTGCCTAATTGGATGGAAGTACCTAAAACACATTAATTCATCAACCTGACTATTGAAAACTACAAATTTGGGAACCCATATGAATATCATGGCCTTCGAAACCCCTAGACACCAATCTTTAACTATTAAAAAGTGTTTTTATGTGAATAAGGTTTTAGAATCGACTGGAACAACTCTGGGGCATTAATAATGGTGATTTAAATATCAACATCATTGATCCAAAATAAAAATATGAATTCATATATGTTCAGGAAATATGAGAGAACATTGAATGTGAGACTTCAAAACAGACATCATACCCTTATTTTCAACAGTTTTAAGTGCACCGAAAAAATTACTAACATATCCAAACTTTTTTCCTTAAAATGTTACAAGTACACACAGTCTTCAAAGTCATGTGCTCCTAGTCACCATTTTCTTGGTGCTCTGAGTATATTATCTATGCGTTAAAATGCCTTCTATCCCACCATTTGCACCATAGCTTCCAAGCCTTTCTAGGTTTAGTTATTTGAAACATATTTGGAAGTTCATTTGCAGAAGTAAATATCTTATGCTTTGCATATGAATTATTTATATTTTGTTGTGTTGATATGTGGTCCATCTCATACTCTTGAATTTTTAGAAAATGGGGAGCCAATTATTTCTAAATATAGGTACACCCATAAGTAGCATCTAGATGCAAAGTTATGTACTCCAACAACAACTTTGTTTCATAATCATATTTTGTGAAATTTTTTAAGACACTTTATTAACTAACCCGAGTGATAAATTTTTGCATAAATCCTCTTCATGATAGCATTGAAGTAAGCGAGATTATTTTGAAGAAAATGACTTTGCAAGTTGAACCCTTAAGCTAAATGGTATAGATGATTTGAATTGTGATAAAACACTTCAACCATTTTCCACACCTCCATTACCTGACCAGTTGGAAGAAAAATCTATAAATATGGGAGTAATGCAACTATTAATGGTAGAAATGAAGATAGTGCAACTTGGAAATGCTTAAAATATTCAAGGAAAATTTCTCTAACATCTCTCATATTTCATGGGATTATATACCTCTTTTAGGAAATTATTTCTCATTCCCAATGGAACTATCAAAATCCAATCTTCTAAGATTTTTCATTTTAGTACTATCCTGATCGAAAAGGTGGTGAAGGTGTAGTTAGGCCATAACTTATGCTAACGTTTTCTGATATATTTATCCCCACGTCTTCTAATGGACTATTATCTCTACATTCTATGAGATTTAATCCTTCAGTAACACCATCATACCATAGTTGATGTAAGATCAATCCATGTACTATATTTACATATGGGTCATCCTGAAATTGAGGTTCTTGTATCACTGACCTAAGGCCTCGTGTGCACCAAAGAGATCTCCTTAACTCATTAAATGAAATGCTAGTTCCAATGGGATAGCTAGAGGAAACCTCTTCATCATCAAGGAAGCAGGTATTAAGAGCCAAATGCTAAGTTGAAAACAATAGTATTTTCTTCCCCAAAATAGTTGCTTCTATTGGTGATAAGCCTTTTGGTTCAATTGTGAAATTATCTAAAACTCTAGGCATACAAAAGTGTGTGTTAGTGTAATTTCAACTTCTTAATTCCTACATAAACATAAATGGAAAAGAGGTGGCAAAAATATTTTGAATCAATATAAATGCCATAAATGCTAATTGACAAGAATGGAGCAAGACATGTATGCAATGTGCCTCATCATACACAAGCAATCGTAGTCTCATTGATAGCCAAGTTATTTTAAATATTTTGACCAATCAAAGCCATAGTGATAGTCATTACAACCTTGAAAAGTGTGGGGGTACTCCAAATTTAGATATAAAGGTTGAAAATATTGGGTGTTATTGTAGCGTCTACAATAGGTTCATAAGATGATGGATATGTTGTTGTACGAGCAAGCCTAGTAATAGGAAACACGGTATATATATCATCCCTTACATGTACCCACTCGTCCTTGGGAAAGAATTTTTGGGAGGTTTACCAACAACTAGAAAGGTACATGACTACCTGTTCATCGTAATTGAAAGGTCTAGGAAGATGTGCATTTTAACGCCCTATAAAAATACCTTCAATGGGTAAGAAGCAACAAACTTGTTCTTTGGACATGTTTGGGTGCACTTTGGGATTCCAAGAAGCATCACTTCAGACAAAGATACAATATTTCTCAGTGCATTTTGGACTTGATTGTAGGACAAGATGAACACGAAGTTAAATAGGTTACAACATTCCATCTATAGAAAAATGGGATAACGAAAGTAGTCAATAATACTTTGGTGTAGATTTTGAGGGGTTACAATCATAAGCATCTGAATACCTGTGATGAAAATATAGTATATGTACAACACTCTTATAATAGAGTAATCCACATTTCTACTGGAAAGTCCCCATTTGAAACATGTTTTGGATATTTTCCACCTTGATCTTTGAATATTTCATATGGGAAGCAAGGAGGATTCAGGGAGTATATTACATGGTGTTAGGTCCCTATACTACTAGTGTAACCCCTTATTGTTATTAGTGAAACCACCTTATTATATTGTTGTTCCCATGTAGTCCCCATATTGCTATTATTGTGCCCCATAGAAGCCCACTATTGTTATTGTTTTTCCCTTACATTATTATTGTTATGTCAGCTCTTATTACATTATGACCCCTTAGAATCCTATATATAGAAAGGTCTTGTCATTTGAATCATCCAAGAATTATTCATTTATTTAATGTAAAGGAGGTTTCCCCCTCGAAGAGGTTGATTTATAAGGTGTTGATCTATCTTTTCTATCTTTTTGTGAGCTGGTTTCATAACATTTGGTAACAAAGCTTTGGATTCTATGGTTTCGCTGCTCCAAACAGGTCATTGTGGCATGTTCGCTATAACTTTTTTTCTACAACGTTTCAGAAGCTAAACAAAACATCCATTTGAGCTGAAATTGCTCTAAACCTTGGGTTCGAATGTCAGATCTTCTCTCGCTATATTTTCAGAGATATGATTTGAGGAAGGTAGGGTTTTTGAAATCTCCATAATTCCATCTCAAACAGATCATCGTGACATTTTCGCTATAATTTGTTTTCTACGAATGTTCAGACTCTGAAATTAAAACCCCTTTGAGCATAAATCATGGTGAAGCTCGGACCCGAATTTTAGATCTTGTTTTGATATATTTTTGGAGATACAGCCCAAGGAATTTAGGGTTTCGACAGGCTCTCGAATTACATTCCAAACAGGTGACCTTGGGAAAATCGTCATAACTATCTCTCTGAGCATCAGATTGAAATTTCGTTAGAGGTTGCAGAAATAATATGGACTATAGTTTTCTTTCTATATTTTTCAGATCCGAAGGTCGAAATAGTAACATGTGGCACATCATACAAGTTAGGTGTACTGAAAAAAGTATATAAGAAGGTCATCTTGAGAGATGGGACATAAATCTTTCTTGGAGAATCCAATTTCAATCAGACTAGTGGCCTTTGAAAGAGGACGCAGAGAGCTACTATAGGTCACAATTTCAAAACTTGGAGCTCCTAAAATCAAGAAAAGGCGATATGAGGAAGTTTGATGGCAAGGGTCCGGTAATTGGATACTACAGATGGAACAATATTTTGATCTACATGATGTACAATTGTTACAAAAGGTATGTATTGAATCCTTATATTTAGAATCAAATCAATTTTTATGGTATAAAGGGCTTTGTTCTCGTAAAACACTTGTCACTTGGTTAATTTTCACGAAGGAAATGATAGCACATCATGAGCATACAAAGAGCAACACCTTCTTTAGCTAATTGATAAATCTCAAACAAAGGGGTTCAATCACAGAGCACATTGAGGACTTCCAAAATTTGAATATAAGGGTAAATGATATTCCAGAGAAGCAATGGATTGATGTCTTCATAGGGAATTTAAAGGATAACATTAAACATGAGGTTTTTCTTTGGGAACGTGATTCATTAGAGAAGGCATTTAGGTTGGCAAGAAAATTGAAAGCAGAATTATGGAAACAAGGAATCCTAACACTCACACTATAAATATGGAAATTTTTTTCTCCTATCCTTCCACAACCTACAAGGTTTACACAACAACAATTGTAAGAAAAAAGAGAAAAAGGGATTTGTTACATTTGTGATAGCAAATACATTGAAGGTCATAATTGTGCTGATAAGAAATTATTTTACATAGATTGTGAAGAGGAGGAAGAAAAGGATCAAGAAACATCAAAAGAAGAGGATATACACCAGGAACCAACTACAAAGAAATAAGAAATGAATCCAATCGTATCTTGTAAAGCATTGGCAAGAATTACCACTCCTCAAACTCTCAACACAGGACATATCAAGAAGAAAAAGGTTCAAGAAGTGAAAGATCACATCGAGCATCAAGAAATGAATTTGACCATATATTGTAATGCATTGGCAGGAATTACCACTCCTCAAACTATCAAGATATAAGGACATATCAAGAAGAAAATTATAATAGTGTTAAATGATTCGAGAAGTACCCATAATTTTATTCATTGTAAGATAGCAAAGGAATTGAATTGCTTCCTATATCTAGCACCAGAGTGTCAAGAGATGGTTGAAAATGGAAGAACCACAAATTTCTCTGGAAGTGCAATAATATCAAGCTATCCATGGGAGAATATGTTTTGAATAGTCCAATTCTTTCCATTCCAATGGGTGGTGTTGATGTTGTACTAGGAGTCCAATTCCTACAATCTTTGGGTACGACAACTTTTAATTATCAAGAACTCTTCTAGAAAAAAATTTCAGAAGGAAAGGAAGTTGAATTAAGGGTTATTGTAGGGAAACCAAGAAATATAATCAGCTTTAATGGCATGAAAAAGCTTCTAAAGGAAGAACAATGTGGCGTAATTGCACAATTATGTTCACTAGAGGTTCCCACGTCGAAATCATCTTTTTCTCCAGGTCTCCAAAAAGTCTTGGACAATCATTCCAAGGTATTTGAGACTCCCAAAGGCCTCCCACCTATTTGTGATCATGATCATGCTGTTCATTTTCCAGGAAGTGTTCCTCCAAACATCAAGCCTTACATTATCCCTTTGCATAAAAGAGTGAAATTGAACGTATGGTTACAGAAATGCTAGAGGCTCGTATAATTCAACCTAGTCAAAGTTCTTTCTCTACTCCAGTAGTATGGGTACAAAAGAAGGATGGATCATGGTGCATGTTTCCAGATTATAGGGAGCTCAACAAGCTCACTATTAAAGATAAATTTCCCATTCCTCTCATTGATGAATTATTTGATGAATTGCATGGAGAAATTACTTCCGCAAGTTGGACATTCATGAAAGATATCATCAAATCATAATGGAGACTGAAGACATTCCAAAAACAACATTTAGAACTCATGAGGGTCATTATGAATTTTTGGTCATGCCTTTTGGCCTTACCAATGCACCTTCTACATTCCAAGGTTTGATGAATTCCATTTTCAAACCCTTCCTTAGAAAATTTGTGTTAGTATTTTTTGATGATATACTAATCTACAACAAGTCTTGGAAGGATCATGTTCAACATGTTGATAGAGTGCTCAGACTGTTGGACGAGAAACAATTATATGCAAAAACCTCCAAATGTTTCTTTGGAGTACAAGAGGTGGAATACTTGGGTCATATTGTATCTCATGAAGGTGTTAAGGTAGACCCTCAACAACAACAATTTCTCCAACTCTTAAAGGATAACCTCACTTTGGTGCATAATCTAATAAAACAATAGGCATATCAACATCACAGCGAAAGAAGTTTTGATATAGGCGACTAGGTATTTTTTCGAATACAACCATAAAAACAAATTTCCCTCAAGAAAGCTAAGAAGGATAATAACTTATCACCAAAGTATTATGGTCCTTACAAGGCACTGCAAAATATTGGTACTATGGCATACAAATTAAAGCTTCTTGCATCTTCCCGAGTGCCCCTAGTTTTCCATGTTTCGTGCTTAAATAAGTTTACAAGTGACAAGATCCCAGTTCAAACAATATTGTCAGAACTTGACGAGGAAGGAAAAATCATATTGGAACCTAAAGAAGTCATGGAAACAAGAACCCGAGTGTTATGAAATCAATCAATTTCAAAATATCTCATGAAGTGGAAGAACTTACCCACTGAAGATTCCACATGGGAGGACAAGTATTTTATACAAAAGCATCCCAGTATACTCAAGCATTTGAGACAACACTTTTTGAATGATAGGGGCATGTTAGGTCCCTATACTACTAGTGTAACCCCTTATTATTATTAGTGCAACCCCCTTATTATATTGTTGTGCCTATGTAGTTCTCATATTGTTATTATTGTGCCCCATAGAAGCCCACTATTGTTATTGTTGTTCCCTTACATTATTATTGTTATGGAAGCTCTGATTACATTATGACCCCTTAAACTCCTATATATAGAAAGGAGGTCTTGTCATTTGAATCATCCAATAATTGTTCCTTTATGTAATGTAAAGGAGGTTTCCCCCTTGAAGAGCTTGATTTCTAAGGCATTGATCTATATTTTCTATCTTTTTGTGAGTTGGTTTCATAACACATGGGATTCCTTAAAAGAATAAAATTTTGTTGAGAATATCAAGTCAATCCATCTACAAGCATTAGACACACTGTAAAATTCATAGTAGAAATACAAGACTAGGCATGATAAACATAGAACAAAGAGATTGTTTAAGGTAGGAGACAAAGTACAGTTACAATTGAACAAGGAGACACTATAGCGTCCAAGTAAGAAAATCAAGACAATGTGATATGCACCTTTGAGATACTAGAAAAGGTGGGAGATAACACCTATATATTCATTATATTCCCATACATTCACATTTACTCATTATTGAATCTAGAGTATCTAAAACTTTATGAGTCTTCCATGCTAGATCAAGAATATGAGCAAGTCCTACCTTATGTAGATGATTTGACACCAGATGCTTAGCCAGAGTTGATAGAGGATACAATTTTTCAAAATAGGTCCAAAACTAAAAGATAAGGGCAACATGATGTTTGGTGTAGTAGGTTGAAAGGACATCTTTTATGCAATCCTAAATGGTACACCTAAGAGAAGGTGGAGGAAAAATTTCCTCACCTCATTTAGTAGAATATTTTGGGGACCAAAATCCTCCCAAAATGGGGAGTTGTGAATGGCATTGGATCATCATATTTTTTGTCATCATATTGAAGCTTTTTATAGTGGGAAAAGTGGAGGAATCAATTGATAGGTACATTTTACCAGTGGGGCCTCGTTTTCAAAATTAAGGTCTGAAAAATTCCAGTGGTAGTTTGAGGAACAAAACATTTTTTTTAGGGGGGTAAAAATTTTCCACATAAGCCCTACACCACATTTCTATTCTACATAGGCGCTTTTCCAACTGTGCAAGAATCGCCTCAAATGGAGTCAATATGCAAAATTTATGCTACTTGAAAGTTTATTTTCGTGTTTTTGACTGCCATAATTCGAGAGGATGCCATATCATCCCCCAATATTCAGGGAAAAGGAGTTAGCCACAGGATCATGATGAATAAGTCTCTAGATGAGTCCATATTTTAACTCTAGTTAAGAGTTGGAGTCAAACTTAACCACTAGTATGCCATCAAAATATGATATAATCTAGCCACTAAGAGGAAGAGGAGTTCCATTCTATTAGAGTGAATTATGTTCCATAGAAAATAAAAGTAGCTAGAGGGATAGAGAGAGAAAATTTTGAGAAATTTTTTTCAATATATAGCCCAGAGACCATATGCCTTACTTCTTTGTACTTATCCATTTTCCATTATGAGAAAGAAAGAAGAGAAACTTAAATTCCAACAGACATTTCTCCCGAAAGGGCATCCCAAGAATTTTTTTTTTTCCCTGTGGTTCACGGATACCCATGGTCAGTGGGTGGCCGCTACGTCCACTTGAATAATATCTAGGGTGGACCCCACCCGAAGGGGATCAATACCCCTCGGCCATATTTACTTGACCTGACCCCAAGAGCTTTTTGGAATTGACCCTGTGACCTCCCGTTGGTGAGGCGCTGATTTTGACTGATTGAGCTAACTCTTGGGGCTCAAGGGTATCCCAAGATATATCTTGTGTCAATTGTGATTTGTGATTTTTTTTAACTTTTGTTCATTATTTTCTGCATAATAATATTTTACATACATGTTCAATTCCCTCAAGTAAACCATAATTACCACACTCAAAATGGAAACTATACAAAAACATACTATACTCCCATGAATTTCTACTTCAATGGTTAATGCTTCACTTGTCATAATTTTGGTCATAACGCTACTTAATGTGTCACTTATAAAACTATCACTAGAGAAGCAAGAAAACAAAAGAATGAGATTGGATTCAAGAGATACTCTTACAATACTTTCCGACCTCTCTAAGATGAAACAAAATGTTCCTTTTGCAATAACTTTGGGCATAAATAGATTGAATGTAGAAGCAGAATAAGACCAACTCTTTAGAATGAACAAAAGGCAACAACATCCAAGGTATGGAAAAGGAAAACCATAGAATCTGAAAATGTGTCTTAGCTTTGTATGTAGGAGATCAAGAAAATATATGGTACATTGATAGTGGATACTCAAAGCATATGACAAGTGATAAAGATAAGTTTATGTCCTTTAATAAATAAATAAAAATAAAGAAAAGAATGTAACCTTTGGAAATAACTCACTTGTTGTTATTAAAGGGAAAGTAATTGTTTTGCTAAAGGATAATGTTAAAGCCGGAAATGTTTTGTTTGTTGATGGATTAAGACATAACTTGTTGAGTGTTAGTCAAATGTGTGACCAAGGGCATGAAGTTTTTTCTCAGATCAAAGAGTTGTGTGGTACGAAATCCTTATATGGGTAAGCATAATAAAGGGAAAAAGAACTGTTAGGTCCCTATACTACTAGTGTAATCGTTGTTATAAGTACAACCCCCTTATTATATTTTTGTGCCCATGTAGTCCCCATATTGTTGTTGTTGTGCCCTAGAGAAGCCCACTATGGTTATTATTGTGCCCTTACATTATTATTGTTATGTTGTTTCTGATTATATTATGACCCCATGGGAGATTTGGCATAACTATTCCTTGAAGAATCCAATCCTGATCAGACTTGCGGAGTTAGAAAGAGGACTCAAAGGGATACTAGAGGATGCCATTTCAGATATTCAAGATCCACAGTTACAGAGATACAACATATTCAATATAGAGCTCTTACAAAGTGAAAAAAAAGGTGTGTAGTTTTTTTAAAATTTTCCATAAGATTGGTTTGAAAAATTAGTTTGAAGGAATTCAAAGGGAATAGTGAATAATTATTAGCATTAATTGATACCCTGAAGAAAGAAAATGGAAACACCTAGTAGGCAACCTAAAATCTCTAGCATGAATCGTGAAGAGGAAGAACTGCAACATGATATATCAAAATTACAAGACCAGGTACAAAAAATTTCACTCTGACAAAAGGTATGAAGCCAAGGTGACTGGCATGGAAGCTAATATGAATGGTGTGCAAGTTAAGATGAATGGGATGAAAGCTAATATGGATGGCATGGAAGCTAAGATGAATGGTATGGATGTTAAGATGGAAGAATTGAAGATAAATTTGAATAAGTTGCTATAAGAAATGGTTACTAATGGTCAAAGGGTAGTAAAGGAAACTTATGATGAGAACAAAAGAAATGTTAATCATGATTTCATAGACTTTGATGATGGATTGAAGACCCACCATGTTCCAAAAATCGATATGAGGAAGTTTGATGGAAAGGATCCTGGAACATGCATACTAAAGATGGAGCAATTTTTCGATCTCCATAATGTGCAAAACACACAAAAGGTATGTATTGCAAATTTATATTTGGAACCAAATCAGTTTGTATGGTATCGATAGCTTTGCTCTCGTAAACAAATTGTCACTTGGGCAATTTTTATGGAAGAAATGATAGCACATTATGAGGATAGAAAAAGCAACACCTTATTTAGCCAATTGATAAATCTCAAACAAAAAGGTTCAATGATGGAGCACATTGAGGACTTCAAAAAATTGAACATAAGGATAAAAGATATTCCGGAGGAGCATAGGATTGATGTGTTCATAGGGAATTTAAAGGATAATATCCAACATGAGGTTCGCCTTTGGGAACCTGATTCATTGGAGAAGGCATTCATGTTAGAAAGAAAAATGGAAAGCAAAATTATGGATACCAAGAAGCCTACCACTCACAACTATAAAGATCGATGTTGGGTCCCTATAATACTAGTGATTACCCCATTACTATTGTAGTTATACCCCTTATTTATATTGTTGTGCCCCTATTACCCCCATATTGTTATTTCTGTGCCCCATAGAATCCCTCTATTGTTATTTTTGTGGCTTTATATTATTATTGTTAGGTCGGCTGGATTATATTGTGACTCCTTAGACTCCTATATATAGAAAGGAGGTTTTGTCATTTGTATCATCCAAGAATTGTTCATTTATGTAATGTAAAGGAGGTTGCCCCCTCGAAGAGGCTGAATTCTAAGGCGTGGATCTCATTTTCTATCTTTTTGTGAGCTGGTTTCATAACATTTGGTATCAGAGCTTTGGATTCTAGGGTTTCGCTGCTCCAAACAGGTCATCGTGGAATTTTCACTATAACTTTTTTTCTGTGACGTTTCAGAAGTCGCAAAAAAAACCCATTTGAGAAGAATTGGCGCTGAACCTTGGGTCCAAATTTCAGAGCGTTTCTCGCGATATTTTCGGAGATATGATCTGAGGAAGTTGGTCTTTTTGCAGACTCCTGAATTACATTCAAAACAGGTGACCTGGGAAAAATCGTCATAACTTCTCTCTGAGGATCGGATTGAAATTTCGTAAAAGGTACAGAAAGAGGACGGACTGTAGTTTCTTGTGTGTGTGTTTCAGATTCAAAGGTTGAAACAGTGACTCGTGGCACGTCGTACAAGTTCGCTCTACTGAACCAGTCTAAAAGCAAGTCACTGTGGGAGATTTCACATAACTCTTCCTTGGAGAATCCAATTTGGCTCAGACTTGTGGCATTGGAAAGAGGACGTAGAAGGCTACTACAGGTAGCAATTTCAGAATTGGATGATCTGAAATTACAGAGATACATCAGATTCAATATCAGGCTTCTATAAAGTGAAAAAAGGTGTGTAGTTTTTTTTTTTTTTAATTTTTGTGTAAGCTTGGTTTAACGGAATTCAAAGGGCATAGTAAAGCATTATTATCGGTAACTGATGCCCCGAGGAAAGAAAATGCAAACACCTAGTAAGGAACCTGAAAGCTCTAGCATGACTCATGAAGAAGAGGAAGAAATGCTACATGATATATCAAAATTACAAGAACAAGTGCAACAAATGTCACGCTCACAAAAGCTAACAGAAGCTAAGATAAGTGGCGTGGAATCTAAGATAAAGGGAATGGAAGCTAAGATGGATGGCATGGAAGCTAAGATTGACGCTAAATTTGATGGCATGGATGATAAGATGGATGAATTGAAGAAGTTGCTACAAGAAAGGGTCACTAATGGTGAAAAGGTAGTAAAGGAAACTCATGATGAGAATAAAAGAAATGTTAATCATGATTCCATAGACTCTAATGTTGGATCGAAGACTCACCATGTTCCAAAAATCGATGTGAGGAAGTTTGATGGCAAGGATCCCGCCACATGGATATTACAGATGGAGCAATTCTTCGATCTCAATAATGTGCAAAACACACAAAAGGTACGTATGGCAACTTTATATTTGGAACCAAATCAGTTTGTATGGTATCAATGGCTTTGTTCTCGTAAACAATTTATCACTTGGGCAATTTTTACGGAAGAATTGATAGCACATTATGAGGATACAAAAAGCAACACTTTTTTTAGCCAATTGATAAGTCTCAAACAAAAGGGTTCAATAATGGAGCACATTGAGGAGTTCCAAAAATTGAACATAAGGGTAAAAGATATTCCAGAGGAGCATAGGATTGATGTGTTCATAGGGTCTTTAAAGGATAATATCCAACATGATGTGCGCCTTTGGGAACCTGATTCATTAGAGAAGGCATTCAGGTTAGCAAGAAAAATGGAAAGCAAAATTATGGCAACTAGGAAGCATACCACTCACAACTATAAAGACGGAAGTGTTGTTGCCCATAGTCTTCCACAACCTACAAGGTTGACACCACAACAATTGGAAGAAAAAAGAGCAAAAGGGCTTTGTTACAATTGTGATAGCAAATACACAAAAGGTCATAAGTGTGCTGAGAAGAAATTATTCTACATAGATTGTGAAGAGGAAGAAGAAAAGGAGCAAGAAAGGTCAAAAGAAGAGGATATATTCCAGGAACAAAGCCTAGATGAAGAACAAATAAATCCGACCATATCTTGTAATGCATTGGCGGGAATTACCACTCCTCAAACCATCAAGATAGAAGGACAAATCAAGAAGAAAAAGGTAATAGTGTTGATTGATTCAGGAAGCACCCACAATTTTATTCATTGTAGGGTAGCAAAAGAATTGAATTGCTTCCTATATCCAGCACCAGAGTGTCAAGTGATGATTGCAAATGGAGGAACAATAAATTGTTCTGGAAAGTGCCATAATATCAAGCTATCCATGGGAGAATATGTATTGACTAGCCCAATGCTTTCCATTCCAATGGGAGGTGCTGATGTTGTACTAGGAGTCCAATGGCTACAATCCTTGGGTACAATAGCTTTTAATTTTCAAGAACTTTTCATGAAATTTTCTGTGGAAGGAAAGGAAGTTGAATTAAGGGGTATTGCAGGGAAACCAGGAAAGATAATCAGCTCTAATGGCATGACAAAGCTTCTAAAAAAGGAGCAAAGAGGTGTAATTGCACAATTATGTTCGCTAGATGTTTCCACATTGGAATCATCTATTTCTCCAGATCTCCAAAAAGTCCTGGACAATCATTCCAAGGTATTTGAGACTCCCAAAGGTCTCCCACCTATGCGTGATCATGATCATGCTATTCATCTGATTCCAGGAAGTGTTCCTCCAAACATCAGGCCGTACAGATATCCCTATGTCCAAAAAAGTGAAATTGAACGTATGGTTGCAGAAATGCTAGAGGCTGGTATAATTCAACCGAGTCAAAGTTCTTTCTCAGCTCCAGTAGTATTGGTGCACAAGAAGGATGGATCATGGCGCATGTGTCCGGATTATAGGGAGCTCAACAAGCTCACTATTAAAGATAAGTTCCCCATTCCTGTCATTGATGAATTACTGGATGAATTGCATGGATCAATTTACTTCACCAAGTTGGATCTTCGTTCGGGATATCATCAAATCAGAATGAAGATTGAAGACATTCCGAAAACGGCATTTAGAACTCATGAGGGTCATTATGAATTTTTGGTCATGCCTTTTGGCCTTACCAATGCACCTTCAACATTTCAAGGTTTGATGAATTCAATTTTCAAACCATTCCTTAGAAAATTTGTGTTAGTATTTTTTGATGATATACTAATCTACAGCAAGTCTTGGAAGGATCATGTTGAACATGTTGACAGGGTGCTACAACTATTGGAGGAGAAACAATTATATGCAAAAAGATCCAAATGTTTCTTTGGAGTCCAGGAGGTGGAATATTTGGGTCATATTGTATCTCATGAAGGAGTTAAGGTAGACCCTAGCAAAATTAAAGCCATTAAGGAATGGAAAATCCCCACATCCATAAAGCATCTGCGAGGATTTCTTGGGTTGACAGGGTATTATCGCAAGTTTGTTAAGAATTATGGGAGAATAGCAGCACCTCTAACAACATTATTGAAGAAAGATTCATTTTCATGGACTCCGGAAGCAACAAAGGCCTTTGAACATCTTAAAGAGGCAATGTGCCAAGCACCGGTCTTAGCTACACCGGACTTCACAAAAACCTTTATTGTGGAATGTGATGCTTCAGGAAATGGAATTGGTGTTGTTCTAATGCAAGATGAAAGACCCATTGCTTTTGAAAGTCGTCCAATCAAGGGAAAGTTTTTAAGCAAAGCTATTTATGAGAAGGAAATGTTGGCAATACTCCATGCACTTAAGAAATGGCGACCCTACCTAATGGGAAGACACTTCAAGGTAAAAACGGATCATGATAGCCTTAAATACTTTTTAGAACAAAGATTATCCTCTGAAGAGCAACAAAAGTGGGTCACAAAGATGTTGGGTTATGACTTTGAAATCATCTACAAAAAAGGGAAGCAAAATGTGGTGGCAGATGCACTCTCAAGAAAGGATGAGGATGTGGAAGCATTGTTGTGTGCCATTTCTATTATCCAACCAGATTGGATAAACGAAGCAAGGGAGGAATGGAAGAATGACGAAGAAGTGTGGGCACTTATTCGAAAGCTACAACAAGATTCCAGTACTTCTGATACATTTAGCTGGCAAAATGATTCGTTATGGTACAAAGATCGCTTATACCTCTGTAAGAATTCCCAGCTAAAACAAAAGATTCTTATGGAATTGCACACTTCTCCCTTAGGAGGGCACTCAGGATTTTTAAAAACTTACCACAGGGTTAAGAAGGAATTTTTTTGGGATGGCCTTAAATCAGATATTCAAAAGTTTGTGGCGGAATGTTTGGTTTGCCAACAAAATAAAGTTGAAACAATTAAGACACCGGGTCTATTACAACCTTTATCCATTCCAAGCCAACGTTGGGAGGAGGTTTCAATGGATTTTATCACAGGTTTACCCAAGTCTGAGGGAAAGAGTGTCATCATGGTGGTAGTTGACAGACTTACCAAGTATGCACACTTTTGTGCATTATCACATCCATTTAAAGCCAGTACAGTTTCTACTGCATTTATGGAAACAGTTCAAAAGCTACATGGAAACCCAAAGATTATTGTAAGTGACAGAGATCCCATTTTCACTGGAAATTTTTGGACAGAATTATTTTCTTGTCTTGGTACTCAGTTAGCTCATAGCTCATCTTATCATCCTCAATCTGATGGGCAAACTGAGATAGTAAACAAATGTTTGGAAGGATATCTTCGTTGCTTTGTATCTGATAAACAGACACAATGGGTCAAATGGTTGCCTCTGGCTGAATGGTGGTATAACACTTCCTTCCATACAGCAACAAAAATGACCCCATTTATGGCACTTTATGGGTATCAACCACCATCCATCACATCATATTTAAGAGAAAATTCTAAGGTTCAGGCAGTGGAACATCACATCGAACATCAACAACAAGTCCTCCAACTCTTAAAGGATAACCTCGTGTTGGCACAAAATAGAATGAAACAACAGGCAGATCAACATCGCAGTGAAAGAAGTTTTGATGTAGGTGATTGGGTATTCCTACGGCTACAACCATATAAGCAAATGTCCCTAAAGCAAGCTAAGAAGGATAATAAATTATCACCAAAGTATTATGGTCCGTACAAGGTGTTGCAAAAGATTGGTACTATGGCATACAAATTGGAGCTTCCTGCAGCTTCTCGATTGCACCCAGTTTTCCATGTTTCATGTTTAAAGAAGGTTATAGGTGACAAGCTCCCAATTCAAACAATATTGCCAGAACTTGACGAGGAAGGAAAAATTATATTGGAACCGGAAGCAGTCACAGAAACAAGAACTCGACAGCTACGAAATCGATCAATTTCAGAGTATCTTATCAAGTGGAAGAACTTATCCGCTGAAGATTCCACATGGGAGGATGAGAATTTTATGCAGAAGTATCCAGAACTACTCAAGCGTTGAGGACAACACTTTTTTGAAGGAGAGGGGCATGTTGGGTCCCTATAATACTAGTGATTACCCCATTACTATTGTAGTTATACCCCTTATTTATATTGTTGTGCCCCTATTACCCCCATATTGTTATTTCTGTGCCCCATAGAATCCCTCTATTGTTATTTTTGTGGCTTTATATTATTATTGTTAGGTCGGCTGGATTATATTGTGACTCCCTAGACTCCTATATATAGAAAGGAGGTTTTGTCATTTGTATCATCCAAGAATTGTTCATTTATGTAATGTAAAGGAGGTTGCCCCCTCGTAGAGGCTGAATTATAAGGCGTGGATCTCTCTTTTCTATCTTTTTGTGAGCTGGTTTCATAACAATCGAAGTGTTTTTGCCCCTAGCCCTCCACAACCTACAAGGTTGACACCACAACAATTGGAAGAAAAAAGAGCAAAAGGGCTTTGTTACAGTTGTGATAAAAAATACACTAAAGGTCATAAGTGTGCCGAGAAGAAATTATTCTACATAGATTGTGAAGAGGAGGAAGAAAAGGAACAAGAAATCTCAAAAGAAGAGGATATACTCCAGGAACAAACCCTAGATAAAGAAGAAATGAATCTGACCATATCTTCTAATGCATTGGCTAGCTTTACCACTCCTCAAACTATCAATATAGAAGGACATATCAAGAAGAAAAAGGTAATAGTGTTGATTGATTTGGGAAGTACCCATAATTTTATTCATTATAAGATAGCCAAGGAATTGAATTTCTTCCTATATCCAGCACCAAAGTGTCAAGTGATGGTTGCAAGTGGAGGAACCATAAACTTCTCTGGAAAGTTCCATAATATCAAGCTATCCATGGGAGAATATGTATTGAATAGCCCAATGCTTTCCATTCCAATGGGTGGTTATGATTTTGTACTAGGAGTCCAATGGATACAATCCTTGGGTACAATAACTTTTAATTTTCAAGAAATTTTCATGAAATTTTGTGAGGAAGGAAAGGAAGTTGAATTAAGGGGTATTGCAGGGAAACCAGGAAAGATAATCAGCTCTAACAGTATGAAAAAGCTTCTAAAGAAGGAACAATGAGGCATAATTGCATAATTATGTTTGCTAGAGGTTTCCACATCGAAATCATCTATTTCTCCAGATCTCTAAAAAGCCTTGGACAATCATTCCAAGGTATTTGAGACTCCCAAAGGCCTCCCACCTATTCGTGATCATGATCATGCTATTCATTTGATTCCAAGAAGTGTTCCTCCAAACATCAGACTGTACAGATATCCCTATGCCCAAAAGAATGAAATTGAACTTATTGTTACAGAAATGCTAGAGGCTAGTATAATTCAACCTAATCAAAGTTCTTTCTCTGCTCCAGTAGTATGGGTGCACAAGAAGGATGGATCATGGTGCATGTGTCCGGATTATCGGGAGCTCAACAAGCTCACTATTAAAGATAAATTTCTCATTCTTGTCATTGATGAATTATCGGATGAATTGCATGGATCAATTTACTTCACCAAGTTGGATCTTCATTTAGGATATCATCAAATCAAAATGAAGATTGAAGACATTCGAAAACAACATTTAGAACTCATGAGGGTCAATATGTATTTTTGGTCATGCCTTTTGGCCTTAGCAATGCACCTTCTACATTTCAAGATTTGATGAATTCCATTTTCAAACCCTTCCTTAGCAAATTTGTGTTAGTATGTTTTGATGATATACTAATATACAACGAGTCTTGGAAGGATCATGTTCAACATGTTGACAAGGTGCTCAAACTATTGGACGAAAAACAATTATATGCAAAAAGCTCCTAATGTTTCTTTCGAGTACAAGAGGTGGAATATTTGGGTCATATTGTATCTCATGAAGGTGTTAAGGTAGACCCTAGAAAAATTAAAGCCATTAAGGAATGGAAAATCCCCACATCCATAAAGCATCTGCGAGGATTTCTCGGGTTGACAGGGTATTATCACAAGTTTGTTAAGAATTATGGGAGAATAAAAGCACCACTAACAACATTATTGAAGAAAGATGCATTTTCATGGACTCCAAAAGCAATCAAGGCCTTCGAACATCTTAAAGAGGCAATGTGCCAAGCACCAGTCTTAGCTACGTCGGACTTCACAAAAACCTTTATTGTAGAATGTGATGATTCAAGAAATGGAATTGGTATTGTTTTAATACAAGATGGAAGACCCATTGCTTTCGAAAGTCATCCAATCAAAGGAAAGTATTTACACAAGGCAATTTATGAGAAGGAAATGTTGGAAATACTACATGCACTTAAGAAATGGCGACCCTACCTAATGGAAAGACACTTCAAGGTGAAAACATATCATGATAGTCTTAAATACTTTTTGGAACAAATATTATCCTCTAAAGAGCAACAAAAATGGGTCACAAAGATGTTGGGTTATGACTTTGAAATCATCTACAAAAAAGGGAAGCAAAATGTTGTGGCAGATGCACTCTCAAGAAAGGATGAGGATGTGGAAGCATTGTTGTGCGCCATTTCTATTAGCCAACCAAATTGGATAAACGAAGAAAGGGATGAATGGAAAAAGGATGAAGAAGTGTGGCCACTCATTCAAAAGTTGTAGAAGATCCCAGTTCAAACAATATTGCCTGAACTTGACAAGGAAGGAAAAATCATATTGGAACTTGGAGCAGTCACAAAAACAAGAACTTGACAGCTATGAAATCGATCAATCAAAGTATCTCATCAAGTGTAAGAACTTACCATTGAAGATTCCACATGCGAGGAAAATAATTTTATACAGAAGCATCGAGAACTACTCAAGCGTTGAGGACAACACTTTTTGAAGGAGAGGGGCATGTTAGGTCCCTATACTACTAGTGTAACCCCTTATTTTTTTTTCACAAGATCGTTTACTCATATATTAAAAAACTGTAGAAAGCCAGAGCTATTACATAGGATTCAAGAAGAGCGGGCACAAATGAAGTCCAAAACCGGGACGCAGCCCGTGACTTCTTTGAGATTAAGTTGAAAAGAAATTGCTGGAAAAGATGCCTACTATACTGCCTTACAAACAAACCATCTATTAGCTTTACTTTGTTGTTCATTTGACTAACACCAGAATTGGTTTACTGTGTCTTCCATCTGAACATCCCTCTGTTCATCCTTTTGGTGCCTTAAGTCGCTCGATTTCCTTTCTCTGTTTTATCAGCTTCTTTCTTTTAGAGCGGCTGTCTGATTCAAAATCGTCCCTCAGCTCTTTGTGGTGTTTAACCAAACGAGCAATCATGTGAACGTGCTCTTTACAAAGTGTGCAGGTATCATTCCCTATCACCCTGTCCAGGGGATTCCCTTGACGCGCTGCGCCCTCCTGTGCTGCTGGCTGCTGCCTGTTCTCTGCCATGGCTTGAAAGGAGCGGATTAGCAAACAAAAATCTGAGAAATAGTTTGATTTATACCTGAGGACGACTTGATTGGCTTGAACACCGAATCTCTGATTGGTAACACGCTTTGTGCTGAGAAGGAAAGGGGAACTCAAAGTTCTGGGCGCGCTCTGGACAGTATCACTCCCTTGAACAACTATTCTAACCTCAATGCTCCATACTCTTTTTTGCTGTAACTGGGGCTGCAAAGCTTGATTGAGGAAATCGCGCAGGGGAGCAGATATATAAAGGGAAGGAGAGAGCCATACTAGACGATAGAGCGGGATATTGAAACCTGTGAGCACTGTACGCATAACTTGCTGCGGATTCGAGGTGCACTGTCCGGGAGGCTTGAAGAGACATTTGCCTACCAAACCAGAGGGGATAACACGGGAGGGGCTGGGATCAAGAAGAGAGAGGGAAGACGGAGGAGTGTAAGGTAAGGGATGATCATTCGATGACAGGCTGATGGGGTGAATACTGATCTGACAAGGTTCAGAGGGGCTTTTCTGATGAGCTAGATGACGGCTTGACTGATTAGGGGATCTCTTTTTCATAGCTTTTTTCATTTTCACTAACCTGTCCCTGCTGACGGTTCACCGCCTTGCTGGCAAGGGAGTCAGCTTCTGCGTTGTGTTCCCTCAGCACATGCCTGAAGGTGACTTCCCCCAAACTTCTTGTGTTCTCTGTGATTCTCTTCCTTATGTTATTAAGACCTTCTTTGTTGAAGTCTTTATCGTTGATCATGGCTGAAATTATGATAGCCGAGTCCCCAATTATAATTGGGTTCTTTAGTCCCAATTTGGATAAATAAAGGGAAGGAGAGAGCCATACTAGACGATAGAGCGGGATATTGAAACCTGTGAGCACTGTATGCATAACTTGCTGCGGATTCGAGGTGCACTGTCCGGGAGGCTTGAAGAGACATTTGCCTACCAAACCAGAGGGGATAACACGGGAGGGGCTGGGATCAAGAAGAGAGAGGGAAGATGGAGGAGTGTAAGGTAAGGGATGTTCATTCGATGACAGGTTGATGGGGTGAATACTGATCTGACAAGGTTCAGAGGGGCTTTTCTGATGAGCTAGATGACGGCTTGACTGATTAGGGGATCTCTTTTTCATAGCTTTTTTCATTTTCACTAACCTGTCCCTGCTGACGGTTCACCGCCTTGCTGGCAAGGGAGTCAGCTTCTGCGTTGTGTTCCCTCAGCACATGCCTGAAGGTGACTTCCCCCAAACTTCTTGTGTTCTCTGTGATTCTCTTCCTTATGTTATTAAGACCTTCTTTGTTGAAGTCTTTATCGTTGATCATGGCTGAAATTATGATAGCCGAGTCCCCAATTATAATTGGGTTCTTTAGTCCCAATTTGGATAAAATTGTGGTGCCAAGGAGGAGACTGTAAGCTTCTGCTGCGTTGTTCGATGTCCTTCCCAGTCCCCATTCATAACTGCAGATGTGGTTTCCTTCATGGTCTTTTATTATGCCTCCTGCTCCCGCTGCTCCTGGGTTGTTCTTTGATGCGCCGTCAAAGAACAGGAGGGGGCGGTCTTGTTTGCTGATCCATTGTCTTATTTCTTCTTTAGTTCCCCTGAGCTTCCATTTAGGCTGCTTCTGGTTGGCTTTATTCTGTGGAGGAGGATTCTGAGAGTGGCTTACATTGAATTTACTGTACCAGTCCCTTTCCTCTTGGGCCCAACTCTTCTGGTCTGGGAAGGCTATGAAGTTTGCACTGACCGCTTCCGAGATGTTTGCTATAGTTTTGGCTATTACACTGTCCATGTTAGGCCTTTTGTTTTTGAAAACATAGTTGTTCCTAGCTAGCCAGAGGTTCCAGCATAGAGTAGCAGGGATACACTTCCAAATTCTGATGATATTATTCTTGCCCTTCTTAGGGTGTGGAAAAACTTTTTTCCAGTTCTTCTGGAGATTGTGCATCTGATCAGGGAATCCTCTGATGTCCAAGGGGCTTGTTATCCTTTTCCAACACCTTTGAGCAAACGGGCAAAGAAGGAAAGAGTGTTGAATTGACTCCTCCTCTGCCCAACAGAAGCAGCAGATCGAAGGTCCTTGTATTCCTTTCTTTCTAAGGTTCTCCGCTGTAAGGATTTTCCCTTTTAAAAGAGTCCAGTTGAAGTGCTTTACCTTTGGGAGGCTTTCTGACTTCCAGGCAGCTGAGTAAAGGTCCCAGTTTGCTTTGGGGGTTGAATTTTGTAGAGATTTGTACCCTTCTTTAACCGTGAAGGATCCTCCCCCTGTGTCCCAGATATATCTGTCCTCGTCGTCCCTTTTTGTTGGAGCTAGTCCTGATAATGAGAGCTTCAGATTGTGCCACAGAGCTTTTAGATCTGGAGGTAGATTCAGGTCTTTCCAAGCCTGCCATCTATTTTGATTCCATAAGGATATGTCATGCAGGGTGATTATTCTCCTTTCCTCCATCCAGTCTTGCAAAGGTCTGAACTCTTGTAGAAGGGTTCTTGGATTGGAATTCATTATTCTGTCAGTCCATATGTTGATGCTTTGTCCGTTGCCTGGGAGCTTGGAGACATTTTCTTTGAAGTGTGGCAGAACTTTCTTGACTAGGCGCCTCATCGGAGTGCAAGGCCTGTCTGCTATTGGGTCGTTGAGGATATTGGAGTTTAGGCCTCTAAGGTATTTTCTTTTGATAGTCTCCACCCACCACGAGCCAGCTCCTATGAGAATCCTCCAGATCAGTTTGAGCCCCAGCGCCTGGTTGGAGAGGCTTGGAATTTTTATGGATAGACCTCCTTTTTCATAAGGAAGAGTTACTTGGTCCCAGCTGACCAGACTGAATTTTTTTGTGTCCTGTTTACCTCCTTGCCAGAGAAAGCTTCTCATTATGAGCTCCATGTGTTTGTGGATACTAGCAGGAGCCATAATGATTGCATATTGATAAATTGGGAGTCCGGAGAGGACAGCCTTTATAAGAATGGTTCTGCCTGCTAGGTTAAGCCAAGAGACGCCCCAGTTTTGGAGATGGCCTCTCATTTTTTCAATGTGGTTTGTCCAGACCTCTGCTTTAATGTGTTCCTTTGCCAAAGGCAGGCCCAGATAAGGGAAAGAGCTCCAATTTTTTTGAAGAGGGATATCCAGGATTTGGGATATTCTTTGCTGAATCTGATGAGGCACATTCCAAGTGTAAAGCTTGCATTTTTTGTTATTCAGTTTGCCTCCTGAGGCTTGGAGGAAGGCGTCCAGAACTTTTTTGAACCTCCTTGCCATTAAACTGGAGGCTCCCCCAATTAATAATGTGTCATCCGCGAACAGTGAATGGTTTATTTCCTTTATTCCTCTTTCAATGCGGATACCTGTGATTTCTCTTTTGCTGCGAAGATTTTCTAGATGGATGCTGAGGGATTACGCCATGATAATGAAAAGGAAAGGGGAGAGGGGGCAGCCCTGCCTCAACCCTCTGGAACTTCTGAAAAAGTTGCTGGGTCTACCATTAATCAGTGGGGCGGTCCAGGAGTCGAAGATACAAGCTCTGATCACATTAATAAAATTGGGAGAGAAGCCGAAATTTTTTAAAACCGCACATAGGAAGGAGTGATCTACTCAATCAAATGCGTTGGCCATGTCCAGTGTGATGATCATTCCACGCTCTCCTCTGTTGTGGCTGCTATGTATTGCTTCCTGGATTAAAATAACATTGTCTATGATCTGCCTCTTTGGGACAAAGCCTCCCTGATTCTCTGAAATTATGAGAGGAAGGAGATTCTTTATCCTATTTGCAATTATTTTTGTTATGATTTTATATGAGACATTACAAAGCGAGATGGGCCAGAATCTATCAAAGGATTTGGGGTTGGCTTCCTTGGGGATCAAAGCTATATGTGAAGACTTCGTATTGTCCCCCAGTTTGTGTTTTCTAAAAGCATTTTTAACCATTCTTACAAAGTCCTTCTTTATAGTTTCCCAATGCTGTTTATAGAATGCAACTGTGAATCCGTCCGGCCCTGGGGCCTTATCTTGCTGCATACCGAAGGTAGCCTCTTTGATTTCTTCTGATGTAGGTTCTTGCTCCAGCTTGTTGTTGTGTGTCTCTGTTATCTTACTTTTGATTATACTTAGAAAATCATCGCTGCCATGTTGCTGGGGATCCGCCGAAAGGAGTGCTTTGAAGTGCTCATGTGCTGCGTTTTTTATGTCTTCTTGATCCTTCAATTCTCTCCCGTCGACTTCAATTTTTTCTATCTGATTGATTGCTCTTCTGATCTTGACATTGTTGTGGAAGAAAGAGGTGTTTTTGTCCCCAGCTCTCAACCAAAGACAGCGAGATTTTATTCTTTGCTCCTCTTCCTCCATGCGGTTCTGCCAATATAGCTCTTTGTACAGATTTTTTTCCTTGTCTAGGTCCTCTGCTGTGTATTGCACTTGTTCTTTTTCTTTATGCCATCTCTCCATTTCTAATAGCAGCTCTGTTTTCTTTTTCTTTTCAGAAATTTCCTTTTCCCTTGCCCATTGCTTTATAGCTGTCCTAAGGTGCTTTAGCTTTGATTCCCAAACGAAATGGGGTGAGCCAAGGACTTCAATCGTCCACTGATCCCTTACAAGGGTGCGAAAATCCTCATGGGAATCCCAGGCTCTGTTATATTTAAAAGGGAGAGGGCCCAGATTTGCTCCTTTGTCCATGGAGAGGACCACGGCCTTGTGATCCGAGGCTGTGCCATGGATTATGTGGCTCCTGATTACTTGGTAATTTTCTGCTATTCCTTCCTGGACTAGGAACCTGTCTAGCCTCTCTTTTATGTTGTGTATTCCTGCCCTTCTGTTGGTCCATGTGTATTTTCCATTTGACAAAGGGGGATCAATCAGCTTGAAGTGTTGGATAATGGATTCTATCTTATCTCTGGACGGGTCGGCATGGTAATTTCCCCCATGTTTTTCATCTACCTGCCTTATTAGATTTAGGTCTCCTCCAAGGATTACCCAGCTGCTGTGAATGGTGCTGAGGTCCGTTTCTAAAGTGTTCCAACAGCTTGCTTTATCTCTGTAGTGGTTAGGAGCATAAATGTTGTAGATGTGATAAGTCTCCCGGGTGCTTTTATTCTTTAGATCTGTTCGGATCCACCAGTTGCAAAGCTGGGAGCTAGTAATTTCCCACTTATTTGTATTCCATAGTGTTCCTATACCTCCTGATGCTCCGGATGAGCCTTTTGATATACCTAGGTAGTTTCTGAATCTTTGAGTTTGAAGAAGGAAGTCCTGCTCGGTGGTTTTGGTCTCCTGGATTAGGAGGATGTCTGGCTTTTCCTGGTTTATGAGATCCTTGATTTCTTTCAGCTTTACGAGTGAGCCGAGCCCCCTACAATTCCAAGAGACCAAATTCATTATTTACCAGTGTTGGGGTGGGGTCCTGATTTCTCCTTGGCCTTCTCACCACTTCCTTTTGACTTGCCTAGGAAGGAGTCCATTGGCTGTTGGGTGCCGGTTGCCATTTCCTTTGCTGCTGTTTCATCTCTTAGCTCTTTATTCATCTTGCGGCCGACTTTTCTTGGAGGGTCAGATGGCTGATTTGTTTCTTTAGCTTTGTTCCTTGTGAGGATTCTTTCAATGGTGGGAGGGGGGGAGGGTGGAGGGTTAGAGCAAGGAGAGGCAGGACGAGGGGAATGGGGAGGGGAGGCCGGAACTTCTTCTGTTAGGGATTCGAAAGGGTTGGAAGAAGATGGGAAGGTTGAAGAGGGAGGAGGAGGAGGGGGGGGTTGTTTTGATACTGGAGGGGCTGTGGTACTGATGCCCGGGTTCGAAGAGGACTTTTTTCTTTTTACTTGTTCCCATGAACCTTCAGCGTGTTCCTCATTTTGTGCAACCTCATTTTCTTTTAGTTTACTGCATCTATTAGCAAAGTGGCCGTATTCATGACATACCTTGCATTTGAAGGGCAGCTGTTCATAGTCCAGCTGTTGAATGTGCATCCATTGATCTACTTTTAGCTTTATGGCTTCCGGCAGTCCTTTCCCAAGATCCCTCGGTTTCGATCTGTCTATGTATTTTCCGACTGCATTGCCGATCGCCTTGACCGATTCATCCCCCCAGCAATGCAAAGGCAGATGAGGGAGGCGCACCCAAACTGGGACTGCGTTGGGTATATCCATTTCCGGATCGAAGTCCGGGGTCCAACGGTTCAGGTATAGACCTCTTGTGTCCATGAAATAAGGCCCGTTGCGAAAGATGAGGTGCTTGTCTTCTTTGGTCTCGAATAAGAAGGTGTAGTATCCACGCCCGCAGAATCTGATGGCAATCTTCCCTTGAATCATTGCGCTCCAGTTACGCTCCACCCATTTTTGGACAGTTCTTGGAGAAGGCCAGAGGCCTGTGAACTGCCCTACCAGACCTCTTTCTGAAAGTTCTATTGCCGATTTCCTGGGAAGAGATGGGGGTAGATTGACTTCAGGGATCTCATCCAGCTTCTTTATGAACTTTGATAGGGAGGGCCGGGTTCTGGCTTCTGAAGGATTTGTCAGGAGGGCGGCAAAGGTTTCTTCTGGGCTCTCAGAGACCGGGGGGGGGGAGGCGGATCCTGCCATTGCAGGCCTGCTGCGCACAGCAGAGGGGCAAACCGTCCAGAGGTGGGAACCCCGAATGCGGGGTCTGCGCTAGTCGAAAGGGGGCAGGAAGAGCAAGGAAGGCCCGGCCAGGCAGAGCCTGGGGGCAAGGGCGAGGACACGGGGTTCAGGTGGGCAGGGCTGCCGCGTCGCAGAGCATGCAATTAGTGTAACCCCTTATTGTTATTAGTATAACCCCCTTATTATATTGTTGTGCCCATGTAGTCCCCATATTTTGTTAATTTATGAAGATTTTCGGAAAAAATCACATTGCCAATGTTTGGTCAACGCATTTCGAACTAGCCAGTGTGGTTCATCTTCAAGACAAGATGAAGAGACAGATCTCAGAAGAAGGTTAAATATGAGGATAGGTCATCCTAACGGTTATATGGAAACGACTAAATTTGACCAGGGAGGGGAAATTATATTGTTTACTAGTTAATTAATTAATTAATTTATATATTATTATAACCTAACCAAACAGCTGTATTTGACTAGGGGAGGGAATTATTTAATTGGTTTAAATATTTAATAATTATTTTCTTATCTAATTAATTTCTTCATTCCATTATTTATTTAATTATTTATTTGATATTTGACTTGGAAAAAATAACAAGTATTATAAATTGTTAAATAAAAAAAATAAATTAGATAAGTAAATAATTATTAAATATTTAAACCAATTAAATAATTCCCTCCCCTAGTCAAATATAGCCATTTGGTTAAGTTATAATAATATATAAATTAATTAATTAGTAAACAATATAATTTTCCCTCCCTAGTCAAATTTATCCATTTCCATCTAACCATTAGGATGACCTATCCTCCTATTTAACCTTCTTCTAAGATCTGTCTCTTCATTTTGCCCTAAAGATGAACCACACTCGCTGGTTCAAAACCCATTGACCAAACATTGGCAATGTGATTTTTTCCGAAAATCTTCATAAATTAATAATTTATGGATCACAGAAGACTGAATTCGAAAGTCCCCATATTGTTATTGTTGTGCCCCAGAGAAGCCCACTATGGTTATTATTGTGCCCTTACATTATTGCTGTTATGTCGGCTATGATTATATTATGACCCCTTAGACTCCTATATAAAAAAAGGAGGTCTTGTCATTTGTATCATCCAAGAATTGTTCATTTGTGTAATGTAAAGGAGGTTTTCCCCTCAAAGATGCTTATTTCTAAGGTGTTTATCTCTCTTTTCTATCTTTTTGTGAGGTGGCTTCATAACAAGAACTCTAGGTAATGTCTTTGTCTTGGAAGGCGGCCAACAGAATTGTTACTTGAGAAAATCAGAGAAAAAAAGTTTGCTTTGGCACAGAAGATTGGGACACCTAATATTCACCCAATTACACAAGTCAAGCATAATGGGAGAAGTACGTGACTTGCCTAACATCTCTCTGCCAGAAAAAAAACATATAAAAATCATGTCAATTCGGTAAAAAAAACTAGAGTTCAGTTTATGCTAAGGAAGGTACTTCAAATAAGCTACTTAAACTTATTCATATTGATTTGTGTCGTCCTATGGGAAAGAAGGCTCTTAGAGGTGAACAATACTTCATATTATTCAAAAATCAAATGTCTTAGATCTAATAGAGGAGGAGAGTTTATATCAAAAGGTATTTTGGACTTTTGTGAACAACATGGTATTAAGAGGCAGTTTTCTATATCTAAAACTCCTCAACAAAATGGAATGGAAAAAATAATCAGAAGAACAATCCAACAAATGGCACATGCCTGCTTAATGAGTTTGGAGCGTCTCATACCTTCTCGGGGGAAGAAGCACATACATCCGTGAATATCCTCAACAAAGCTCATGTTCGATTAAATAGTGATAAAAATCCTTATGAACTATGGTTTGGTAAGCCTCCAATTGTCAAACATTTTATCTTTTTTGGAAGCAAATGTTACATAAAGAATAATCATGATAACATTGGAAAGTTTGTTTCTAGAGTTGATGTTGTAATTGATGAATCATCCACAGGTACCAAAATAGAAGCATTGACACATGACAAATGTGTTTCTACAACAAGCCAAGAGGTTATAGGAGAGGGAACTAATGAAGCACTAGAAGAAGGAATTGAAAACACATAAGCATTAAAAAGACTCCGTCAAGGTATGTTCAGACAAATAATATGGAATCTCAAATTGTAGGTGAAAAGGAAGATGGAGTACAAAATAGAAGAACTATTGTTAGAACTTCTAGTTACCTAGCCTTACTATCCACAATTGAACCTCAAAATGCAAATCAAACAAGAAAAGATGAATGTTGTGTTAAGGAAATGGATAAAGAACTTGATCAAATAGAAAATAAAAATACCTGGGAGTTAGTACCAAGACCTCATGATTAAAATATAATTGGGACAAAATGGTTGTTCAAAAACAAACTAAATGAAAATGGAGAAGTAATTAGAAACAAAGCAAGACTTTTTTCCAAAGGATATGCTCAACAAGAAGAAATAGACTTCAAAGAAACATTTTGACTTTTACGTAGACTTGAAGCCATAAGAATGCTTATTTCACTTTTAATCTTTCATAACTTCAAAGTATTTCAAAAGGATGTTAAATCTGCATTTTTAAGTGGGGATCTAGAAGAAGAAGTTTATATTGAATGACCTAAAGGATTTATTCTAGGAAATGATAAAAAAAAAAATTGTAAGCTTATGAAAGCTTTGTATGGATTAAAACAAGCTCTTCTTGCATGGTATTCTTGTCTAGAAAAGTATCTTCAACATCAAGGTTTCAAAAACAGGTTAGCGGACAACAACCTATATATTATATTTGATACAGATAAACTTTAAATAGTTGTTGCTTGTGTAGATGACATCATGTTTGGAAGTAATGTAGAAACTATGAGTCAAGAATTTGCATTTTTTATGCAGAGAGAATTTGAAATGTCTCTACTTGGTGAACTAACATACTTTCTCGGTCTCCAATTTTAACGAATAAAGAATGGTATCTTTCTCTCACAAACCAAGTACCTCAAGAATATTTTGAAGAAATATGGAATGGAAGATCGCAAGCTTGTATGCACACCAATGGTAACAGGATTCAATCTTAGTTCACATGATGATTCTCCTTCAGTAAATCAACCAAAATATGTATCTATGATTGGAATCTTTCTCTACCTTACATGTACGAGACCAGATATTATGCATGCAGTTGGGATTGTTGGACGATTTCAAGCAAATCCTAAAGAAAATCATCTTCATGCAGTCAAGAGGATATTCAAGTATTTACAAGGAACTCAATATTTTGGTCTATGGTATCCCAAAGATGCATATTTTTCACTTCATGCTTACATAGATGCAGATTGGGCAGGTAACATTGATGATCGAAAGAGTACTAGTGGAGGATAATTTTATTTGGGACCTCGCTTGGTATCATGGTTCAGCAAAAAACAAAGCTCCATTGCTTTATCTACTGCTGAGGCAGAATATGTTGTTGTTGCATCTTGTTGTACTCAAATTTTATGGATGATGCAAACATTGTAAGACATTCAAATCACTTGTCTTCAACCTATACCTATTCTATGTGATAATACTAGTGCCATAAGTATTTCGAAAAATATTTTCATGCACTCAAAAACCAAGCATATTCCCATCAAATATCACTTTATGAGAGAACAAGTGCTTGAAAAAAAGGTCAAACTGGAGTATGTTCCTTCAAAAGAACAAGTTGTAGATATATTTACAAAGCCACTTCCATGTGATTCCTTTGAATATCTCAAACAAAAACTAGGAGTGGTCTCTACCTCCTCATTCTGTTAAATATTTTGACAGATCTTTCATGTTGAGGGGGAGTTATGACTGTAACTTATTACAATCTACTTTTTGTATGTGTATCTCATGAAGGATAGTTGCGTATATAGGTGAGTTTGGTTCTAAACAGTAATGTATGTTTCTCTATAATGAAGAAACAACTGGACAGTCTCAGGGAGAGGTTTTGGTATATTTCATACAATTGTTTTGTGTCCCTCTATTTCTGGTAATGGTTGGTTATAGTCTCTTGATAATATTCTACTTAGAAGTGATATTGGCTTATGATGGTTACGAGTTTCTGTTGTTATTTTTTGGATTTACTAATTGATGAGTTGGATGTGATTAGAACTGAGAGTGAATAAGTTGGCATAGGTTTAGGGGGAGCATTTTCTATACTTCTACTTGGCATTATGATTTATTAAGAATTCATTGTTACATAATGATGCTTATGATTGGTGATGTTGCTGATGACAATTTTGTTGTTGAAGTTTTGGATGATGACTATATGTTGCTTGAGAAGTTGATTATGTTATGCTGCTTTATGATGATGATACATGATGATGATGTAGGATCCTATATGGTATATGATGGTTGTTGAATACCCTCATGGTCTTTCTTTGATTTGGTCATAAATATCATATTTTCCTCTTGATGTAAAGGTCATGTAAAGACCCATGATGTAATCCTTGTAAAACTTAGTCATGTTTGGACTATTGGGGTCAAGTCAATTATGTATGTAATCCCATTATTTTGGGCATTTGATGTAATGTTGAGTCAAATATGTAACCCCACTATGTTGGGTGATTAATGTAAGCATGAGTCCTTGGTGATAGGAATAGTCATATTTAGTTGAGTCATAGAGTCATGTACTTCCTTGAAAATCATTTTCATCATATGCTTAGGGGGGGATGGTCCATATTCATATTCAAAAGATTAACCCTACAATAATCCTCTCTATAAAGGGAGCAAGAAGTGGTCATTCAACATTGATCAACCATTTTCCCTTGATTTCGAAGGTGGAGAGTAGCTTGGTTTTTGGATTAGAATGCTTGGATAGAAGCTTAGTATGTCTACAAATGTGTTTACATCTATCTATAGCTAGTGATGACCAAACACCAAAGTGATTTCCATCAAGTCCAAAGGGGGAGATTGTTGGCAGTATGACTAATATGTTGTCCTTGATGGAAACCTAATTGATAAAGATATCAACATGATGATTATACAAATGTTACAGGTGAGATGGACAAAGGAATATCAATTCAAAGACAAAAAGATGATAAAAGTGAACTTTAGGAAAGTATACGCAGATCCTGTGAAGAAAATTGCATACATACGCGGGTATGGTAAAGAAAAGTCGTCTACCATTTCCGCACCATGGTATTGTTAATACCAGGGATCTTTACCATAGTATTCAACCATTAATGAGTGTGATAATGGATATTTGATTTCGTCAAAGAATACCATCAGCATTACTAAGAGATTGGCCTAAGGTATTGGCTAAGGCCTAAGCTATATAAGGAGATGGAGATCCAAGTGTTAGGTGTGAAAGTTTTTTGCTTTCTATGAATGATTTGATCTGAAACAGGTGTGCACCAAGGAGCAAGGAAAAGGCATAGATATGAAAAATCTAAACACGGTATCATTACTTTCTTTTATTTATTAAGAATATATAACTGCGATAGATTTGTGGTGTTAATGATACTCTAACATAAATATGAGATAGTAAGGGGTGTGAAGTATATTCTGTGTTGCAACGAAGGTATGTCTTAGTGGTTACAGATCTGTATGTGGGTTTTACACTAAGAAGTTGCGTGCATACGCAGATCCTCTACTGGATAGTCGTGTATATATTTGGTAGTATGGACAAATATGTATGCAGGTGTGGTGAATGATAAGCGTGTACATATGCGTATATTATTTATAAGAGTCATGTACATCCACTAAGGTTTTGAAAGATGAGCTGCTAATAATGGTTGATCTGTTCTGTTATGTTTGTTGTTGTCTATTGATGAAGTCTCTATTATAATAATATGTCTTTGACAAACTTATTTGGGTTGAATTGATTATGAATTAGAAATTGACTAAGTGATGATATTGTTTTGTGATAATATGTATCTCGTTCAGTGATTTATGTTGGCCTTGGTATCTATTTGGGTGATTGATTTGTTATCACAGTGATTCAGATTCAGTTATCAATATTTTGAGATTTGTACGTGGGTATTCTTCAGCAGAGGTGTGTACATATGTAGGTATAATCAGTAATAGTAGTGTATACAATATGATGCATTCTTGATCAGGGTTTATGGTGGCAGCAATCGGTTTTCATGATGAGTAAGAATGTTTGACTTGGTATATTGATGAGTGGGTATGCATTGGTATGATTTATAATGGAATTGTTCAAGTTGCATTGGTTACATTAAAAGATTTGATGATCCAATTTTTTAATAGTTAATTTCATAATTGTTGAGAGTGGATCCAGTTTGGAACATTCTGAAAAGTGACCCACAAAGAGATGAGGATAACAGTCTCACAAAAGGGGTTATAGCTCCCTTCCATTAGGAGATAGAAAACGAGAGAAGGTTGTAGCCTTCTTCATGTAGGATCCTGCATATTGGTTAAAGTCTACACTAGTACAAGATTGTAAGAATATTATTTTTAATAAAAGAAGAAGAAAGAGACAATAACAGCTGTGATTTTCTACCACATTGGGTTTCCACCTAAAAAATCTTGGTGTTCATATGGTTATGTGTGTTTACTTTCTATCTGCTTCTTAACTACTCATACTTACTATTTAATTAATGAATAATATAATAATAATGCACTGTTTAATGTTGTACAGATGATCAGATAAGTCATCTAGACATACGTGGGTTTTTGTAGTAACAGTTGCGTACATATGCTAGTTACCTTTACAATGGTCGTCTATAATAATCAGAATAAGAAATTGAAATTGAAAGTGTGTAAAACACCGATTCAGCCCCCAATATTTTTCCTAGAATATTTGTTGTAACAAATTGTCCAATAGAATATCCATGGAAGTTTACAGACCACTAGGTCATTTTGACAATTTTTATGCCAACATAAATTACACAAAGAGGTTCTTGAACCCTCTAGTCTCCTCCTATTATTGTCTTCTATAGAAAATCATAAGCCACTATTTAAGTGATTGTGTTAGTGTTTATTCAATTCTAAATCTTTGAAATGTGAATATAGAATATAGATTCAATCTGGTTATATAAGAAGTCCTAAGACATTTCTTACCTTCACTTTACATTAAATAATAATAAATCATCAATTTACATTAACAATTTATAAATAATAATGATTATTTTCACTATTTATTAATTATTAAATTATAATAAATATTATCATTTTCAATATAAATATAAAGAAAAAGAAAAATATTATGATAAAATATGAAAATAATAATCTAATTTATTCATAATTCATTATAAAAATATATCGATCTATTATAAAAATATAGAAATCCGTTTAAGAAATAACAACAAAAATGCACATAAATTCCAATCCATAAAACCATTACATCAAAATCCTTATCCAAACAAGGTTCCATCATTATCATTTTAAAAGTACCCAAAAATCATTATCATTTTAAAAGTACCCAAAAATGTTTATGACTAGTCTCTTCGTTTGGACTAAAAGATATTATTGTTTATAGTTTCTTATAACGATTTTTTCCAAGATATTGCATTCACTGCTGCAACCCATGGCACAACATGTGTCATCTTATTCAAATAAATGAAATTCCATAACGTTGAGTCCCAAGAGCTCAATTTTATTAGACATTTGATGTGATTTATTCAAAGGCTAAGTTACTAAGTTTATTGAAAAGTCTTGGTTACGAAGTTAATTGTTGATTTTATCTGGTATTAAATGATCATCTAGAATCACCTTAAAGATGTTTCGTTATATCTATGGGATTTTTATTGATTAATCTCTTATTGAATATCTGGAAATCAATTATTAAAAATATAATTAAATGATTTAGAATTAATGATGTTGGTATATTTTGATAGTTTTATTTATATTAATAAATGGGATTTTCAATTCCGTGATGGGGGGGGTGGTTGTTGATTTAATGTTTGAAGCGTTAAAATTTGGGGGTTGTGCATGCCTCCTCCTAAAGCCAATATGCGTTAATGGCTTGAAGGGGTGTAGCATGCCTCCTCCTAAAGCCAATATGCGTTAATGGCTTGAAGGGGTGTAGCACAAGTATGTTTAAGGATTCATGCAATAGCACAGTTAGTATGGAGGGTGGGTTTCTATATTGATATGATTCATTGGTATTTTTATTGCATGCAGATGTTTATTGGTATTTTTATTGCATGCAGATGTTTGTTGGGGTCGAGGTGAGGGTTAAACCTTGTCTTACTTTTCTTTATCATTGCTTTGCTCAACAAAAAAAGTGACTTTGGCTTACTGGAGTATTAGTTATCATGGAGTTTGTTCACGTTGCAGACCTCGTTTTATTTTGGCGATCTTCTTATCTATTTCCACTGATGTTATCTCTCAATTTATCTTGAGTTATATGCATGGTTGGTTTTTCCTCTTCATGAGGCGGCTTATGTTGTTGGGGTTAGTCTGCCTATTGGTAATTATAAATATCTTATTTACTTTTAGATGTTGGAAAACTATTTCATTTTTATGGTGTTTTCCTTTTTAGGTTCTATTAACTAAGTATATTCTGAGTCATAAAGTTTTAGAGGTTCTAATCTTGGGTTGGTCTTCTTTTGTGGTGTCCTTTGTAGAACTTCTAGGTCAGTTCTTCAATTGAGGGTTAGTTTATCTTGAATTTTGTCTCTAGGATATTAAATCATATATGGGTAGAGTTGCATGTTTCATGGTTTTAAGTTTTAAGGTGTCTATTGAAGCAGGAGAATCTACATTTGTTCCTCCTATACTTCTAGTTGTCTCTGATGTAATTGCAAGTTTGGGAGACGATTTGGTGTTTTTAGGTCTAGGGTGTTAAACTGGTTTGTCTCACTCCCTCTCTTGTTTTTTAGGTCAAGGTTGTTTTTATAGCCCTTTCATCACTTTAGTGATTCCTCCTAGAAATTGGATGCACTATAATTAGGGAGGAGGTAGTCGTGTTTTTATGAGATAGATAAGGGTCAAACCCTTTACCTATGAATCTGTATCTTCATATTTCCTTGGTATTCCTCCATAATTATGCAAGGAAATTAGTGAGTTGGAATCTCTAGATTGGGAGGAATGACAATTTGATTCAAATTTAGAACTGCTTGATGTGGTTTCATAGAGGAATCTTGGTTCTAGCCTTTGCAAGTGAAAGAAGGAATTGTTTCTTTCCTCAATAGCTATGCATTAGCAAATTCTCACCCCATTGAGTCTAGTTCTCAAAGGAAAGCAATAAGAGAATTATAAAGTCTTCTCCTCCTTTGAGGATGTCAAACAAATGCTTTGCAATCAACAATTTTTCTTAGATCACTTGGACTCCTTTATGGCTCATGTATAGGGATATATTGTGAATGCCTCTATGATTGAAGATCTTTTGGGTCCCCCATGTTCTAATGTGCAAGACCTAGGAACTATTTCTTATTCAGAGAATTGCTAGTGTTGCAGAGTGTTGGGTTTGATTAAAGGAAACTCTTGTTTTTTTATGTCCATGTGGTATGGTCTTCATAGTCTGGTTGTTGTTTAGGTTGGCGGAGTTTATAAGTATGGTGTTTCTGATGATTATTGTATTGTTTCGATACTGGTAGAATTTTTTTCTTCAAGTCTTGATTTCCTTTTCTAAACTTCTTGGCCAGTATATCATTTTGGAGTCCTATGTTAATTACTAGTTGTAATCTGTTGAAATCATACCAAGTTCATGTTTTGTAATTGTGGTGAAGAGGTGGTGTTTAGACCTCTTAATTTTGACTTACTTGTAATGCAATTTCTTTTCACTGAATAATTCGCTGAGATAGTGAGGTTAAGGAGTTTGTATCTGGTTCATGGCATTTGTAATGGAATTTGTATCTATGTTGTATGGATTTGTAATGGAATTTGTATTGATGTTGTATGGAGTTTGTAATGGCATTGGCCTAGGCACATGGCCTTGTTTTTCTTGGCTCTCTTGGTTTCTCTGTTACATATTTGTTTGCACTGTGCTTTGTCAATGTGATTGTTATAATGAACTTCCTGAAGGGACATTCTAAATTTCCATTGTAAACATTTTTTTCTTATTTAATATAAGATGCTTCATTATACATAAAAATAAATGAGAATTTCAATATTAACATTTTAGTATCTCTAAATTTGTATTTATTCTTTCACCTTTACTAAAACATAATTATAAAATTATTATGGTAAGGAATCTTTCAAATTTAGTGAAGAGTGGAATCTGATCTTGAATAGACATTAATGTTATTACTAATTTTAAAAAAAATGTATTGAAATTATTATGCATGATTATCAAATGTCACTTTGGTTATTAGATGGCTATCAAAATTGTCAAATTAGATATTGAAATTATTGTGCGGGCTTATCAAATGTCATTTTGGTGACCAAATTGTTATCAAACGTTTCAAACACCACTAATATTTCCAACTATAGAGTTAGCGTTCCACTATTTCACATTTAGAATTATCGATTGGTCGTTTATTGTTGGAGATATGAACTCCTATTTGTCTTGTGATTATTTCATAATGTTCATCATCATATAATGAGAGTTAGATAGTTAGATTTAGTTTCTAGTTTTATGTGGAGTTGAGATATTCATTCAACTAACTAGATTGTGGCTAAGTTAGTCAATCTATATTAATGCCTAAATTATTGTATAAATACGTGATATTATGTGAAGACAATAATATACATAGAATATCCCCAATCACCTCCCATTGCATTTAAAAGGTGGGGATGGCGTGATTATCCCACCCCATGCACTCACACATGTAAATCATTCTCACATTCCTATAAATTAAGATGGAAACTCTCATCCCTGTCATGGCCATTATTCCATAGATCTATGTTATTCTATAGTTTCAGTGGTGTTTCCCAATTGCAAGTGGGATATTTCCACCACAACGGTGGCTTCATGGAATTTGTAGCACATGGAAGTCCTAGTCCCTGCGAGGCTAGCCATCATTGTATAGCCCCTGTGCCAGTAATTCAACCCTATCTATATATTCTATCCCCATACATGCAAATTTACTCATTAGTGAATGTAGAGTATCTAAAACTCTATGAGTCTTCCATGCTAGATCAGAAGAGGAGAAAGTCCGACCTTTCATAAATGAATTGACAGGGGATGCTTACCCAAAGTTGATAGAGGATAGTTTTGCAAAAGAGATCCAAAAATTCATGATAGGGGTAGCATTACCTTTTGAATAATGGGCTAAAAGGACACCTTTCACGCAAGCCTAAATGGTACGCCCAAGAGAAGATGGAGGAAAATTTTCCTTAACTCAATTAGTAGAATATTTTGGGGACTAAAATCCTCCCAAAATGGGAGGTCTGAATGGAATTGGTTCATCATAATGTTTTTCATCATCTTGAATATTTTAGAGTAGGAAAAGTGTAGGAATCAGTTGATAGGGCAATTTTTATCAGTGGGAATTAGTTTGGAAAATTAGGGTTTGAAAAATTCCAGGAGCACTTTGAGGAATCAAACAACTTGTTTGGGGGGTAAAACTTTTCCATATAAGTGTTGCACCACTTTTTATATTCAACATATGGGCCTTTCCAATGGTGCAAGAATCGCCTCAAACAGATTCAATATGCAAAAATTATGCCACTTGAAACTTGACCATTTTATTTTGAGAACCATAATTCGAGAGGATGCCATATATCCCCCATTATTTATGGAAAAAGGGTCATCCTCGTGATCATGATGAAGAAGACTCTAAAGAGTCCATATTGTAAATCTAGTTAAGAGTTTAAGGAGTCAAACTTAACCGCTAATACGCTATCGAAATATGCTATATATGGGCATTAGGAGGATAAGGCGTTTCATTCTATTTGAGTGAATTTTGTTCCATAGACAAGAAAAGTTTCCAAGAGGGATAGGGAGAGAACAAACAAAGAAGGTTTGTGTAATGTAATATCCCACAGGCCATAGGCCTTACTTCTATGTACTTACATGCATTTTCCATTCAAAGAAAGAGAGTAGAGAAACATCAACTTCTAGTTGAGTTTTCTACTAAAAGGGTTTCCCAAGATATATCTTGTGTCGATTTTGATTTGTGAGTTTTTTTACATTTTGTTCTCTACTTTCTGCATAATTATAATTTACATGAATATTCAATAAACAATAATTACTAGAACGAGAAATCTAAGGAGAAATAAACCATCATAATATATATTTTCAATTTTCTAATCTATTTTAGTATATTTGTTGCAACAAATTGTCCAATGGAATATCCATGTAAGTTTAAAGACCACTATGTGATTTTGACAAATTTTATGCCAACATAAATTATACAAAGATGATTTTAATAAATTTTATGCCAATATAAATTATACAAAGAGGCTCTTGACCCCTCGAGCCTCCTTTTGTTATTGTCTTCTATCAACAATTATAAGGCACTAGTTAAGTGATGTGTTAGTATTTATTTAATACTAAATCTTCGATATGTGAATGTAGAGTATATATTCAATTTTGTTATAGAAGAAGTCCTAAAATATTTTTTGATTAGTTAATAGTTTTTTGTTTAAATAAAATGAAACAATTTAACAACCAAAATTCCATATAAATTTGTAAAATATTTTAAATGACTTGATTTTCATTAAATAATAATAAATCATCAATTTACATTAACAAATAATAATGATTATTTTCACTATTTACTTATTACTAAATTATAACAAATATTTTCATTTTCAATATAGATAAAAAGAAATAAATTAGGATAAAATATTAGAATAATAATCTAACTTATTCATAATTGATTATAACAACATATTAATCCATTTTAAAAATACATAAATCCATTTAAAAAAAACAACAAAAATGCAAATAAATTGGAAATCATAAAACCATTACATCAATTTCCTTATCTAAACAAGGTTCCATCATTATCATTTTAAAAGTAACCAAAATATTTAATCACTAGTATTTGAATTTGGACTAAAAAATATTATTTTTTTATAGTTTCTTACAACATTATTTTCCAAAATATTACATTTACTGCTAGAGCCCATAGCACAACATGTGTCATCTTATTCAAATAAATTAAATGTCATAAGGTTATGTCCTAAGAGCTCAATTTTATTAGACATTTGATCTTAGTCATTCAAAGGCTAAGTTACTAAGTTTATTGAAAAGGCTTGGTTATAAAGTTAATTGTTGATTTTATCTGGTATTAAATTCTCGTCTAACTTACACTTACAATCACCTTAAATATGTTCGGTTATATCTATGTAAGGATTTTTTTTAATCAATCTCTTATTAAATATTTGGATATCAGCTATTAAAAATATATTTAAATGATTTAGATTTAATGATGTTAGTGTATTTTGATAGCTTTCTTTATATTAATAAACGGGATTTTCAAATCCATGATCAGTTAGTTGTTGATTTCATGTTTGAAGTGATGGAATTTTTGGGTTGTGCCCACCTCCTCTTGAAACCACTATGCATTAATGGTTTTGAACGGGTGTTGAACGAGTATGTTTAAGGATGCATGTAGGAGAACAACTAGGGTGGGTTTCTATATTTATATAATTTGTTGGTAGTTTTTTTTGTCTACGGACGTCTAATGGGGTGGAGGTGAGGGCCGTATCTCATTCTCCCTTTCTTGATTGTTGTTATGTTAACTGAAAAAGGTGAATTTGGCTTACCAGAGTCTCAATTATGATGGATTTAGTTTGCGTTCTAGACCTGGTTTTATTTTGGTGATGTTCTTATCTATTTTTGTTGGCTTGTTGGGGCCTGACCCAGGTTCGGAGGTGATTTAGCAAACAAATCCCGGTACTACTAGCCCTTTCGGCAACAGTCTGCGGAGCGCGGACTGAGGTCTCACCCGAAATAGTATGGGAGGGTGCTAGAACCAAGTTTCTGCACCCTGGGGATGTCTGATGGTTTCAAGTGGTCTGCGGTTCAACCTTGTGTGCATGTCACTACGCGCACTTACCCGTACCTCGCAGCCTGTGATGTTGTCTTCGCGCAGCCCTACTCGGAGGCCGAACAATGTTATTACCCAAGTCCTTACTAGTAATCCTATCTGAGTTGATTAACTTAGCTTATTTGTATGCTTTCAGTTATACTTAACAATATTCACAATTCATACAAGTGCGTGTAGTAAATAAATAGTATAATTGCAATTCATATCCAATAGATAATAACCCAAGACAGATACACATAATTCAGATAAAACTTCTCTTTATTATTCTCTTCCTTTGGTTACAAACTTTATTCTGCCCTGCGCACTCAGCTGCAGGCATCCGCACACTTAGCTGTGGACTCTACTAGGCCTTTGGGCACTTAACTGCAAAGCCTCTTCCTACCACTATGACCCAAGATGCACTTAGATTCTTCCTCTATGCTTCGCTATCTTATTCTATCCATTAGATTCTATTCTTGTCTCCTCCTCTTTACAACTTAGAGACTCGCTCTATTTATACAATCCCATGGTCCGGGGACCATGGATAGGCTGACATTACATTCAAACATAGGGCAGACAGCCCTGTGACTCTAACGTACATTCCGCACCCACAATTCGTGGAGCTTTACAATAATATCACTCAAAACTTGGGCTTTGGGGGGATTCCATGCCAAATAGGCCCCTAACACAAACATCGTGACTCGCCCTCGAGTCACTCTGTCAGCGCGACGATATTGGCATGGATTCCCTCGAACTGGTCTCGAACGGTCCTGATGTCCATAGCGCACTGAACTACTGCTTGTTGAACCTGTGGCATCCTCTATTCTGAGACCTCTGTGGCCGGCGCACTTTCCTGCATCTACGCCTACATCCCCTGAATGTGCGCGAGCTTCTCTTCAATATTCGCTGTGATTTTGAAGGCCTCATCAATCCATGGTTGAACGCGTGCTTTGAGAACTTCTTCCTTATGGCACGCCGCGTCCACCTACTCCTTTAATGCCTTGGCTCACTCCATTCTCGCAAGCCACTGAGTGAGGACTATTATCTGCGCGGTTCCTCTGATGTTGTCATACTGTTGCTGGAGTTCTCCTGCCTCTATCTCCAGGTGCTGGATGTTGGGATCCTCCTGCAAAGTCGTGAGGACCTCAAGTGCCTATTCCAACATGTTAGTACAGTCACGCACTGCACCTTCAATTTCTTCCATCCCTGCTGCAATAGCGTTGGCGTGCTGTTCTCTGATTTCCGGAGGAGTGGAAGGTTGTGGCTTTAACCGCAACTCAGCAATCTAGAGATTCAGCTCCAGCTGCACCTTTGTCGTCTCTTCCCTGGCCTCGCAGACTCTAGTTGCCAAACTATGGATCCGCACTTCTGCCGGTAGATCTGCTGCAATGGCTAGCTCCAAGACGCATTGGAAAGCATCTTCTACCGTGTGCACCAAATGTTGATTCTGTGACACCAACTCGTCGCGCTACAAGGTGAGTTGTTTTATGTTAATTTTCTACTCGCTAAGAACCTGGATCGCATGGCTCTCCTAGGCCTGCAGTTCTGCTGTTATCCCATCCTGTAACTGATATAGCGTTTCCCGGGGAAGGGAAGCTAGGTTAAGGCCAAGGTCTTTCATCATGTTAAGCGACAATTGATCCATCACATTAGACAACACTAGAGCTCCCTCTAGCAACACTATTGTGTTTTCCATCCTTGCGTGCAGCATCTGCTCTCCTGCTGAAGTTCTGGCTGCGACGTGCATTGACAAGGTGCCTTCTTGAGAGGGCCGCACCTGTAACTCATGCAGTTGCACCCTGAGGGCCCCCAACACAGTCTGATGCTCCTGCATGAACTCTTAAAGCGCTTCACTTGTGACATCGCAAACTATCTCACCGATGTCATGGGGATCACCTTCGGTTAAGGTGATTGGGTCAATGGCCAAATTCGAGGCGTTGACCTTCTTCCTTGGTCCTGCTCGTTCTGCGATGTGTGGCTGCTTCAACTACGTGGATGCAGTCCCTGGGTCCACGCTCCCTTCTGCTATTACTGTTTCCTCTGCCTCATGCCCTTGTGAGGACGTTTCTTGGCCCTCATCTGCCTTCATGATTGCTGCTTCTACCGCCTGTGCTGCTACTACTGCTTCTGTCACTTCCCACGCTACCATTTCCTTAGCTACTGTTGTTTCCTGCCGCCTTTTTCGACCAATTAGGTGACGCGCAACTTGGCATCCTCCTTTTTCTTCTGTGTTGCCGCCTTCTCCAGTTCTATCACATTTGGGGCACACCATTCTGAAGGCCATGTCTCCAAGACAGTGAAAATCTTGTTGTCAGTAGCTACAAACAGTAGCTTTGTCCACTGCATCATTGGATCCTTTCAGGCCATGATATAGATGTTGTGCATATCAGCTTTGAAGTCTGCAAAACTCTACAAACTATTGTGCACCATCGGTGACAGGCGTGGCCTCCTATTGATCCACATCTAGATGCTTGCCTCCATGAGCACCCAGAAAATTTTGATGCCGCCAATCCATTTCGCATCCTTGGTGGCCTAGAGCGAAGTGTACTTCGCGGCCTCTGGTAACTCTCTATCAATGCTGGGGAACTGGCTGTCCTCCAGGAGTTCTCCTGCTACTAGCAATATGGATAAGAGCAACCACGCGTAGTGGAAGGTCTTACCATACTCCTGGGCTTTACGACAGTTTATCAAAAATTCCTCGCAGAGGAATTCGGTCTTGTTGAATTGAACCCCCTTCGCACACTGCTTAGCTAGCATGACCACTGGCACCGGTACCTCATCGGTGTGTCACTTCCTCATTACTTTTCCAGCTAGGCGTTAGGTTGCTATGCGCACTCCTTTTTCCTTGATGTTGGAGATGACGTAGCCCCTCTTCTTCTTCTCCAACTTATATTTCGCTTTCATGGCTTTTGCAAGAGACAAATCGCTACCTTTTCCGGCTATAGTCATGGGGTCCATTCCTTTACAGGGGAGCCGAGAAATCTAGTGAATGAGGTCTGTCGTGTTGGGAAGAGACTCCTCCAGCCATAGATACCCATCATGCACAATTGCCTGATGATGAAAATGGTGATGGGCGTACGGTGGAAATGTGGTATCCATAATAAGTGTAGCAACCCGGCCTTTTCCACACCACGCAGCCATTTTCGCGACTCTAATGTTATCACCGCCCCCTCACTGTTCTGCTTCATTAAGTTCTCAGTCTCTAGGTGCGAAAAATTCTCACTGTCAACGAGGTCCCAATCTTCAAACTTCATAGTCAGCATGCGGCCTAGGTGTGGGACCTCAAACACAAGGTCGTCTGGGAGGAGCAAGGTCTGGAATGAACTCTTGGTTTCATTCAGGTCCTTGGGCACTTTGGCCTTCCCTTTTCGTGGAGGGACATACGCGGGAAGTTTTGTAGAAGAGCGCAACGGTTGGATATCCTCCTCCTCTTCTTCTTCTTCTTCTACCGCGGTGATCAGGGCCTGTGAGTCTTCTTCTTCCTCATCTGTTTCTATTGTGACTACTTTCTCCTTCTCTTCCATGGATAGTTTGTTCTGTCACGGATTCCTCAGGGACATGCGTACTGACCCCATTCCCTGTTTATCCCTCTTGGGCCTCGGTGTTCGCGGTGATTTGGGAATTTATGTCACCACCCCAGTGTCTTTTAGAACATCCTCCACCATGTCGGTCTGTGCGGCCTCACCGGCAGGTATCTTTTCAATTCCCAACCCATCCTTAGTGGTCGTCATCCTTTCTAGGCTGTATTCTATCTCTCGCGAACTTAGGGGCTCAATTATCGCTCGGCTCTCGACACTCTATGCTATGCTCAAGCGCTCAATTCTCAAATGACCAAGTGTTGTTTGTTGGCTAGCCCTGTGAATTTTATAGCGCCTTCCGAATTCGAATTCGACCGTCCCCCCTAATTTCGGGCCATTAGTGCTTTCTTGATGGAAAATTTTTCCAAATCTTACCCATAACTCGCGTCTTAAATGCCTGCCGCCGGCTCCATTTGGCCTCAATTCGAACATCCCATCATGAATAGTGACACCAACAGTCGCCTCCCAACCAACCCATGTGGCAGCGCAACCCTCCATATGCGGTCGCGAACCCTGTGACGTTCTGATTCTGCGCACATCTCTAATATCATGCATCTCCCAGGTAGAATATTTTATAGTCCTGCGCTCCTTTTCAACTTCCTAGAGCGCTAAGATTGTTCTTCCTACGGCTAGTCAGGTGGTTGCACCACCCATGCGAGGTTCCATCCCATCATCTAGCATGGTTCGCGGAGAATCCCCATCTTCCATTGTGATGATCAGCATCACGCGCTCTCCTATTTGCAATGTGCTACCCTATTTGGCGATATGCGGTCCGAGCCATAGCCGCAGACTAACTAGTCCACGGCGATAGTCCTCCAATTTGTTAGTACGATCATACGCACCTTGCCTTTTCATCCTCAGTGTTTTGTCGAGAAATTCTTCCTTTATTTCGTTTTCCATCTTCTTGACCTCTGCGTCCATTAAAGCGCTTTTCTCCCTTAGCCGTACCCAGTCTTTTTCAAGTTCGTGAAGTCTAAAGCTTCCCCGTTGGATTTCTTCCTCAAGTCTTATATGTTCTGTTTCGCGTACCTGTGTGATTTCTTTGTTCCGGTCTGTGCGGACCATCATATCTATGGTTTCTGTTATGCACGGACTCGGCTTCACATGCTCCACAGGGACTACATCCTCTACTTCATACTTCAACTTCAGAAATGCTTGTGTGGTCATAGTTTTGCACATGGTCCTATAAGCCCATACAACCACTAGTACGTGTAGATCCCAGTCGGTGCATCTCACATGGTGGACCCTGCTCAGCACTTCACACACCTTGTCAAAGGCTTCCCCGTGTATGATCTTTGGCGTGCTAGGTCTTATCATACCTCGTCGTTCGCACACTTGTCATGCCTGCTTCTTCTTGTTATTCATGTTTCCTATCGTGAGAGCGGTGTGCATTCGTGCAGGTTGCGTACCATACGCCTGTACCCATTTGGAAAGGTGGGTGGGCAGGCTGTTTCTTCCATCCTCCCTAGCTTCCATACTCATCTAAGGCTTCTCAAATTATAATCGCATCATCTTTCTACATTCGCACCAGTCCCCGAAACTCTGTTGATGTGTACCCCACCACCTTGGGGGCGTAGCGCACAATGCCCATTTCAGAGCATCAAAACGTTGTTGTTCCGGCACTTCTCTTTGAAATTTGTTCAGGAATTCATCCACCACTGTCAACCCGTCATACATGGGCAGATCCCTTACCTCTGTTGTCACACAACGCAGTGATCTTACCATTATGTTGCAATTTAGTGTGGCTACCTTGTGTAACTAGTTCTCCCATCATTCTATTTCCTCATCTGAATCTCATGTGCAGGAGCTTTCATGCTCCCACAAAATCCTACCATCCGTTGTAGGATTCACCCAATCCTATTCCCAAGTAGTTATCTTGTAGATACAGTCTAGCTCATCATCACTTTCATCATCCCACACTGGCTTTGTGTAGCACGATCCTTCCGCAGGGTCTAAAGTTACCACTGCGCGTAGTGACTTTTTCTCAAAAATCATTTTGCACTTCTTCAGATTTATGACTCCATTCATATCAGTGGCCCAATCTATTCCCAGCAGCGTGGGATAGGGATTGTTGTCATCAACAAGCTCTATCACTTTGAAATCTACAAGTGCGCTCACACCTTCAATGTTTACCATTATTCCCTGCAATCTTCCCATCGGTAGGATCTTCTACTGGTTCGCCATTCACAATTGAATAGGGGACCATTGCAACGCAGGCCTACCCATACACTCCCATGTCTGCTTTGGCAGCACATTCGCGTCCAATCCTAGATCCAGAATTACTTGATCCATTTCATACTCCCTAATTTGCGCGGTCAATCTCATTTCCCTTCCTGTTCGTGATGTGTGCTTTTCGATCTTTCGAACTGCATGCCATTCTATCGACCCAACGCACCTAGTGATAAGCTCCTGTAGTCCCTTCACCGCTTTGCTGTCACGCAACAGCTTCATACATGTCTCCAGAAAGGTAGTGATAATTGAAGGATCCATGTCAGGTCCCTATACTACTAGTGTAACCCCTTATTGTTATTAGTAAAACCCCCTTGTTATATTGTTGTTCCCATGTAGTCCCCATATTGTTATTATTGTGCCCCATAGAAGCCCACTATTGTTATTATCGTGCCCTTACATTATTATTATTATTATTATGTTGGCTCTAATTATATTATGACCCCTTAGACTCCTATATATAGAAAGGAGGTATTGTCATTTATATCATCCAAGAATTGTTCATTTGTGTAATGTAAAGGAGGTTTCCCCCTCAAAGAGGCTGAATTTTATGGCGTTGATCTATCTTTTCTATCATTTTTTTAGCTGGTTTTGTAACATTTGGTATCAGAGCTTTGGATTCTAGGGTTTCGCTGTTCCAAATAGGTCATCGTGGAATTTTCGCTATAACTTTCTTTCTGTGACGTTTCAGAAGCAAAAATAAAAACACATCTGAGAGGGCATCGGCCTGAACCTCGAGGCAGAATTGCATATCCTGTCTCGCTATAGTTTCAGAGATATAATATGAGGAAGTTAGGGTTTTTACAGACCCCCAAATTAAATTCCAAATAGGTCACCTTGGAAAAATTGTTATAACTGTCTCGTTGAGCATCAGATTGAAATTTCGTAAGAAGTTATAGAAAGAGGACAGACTGTATTTTATTTTGTATATTTTCAGATCCAAAGGTCAAAACAATGACACATGGAATTTCATACAAGTTCACTCTTCTGAAAAGGTATATAATCATGTCATCTTGGGAGATTGTGGATAACTCTTTCTTGGAGAATCAAATTCTGATCAGACTTGGAGGGTTAGAAAGAGAACTCAGAGGGCTATTGCAGGAGACAATTTCAAAACTTAAAGATCCAAAAGTACAGAGTTACATTTCTTTCAAGATCGAGCTCCTAAAATCAAGAAAAGGCGATATGAGGAAGTTTGATGGTAAGGATCTGGTAAATTGGATACGATAGATGGAGCAATATTTTGATCTGCATGAGGTGAAACTATTACAAAAGGTACGTATTGCATCTTCATATTTAGAACCGAATCAATTTTTATGGTATAAAGGGCTTTGTTCTCATAAACCACTTGTTACGTGGTCAATTTTCACGGAGGAAATGATAGCACATTATGAGGATACAAAGAGAAACACCTTCTTTAGCCAATTGATAAATCTCAAACAAAAGTATTCACTGGTAGAGAACATTGAGGACTTTCAAAAATTCAATATAAGAGTAAATGATATTCCAGAGAAGTAAAGAATTGATGTCTTCATAGGTACTTTAAAGGATAACATTCAACACGAGGTTCGTCTTTGGGAACCTGATTCATTGGAGAAGGCATTCAGGTGGGCAAGAAAATTTGAAAGCGAAATTATGGAAACAAGGAATCCCACCACTCATGACTATAATTATGGAAGTGTTTCTTCTCCTAGCCTTCCAAAACCTACAAGGTTTACACCACAACAATTGGAAGAAAAAAGAGAAAAAGGGCTTTGTTACAACTGTGATAGCAAATGCACTAAAGGTCATAAGTGTGTTGAGAAGAAATTATTTTATATAGATTATGAAGAGGAGGAAGAAAAGAATCAAGAAACATAAAAAGAAGAGGATATACACCAAGAACCAACCCCAGAGAAATAAGAAATGAATCCGACCATATCTTGTAAAGCATTGGCAAGAATTACCACTCCTCAAACTCTCAAGATAGAAGGACATATCAAGAAGAAAAAGGTTCAAGATGTGAAATATCACATCAAGAAAGAAGAAATGAATCCAACCATATCTTGTAATGCATTGGACGGAATTACCACTCCTCAGACTATCAAGATAGAAGGACATATCAAGAAGAAAAATGTTCAAGAAGTGAAATATCACATCGAGAATCAAGAAATGAATCCTACCATATCTTATAATGCATTGGAAGAAATTGCCACCCCTCAAACTCTCAAGATTGAAGGACATAACAAGAAGAAAAAGATTCAAGCAGTGAAAGATCACATCGAGCATCAACAACAAGTTCTCCAAATTTTAAAGGATAACGTCACTTTGGTGAAAAATCGAATGAAACAACAGGAAGATCAACATCACAGTGAAAGAAGTTTTGATGTAGGTGATTGGGTATTTTTACGGCTATATCTCAAGCAAGATATTTATGAGAAGGAAATGTTGGCAATACTGCATGCACTTAAGAAATGGCAACTCTACCTAATGGGAGGACACCTCAAGATAAAAACAGATAATGATAGTCTTAAATACTTTTTAGAAAAAAGATTATCTTTAGAAGAGCAACAAAAATGGGTCACAAATATGTTGGGTTACGACTTTGAAATCATCTAGAAAAAAGGGAAGCAAAAAGTTGTTGCAGATGCACTCTCAAGAAAGGATGAGGATGTGCAAGCATTGTTTTGTGCTATTTCTATTATCCAACCAGATTGGATAAACAAAGCAAGGGATGAATGGAATAAGGACAAAAAGGTGTGGCCACTCATTCAAAATTTGCAGAAGATCCCAATTCAAACAATAGAAAAATCATTTTGGAACCTGGAGCAGTCACAGAAAAAAGAACCCACCAGCTACGAAATTGATCAATTTCAGAGTATCTCATCAAGTGGAAGAACTTACCCGCTGAAGATTCTGCATGGGAGGACAAGAATTTTGTACAAAAGCATCAAGAACTACTCAAGCGTTGAGAACAACACCTTTTGAAGGAGAGGGGCATGTTAGGTCCCTATACTACTAGTGTAACCCCTTATTATTATTAGTACAACCCCCTTATTATATTATTGTGCCCATGTAGTCCCCATATTATTATTGTTGTGCCCCATAGAGGCCCACTATTGTTATTATTGTGCCCTTACATTATTATTATTATGTCGGCTCTAATTATATTATGACCCCTTAGACTCTTATATATAGAAAGGAGGTATTGTCATTTGTATCATCGAACAATTGTTCATTTGTGTAATGTAAAGGAGGTTGCCCCCTCGAAGAGGCTTAATTCTAAGGTGTTGACCTATATTTTCTATCTTTTTGTGAGTAGGTTTCATAACAATCCATCTCTGGCTTTAGTTGATCCTTACTACCTAAAGTGGAGGCCTCCATGAAGCTCCTCTTAGCTTCCATGAATGTCTCCTTCGCGCGCCCCAAATCAAATTCAGGTTCCTTTGTAGGAGCCTTACGAACCCACGCATTTTCTTCAAGCTGCTTACCTTTATCATCTCCTGTCGTGATACCACTTCAAAGCACTATGTTTACATTCGGGCCCTCTTCGCATGGCTCAGACCTCGTCATTCGCAAAGTGTGAATCGGAGGAGGCTGGAGTATCGCTTTATCGTGCAGCCTCGCTATCAGTGTAGGGCAGTGCTCTATCTCATGATCAAACTGAGTACAATATAAACATGATTCTCTCGTCGGATTTGTACAATCACAAGCATAATGCCCTGGCCCTCCACAATTGTAACAAATCAGTTGTCTGCGACCCCTTCCTGGTCCCATTCCACCTCGACCTCGTCCGTGCCCCTAAAATCCAGTGCACGCCATCCCTACATTTGGATCGAGGGCTCGCATTTCGGTCTGCACTCTGTAGGCAGGAGTCCGATCCATCATCAGTTCATAACTTCTACAGGTGCGCTCATCATGGCCTACTGACCTACAGAAATTACAGAACAATTGTTGGGATGTCTGCGTATACTTCTGTAATAGGTGACAGTTATCTGTAGTGTGTTTTCCTCCTATCTGACAAATCACGCACCATAATGTAGGTGTTGTGCTCAGTCCTGCTTGTGCCTCTAGTCTTAATGGCATCGGCCCTCCTCCCGCCAAGTAGTTCACGAAGACTAGACAATGGTCCTTGTCATGCCCCTGGCCTTTGCATTTTATGCACCATACCTCCTCACGCGCTTCTAGGTGAGTTGTCCTGTCCTGTTTCAAACTCTACATTTCCAAACACAAATTTTGCAGTTGCATGTGGATTTGTTGATCTCCCAGGCCCAGATCTTGTATTAGGGTCTCGTGCAGTCTCATTGCAATCTCCAAAGCCTCCGCTTGGGTGAATAACTTCTGTTGCGATAGCGTCGTCCTCAGATGCAGCGTTAGTGACACTACAAACCATACGCGGTGTTGTCCATCCGTCAAGGTCATGTTGGCTTCGTGAATCATACTCTTGAGTCTCTGATCCATATCCCATGGGGTTTCCCCTGGAAGTAACACGATTTTCTTAAACCCGATAATCTATTATGTCTTCGATTTTGGCCTGTTAAATTCCCTATTCAACACAGCTTGGATATCTGCGATCCCCTTGTTTGGATGGTCATTAGAATGCTTAATGTACTATGTTAGTGCACGATCCTGCAACGCACTTACCAACATTGCCTTCTTTACATTGTCATCCATAACTCCTTGTGCTTCCCATACAACCTTTACCATGAAAAAAAATTGGTCCAGATCTTCGTTCCCTACTCCTCTGAATACCGGAAATTTTATCGCGCTCGCCATATTGAACTATGGTGGTGGCGGAGGTGGTGTGGGCAGAGATGGAAGTGACGATGGTGAAACCGGTGGCGGTGTAGGTGGAGATGGTATGCACAAAATTCGCTGCCTTATCATATTGATCGCACTTCTTGGAGAAACTTTCGCTAGCTCTTCTTCACTTTCCCGCTGAGGCGAAATCAAGGGGCTATTTTCTATCTCTACCCTACCTTCATTTCTATAGATCATCCTGCTTCACGTAGTTGCAAACATCAATTTATTCGCATAACCCAGTTTTCACACAGTAGCATTTTAATCCAATTCTTTAAAGATTTAATGTACTTACCTCGCGGTCTTTTGAGGAAGCGTCATTTTTCCTCATTGTAGCTGACTATCGTGTCTACCATGAACTCAGTGATAAACCATCCTATAATTTGATCGAGCCAATGGTCCACAGCGCACGCGATATTATCTTCCAATGCTTCTAGTCTACGCACTAATTCTAGATTCCACACAATCAGTTTGTCGAGCCTACACCTTCCCTGAATGTTTGTTATCTTCACGATCCACTCATACAACTCAGAGGGGAAGGACGCAAATAAAATTTCATGGATTTCCATATATAAGTAGCGCTCCAACCACTTTTCCTTTGATACTCATGGATTCTTGTTTTCCTGTGCCGCGAACTCGTGAATATTTCTATCCAAACACTCTTCAATTTCTTTCTTTGTCAGATTCCAATGACACGACATCAGACATCCCTTATGTAGATCCCAGTCCCGACAACGGAACCATTTGTTGGCTTGTTGGGTCCTAACCAAGGTTCAGAGGTGATTTAGCTAAATAAAGCCCAATACTACTGGCCCTTTCAACAACAGTCCACAGAGCGCGGACTAAGGTCTCACCTGAAGTAGTATGGGAGGCTGTTAAAACTAGGTTTCCGCACCCTGGGGATGTATGATGGTTTTAAGTGGGCCACGGTACAACCCTGCGTGCACGTCGCTATGCACACTTACCCGCACCTCGCAGCCTATGATGCTGCCTTCGCAGCTCTACTTTGAGGCCGAGCAGTGTTATTACCCAAGTCCTTACTAGTAATCCTATCTTAGTTGACTAACTTAGCTTATTTATATGCTTTCAATTATACTTAACAATATTCACAATTCATACAAGTGCGCGTAATAAATAAACAGTATAATTGCATTTCATATCCAACAGATAATAACCCAAGATAGATACACGTAATTCAGATAAAAATTCTCTTTATTATTCTCTTCCTTCGATTACAGACTCTATTCTGACCTGCGCACTCAGCTGCAGAGCCTCTTCCTACCACTATGACCCAAGATGCACTTAGATTCTTCCTCTATGCTTTGCTATCTTATTCTATCCATTAGATTCTATTCTTGTCTCCTCCTCTTTAAAAATTAGAGCCTCGCTCTATTTATACAATCCCATGGTCTGCGAACCATGGGTAGGCTGACATTACATTGAAACTTAGGGTGGACAGCGCTGTGACTCTAACATACATTCTGTTTAGTCAATTTAGTGTTATCTAAATTGCTAGTATTTATTGTCAACCCGGGGCTCGTAAGCTGATGAAGTGAAGGTGTACTATATGTACTTAAGTATCCTCTTAGAGTTTTTCTTATCGTTGGGGGTGTTGTTGCGGTTTAATTATGTTCCTAGATGGAATGAGAATTTATAGACAAGTGAGTGATGGTGTGTGTGTAGAGTGAATTCTAAATGAGTGGAAGTGTGTGTTGAGTGATCTCTAACTATTTGCTTGAAAGGAAATGCTTGGAATAAATAAATGGAATTGAAATGACTTGAAATAAACTTGAAAGCAAATGACCACTACCAATGGCACTAGACACCGTTCAAGTTGCTGCTAATAAAAGAAAAAGAGAATCACTTTTAAAACCCAAGAATAAAGATTATCTCTCTCTATCTCAATGCCTCAAAGCACATGTACTGTGTAAAGCACGGAAAGAAAGTAGCTTAAGTGGAATTATAAAAGTGAGAAAAATATGCTTGAAAGACTAATGATAATAATTTGCTATTTCTAATACTCTACTTCAGCCATATGTACTATGGGAAGCATGATTAGAAAGTAGTGAGGAAATAGTCTAGGAAACACTTTAAAATCAAAACTTTTACTTTAAAGACTAATGGTAATGATTTACTCTTTCTAACTCAATACTTCAAAGCACATGTACTGTGTAAAGTAAGGAAAGAAAGTAGCTTAAGAACAGTCCAAAAAGCACCCAAACAAGCTGCAAGTTAGTGATATTTTGATCTTAAAAGATAGTAGTTTATGATGAAGATCATTCATGTATGTTAACAGCTCTTTGAGAAATAAGATTAAAAACTAACTATAAAGACAAAGGCAGCACTTGAATTGTCAACTTCAAATACCATTAGCTGTAAAGCAAACACAACACATATAAAAATAAATCCCGGGCTAAAAGAAACCTGCAAAGAAATAACACTGATCAGCTGAAAATAAAGGAAAACAAGTAAATAAAACTATACATGCTTAAGGAAACAAATGAGAAAATAATGAAATGCTGCACATGAAATACTTTACAAAGGCTGAGATGAGCAGGGGCCCTCTGTTCATTCAGCCACAAGAGAACTCAAAGATCTGGAAACTTCAAAACAGTGCTATATTGATTTCTCCATTTGCAAAAAGTTTACAAAACAGAGTGTTGGAATAGCACTAGAAAACAGAGTTCACAAACGCTTCTAAATTCAACACGAGTGCAGCAAAATACAACTAATCAAAAGTTCTTTGAGCGTATGCAGACGCATCAATTTATAGGAATTTCTAAGCTATCCTTTGCGTACAGCTAGTTAACAGAAAAACGATAACAGTCATGCGTATTAAATGGCTCTTTGACACATCACGGTTGCATAAACGAGTTTGGTGGTTCCTGTCATCATGGATAATAAATCCCTGTTGGATTGCGTCCCCTGCCGTCTTTAGAACCTGGACAAATCACCATTGGAGATGACGTGACCAAATAGCTTTCAAACACCGTTAAACCACTTTGAGTTGACCGTGGTTAAACCAGCTTTGACCATGGATGAAAGTGACGTGGATGGTTGGAACAATAGGATAGGAACCTCGACCACACTGATACCTGAGTGCCCATGTGGCCCGTCTAGCAAACTGACACGTGGATCATAGTGTTTAACAAAAAGGCTGCAGGATCTTCAGATAGCTGCGAGATCATCAGATAGCTGCGGGATTCCTGCAAGTAAGTCAAAAACTAAACAAATAGTCATCCATTAGCAAAACTTGCTTGATCATGCTTATTGACACTGAATGTAATGATCTGAGAGGTTTTATGGTGGAAATGAGGCAAAAGTGAAGGAAAGATAAGGAAAAGTGGAGGAAAATGGTAGACAAATAGGTGTAAAATAGAGGTTCTACATACCCCCACTCCGAGGGTATTGCATGTCCTCATGCAATGAAAACACAATTCAGTCCATCTGCTGGGATGCCTCAGCTAGGACATCCAACCTCCTTTTCTTCCTTTGTGTAGAAACATTAACCTTTGGCCTTTTGAACATGCATCTGAATTTCAAATTAATTAAGGCTCTGTTCAGCCTTTTGCATCTCTTCTTCAGTCTGTTGTGTTTCTTCTGCCACATGCTCATGTGAAGATAAGTATTATCTTGGATTGCCTTGGCAATATCAGCTTGCTGCTTCATTTCTTCATTCCTCTGTTTAATGTGACGGTTCAATACTTCAAGTTCATAGATTTCTTGTTTAAGTAAATCTATTTGCTGCTCATGAGGTATAACATTACTTGGGCCAGCAGTGTTTTGCTCTAATGTCTCATAATAGTTGTACACCTCTTGTTGAATTGGGTCAACAATTGGTGATTTCCTTGGACTATATTCATGTTCAATTTCAGTTTCAAACTCCGGCTGAAATGGACTGTCTTCTCTTGGAGGAGTAGCTGCCTCACGTGATGATGGACTATCCTCAAGGTCTGCTTGTGTAGCACCCTTCTCAGGTGTGCTAAGATCAACGAAGAGTGTCCTCGTGGCTTTCCTTTTATTCTGCAATCTACTACTCCTTCTTACAGTGGCAGCACTATGTGTTTCTTTTTGTGCCTTTTCCTTTGGTTTTTGAGCTTTTACTTTCTCAGAGAGGGCAGTTTTCTCATGGAGTTTAGTTATCCTCTGTGCTAAAGGCTGGTTATCTCTTTCTTCACCACTAGAATGCTCTGGGGTCTGGTCAGTTTCTCGGATTATGGATTTCCCCTTATCTTGTTTTTGTTTCTTTTTGTCCTCTTTTTTCTTTTTGGCAGCTTCCTTAGCAAGTTCAGCGAGGGTTTCCGAGATGACCTCTTGAGCACTGTCTTCAGTGGGTTCAATCTCAGGTTCAGGATGATGGACTTCTATTTCTTCTACAGTTTGTCCTTCTAAGACATCAGTCTCAGAGATACTTTCCTTTCTCTTCCTTCTGTTCTTTCTAGGTATAGAAGACTCTCCAGGGTCTGCAAAATGATTCCTTACAAGGAATTTTTCCCATGTGTCTTGTTTTTCTTTTAACTGTTCTTCTATCAATAACTTTACAAGACCATGGTGACAGAGGTAAGCTTCTACATTTCGTGGATTTCGTTGAGCCATGGAACACATTTTCCTAAGGCTTTGAAATAGGAAATAAGGAAGGTTTATATCATGTTCTCCTTGAAACTGCAGCATAATTTTACCATGATAGACATACAACACTCCAAATCTCCCTTCACAGGTGAAAAACTTTTGTACTAATAACAATAGAATTTTCCATTCTTCTTTAACATGGGAAATTGGGATGCCTTTGGTAAAAACACTTGTGTCCATACCTGGGTTTTTAAAAATCCGCTTCCATTGTTGATCCTGGACTGCCCGGTTTTTGAACCAACGTTCACCGGTTTGTGGAAGAGAGGTAGCCCTTGCTATGCATCCTTCGCTGACTGTAACTGTTAAATCTCCCACCTTTGCCTGGCTGTCCTTATCCGTAAACGATCTTGCAAAGGCTTTGGTTACTTCCTTATGGTAGCCCTTAAACTTCCTGATACATTGTAACCAATTGGCTTTTTGTAGTGCCTCCTCAACCTGTGGATATGCCTCCAAGAATTTCGAACCTTCCGGTTCAGCCCTCAGAAGCTTTCCCATCGACCTTTCGGTTCTATTTAAACACAAATTTGATGGTGACCTTACACAGTAACTCCGTAACTTCACACAGTAACTTCTCGGTCTCTGTTCAGACTCTGTGGAACAGAGGGTATACGGTGCATAAACAGTCTTAGACACCGGGAATTCACGGCTTGAATTTAGAGTTAAACGGTGGAATTAGCGTGGACACGGTAAAAAAAGTGACTAACAGTTGTAATACGACTGTATTACAGGTTTACGGCTATACGGCAGAGGGAAAACAGAGGATGGTTTATGGAGGTAATCGTAGTGAGTGAAAACGAAACAAGGGAGATAATGGCGAGGAATAGGGTGTTATGAACATAGAGGGTTTTGAAATGACGAACGGAACGGCTACATTCTCCAATTTCGGATATGGAGTGACACATGGCTGTGGGACGAGAGCTGAGAGACGTAATGCGGTAGGTTACGTCATTAGGGTAGAGGACCTTAATGACCGAAACAGCCATATGTAATTTCGAAAATCGTGGTTATTATGAGCTGGTAGACGTGGAGGATTCGGAGATTTGTAGTCGCATGGGAAAAAGAAAATGGGTAATCATTACGTTTAGTGGCCAACAAAACATAACCCAGAAAGTTCGCATAATGAAACAACCATAGGTTTAGAGTTTTGAACATACCTCGGATCACATTTGATTTGGCTTCTGATGATTTACTGACCTTTTGTTAACTTTATTGCTAGCACATGATCTTTTCTCCTTGTCTTTGATGATTTTGAACTGTAAATATTTTCTTCAGACAAACTGTGTTTCTTGTGCAGGTACAGAAGGCTGCAGGAAAGCTAATCGGCTGCAGGATTGTCAAATGGCTGCAGAACTGTAGTGAAGTCTTCTAGCTGCATAAAAATACTTTAGCTGCCAAAAAAAAACTTTATTAATGAAGTGAAATGGAGTGAAGAAATGAATGGATGAATGGATGAGTGAAAAACAGTGAGATGGAGTGAAGATGGTAGGATGGAAGAAAATGGTAAAATGAAATGGAAATGAAAGAGGGAGAGAGATTTTTTTTTTTTTTCGGAAAACATGAGGTGTCAGGTGACCCTGATTTTCACCTTATGTTTTCTGCATGAGACTGCCAATCAGAGATTGGTTTTCAGGCTCATACACTTATTCATTTTTTTTTTTTTTTTTATTGAAATTGAGATTGAAAGAAACAGAGATTTAGGCTGATGGAGGAGAAGAATTCTTCTCCACCAGCCTCATTTCAGAATCGCCTTGGAATAACTTAACAAACTCCTCTTTTGAGAGTGGCTTGTGATAGACTTTTAACCGGTGGCCATTCACAATAAAGGGAGTTTGAAGTTCATCAATAGTCTTCACTCTAACTGCTCCATTGTTAAAGACTTCATCAATCTCATATGGCCCAAGCCAATGAGTTTGAAATTTTCCTTTGAAGTCCTTAAATTTTGAATCAAACAAGAGTGCCCAATCACCCTTTTGAAACTTCTTTTCTTTGATATGTCGATCATGCCATTTGCTCCTTTGGTGCTGAACTAGATCGGTCCTTAGAATTGCATCTTGTCTCATTTCATCTAGTTCATTTAACTGGTCCAATCTGTGCTTTTGGGCTTTTGATAAGCTCATCCCCAATTGAACTGCTGTCTTGAAGGTCTTGATTTGGAACTCAATGGGGAACAGGACTTCCTTCCCATAAACAAGTTCATAGGGAGAATGTCCTGTAGTGTTCCTCCATGTAGTTCTATAGGCCCATAAGGCTTCAGGAAGCCTTTCTGCCCAATCTCTTCTATGAAGATGAACAGTCTTTGTGATGATGCTTTCAAGAACTTTATTTGTAGATTCTACTTGACCATTCGCTTGCGGATGGTATGGAGTAGATGTTCTATGCTTAATCTTATATTCCTCCATCAGCTTTTCCACCATCCTTGATGTAAACTGGCTTCCCTGATCTGTTACAATTTCTCTTGGGACACCAAAACGAGTGAAAATATCCTTGAAAAGAAATTGAACAACTGAATTTTCAGTAGCAGAAGTTAATGCTATAGCTTCTACCCACTTGGTAACATAATCAGTACAAACCAGTATATATCTATTTTGCTTGGATGGCGGATTAATTGGTCCAACAAAATCTAGAGCCCATTTCTCGAAAGGTTCGATGCATACCTGTGGCTGTAGTGGAATTTCATTTGAAAGAGTTGGTCTCCCAGTTCTCTGACAACTGTCACACCTTTTAACATATTGCTTGGCATCCTTAAAGAGAGAAGGCCAATAATATCCTGATGAAAGGATTTTATAGGCAGTCCTCTTATCAGAAAAATGTCCGCCACAAGGTTCGTCATGACATGCTTTAAGGATGTCAGGCATCTCATCCTCTCGTACACATCTTCTGATCATCAAATCTGGCCCTGTTCTGAACAATTCATTAGAAATCCAAGAATAAAGTGAACTATCCTGAATGATTTTCCTTTTCTCATTAGGAAATAAATGTAAAGGTAATTTTCCAGTAACTAAATAATTAGCAATATCAGCATACCAAGGAGTCTTGGTAGTTACTGCAAACAAATACTCATCTGGAAATTTGTCCTCTACCGGAGAGTCCTCATTAGTGTTTTGGATTCTGGACAAGAAGTCAGCTACTGTGTTCTGCTTACCTGGTCGATCTAACACAGTTATGTTGAATTCTTGTAAAAGCAAAAGCCATCTTGTAACTCTACCATTAGTGACTGGTTTGTTCATGAGGTATCTAATGGCAGAGTGATCAGTGTGGACAAAGGTTTCATAGCCGGTTATATAGTGTCTAAACTTGTTTATAGCATGAACAACGGCTAGAAACTCCTTTTCAGTAACAGTATAATTTAACTCAGTAGGAGTCAAATTCTTACTCGTGTAATAAATGGCATAAGGGATCAAATCTTTTTGTCCCAAAACAGCTCCTAAAGCTGTATCTGAAGCATCAGTAGAAATGTGGAAAGGGAGTTTCCAATTTGGACCCCTTAAAATGGGTGCTTCAGATATTCTAGACTTTAAAGCTTCAAAGGCAGATTGACATTCAGGATCCCACTTAAATTCACAATCTTTGGTAAGTAATTTGAAAAGAGGGGATGCTATCTTTGTGAAGTTTTCAATAAATCTTCTGTAATAACCAGTAAACCCAAGAAAACTTCTAACATCTCTTTGGCAATTTGGAACAGGTAACTTAGAGATGACTTCTACTTTAGATCTATCAACTTTGATTCCATCTCCTGAAATATGATGTCCTAAAACAATCCCTTCAGTAAACATCATAAAACACTTTTCATGACTTAAAGAAAGATTTGTTTCCTTACATCTTACCAGTACTTTTTCCAAATTTGCCAAAGCTTCTTCAAATGTATTACCATAGACTGTGAAATCGTCCATGTATACCTCTACACAATCATGAATCAGATCTGAGAAAATTCCTAGTACAGCCCTTTGAAATGTGGTTGGTGCATTGCATAAACCAAAAGGGAGTACTCGATAGGCAAAAGTCCCCCAAGGACAAGTAAAGGTGGTTTTGTCTTGATCTTCAGGTGCTACCTGAATCTGATTATAACCACTAAAACCATCCAAGAATGAGAAATACGTTTTACCTGCTAAAGTGTCTAATACCTGATCAATAAAAGGTAGGGGAAAATGATCCTTTAAGGTTGCCTTGTTCAATTCTCGATAGTCAACGCAAACTCTCCATTTACCATTCTTTTTGGGCACTATAACCAAGGGAGAAACCCATTGGCTATCTGAAATGGGGTAAATGAAGTTTACCTTGAGCAATTTCTGAAGTTCTTCTTTCACAATTTCCCTAAGATTTGGATTCATCCGTCTTTGTGGCTGCCTAATAGGTCTGTTGTTTTCTTCAATGTAAATATGATGAATACAAGTCTTAGGGTTGATTCCTTTCATGTCGGTATATTCCCATGCAAAGGCAGTGGAATGTTTTTGCAACAGTTTAGTTAATTCTTCCTGTTGTAGTCTTTCCAAGTTTTTGTTAATGTTTAATGTTTTTCCTGGAAAGATTTCAACTGTAGAACTACCAAACTCTTCCATTGAGAAGAGAGACATTTGTCTAGAGGAGAGATATTGAATATCTACATTTAACTGGAATTGTGAAGAGTCATATTCTAAAGGTGCCTCAAAATTTTCTAATGTATTTAGAATTTGACTGTCCTCACTAATTTCAGAGATGGTTAGAACAGGTTGAAGAGTTTCCTCATCATTAATCCACTCGTCTTCTCCTATTTCTGTTATTGCCTTTGCGGGAGGATACAAGTTGAATTTCTTGGTAGAATTACCATCTGATATATACATGTCTCCCGACCTACAACTTATGAAAGCATCAGCTGTGACCAGCCAAGGTCTTCCTAGAATAAGAGGATGTCCTCCTAGATTTTTCTTGGGAGTTAAAATCATAAAATCAACTGGATACTCCCAAGAGTCTAGTGAGACTGGAATGTCTTCCAATACACCATCAGGTTTAATGATTGATCTGTCTGCAAGTTGCAGCAAAGTAGGTGTGAAGAGAAGATTAGGAAGTTTTAACTGATCCATGGTCTGTCTACTCATAATGTTGATAGCGGCTCCTAAGTCAATCAAAGTATTTGGGATTTCAACCCCATTAATATGAGTTTTAACAATAGGGCTACCGGGATCTACATATTTTTGCATGGTAATTTTACCCATCATAATGTCTGCAATTTTTCCAACTAGATGTATCCTTTTTGTGTCTCTGGTTCTTTTTATTGTTTTTTTCAAACTCATCTCCTTTATTGTCTTTGCTAGAATGGGAATCTCCTTAATGGCTGTTAACAAGGGGATCTTGATACAGACATTTTTCAATTCATCTAGAAAGCTATAGTCAGGCAACCAAATCTGCTTCTCTACTCCTTTATCAATTTGCAATCTTTCAGGAAAAGGAGGAATAGCTGAAGATGTAGGTTGCTCTACTAAGGGAGTTGATTCTTTTTCTTTTTCTTTAATGCTTGGGTTTTGAAGGGATACTTCAGAACCTTTATTGGCTTTGAGAGATTCTTCCTCAGAAATGCTTGGTTGTTGAGTACTTGTAGAAGGTTGGTCTAAGATTCTACCTGATCTGAGTTGGACCTCATTGAGAGGGACAACCATATAGGTAGGGAATGGTTGACCTTCCATAAGTGGTTGACCTTCCATCACATAAGCATTTTGAGGATTCCTATTATTGGGGTTTGGTTGAGGTTGAGAGGGAAGTTGATTTGGCCTCTGCTGAGATTGTAACAAGAGTTGAGAATTTTGATTTTGTGGAGGAGGTTGTTGTTGAGGGAATGGTAATGACAATTGTTGACCTTGATTTGGAAGTTGGGGAGCTTGCTGGTTCTGAAAGGATTGAGGATATTGATAGAATTGGGCAAATCTCCCATAAGGATTTTGCATTTGCATGCTTTGCAACCATGCTTGGAAAGGGTTTTGTGGTTGTGACCAAGGTTGTTGCCAAGGATTCCAATTTGGTGGGGGCTGGAAATTCATAGAGTTGTTAAACCCTTGATTTTGCTGCCCCTGCCAAGGTTTCCTTGCAACAAAACAAAGAGATTCAAGCGTACTTGGATCTTCTTGAAAGACTGCTTTGAGGCCAGGGATTGAAGGACATTCCTTGGTCTCATGAGTTTCTGAGCAAATTACACAGGTTTCCACAACTTGTGCTTCCAAGGGACATTCCCTTAAAGCATGCTTCTTTCTACACTTCGGGCAAAAAATGGTCATAGCCTCGGCTTCTGCCTTTTGTTTATTCTGAATCTTAAGGGTATCAATTTGTTCACTAAGACTCCCTAAGATGTCAGTTTTAAATTCATCTAGCATATTACCGATTTCAGCCCTACTCACTGATCCTGTTGCAGATTTATTTGCCCTAAGGAGAGAAGGATCTCTAGGCCCTTTTTGAGTTTTTGATTTGCCTCTTGAGAGATGGGTACATAGTTCTGCTATATCACTGAGAGGAAGTTGAGAAATATCCCCTTTCCCCATCATGTTTAAGATATCTATCCACTCATCCCTAATGGCTTTTAATAAGAGGGCTTTTAAGGTCTCTTCATCCAAGGTGCTCATTTTTGCTCTTTTTAAATTATATTGAAATCTCTCAAGTAAATCTTCTAAGCTCTCATCTTCTTTTTGCATCATTTTAAAAACCTCATCCTTATGATTAGTAGGCATACAATAGTCCAAATACCTATCCAAAAAGGTTTGTTTCATTTCATCCCAGGTCCTAATGGACTGAGTAAGTAACCCCATGAACCATTTCAAAGCTTGATCCTTTAACGTTGATGGGAACAGTTTGAGTTTCTGAGTATCATCCAGATAGTCATAAGTTCGACACACAACTTCAAATTCAAACAAGAATGTTTCAGGGTCCTCAGTTCTTAATCCATGAAAATTTGGGAGAACAGATGGTGATATGTTTTTCATAGTGGCTCGGGAGTCCTCATCAACAATGGGAAACCCAAATGTGTTATCCCCATCTCTATTTCCTCCAATGGGACCTCTACCTCCTCCATTGTTATTGTTATTTCCTCCTCCTCCTCTACCTCTACCTCCTCCTTCTTCTTCGGCCATGATGATTCTCCTAGGGATTTCAAAATCTTCTGGTTCTTCTACAAGGGGTGAATGAGAAGAGATTTCTCCTTCCTCTTTAGGTGAGTCTATTTCCTCAATTACAATTGGTTGTCTGGTAGGAGAAAGAGAAGAGTCTCTTCCTAGTTCGAACTCAATAGAAGGTATAGGAGAGTCAACTCTTGGTTCTTGAATTTCAGGACTAGGAGTTTCGGTTGGAGATAAGGGAGGTATCTCTTGTCTATCTCTTGAAGTAGATGGACTTGTAAAAATTGAACTTCGAGCTCTAGCTAAAAACCTTCCCCTAGAATCTCTAGCTCTATGCATGTCATTTTTATTTTATCCTCAAGTTAAGTTAAATAGTTCTTTTTCTGATCTTCCAGTTCACTCTAGGCGCAAGAAGAGAGCATACTTAAGAAACTATTAGATTAATAACTTTCTCCTTTCTGATCCTCCAGATCACTTCAAAGTGCAAGAGGAGAGCATACTTAGATAGGTTATTAACTTCTTTTCTTGAAGTTGTTGTTTTTTTTTTTTTATATTTTTTTTTCTTCTAAGAATATGGCTACTTAATTTCACTTCCCCGGCAACGGCGCCAAAATGTTTAGTCAATTTAGTGTTATCTAAATTGCTAGTATTTATTGTCAACCCGGGGCTCGTAAGCTGATGAAGTGAAGGTGTACTATATGTACTTAAGTATCCTCTTAGAGTTTTTCTTATCGTTGGGGGTGTTGTTGCGGTTTAATTATGTTCCTAGATGGAATGAGAATTTATAGACAAGTGAGTGATGGTGTGTGTGTAGAGTGAATTCTAAATGAGTGGAAGTGTGTGTTGAGTGATCTCTAACTATTTGCTTGAAAGGAAACGCTTGGAATAAATAAATGGAATTGAAATGACTTGAAATAAACTTGAAAGCAAATGACCACTACCAATGGCACTAGACACCGTTCAAGTTGCTGCTAATAAAAGAAAAAGAGAATCACTTTTAAAACCCAAGAATAAAGATTATCTCTCTCTATCTCAATGCCTCAAAGCACATGTACTGTGTAAAGCACGGAAAGAAAGTAGCTTAAGTGGAATTATAAAAGTGAGAAAAATATGCTTGAAAGACTAATGATAATAATTTGCTATTTCTAATACTCTACTTCAGCCATATGTACTATGGGAAGCATGATTAGAAAGTAGTGAGGAAATAGTCTAGGAAACACTTTAAAATCAAAACTTTTACTTTAAAGACTAGTGGTAATGATTTACTCTTTCTAACTCAATACTTCAAAGCACATGTACTGTGTAAAGTAAGGAAAGAAAGTAGCTTAAGAACAGTCCAAAAAGCACCCAAACAAGCTGCAAGTTAGTGATATTTTGATCTTAAAAGATAGTAGTTTATGATGAAGATCATTCATGTATGTTAACAGCTCTTTGAGAAATAAGATTAAAAACTAACTATAAAGACAAAGGCAGCACTTGAATTGTCAACTTCAAATACCATTAGCTGTAAAGCAAACACAACACATATAAAAATAAATCCCGGGCTAAAAGAAACCTGCAAAGAAATAACACTGATCAGCTGAAAATAAAGGAAAACAAGTAAATAAAACTATACATGCTTAAGGAAACAAATGAGAAAATAATGAAATGCTGCACATGAAATACTTTACAAAGGCTGAGATGAGCAGGGGCCCTCTGTTCATTCAGCCACAAGAGAACTCAAAGATCTGGAAACTTCAAAACAGTGCTATATTGATTTCTCCATTTGCAAAAAGTTTACAAAACAGAGTGCTGGAATAGCACTAGAAAACAGAGTTCACAAACGCTTCTAAATTCAACACGAGTGCAGCAAAATACAACTAATCAAAAGTTCTTTGAGCGTACGCAGACGCATCAATTTATAGGAATTTCTAAGCTATCCTTTGCGTACAGCTAGTTAACAGAAAAACGATAACAGTCATGCGTATCAAATGGCTCTTTGACACATCACGGTTGCATAAACGAGTTTGGTGGTTCCTGTCATCATGGATAATAAATCCCTGTTGGATTGCGTCCCCTGCCGTCTTTAGAACTTGGACAAATCACCATTGGAGATGACGTGACCAAATAGCTTTCAAACACCGTTAAACCACTTTGAGTTGACCGTGGTTAAACCAGCTTTGACCATGGATGAAAGTGACGTGGATGGTTGGAACAATAGGATAGGAACCTCGACCACACTGATACCTAAGTGCCCATGTGGCCCGTCTAGCAAACTGACACGTGGATCATAGTGTTTAACAAAAAGGCTGCAGGATCTTCAGATAGCTGCGGGATCATCAGATAGCTGCGGGATTCCTGCAAGTAAGTCAAAAACTAAACAAATAGTCATCCATTAGCAAAACTTGCTTGATCATGCTTATTGACACTGAATGTAATGATCTGAGAGGTTTTATGGTGGAAATGAGGCAAAAGTGAAGGAAAGATAAGGAAAAGTGGAGGAAAATGGTAGACAAATAGGTGTAAAATAGAGGTTCTACACATTCCGCACCCACAATTCGCAGAGCTTTACAATAATATCACTCAAAACTTGGGCTTTGAGCCCCAAAACATGTTGTGGGGGGATTCCATGCCCAACAATTTCCAGAGGTGTTCTTTGTCAATGTTTCTTGAGCTATCTGTGTGGTTGGTTTTTTCTCTTCCAGAGGTGGCTTATGTTGTTGGAGTTAGTCTGTATGTTAGTTATTGTAAATATCTTATTTAATTTTATAGGTTGGCAGACAATTTCGGTTCTATGATGTTTTCCTTTTTAGGTTTTATTAGTTAAGTATATTCTGAATTAGACAGTTTTAGAGGTTCTGAGCTTGGGTCAATCTTCTTTTATGGCTGATAATATAAAACTTTTGGATCACTTGTTCAAATGCAAGTTAGTTTATCTTAAGTTTTGTCTCTGGGATATTTAGTCATATATTGGTAGAGTTTGACATTTTATGGTTTTGGGTTCTAAGGTGTTAGTTTAAGGAGGAGAATCTCCATTTATTCCTCCTATATTTATGGTTGGCTATGATGTAATTCCAAGGAGTTTGGGAGACGATTTGGTGTTTTTAGGTATAGGGCGTTAAACTAGTTTGTCTCACTCCCTTTCTTGTTTTGTAGGTCAAGTTTGTTTTCACAGTCCCTTCATCATTTCAGTGATGCCTCTTAGAAAGTAGAGGTGCTATAATTAGGGAGGAGAGAGTCATGTTTATATGGGACAGAGAAGTGTCAAACCCTTTTCCCATGACTCTATATCTTCATATTTCCATGTTATTCCTCTAGAATTACGTAAGAAAATTAGTTATTTGGACTCTCTATATGGAGAGGAATGACAATTTCATTCAGATTTAGAGCTACTTGATGTGGTTTTGAAGAGGAATCATGGTCCTAGCCTCTGCAACTGAAATAAGAAATAATTTCTTTCCTCAATAAATTTGCATTAGAAAATGCTCACCCTATTGAGTCTAGTTCTCAAAGGCAAGTAGGAAGAGCACTATAATTTATTCTCCTCCTTGGAGGATGTCAAACCTGAATGCTTTGTAATCAACTATTTTTTCTGGATAACTTAGACTCATATATAAATTGTGTACAGGGAAATATTGTGAATGCCTATGTGACTAGAAATCTTTAATGTCCCCTAGGTTCTAATGCGCAAGAGCCAGGAAACTCGTGTTAGTTTTGCTTGAAGGAAACTCGTGTTTTTTTATTTCCATGTGGTATGGCCTTCAATGTGTAGTTGTTGTTCAGGATGGTGGAGTTTATAAGTCTTATGTTTTTTATTATTATTGTAGTGTTGCAATGCTAGTGGATTTTTCTGCTTCATGTCTTGATTTCCTTTTTTGGACTTCGCGATTGGTGTATCATTTTGGTGTCCTATGTTAATTACCGGTTATAATCTACTGAAATCATATCAAGTTCATGTTGTGTAAGTGTGATCAAGAGGTGGTCCTTAGATCTCTTAATTTTTACTTACCTCTAATGCCATTTCTTTTCACTATCGAATTATTGGCTGATATAGTGAGGTTAAGGAGTTTGTATTTAGTACTTGGCATTTGTAATGGTGTTTGTATTGGTGTTGTATGGATTTTCCAATGGCATTGGCCTGAGCGCATGGCCTTATTTGTCTTGTCTCTTTTTCTTCTCTATTAAATATCTGTTTGGTTTGTGCTTTGTCTATGGTGATTTCGATAATGAACTTCTTGAACGGACATTCTGAATTGCCATTGTAAACAATGTTTTCATGTTTAATATAAAATGCTTAATTTTACACAAAAAAATGGGATTTTCAATATTAACATTTTAGTATCTCTAAATTTGTATTTATTGTTTCACAATTACTAAAACATAATTATAAAATTATTTTTCTAAGAAATCTATCAAGGTTAGTGAAGACTAGAATCTGAACTAAAATTCATTGATGCTAATACTAATTTTAAAATATATATATTGAAATTACTATACAGGCTTATCAAATGTCACTCTGGTTACCAAACGGCTATCAAAATTTCAAAATATATATTGAAATTACCATGCATGCTTATCAAATGTCATTTTGGTTACCAAATGGTTATCAAACTTTTCAAATACCACTAATATTTCCATTTGTAGAGTTAATGTTTCACTATTTCACATTCACAATGATCTATTGGTCGGTTATTATTGGAGATATTAATTCATATTTGTCTTGTGATTATCGTATAATGTTCATCATTGTAGAATGATAGTCATATAGTTGAATTTAGTTTCTAGTTTTAGGTGTAGTTGATATATTCACTCAATTAACTAGATTGTGGCTATGATAGTCAATCTATATTAATACCTAAATTATTATATAAATATGTGATATTATGTGAAGATAATAATGTACATAGAATATCCCTAGTCTCCACCCCATCATGTCCCATTGCATTTAAAATGGAAGGATGACGTGGCTATCCCACCCCATGCACTCACACATGTAAATCATTCTCATATCCCTTTACATTAAGATGGAAAATCTCATACCCACTATGAGCTCTTGGCCCCTCTACCATGGATATGTGCTACTCTATAGTTTCAGTGGTGTTTCCAATTGCAGGTGGGATATTTGCACCACGACAGTGACTTTGTGTGATCCGGAATTAAACAAGAACGCAATAAAATACAGAGATAATCATAAAGACAGATATGCAGTGGTAATAATACTTCATTTCATTAATGGAAAATACTGAAATATGCTTACAACCAGAAATGGAAATAAACCAGCTAGGGCGATGGTAGCTTATCTCTGAGAAGAGATGTGTGGCTACATGCCTCTGAACTATTCTGAACTGTGTTACAATGAGGCTCGAAGGCCTATTTATTGTTGAGAAACAATGGAAAACCCTTCACATTCCAAAACCTAACCCTAGAAGATGAAACACCAAATTGTGGACCCCGTTTTTTGGGTAAGTTGGTACATCAACTTCCAGGGGTTGCGAATTGGTCGTATTATCTTTGTTTGACGCACATGATAGCCCGTTGGAAAGATCTCTCCGAGGACTACGACGAAAAAGACGATTTTTTTGGTAAAAGAATCATTGACAGTAGATTTCCCAAAAAAAGTCGTTTAGGGCCTCAAAACGGCTCCGGAAGTTTAGGACCCGAAAAAAATACTAAAAATAGTAAACTACGCTATAATTAAGGAAACTGAAAAAATGAAAGGGACAGTTGTGGGGGTCCAGATGGGATAGGTGGGTGGCCACCAACATCCACCTGGATCATTCCTCCCCCCTTAGGAAGCAATGGTCCCCATTGCATTGAGTTCCTCCTTGAGATGAGGAAGCTTCTGCTGAGCTGGGTCTCTGGTGAGCTGTTCTGCAATCTATGATGTGTCCAGAAATGGTGGGAAGCATGGTTGACGATGGTCCACATTGAACACTCGGTGCAAGCGAAGGAATGGAGGAATGCTATGCTTCCAAGCATTGTTTCCCGTAGCCTTGGTACTAGTGTAAGAACCATGTCAGAGTGGTCTGAGTTTCTGATGGGTTCTGGTAAGGCGTTCTTTCTGCAGATGTAACCAAACTTTGTTGCCCACCTGAAACTTGTGTGGTACCCCTGTGGGTGAGGAGAAGTTGTTCCTGTGTTCTGTGATGACCGTATCCCTTTGCTACTGTTGCTGTGTGGAGGAACCCTTTGCGGGGGTCATGGATGTAGCAACGATCTTCCCCTTACTTTGGGACCGAACCAGATAGAAAATGAATTTCCTAGTCTGGGAGATAAGCTTGCTTCCTTTCTTAGCAGTGATCAAAGAGGTGGTGGTAGGTGGGGCTACCTCCGGTATCCTGTATAATGAATTATCCAAAGAAATAATGACAGCGCAAGGCCTTGACTCATACACAGCATGTCGCCTCCACAAGTATGGCTGGCCTAATAGTACATCGCAAACATCTAGAGATGTAACATCACACAATACCTCGTCTGTGAACGGCTTGATGCTGTAGGGAAGGCGGCACTGCTGGCGAAATTTGAGATCTCGTCCTTCATGAAAACACCCGATACTGTACGGCTGTGGGTGTGGTGTAGTCGGTAGGCCCAACCACTTCACGACCTCTGCTGAAATGAGGTTCTTTTGGCTGCCACTGTCGACAATGAATTGCAGCGACGAACCCTTCACCCACATCTGTGAGTGGAAAAGACGTTCCCCCTCCTCTGGATCTTCGGGCTCATTTTTCTGGATCTTGGCGGTGGCAACAGTGGCGCTGGGCTTCGCATCAATGATTTGCTTCCCTTTGCCATTCCTCTTGTCAGGTTCTGGCTCAGGGTCAGAACATGCATCTGATTCGGAAGCCTTCAACTCGGCCACCAACGACTGCTTGGTCTGACACTCACTTGTGTTATGAGTGGGACTCTTGTGGAACTCACACCACTTTCCTGTGTCCTTCTTCAGCTTCGTGGTGTTGTTCTTTTCTTGTGGCTTCAAGGGGTTGTCTTGGATCACCCCGCCTTGGCTTTGTCCTTTAGGCTTCGGATTTGCAGATCCAAAGTCTCGCTTCTTCTGTTTGAACTTTTGCTCGATTTTGACAGCATATCGGTATGCTGTGCCGAGTGAGGAGATGTTCAAGAATTCCATCTCTTCCTGGATGTATCTGAGTACCAGATGCAGCTCAGAATCTTTGATACCCAATTGTGTGAGAAGGGTATGAAAAATGTTTGTGAACTCCGGCACATCTTGGTCTCGTCCCTGCCGCAGTGTGGTCCATTTGATGTATTTGTCCTCGTAGCTTTTGAAAGGGTAGTACTGCTCCTTGATGGCATCCTGGAAGTCATTCCAAGTGGGTGCGGCTGAAAACAGTGAGCCTGTACTTTCATCCTTCTACTCGCAGTAGGTTTCCCACCAGTCCTTGACGTGGGGGGCTACTTTAAGAAGAGCGAAAACAATCTTTTCCCGACTTGAAAATTCATGAACAGAAAAATACCCATCTAGCAGATTTAACCATTTATCTACGGCATCTGCGTCTATTTGACCCTCGAAGATGGGGATTTCAAAATTAACTTGTACCTTAAAGGGTGTGGCATTTCCAGAGTAGCTGTTGGAAGCTGATGCGTCGCCTCTGGGTAGCCGCTGAAGGATCTGGGCAAAGTTGTCCATCATCGTGTTCCTTTGTCGCTCAAGGGCTTCTTCGAGCAAGATTTTGATAGGATCTCCTGCCCCCTCGTTTTTCTTCTCATCTGCCATGGGAGGTCATCAAGATTTGCGAGGCTGGTCTTGCAAAGGTTCGACCAGTTCAAGCCCTAACTCCTTATATCCCAACCTCATTGGGGACATGCAAAGAAAAAACAGAGAAAAAGCAAACCGCTCTGATACCACTGATCCGGATTTAAACAGGAACGCAATAAAATACAGAGATAACCATAAAGACAGATATGCAGCGGAAATAATACTTCATTTCATTAATGGAAAATACTGAAATATGCTTACAACCAGAAATGGAAATAAACCAGCTAGGGCGATGGTAGCTTATCTCTGAGAAGAGATGTGTGGCTACATGCCTTTGAACTATGTTACAATGAGGCTCGAAGACCTATTTATTGTTGAGAAACAATGGAAAACCCTTCACATTCCAAAACCTAACCCTAGAAGATGAAACGCCAAATTGTGGGCCCCATTTTTTGGGTAAGTTGGTACATCAACTTCCCGGGGTTGCGAATTGGTCGTATTATCTTTGTTTGACACACATGATAGCCCGTTGGAAAGATCTCTCCAAGGACTACGACAGAAAAGACGATTTTTTTGTTAAAAAAATCGTTGGCGGTAGATTTCCCAAAAAACGTCGTTTAGGACCTCAAAACGGCTCCGGAAGTTTAGGACCCGAAAAACTGCTAAAAATAGTAAACTACTCTATAATTAAGGAAACTGAAAAACTGAAAGGGACAGTTGTGGGGGTCCATATGGGATAGGTGGGTGGCCACCAACATCCACCTGGATCATTGTGGAAATTCTAGTACATGGAGGTCCTAGTCCCCGGGAGGCTAGCCATCATTGTACAACCCTTGTGCTAGTAATTCAAACCTATATATTCATTTTATCGTGATACTACACATTTAATCATTAGTGAATGTAAAGTATCCGAAACTCTATGATCCTTCCATGTTGGATCAAGAAGAGGAGCAAGGCCTACCTTTGATAGATGATTTGACACCAAATGCTTAGTCATGGTTGATATATGATACAACTTTGAAAAATAGGTCCAAAACTACAAGATAGGGGTAGCATGACATTTGTATAATGGGTTGAAAGGATAACTTTCACGTAAGCCTAAATAATAAACCCAAGAGAAGGTGGAGGAAAAATTTCCTCACCTTATTTAGTAAAATATTTTGGGGATCAAAATCATCCCAATATGGGGAGGTGTGAATGTAATCAGAGCATCATATTATTTTTCATCATCTTGAAGCTTTTAGAGTGGGAAGGGTGGAGGAAACAATTGTGATAGGGTTGTTTTTACTAGTGAGACCCAGTTTGGAAAATTAGGGTCTGAAAATTTCCAAGAGTAGTTTGAGGAATCAAACAAATTTTTTGGGGGGTAAAAATTTTCCTCATAAGCACTACACAACTTTCTCTATTCTACTAGGGGCCTTTCCAATGGTGCAAGAATCATCTCAAACAGAGTCAATATGAAAAGAAATTGTCACTCGAAAGTTGACAACCTTCTTTTAACCACCACATTTCAAGAGGATCCCATATCATCCCCCATTATTTATGGAAAAGAAGCTAGCCACATTATCATGATGAAGAAAACTCTAGAAGAGTCCATATTGTAACTCTAGTTAAAAGTAGAAGGAGTCAAATAACCACTAGTATGCTATCAAAATCTAATATAATCGAGCCACTAGGAGGAAAAGGAGTTCCATTCTATTAGAATAAATTATGTTCCATAGACAAAAAAAAGTAGCCAAGGGGGATAGGGAGAGAAAAAATAGATAATAATTGATGTAGGTGTGTATATGGAGCACAAAATTCGATTAATACTGGACCAGAGCTTGTCAATGTGATGGGTTGGTCACATGGTGATGGTGTGAGAGAAATTTAAATGTTTTTGTAAGAAATTGTAAATATTTTCATTGGGAAGTGAGCTTTGTTTTTAGAATAAATTGGAGGAATTATTCCCTATTGCAAATATATTTTTAGTTTCCCATATTTTGTGGAGAAGGGGAAATGGTTCATCTTGTGACTCTTGGTTGTCCCATGGTAGCTTTCTTTCTAAAAAGGAAGAGGGTTTGAGAAGAGAAGTGTAGCAGAGGAAGAAGATAAGGAGTAGAAGAGGAGCTCCCATGTGAGGATAAGGGATAGAAATCGAGAGGCTTGGGCTGCATTTGGCCAAATTGTATATCTAGCTAGCTTAACGTATATAAAATTTCATTAATGAGCAATTCATTTATATGCCTCTCTGTTATTTTTCTATTTTTATATGGTTAATGAAGTTGTTGGTATTTGGGGAAAATCAATTTCTCTTTGAAAATTGTTGCAATTGCAATTTATTCATGTGCGTTGTCACCTTTAGAAGTATGCAATTGTAAAGTTTATTTTAATTAAGAATTTGAGCATGGAAGCTTCCATCGATGTGTTTGTCCATTTATGTTTGATTCATGTAGTAAAGTCGGTAGAGGAATGTGTGGTGCGATGGATAGCCTATAATATCTCAGTGCACATGGGCTTATGAAAAAGATAATACAATACATGGGTTTTAAGCATTGAGATTGGAATGTGACGTGTTCTTTTCATTCATAGATTCCCCTAAGGTTAGAACTAGTGTGCTTGAGAGTTGAGAAAACAATATTGTATCTTATATTCTATGCTAGTAATGTTGAGTCATTTTAGTTGGAGAGTGTTTGTGTATGGAGAAAACCAGACCACTTTGTTTTGTCTGATTACTGTCAAAACCCCTTACATATTTTTTCCTACTTGGTAAGTTTGCGTTAGATTTGTAAATATCGATGAAGAGAGGTAAATTAAGTCACTGATAGTGTGAAGGAGAAATTTAAGATTGTGGGAATTCAATTAGAACAATCCTGAGTCGGTTCACCTTGCAAAGATTCGAAAAATAGATTTCTTGGAGCGCTACGAAATCATTTCATTGTGCCTACATGATTTTGTAACAACACTATAAAATTGTTTTACATCGCCTACAACTAGCGATTTTCAGGTCTACGTATTACGTTTTTAAAGCATGTTTTGGCCTACCTATTGCACCGTTGGATAAGTTGAGTCCTTGTTAAGTTCGATGAGGTGAGAAAAGGGATTGGAAGGTGGGAGAAGACTATCTCATGGAACTTGTGAAGCCAAATCCCCATTCTTATTTTGACTACATATTTTGAATGATTCCTGAAATTACAGATTTGGGTGAATACAAAGTTGTGTGTTGAGTAAGTCTTGGGGTATTCGTAGTTGAGGTAACCTAAATTGTCATCATCAATATTTGTGCAATGTAGTAGCCGACAAGCCATAGGTCTTACTTATTTATAGTTACATCCATTTTTCATTCAAAGAATGAGAGTAGAGAAAACTCAACTTCCAGCTGAATTTTATCCCGAAAGGGTTTCCCAAGATATATCTTTTGTCAATTGTGATTTGTGAGTTTTTTTAAATTTTGTGTTCTCTGTTTTCTCCATAATTATAATTTACATGCATATTCAAGAAACAATAATTAGCAAATCCAAAAATCTAAGGAGAAATAAACCCTCATAGTATAGATTTTTGATTTTCTAATCTATTTTAGTATATTTGTTGTAACAAATTGTCCAATGGAATATCCATGGCAATTTATAGACCACTCATTTATTTTGACAACTTTTATGCCAACATAAATTATACAAAGAGGGTCTTGACCCCTCTAGTATCCTCCTATTATTGTCTTCTATCAACAATCATAAGCCACTAGTTACATGATTGTGTTAGTATTTATTCAATTATAAATATTTGATATGTGAATGTAGAGTATATATTCAATTTGATTATAGAGAAAGTCCTAAAACAATTTTTTATTAGTTAAGAGTTTTTTTTTTAAATAAAAAGAAACACATTAATAACCAAAAATCCATATACATTTGTAAAATATTTTACATGATTTGATTTTCATTAAATAATAATGAATCATCAATTTATATTAACAAATAATAAATAATAATGATTATTTTCACTATTGGTTAATTATTAAATTATAATAAATGTTTTCATTTTCAATACACATAAAAAGAAAAATATCATGATAAAATAATAAAATAATAACCTAACTTATTCACAATTCATTATAAAAATATATAATTATATTTAAAATATAACAACATAATTCATTATAAAAATATATAATTCTATTTAAAATATAACAATAGAAATGCAAATAAATTCCAATTCATAAAACCATTACATCAAATTCCTTATCCAAACAAGGTTCCATCATTATCATTTTAAAAGTACCCAAAAAATTTAATCACTAGTCTCTTGATTTGGACTAAAAAATATTATTTTTTATAGTTTCTTATAACGATTTTTTGGGGTGGTTGTCGTTTTAATGTGTGAAGTGATGGAATTTGGGGGTTGTTCCTACATCCCCTTGAAGCCACTCTGCATTAATGGCTTGAAGGGGTCTGGTACGAGTATGTTTAAGGATGCATGTAGGAGCATAGCTAGCATGGAGGGAAAGTTTCTATATTTGTGTTATTCATTGGTAGTACTATTTGGGGTGGGGTGGAGGTGAGGGTAGTACTATTTGGGGTGGGGTGGAGGTGAGGGTTAGACTGTGTTCTATATTTCCTAATTGCTGCTTTGTTCAATGAATAAGGTGAATTTGGATTACTAGAGTCTCAATTATGCTGGATTTGGTTTGTGTTTTAGACCTTTTTTTTATTTTGGTGATGGTATTATCTATTTCCATTGGTGTTCCTTCTCAATTTGTCTTGAACTATATGCATGGTTGGTTTTTTCTCTTTCCGAGGTAGCTTATGTTGATGGGGTTAGTCTACTTGTTGGTTATTGTAAATACCTTATTTTCTTTTAGAGGTTGGCGGATCATTTCGGTTATATGTTGTTTTCCTTTTTAGGTTCTATTAGTTAAGTATATTCTATGTCAGATAGTTTTAGAGGTTCTGAGCTTGGATCGATCTTCTTCTGTGGGATCCTCTATAAAACTTTTGCGATGCTTGTTTAATTGCGAGTTAGTTTATCTTGAATTCTTTCTCTAGAAATTGAGTCATATATTGGTAGAGTGGGACATTTCATGGTGTTGGGTTCTGAGGTGTCTGTTGAAGAAGAAGAATCTCCATTTGTTCCTCGTGTATTTCTGGTTGGATCTAATGTAATTCCAAGCAGTTTGGGAGACAATTTGGTGTTTTTAGTTCTAGGGTGTTAGACTGTTTTGTCTCACTCCCTCTCTTGTTTTATAGGTCAAGGTTATTTTCGTTGTCCTTTCATCACTTCAGTTATGCCTCCTAGATAGTGGATGTGTTGTAGACGAGGATGAGGTAGAAATGTTTCTATAGGACATGGAAGGGTTATATCCTTTTCCTATGACTCAGCATCTTCATATTTCCATGTTACTCCTCCAGTATTATGCAAGGCATTGAGTGAGTTTGAATCTCTACAATGGGAGGAATGATAATTTCATTCAGATTTAGAGCTCCTTGACATGGTTTCAAATAGTAATCCTGGTCCTAGCCTTTGCGAGTGAAAGATGAAACACATTATTTTCTCAATAGATTTGCATTAGCAAATTCTCACCCTGTTGATTCTAGTTCTTAAAGTTAGGTAGGAAGAGAACCATAATGTCTTCTCCTCCTTGGAGGATGTCAAATGAATGCTTTGAAATCAATGACTTTCCTCGGATAACTTGGACTCTTATCTCGCTTGTGTACAGAGCTATATTGTGAATTCCTCTACGACTAGAGGTCTTTTACGTCCCCCATGTTCTAGTGCGCAAGAGCCAGGAACTATTTCTTCTTCAAAGAATGGATAGTGTTGCAGAGTATTTGGTGTGCTTTAAGGACACTCTTGTTTTTTTGTCCATGTGGTATGGCCTTCAATGTGTTTTTGTTGTTTAGGTTGGTGGATTTTGTAAGTCTGGCATTTCTGATGATTACTATAGTGTTGCAATGACGGTAGATTTTTCTGCTTTAGGTCTCAATTTCCTTTTTTGGACTTCTCATATGGTATATCATTTTGGCGTCCTATGTTAATTACTAGTTGCAATCTACTAAATTAATATCAAGTTCATGCATTGTAAGTATGATGAAGAGGTGGTGTTAAGGAGTTTTTATATGGCACGTGGAATTTGTAATGGTGTTTATATTGTTGTTATATGGAGTTTTCAATGGAGTTTGTAATGGTGTTTATATTGGTGTTATATGGAGTTTGCAATAGCATTGACCTGGGTGCATGGCATTGTTTTTCTTGGCTCTCTTGGTGTCTCCGTTAAATCTCGGTTTGGTTTGTACTTTGTCTATGGTGATTTATATAATGAACTTCCTAAAAGGACATTCTGAATTTCCATTGTAAACGATGTTTTCTTTTTTAATATAAAATTTTTCAATTTATATAAAAATAAATGGGATTTTCAATATAAACATTTTAGTGTCCCTAAATTTGTATTGATCCTTTCACTTTTACTAAAACAATTATAAAATTAATATGCTAATAAATCTATCAAATTTAGTGAAGCGTGGAATATGAACTTGAATAGCCATTGATGTTATTACTACTTTTAAAAAATATATATTGAAATTACTATGCAGGCTTATCAAATGTCACTCTAGCTACCAAATGCCTATCAAAATTTTCAAAACATATATTGAAATTACTGTGCAGGCTTATCAAATGTCGTTATGCTGCCAATTGGTTATCAAAATTTTCAAATACAACTAAGATTTCTAATTGTAGAGTTAATGTTTCACTATTTTACTTTCAAAATTGCGCATTGATTAGTTATTGTTGGAGATATTACCTCCTATTTGTCTCGTGATTATTGCATAATGTTCATCATTAGTATAATGAGAGTCAGATAGCTTGATATAGTTTCTAGTCTTATGTGTAGTTGAGATATTCACTCAACTAACTACATTGTGGCTAAGATAGTCAATCTATCTTAATGCCTAATTGTTGTATAACTATGTGATATTATGTGAAGATAATAACATACATGGAATATCCCCAATCACCACTTAATCACCTCCCATTGCATTTAAAAGGGGGGGGATTGCGTGGCTATCCCACCACATCAACTCACACATGTAAAACATTCTCACATCCCTTTACATTAAGATGGAAAATCTCATCCTCCTTGTGAGCTCTTGGCCATTCTACCATGGCTATGTGTTATTATATAGTTTTAGTGGTGTTTCCCAACTGCAGGTGAGATATTTCCACCACGAAGTTGGCTTTCTGGTCCGTGGAAATTCTATCACACGGAGGTCCTTATTCCCAGGAGGTTAATCGTCATTGTACAACCCCTGTCTTAGCCATTCAAGACTATATATTTGTTCTATCCCCATACATGCACATTTACTCATTAGTGAATGTAGAGTATCTAAAACTCTATGAGCATTCCATGCTAGTTCAAGAAGAGGAGCAAGGCCTACCTTCTATAAATGATTTGAAACCAAATGCTTAGACATATTTGATAGATAATACATTTTTGCAAAAGAGGTCCAAAACTACAAGATAGGGGTAGCATGACCTTTGGCATAGTGGGTTGAAACGAAAACTTTCGTGTAAGCCTAAATGGTATACCCAAGAGAAGGTGGAGTTTTCTTCACCTCATTTAGCATAGTATTTTGGGGACCAAAAACCTCCCAAAATGGGTAGGTGTAAACAACATTGGACCATTATATTGTTTGTAATCATCTTGAATCTTTTAAAGTGGGAAGAGTGGAGGAATCAGTTGGTAGGGCCATTTTTACTAGTAGGACCCAATTTGGAAAATGAGTGTCTAAAAACTTCCAAGAGCAGTTTGAGGAATCAAACGACTTTTTTTGGGGGTAAAAATTTTCCACATGAACATTGCACCACTCTTTCTATTCTACAAAAGGGCCTTTCCAAAGGTGTAGGAATCACCTCAAACAGAGTCAATATGCAAAATTTATGCCACTCAAAAGTTGACCGTCTTGTTTTGACCACCATAATTCAAGAGGATGCCATATCATCCCCAATTATTTATGGAAAAGGAGCTAGTCACATTATCGTGATGAAGAATCTAAAAGAGTCCATATTGTAACTCTTGTTAAAATTTGAAGAAGTCAACTTAACCACCAGTATGCTATCAAAATCTAATATAATTGGGCCACTAGGAGGAAAAAGAGTTTCATTCTATTTGAGTGCATTATGTTCCATCGACAAGAAAATTAGCCAAGAGAGATAGGGAGAGAACAAATAGAGAATTTTTGCAATGTAGTAGCCCCCAGGCCATAGGCTTTACTTCTTTGTACTTACATCCATTTTCCATTCAGAGAAAGAGACCAGAGAAACTTCAATTACCAACTAAGTTTTCTACTGAAAGGGTTTCCCAAGATATATCTTGTGTCAATTGTGATTTGTGAGTTTTTATTTTTATTTTTTGTTCTCTATTTTCTATATAATTAGAATTTACATGCATATTCAATAAACAATAATTAGTAGATCAAGAAATTTAAGGAGAAATAAACCCTCATAGTATAGATTTTTGATTTTCTAATCCATTTTAGTAGATTTGTTGTAACAAATTTTCCAATGGAATATCCATGGAAATTTACGTACTTGGTGATTTTAACAACTTCTATGGCAACATAAATTATACAAAGAGGGTCTTGACCCCTCTAGTCTCCTCTTGTTATTGTCTTCTATCAACAATATTGAGCCATTAGTTAAATGATTGTGTTAGTATTTATTCAATTCTAAATATTTGATATGTGAATATAGAGTATATATTCAATTTGGTTATAGAAAAAGTCCTAAAACAATTTTTAATTAGTTAAGAGTTTTTTTTTTTAATAAAAAAAAAAACAAGTTAACAACCCAAAATCCATATGTATTTGTAAAATATTTTAGATGACTTGATTTTCAGTAAATAATAATGAATCATCCATTTACATTAACAAATAATAAATAATAACGATTAGTTTCACTATTTATTAATTATTAAATTATAATAAATATTATCATTTTCAATATAATAAAAATAAAAATGTTATGATAAAATATTAAAATAATAATTTAACTTATTCATAATTCATAATAAGAATGTAGCAATCCATTATAAAAGTATATAAATCCATTTAAAACATAACAACAAAAACGCAAATGAATTCAAATTCATAAAACCATTACATCAAATTCCTTATCCAAACAAGGTTCCATCGTTACTATTTTAAAAGTACCCAAAAAAGTTGATCACTAATCTCTTGATTTGGACTAAAGAATATTATCGTTTATAGTTTCTTATAACGATTTTTTCCAAAATATTACATTTACCGCTAGAGCCCATGGCACAACATGTGTCACAAGGTTATGTCCCAATGGCTCAATTTTATTAGACATTTGATCTGAGTCATTCAAACACTAAGTTACTAAGTTTATTGAAAAGGCTTGGTTTCAAAGTTAATGGTTGATTTTATTTGGTTATATCTAAGGTTATGTCCCAATGGCTCAATTTTATTAGACATTTGATCTGAGTCATTCAAACACTAAGTTACTAAGTTTATTGAAAAGGCTTGGTTTCAAAGTTAATGGTTGATTTTATTTGGTTATATCTATGCTAGGATTTTTATTGATTAATCTCTTATTGAATATTAGGAAATAAATTATTAAAAATATAATTAAATGATTTAGAATTAATGATGTTGGTATATTTTGATAGCTTTCTTTATATTAATAAATGGGATTTTCAACTTGCCGATGGGGTGGTTGTCAATTTATAAATGGGATTTTCAATTCGCCGATGGGGTGGTTGTTAATTTATAAATGGGATTTTCAATTTGCCGATGGGGGTGGTTGTCAATTTAATCTTTGAAGCAATAGAATTTGGGCATTGTGGTTGTCTCTTCTGGAAGCCACTATACATTAATGGCTTAACGGGGTGCAACATGTGTATTTTTAAGGATGCATGCAGGAACGCAACTAACATGCAGGACGAGTTTCTGTATTTACATGATTCATTGGTAGTTTTGTTGTCTACAAGCGTCTTTTGGGGTGCACACGAGGCTCAGACCGCATCCTCCCTTTCCTAATTGTTTCTATGTTTAATGAATAAGGTTACTTTGGGTTACTCGAGTCTCAATTATAATGGAATTTGTTCGTATTGTAGACCTGGTTTTATTTTGGTGATGTTCTTATCTATTACCATTGATGTTCCTTCTAAGTTTTTGTTGAGCTATAGGCATGGTTGGTTTTTTCTCTTCCCGAGGTGGCTTATGTTATTGGAGTTAGTATTCATGTTGGTTATTGTAAATATCTTATTTACTTTTAGATGTTGGCGAACCATTTCGGTTCTATGGAATTTTCCTTTTTAGATTATATTAGCTAAGTATACTCTAAGTGACACAGTTTAATAGGCTTTGAGCTTGGGTCGGTCTTGTTATGTGGCATCCTCTATAAAATTTATGGGCCACTTGTTCAATTGTGTGTTATTTTTTCTTGAATTATTTTTTTGGGATATTAAGTCATATATTGGTAAAGTTAGACGTTTCATGGTGTTTGGTTTTGAGGTGTCTGTTGAAGGAGAAGAATCTCCATTTGTTCCTCCTATATTTTTGGTTGGCTCTTATGTAATTACAAGGATTTTGGGAGATGATTTGGTGTTTTAGGTCTGGGGTGTTAAACTGGTCTTTCTCACTCTCCCTCCTATTTTGTAGTTCAAGGTTGTTTTCATAGTCCTTTCGTCACTTCAGTGATGCCTCCGAGATATTGGATGTGTTGTAGACAAGGAGAAGGTAGTCATGCTTCTATGGGATAGGGAAGGGTCAAATCCTTTTCCTATGACTCTATATCTTCTTATTTCTATATTATTCCTTTAGAATTACCCAAGGAGATTAGTGAATTAGACTCTCTAAATGGGGAGGAATGACAATTTCATTCAGATTTAGAACTGCTTGATGTGGTTTTGAAGAGGAAGCCTGGTCCTAGCCTCTGCAAGTGAAAGAAAAAACACTTTATTTCCTTAATATCCTTGCATTAGAAAATGCTCACCCAGTTGAGTCTAGTTCTCAAAGGAAAGCAGGGAGAGAAATAAAATGTCTCCTCCTCCTTGGGATGATAAACAAATTCTTTGCAATCAACGATTTTTCTTGGACAACTTGGACTCTTTTCTAGCTCATGTAGAAGGCTATATTAAGATTGCCTTTGCGACTGGACATATTTCAGGTCCCCCACGTTCCAGTGCGCAAGAACCATGATCTATTTCTTCTTTAGTGAATGGATAGTGTTGCAGAGTGTTGAGTGTGCTTGAAGGAAATTCTTGTTTTTTTATGTCCATGTGGTATGGCCTGCAATGTGTGGTTGTTGTTCAAGTTGGTAGAGTTTTGAATCTGGCATTTATGATGATTATTGTAATGCTATGATGCTGGTGGACTTTTCTACTTCGGGTCAAACTTCTTGGCCGGTATATCATTTTGGTGTTCTATGTTAATTACTGGTTATAATATGCTGAAATCATATCAAGTTCATGCTTTGTAAGTTTGATAAAGAGGTGGTGTTTAGGTCTCTTAATTTTGACTTACTTCTAATCCCATTTATTTTCACTAAAGTATTGGATGAGATACTAAGGTTAAGTAGTTTGTATATGTCTCTTGGAATTTCTAATGGTGTTTGTGTTGGTGTTGTCTGGAGTTTGTAATTGCATTGGAATGGGCGCATGGCCTTGTTTGTCTTGGCTCTCTTGGTTTCTCTGTTAAAAATTTGTTTGATATGTGCTTTGTCTGTGGTGATCTCTATTATGAACTACCTAAAGGGACATTCTGAATTGCCATTGTAAACAATGTTTTCTTGTTTAATATAAAATGCTTTCGTTGACACAAAAATAAATGGGATTTTCAGTATTAGCATTTTACTATCTCTAAATGTGTATTTATTCTTTCACTTTTACTAAAATATAATTATAAAATTATTATGCTAAGAAATCTATCAAATTTATTGAGGAATGGAATCTAAAATTGAATGGTCATTGATGCTATTACTAATTTTAAAAATATATATATTGAAATTACTATGAAGGCTTATCAAATGTCACTCCGGTTACCAAATGTCTGTCAAAATTTTCAAAATATATATTGAAATCAATGTGCAACCTTATCAAATGTCATTCTAGTTGCCAAATGGTTATCAAACTTTTCAAATACCACTAAGATTTCCAATTGTAGAGTTAATGTTTCATTATTTTACATTCACAATTTTCCATTGGTAGCTAATGTTGGGGATATTAACTCCTATTTGTCTGTGATTATAGTATAATGTTCATCATCATATAATGATAGTCAGATAACTGGATTTAGTTTCTATTTTTAGGTGTATTTGAGATATTCACTCAACTAACCAGATTGTGGCTAATATATTCAATCTATATAAATGCCTGATATGTCATATAAATATGTGATATTATGTGAAGATATACATAGAATATACCTAGTCTCCACCCCTTCAGCCCCCATCACATTTAAAATGGGGAATGGCATGGCTATCCCACCCCATGCACTCCCACATGTAAACTGTTCTAACATCCCTTTACATTAATATGGCAACTCTCATCCCCGCCATGAGCTCTTGGCCCTTTTATCATGCCTTTGTGTTATTTTATAGTTTCAATGGTATTTCCCAATTGCAAGTGAGACATTTCCACCATGATGGTGTCTTTTTTTAAGTTCTAACACATATCGGTCCTAGTTCTAGGATTTTATCCATCATTGTACAACCCCTATGTTAACAATTCAGGCCTGGAGTTGGCAAGTTGTTGCAATGGTAGCGAGCCTTGGGATTTTGGAAGCATTTGCAGTAGAGGTTGGAGTTAAAATGGGTGGCATTTTCAAAATATATATGTCTAACCTATAGCACCTCAACACCTAGTAGGTCGATGGTCATGGCGTAAATATTTCTATGTCCAATCTTTGAAGAATTTTTAGTCTATTTCTATTTGCAAAGTGAAATTTGATTTATGGTATGCAGGACATCTTAGTGGTTAATTGACCTTGCTTAGAGATACTCTCTTTACAACCCTCTTATATCATTTTCAGCTAATATCATGCCCAAGCCAACCTGGAAGCTGAGTATTAAGGCTTTTCTAACTCTATCCTAGTTTCTTTCATTTTTTCTCACTCTTCTACCCCTATACTAGGGGGTATCTTTCACTAGGCCTAACTTTCCTTTGAGGGTTATACCCCATCAATGTATGAACTCTTGATGGGGATCTGAAGGTCAAGGGCCTTAGGGTAGAGCTTAGGATTAGACACAAGCTCGGAAAATTGCAATTATTTTCCATTCCTCCAGAAATCTAAGAGGAAATCTATCAATTAGAATCCTTCACCACTAATGATCACCAAGCCTATCTAACTTTGAAATCCAAAATGAATTAGCTAGATGGGTTTTATACCTTAGCCATACCGTGAGAAGATGAATCTAGTATCTCAATTCCATCACCCTACATTGATGAATGTAGATGCTCTCAGGTAGGGTTCTCAAAGAAAAGTATGAGAACTACAATGAAATTATAGCATGCCTTAATGAAATCCAACGAGTCCTACGCTACCAATTCTCTTGCTTAGTTAGCCTTGACACTCATTTGTCTCACATAGAAGGTAATCTACAATGCAAGCTTGAGCCTCTAACTTCAGTAGGCACAAGTTCCCAAGACCGGGACCCGATAACATCCTCTAATAATTGATGTTAGCCTATCCTTGTAGCGTATGTTTTTCACTTTCGGTAAACTAGTTTCTTTTAGTATATGTATAGCAAGTTATAACTATCAACTGATATTTTGTATTTCTATCATAATGTATGTTAGAAACTTGGATGCAAGCCAATAATATTTTTTGGATGGTTTTGAAGCATAACACGTAGATATCACTATTGTCGGGTCCAGATTCCCTTATGGAATATCATGATAGTATTTAATGTTGGCATTATGGATAATGTGATGTCCTTGATGGCAACCTTCTTGATAAATATGTACTCGATGTCAACATTATGATATTATGATTGGTAAAAATGCTACAAAAGATGTGGAATGAGAAATGGCAGTTTAGTGACATATGGATGAAAAAAAGTAATGTTTGAGAAAGTATCCCTGGTTCCTGTGAATAAGGGTCATGTGCATACGTAGGTCCCATGTGTAAAAGTCATGTACATAATCCAAACCATGGAAATATAGATATCGAGTTTCATTACCATGGTATTGGCCCATAGTAATTGGATCATAAACGTTCATTTTATCCCGTCAATAAATACTAACGAAATTACCAAAGGATTTGCTTAAGGTACGAGCTAAGAAAAAAGTTATATAATGAGATGGGGATCAAGGTGCTATGTGCACAAGTAAATAAATTATTCATATGTGATTTGATCTGAAACAAGTGTGCACCAGGGAGCAAGGATATGGTTCAGATTTGATAGAACTGAAAACATATGAAGGTTGTGGATTGTAAATTGTCGTTACAACAAAGGTATGTCTTGGTGATTTAAAATATGTACATTGGTATGCTTCTCAATAGTCATGTACATACACAAATCTATTTTTGTTAAGTCGCGTACATATTCTGAGATATGTTTTTTATTATGTTTAGATCTGTACGCAGCTATTACACATGTTAAGCGTGTATATACGTTGTTATACTTAATAACTAAAACATATATATTATGAGTTAGATTTGATTAGGGTTCACAATGTTGTTTATAGTTGATGATGTTTATTCTATTTGTTGTTGTATGTTAATGATGTCTTAGTCTATATATGGCAGTGGTGTTTGGGTTAACTTAGTTGTGGATTGAAAGGTTGATCAATTATAATGTTGCAAAAGTATGATCGGGAATGGTTCAATGATCTGTGCATGGTTCGGTACTTGATGAAAATGGTGGTTCAGTGTTACAATGATTTAGTTAAATAATTATTTGATTTAAAAATTGTACGTGGGTTTTATACAGAGTAAACATGTATATACACAAGTTTTTTTAAGAATATTCGCGTATATAAAGTTTATTTGTTCTTATTGGTTTCTATATTCTTAGATATTCAATTGGTTTACATTGATTCAATGGCTCAGTGTTGGTGACTCGATATTTAAATTTGGCATATTTGGTTTGGGAATATTGTTGATATGGGTCCATTTTGAAAATATGATGAAAGTTTTCTGATAGTTTGTTTGATGCTTGTTTGACACGTGGATCTAGTCTGAAATATTCTGAAACGAGGTCGGAAAGTGTTGAGGGTTGCAGCCTTCAATGTGGGGGTAGGAGCTCCCTTCTAGTAGGATATGGTAAATAATATCAGGGGGTTGTATCTCCCTTCTATTTGGTGTTGGAAAATGAGTGGCGGTTATAGGCTCCTCTAGGTATCAGAGCAAGTCCCTTAGGAGAAGTTTGATCTCTTAAAGGGAGATTTATCAGTATGAGCAGTTAAGAGGGAGCATCTTCTATCAAGCCACCTTTGTTTAATGGAACTAATTTTTTATTTTGGAAAATCATAATGAAAGCATATTTTCACACTCTAGGAGTTAATGTATGGGCAATTGTTGAAGGTGGATATCAATACTCAGCCTCCATTCCTATAGATGATGCAGGGAAGAAATTGTATGAGATCAATGCAAAGGTTTTAAATGCTATCTTGGGTAGTTTGGAAGAATATTATTTTTTGAAATTCATGTAGTTAAACACCTCAAAGGGAATATGGGATATGCTCGTCCAAAGTTATGAAGGTGACACTAAGGTAAAAAGTGCTAAACTTCAAACATATATAATTCAGTATGAGACTCTTAGAATGCATGATGATGAAAGCCTTGCAAGATTTTTCCTTAGAGTAGATGAGATTGTTAACTCACTGAAAAACTTGGTGACAAAATAAAGGATACTATGTTGAAAATATTTTAAGATCATTAACCCTAAAGTTCGATTCCAAAATCTTTGCCATTGAAGAAATGTAGAATGTGAAGAATCTCACTATTAAACAACTCCATGGCATCTTGACAACTTTTGAGATGATAAAAGGGGGTACATCAAGTATTAGAGAAGCATCATTGAAATGCACAAACAAAGGGAAAGAAAAGGAAGAGCCTAAGGAAACAGGTTACATTTCAAATGAAGAAGAAGCTCCAAGTAGGATCTGGAAAGTTAAAAATTAAGCTTCCTTTTAAATGTTTTGCCTGTGGAAGACTAGTTCACTATGCTACTAAGTGTCCTTATAAATAAAATCATGAAAAAAATGATTCAAATAAGAATGTTAAAAGAGGTTCTACTATCAAGAAAAAAAATTATACTCATGCAGATAGTGAATATTCTTCCAATAATGAGGATGATAAATCAGTTCAAGATTGTCAGTTACTTATGGAATTCGAAGAACAATGTGTAGATAAGTTTGGTGATTCTGAATTTACGGATGTTCAGAAGTCAGTATGTTTAAAGAAAACACCCCTATTGAAGAAATAAATGAGTTGAAGATATGTATAGAAGAGGCTAAATTAATCGAAGAAACAAGTCCAAGAAAGGGAGAAATGCCGTGAAACCTTAGAACTTGAAATTGTGGGTCTAAGAAAGGAACTTGAGAAAACAAAATCTTTAAATATTATATTTTCTAATGGACCTGAAGCTTTAGAAGAAATCATTAAAGTTCAGTTTTCTCCACTAATTAAGATAGGTCTTGGATAAAATCCAAATCAATATGGTGAAACCTTAGAACCTATGAAATATAACAGGTACAAAAAGCTACGTCAATGCAGTAAAAGGAAGCAATCATCAAAATTATAAGACTCGACAAAATAATGAAAGGTCAAACTATTGTTAGGAAAAGCAACCTTTCCATGAACAAAGGGCAACCTACTCAAAAATGTATTACTCTCCCAGGTACTCCTACTTCAATGCTCAATGCTTCACTTGTCACAAATTTGGTCACAAATCAGTTCATTGTGTTTCTTATAAAATTATTATGACTAGAGAAGCAAGAAAACAACATAATGAAAATAGGAAAAAGAAGTACTCTTATAATACATTGTCCCCTCTTCGGAATGAAGTTGAATGTTCTATTTGCAATCAATTTGATCATGAGGAAATTGAATGCAGAAGCAGGATGAATTCATCTTATTAACATGAGAAGAAGATAAAACCTTCCAAGGTATGAAAGGATAAAATTACTTCCTTTGAATATTGTGGTTTTGCATTGTATGCAGGAGATCAAGAGAATATATGATACATTGATAGTGGTTCTTCGAATCATATGACAGGTGACAGAGATAAGTTTGTTTCTTTTAATCAAAATAAGAAACAAAAGAATGTGACTTTCAGTAATAACTCACCTACTACTATTAAAGGAAAATGATATGTATTTTTAAAATAAAAGATCAAAGCTGAGAATGTACTTGATGGGATCAAACATAACGTGTTAAGTGTTATTCAAATGTGTGATCAAGGGCACGAAGTTATTTTCAAATCAAATAATTGCATGGTAAGAAACTTGGATACAGGTAAGACCATAGTCAAAGGAACTAGAACTCTAGGCAATGTTTATATCCTAGAAGGCGGAAAAAAGCACTGCTTTTTTAGCAAATTTAAAGAAAGTTGGTGTCGGCACAAAAGGTTGGGGCACCTTGGCTTTCTCAACTATGCAAATCAAGTAGTATGGGAGCAGTTTATGACTTTCCCAACATTTCTCCACCTAAAAATAACATTTTCAAATCATGTCAATTTGGAAACAAATCCATAGTTCAGTTTAAAGCTAAAGAAGTTACTTCAAGTAAACCCCTTGAACTTGTTCACAATGACTTATGTGGACCTATGAGAAAGAAGTCTCCTCGTGGTGAACAATGCTTCATGTTATTGATTGATGACTTCACAATAATGTGTTGGATTGGTTTACTAAAGTATAAAGATGAGACAGTTTAAAAGTTTAAAATATTCAAGGCTTTAGTAGAAAATGAATTGGACTTAATATAAAATGCCTTAGATCTAATAGAGGAGGAGATTTTATATCAGATGAATTCTTCAATTTTTGTAAACAACATCACATCAAAAGACAGTGTTCCATAGCTAAAAATCCTCGACAAAATGGAGTGGTAGAAATAATGAACATAAAATTTCAACAAATGGCACATGTCATGCTTGATAAGCCAGGAACACCTCACACCTTATGGGGAGAAGAAGAACATACAACCATGGATATACTTAACAAAGCCCATGTTCAAGTAAACAGTGATAAAACTCCATATGAACTCTGGTATGGTAATCCTATAGCTATCAAACATTTTAGAATCTTTGCAAGCAAATGTTTCATAAAGAAAGATGATGATAAGCTTAGAAACTTTAAATCCAAAGTTGATGAAGGAATCCTTCTTGGATACTCTTCCATAAGAAAAGGATATAAATGTTACAATAAAAGGCTCCAAAAGCCTTCGTTGAAAGTATAGATGTTATGATTGATGACGCATCCATAGGTACCAGAATGGAATCACAAGAAGATGACGACCACTCTCTACCAAAATCCAAGAAGTTGTAGGAGAAGAAGAAAGAGAAGCATCAGAAGAAGGAAATGAAAATACAAGTATGGCAGAAAAGACCCCATCAAGGTATGTTTAGAAAAATCATCCTGAATCTCAAATTCTAGGTGATAAAGAAGCAAGAATATAAATTATAAGAACTTTTGTTGGATCATCTAGTCACTTAGCCTTATTATCCATGATTGAACCTCAAAATGTGAATCAAGAAAGCCTAATATTAATGTTGGGTTAAGGCAATGCATAAAGAAATTAATCAAATATAAAAGAACCATACATCGGAACTTGTACCAAGGCCTCATAATAAAAATGTAATTGGGACAAAGTAGGTGTTTAAGAACAAACTGAATGAAAATGGAGAAGTATTTTGAAACAAAGCAAGACTTGTATGCAAAGGCTATGCTCAACAGGAAGTGATAGACTTTGAAGAGACATTTGCACCTTTAGCTAGACTTGAAGCCATAAGGGCTTTTCTTGCATTTTCCAGCTTTTGCAACTTCAAACTATATCAAATGGATGTGAAATATGCATTTTTAAATGGGGACCTAGAATAAGAAATGTATATTGAACAACCTGGAGGATTCATACTTGGAAATGATAAAAATCTTGTTTGAAAATTTCAAAAGGCATTATATGGGCTAAAATAGGCTCCTCGTGCATGGTATTATCATCTTGACAGGTGTCTTCAGCAACAAAGATTCAAGAAAGGATCTACATATAACAATTTATATATCAAATATGGCAAAGACAAACTTTTAGTAGTGGTGGTGAATGTTGATGATATCATATTTGGAAGCAATATAGAATCTATGAATCAATTATTTTCTTTAAATATGCAGCAATAATTTGAAATTTCTTTACTTGGTGAGCTAACATACTTTCTTGGTCTTCGAGTTCACCAAACTAATGATGGTATCTTCCTGTCTTAAACCAAGTATCTCAAGAAGATTATGAAGAAGTATGGAATGGAATATTATAAACCTGTGTTTGTACCAATGGTAACAGGATACAATCTTAGTCAAAATTATGACTCTCCTATAGTTAATCAACCCAAACATAGATCTATTATTGGAAGCTTTCTTTATCTTATCGATACAAGACCAGACATTATGCATGTTGTTGGCATAGTCAGGCGATTCCAAGAAACCCCCATGGAAACGCATCTCAAAGCAGTCAAGAGGATATATAAATATCTACAGGGAACTCAAGATTTTAGTCTATGGTATCCAAAAAAACATATTTTTCACTTCATGCTTACACAGATGCAGATTGGGAATGTAATGTTGATGACTGCAAAAGTACTAGTGGAGGTGCATTCTATTTGGGACTTTGCTTAGTTTCTTGGTTCATTAAGAAACAAAGTTCTATTTATTATCGACTACTAAAGCATAATATGTTGTCGTTTCCTCTTGTTGTACTCAATTTGTATGGATGATCTAAACATTGCAAGAAATTCAAGTCACTTATCCTCAACCTGTACCTATTCTCTGTGACAATACTAGTGCCATAAGTATTTCTAAAAATCCTATCATGCACTCAAAAAATAAGCACATCCCAATCAAACACCATTTTCTTAAAGAGAAAGTTCTTAAGCAAAAATTCAAGTTGGAATATATTCCCTCAAAGGAAAAAGTTTCAGATGTATTTACCAAGCCTCTTCCACGTGATTCCTTTGAATATCTCAGATAGAAATTAGGAATAATTCTTGCATCTTCACTATGCTAATTGTTCTAACAAGTATGTCTTGTTCAGGGGGAGTTGGGGTTGTAAACATTAGCAGTTTACTTTTTGTACACAGATCTCATGAAGGATAGTCATGTGTATATGTGGTTTTTTATCTAGATAGTCATCTATGCCTCTAAGTAATGAAAAAGAAGTGGCATAGATTTAGGAGAGCTTCTCATATGCATCCATCAGTTCATTTTTAGCATTCTGATTCTGGAATTAATTTTTTACAGTCTATTGATGATGTTTGTATGATTCTTAGGAATGATGTTAGTTCATGATATAAGTTGTTGCAAAATATTATAACTTGTTGCTAATGAAATGGCCCTTCCGTGCATTTTTTTATTGATGAGATCGATATGATCAGATGTGATTGGCATAGGTTCATGGGGAGCATCTATTATGATTCTATGGTCCATTGTTGGCATTATGATGTATTGAGCACTCCTTATTGCATGATGGGTTTCTGATGGGTGCATATCATTGTTGCTCTATAATTGCTATTATTGTTACTACTGAAGATACGTATGTTGTTTTCATTATGTCAGAATGCTTGGGTTGCTTATGTTGCAGTTATATTATTGATTGTTGATTCATATTTATACACCTGATGAGGGCCCGCAGGGTTTTGGTCTCGCGGCTAGCGGACAGTCTGCTAAGTCATTCGTGCCGCTCTGCAGGTCACGAGTTCAAGTCTTGTCTTACCTGAGGGCCATGCTTGCGGGCTGTGCGGTTCCTCCTAGTGGTTATAGTGGCAGCCGGTGGGATTCAACCCCATGTAACGTGAGTACGATACCACCGCCATTGCCGATTCCGCTAGTCAAAAAAAAAAAAAAAAAAAAACCTGATGAGGATAAATTGATTCCTACACTATCTCGTCTTACATATTGATGATGTTCATGCTAACATCTATGTTGTCGTTATCAGATGGTTATGTTGCAGATTTCAATATGGTGCATGATGGTTGTTGATAATTATCATGGTCTTACTACCACATTATTGAGTTCTTGTAATTGGTTATAAGTGTCGTATATGTCTCTTGATGATATCCATGTTTTCAATCACTAGAAAATTCAGTCATATATGGACTATTGGGATTAAGTCATGCTATGTATGTAATCTCATTATTTGGGACATTGATGTAAAATTTGAATTCCAATATGTAAGCATAATCTATTAGGTATCTAATGTAATCATGAGTCATTGGTGATAAGAAAGGTCATATTTATTTGAATCATAAAGCGTTATACTTTGAAAAGTTCAACATTTTCTCAAGGGAAGCATGGTTAGCATGCATATTTCATGGCTCATATCAATAGATCAGAGCTACAGTGATCATCTATACAAGGAAAGTGCTTCATTCAGTTTGGGTCAGCCCTTGATGTCAAAATGGGAGAGGAGACTTGGTGTTTGAGGGGTTTTGAATGAAGACTTGGTGTATGTTTTTGTAGGTGGTGTCCAAACACCAAGGTGGTTGCCATCAAGTCCAAAGGGGGAGATTTTTGGAATTATGGTTAATGTTTTGTCCTTGATGGAAACCTACTTGATAAATATGTACTTGATGTCAAAATTATGATATTATGATTGGTACAGATACTACAAAACATGTGGACAGAGTAATGGTAGTTCAGTGACAGATGGATGAAAAAATTAAAGTTTTAGAAAGTACATGTGGTTCTTGTTAATAAGGGTCACGTACCTACGTAGGTCCCATGAGTAAAATTTGTGTACATAATCTGAACCATGGAAATATGGATACCAGACACCATTACCATGGTATTGGCCCATATTAATTGGAGCAACAACATTCATTTGATCCTGTCAACAAATACTAACGACATTACCAAAGGATTTACCTAAGGTATTAGCTAATGAAAAATCTATATAAGGAGATGGGGATCAAGGTGCTATGTGTGGAGGTAAATAAAGTATTCATATGTGATTTGATATGAAACAGGGGTGCACCAGGGAGCAAGGAGATGGTTGAGATATTATAGAAATAAAAGAATATGAAGGTTGTAGCATGTAAGTTGTGGTTTTAGCTAATGTATGTCTTAGTGATTTAAAATTTGTATGCTGGTTTGCTTCTAAATAGTCATGTACATACATGGATATGTTAATGTTAATTCATGTACATATTCTGAGATATTTTTTTCAATATGTTGATATTTGTACTCGGGTGTTAGACATGATAAGCACATATATATGTCATTATGCTTAATACTTGTTGCGTATATATTCTGAGTTAGATTTGATCAAGGTTCGCACTGTTTTTTATAGTTGATGGTGTTTATTCTATTTGTTTTTGTCTGTAAGTGATGCCTTGATCGGTATCTGGCAGTGATGTTTAGGTTAATTTAATTTTGGATTGAAAGGTTGATCAATTATCATGCTAAAAATGTATGACTTTGAATGGTTCAATGATCTGTGAATGGTTTAGTACTTGATTCAATGTTACAGTGATTCAGTTAAATAATTATGTGATTTAAGAACTTCTTGTAGTGCTACAATCACCCTCCAAAATTTTTGCCTTAGCTTCGTATTGGAGCCTCCCTACCAACCATCCTTAGTAGCATATCTTGCACTGTCAAGTACATAGGCTTCAACTCATTTTCAGTGGCTTGCCAACCTGTACATGTCAGTTTGCATCACTCCCTTCACAGGCTTCCATCATGGACTTAGGTTATTTGCTGGTTGAGTATCTCCCCTAGAAAATTGCACAGTTCTGGAAGGGAACCAATCTTCCCTCCGGAACTTGCACAAATCTGTTGGGCTACCTGTTGACCTCCATAATTGCCAAGAATAATAAGACATACCTCCATAGAAAAGTATGCAATCTAGCCCAGCAGTGGGCCTCAATCCATAAATTGTGCAATTCTGGGAGACAATCACTTGCTAACCCCAGAAATTGTGCAATCCCTCAGGGACAGCTAACCTAGCTCAACCTAGAAGCTACGAAAATCCCTCTCCCAAGCTTGCAGGTTGTTACATGTGCCTTCAGTTTGAACGGTTCCCTCCAAAATCTAGAAAACTTGATTTGCATGCATGGGATGCTTTTCCTGAAATAAAAAAAAGAAACATGCAAAAAAACATCCCTAGGTTTTAGGGATCTATTTTTAGCAGCAGGAGGTTACATAAAAATATCATTTCAGAAACTACCCTCCAAATGTCGTTTTTTCCTAGATTTGTGGCAAGCACGTCATGAGCCTCAAAATTATTTATTCGACATTGTAGAGATCATTCCTCACATCAATCATGGAGCTCTGACATCCCACATCACATCTAGGAGTAGTCGACACGTTCAACACATATTTTTCTGGGTAAGTTTTGTTTACAAGTCTTGTGCAACTTTTCTGTCTCTTTTTGTGTTTTGTCTTGTTTGATTGTTGTCTTCTTGATTTCTATGAATGCTTGCTATATTTTGCATGCATGTTAGCCTCTGCAAGCACCATTTCAGTTTTCGTCTACATCTCACTGTTGTCGCATGCATGACATTGTTTTTGCGTCGACGGTTGTTGTTCCGGTGACTCGCTTCACACACATGCATGTCTTCCCATTTTCTGAATCTCGCATTCTATATTTTCATGCATGATCATTCACTCTCGCTTACACTCAGTTTCACCGTGCATTCAAAACTACACATGTTTTCATTCACCTGCTGGCCATTCTAGGCAACCTTGACCCAGACCTAACCTTTTCCAGATAGCATTGCACATTTCTGAGAGGGAAGGATCTGCCTTCCTCCCAGAAAATGTGCAAATTTGGCCAAGAACTATCCTCCAGGCTTGCTTTGCACATTTTTGAGAGGCAATGCTCTCCTAGCCCAGAAAATTATGTAATGTAGTCCCTGGGCTTGTAGGCCTTGCTGGTTGAAAGTGTGCATTGCGCAATCTCAGCCCTAATAGGTCATCCTGGATTATGCACTACACAATTCCAGTAGCCATTCAGCCTCCCGATAGTTTGAACTATGCTTTGCACAAGTTCGGTAGTCAGTCTCCTAGCCTCCCAGTGAAAATTGTTCAATCCTTTCCATTAGTCCCCCCGGTATATTGCATGTTAGTCCTCAAGCTTGCTTTGGTTTTCAACTGATAGATTTATTGCCATGAATGTCACCATGTCTCTAGGTATTTTTCCCTTCTCTCAGTAGTTCAGGTTCGATGGCCTCCAAGAGAGCATGGTTAAAGGACACCCTCAGAAGCGCAACTGGAGATGCAATTGAGCAAGTGTTTATGAGTTTGTTGATTCACGAAGACGCCAAGTTGCTCATAGAAAAAGACATCAAGTTGAAATGGTAGGACATCAATGATACATTCTCAGGAATATTTGGGGAATATCTAGAAGACTGTAAGGTCTATGTGAATATTCACAAGTTTGGCTTATAACAGATTGCATGCAGGTATCCCGCATTTCGATGCACGAACATGATACATTGGATCATCTTGCACATTGATCCTGAGATGAAGGTGTTAAGAATTTTTAGCAGGATAGAGCTTGCTAAATTCAGGGCATAGGACTATTAGAAGATGTACCACTTGCCGCAACCGGTGATCATAATGGAGACACCCTTCAGCAGACCCGACAGCAGTGCAAACTCTAGGGATATCTTGGAGAGCTCGGTAAAGGAGCTAGCCAAGTTCAGGATGACACCCATCTAGGTTTACAAGATGAAGATATTGCGGAAGGCATATCAGTACTTGGTCATCTTCGCATGCTGCTTATACAGCCAAGAGAGCACGAAGACCTTCCCACAGGGTTGGGTGATTGCATTGGACCAACTGGCCAGTGAAGGCAGACCATGCAACTGGTCTGACATGTTGGCTCACGGGCTGAAGGAACAGGTGACAGAAGCCTGGTAGCCATGCAAAGGTCAAAAAGAAGAGATACACATGTCCACAAACATTTTGGATGCAATCTATACTTGTCAGCAGTTCCCAAGCTTGAGTTGGGCATGGACATCAACAGAAACCTTTATCCACACTTGTTGCAGATCATTTTCCAAATGTAGCTTCCGCGAAGTCATCACACAGTTTTTAGACCAGTTTGTGACCCCAATGTCCAAGATGATATTTGAGAAGGATCCACCTTGCATGTCGCAGGTAGCAATGGATCCATTGTTCGACATAGCGGATTGGTACGCCTCACCTCTTGGCACCTTCATATGGATTTACACCGTGGAGAAGCCTCCACATGTTTTACCTAGTTTTCCATGGACAAGCTCATCATGCAAGAAGTGACATACCGCATCTTGACACGACTGTCAGCTAGACTGCATCGAAAGAAGAAGTCACCTTGGCCCACTCTCCTATTGTGAATCGGGTTGTACGAGATACAAAATATTAAGCATGTTGATGTTGAGACTGATGAGTTCAAAAGTTTACTTTCGACACCAAGAGTTTCAATCCGTATGACCCACACTACTTGGTGAAAGAACATTGTTCGAGAGTGTGGTTTCCATGGATCCATGCGGCATGTCATTGGCTTGAGAAAGACCCATGGAAATACTGCCACAGCTGCTCCAAGCTCAATGAATCGGTCGACATAGCTCTGGAATGGTTAGAAAAGTAGACAGAAGCAGCATCTCAGAGAGAAGCATCATCCACAGTAGCAAAAGGTAACGTACATGCGCATGACAAAGGCAAGAGGAAAGGTTTTTGACAATGCAGAAGAAGAAAAATGTTGCAAGTTCAAACCCGATCCACTTGTGCTGAAAGTAGCTTTGGAGATAGAGGAAAAGAGGTGACAACACGACAGGAGGAACACGCAAAGCCAGAGAGAGAAACAGAGGATGGCGTAAATAGTGAAGGAGTTGCAAGAGTTGAAGCAAAAACTTTGGGAAGAACAAGAGCTGTGCGTATAGGAGAAGGAAGCGTAGCAGGGATAGACACAACAGGAGGCACAACATGCACAGATTGATGAAACTGCACCCATACAGGTTGTAGACTCATCTGAGCAGCTGACACAAAGTAGACAGGGTGAGCAGTCACATGAGCAAGACTTCGCTCAAGAGATTGAATAGATACTTGAGTAGATGGATACAGAGATGGAGAAGCCCGAGTCATAATAGGATATTGACCTCATGCCTTACAACCATGAGGTTAACCCATCGGCTTGACTAGTTCCGGAAGCAGACCAAATCCTGAGTGATCAAGGAGATACTGAGATCCTTGAAGACAACCCGGAAGCAGAGATGCACAACATATCATTCGATGAGTCGCAACATAGAGTTGTGAAATTGTGTAGAGTGACTACTTATGAATTCCACACATCTCTTCTTCAGTTTGAAGAACGAGTGATCATAATTGACGTCCACAATCACCCAGCAGCATTGGCTGATGCTACCAGATCATATGCCGAAGCCACCAGCTTGAGTGTTTGCTTCTTAATAGTAGAGAATGAGCGAATGGCTAAGGAGTTATAGACAGCCATGTAGGGAGGAGAACAAGTTACATCATCCGCCAAAGAAGAGTTGAAGAGAGTAATATTAAATGAGGTGTCATCTCTCTCGAGAGTCATGCGAATGTTGTATTCTAGATTTTTCACCATGCATAAGTCAGTTGTCCATCTCAATAGTTGGTAGCAACGCTATGCTAGGAGAGCATGCATCTTTTCAGATTTGCACACTATCGTCGACCACATGCAAACATGGACAATGAGATACAAGGGAGCCCCATTACACTTGCCCAAGTTGATGAAGCCCAAGGCAATAGAGTTGAAGGCATGCATCCTGAGTTAGATCCAGAACTATTAGGAACTCTCATAGCTCATCACCAGTTTACAGGCTTCACATGCACGGGTGTTCAGAAGCATGGATGTTGTTGTGTATGCACATGCAATCCCATCGATTGGGACACTCACCAAGGCAAAGACAAAGAATCAAGTCTGACTTGAGCTGGACATGTAATTTGATGAATTGATGTGCATAGCCGCCAGCACAGACTTAGTGATCAACACAGACATTATGCATTAGTATGTCACTAGTCTGAATGATTCAAGATAATGATGTAAATTTTATCAGACAATTTGGACAGAGGAGCTAAATCAATGTACCCCGAAGCAACAGAGGCAAGAGTTCATTTCTAAAAAGATGTCATTAGAGAGTACATGGATACCATCACAGACTACCAAGCTTAGCATTAGTTCACCACTGTTAACCATCACAAGGATATCGAAGAGTTGGTTTTCCCATAGTTGTCTGAGTCTTAGTGATGTCTTGCATGGCTTGCTTAAGCCTATTTTGTCTTACATGGGTACATGTGCAAATTGTATGTAACATCTTGTAAAGTGAAATTCCAAGTGTCGATAGTTGAATATAATAGTCATAGGGTAGTTGAAGAGTCATGAGGGTAGGTGAATAGCCACAAAGGGGAATGTCAAGAGTCACCCCAATCTTTCCTATTTATAGAACCTCATAACTCATTGTACATGCTTTTGCAAGCCAATCTTCCTATAGGAGTATCTTGCAGAAATATTGGAGTGTATTGTAACGAGCCTTGACTTCTCCATAGTGTAGAGCTAGTACATCTCCTTTGAGGAGCAGGTGGCAGTGACAGTAAGATTCCATTATCGAGGCTAGTGGTTGGTCATGGTTGTATTGTATGATTGGAACTTTCACTTTTAATATAATAGAGTCAGAACATTTCATGCATATGTTGTTGTTGTATCTCATCTATATTAGTTACTTTAATGATATATGTATCTGTTTTCTTACGAATTTATGTATGGACGTTTTTTGTATACGTATGTACGATCTTAATGAGATGTGATGTTGGTTTAACCATCACTTTGGATCGTTGGCTAAACTTCTTTCCAATTTTTTATGCATCTTTGCTTGTGTGTTCCCTTCTTAGCCACGTGCTTACACAGGTTTCCAAGGGGCGCACTCACCCCACTTTCCACGTGTTATAACCCTTCATGTACCTTCCTTGACTTGCTACATCAGTCGCACCCTTAATACCAACAAGGACATCCTACTTACCTCTGTGTGCAACCACGGTCGAGGCGATACCATACGACCCACTGTTGGGACTCCTACACCAAACGATCTGAGGTATATTTGGGACTTCTTACTAGGGAGATCCTCTGACATGTTGGCTGGTCCAACACCGTCAACATTTCTGGTGCTAGAAGGAGGGCTAGATGACAAGTTGTGTCCTCTCATCCTGTTTTGAATCTTTGCACATCTGTCATGGATATTATCAGACCCTTCCCTCCGCAATGTTTTTCATATGACGAACCTCTCAACATCATGAGGGAGTTTTTTGATCTCTTCTCCGAATTCACGTATGATGGTGAAGATGAAGTAGCATACCCTGAGTACTTAGAAGACTTATATGCATTCCTTGAGGATGCAGATGAGTTCTATGCAGAAGAGGTCAGTGTGCTGCTTTCACACACACTTCACGAATCCTCGAAACAATGGTGCAACAGTATGCCACCTGGCAGCATGGACTCACTTGACCAGTTCTGTGATCTCATTGAAGCTACTTTCCATCATTTTGATCCAAAACCTCTTGACAAAAAACTGTTAAAACAATGGAAGACTCCGCAAGAATCGCCTATGGATTTTTGGGACCACTTCTAGGTATTGCAATTTGAAGCTCCGAAAAGTTAGATGAAATTCTAGTATCTCAACGATAGTTTTGAATATTGCCTTACAAAATCTGTCAATCCCAAGATGAAGTTGGATTTCAAACCCCGCTCAATATACTTCGGTGATAAAGTTGCGCAATTGCAGACGAACATGATCACTACCACAAGTGACCATCCGTCATCCCCTCATCAAACAGCTCCACCACCACAAAGTGATGTTGGAGAACATGCACACATGTCTGTTCAACTGTCACATCCTCCCAAAATCACTTCTATCAATTTTCACACAAATTTGGTTGTGAAGCCCATGGGTTGTCACATGCATGTCTTACCTTAACCTCCATCTTTGTGTTCTACTGATCCTTCGGATTGCACCATCTTGTGTTCTTCCATTCCGGACTCTACACCTGTTATGAATGAAGATCTAGCTATCAACAGAGTTGGTGTTTCCCAAACACCCTACATTTTCATTCATAAAGAGTATGACTGGGAGCGTGAACATCAACCCATGGCGAAGGATGATTCCCTTCTATCTACTCCTTCTCTGTTTTTCCCTAACATCTTTGGTGATTCTTTCATCCTTGATTTCATGTGTGTATCTCCATATATGGCGCAAAACACACCGGATGTCAGTCCATCATCTGACAATGGATAGGAAAAATCATTCTTTGAAATCCACTTGATTTTTCATCTACCTTTTCCAGAAACGCAAAGGTTGAATTTTTCCGCTTCTCATCTACAACTCTGTTTGATTCATCAGATCATGATGATGTTGATGAAATCATTGATTTTGTTGATCATAGTTGTCGTGGTCTATTTACCCTCGTATTCGATCAAGATGATGATTCTATCGTAGTTGATTTTTCAAAGCCACCTGTTTATGATGATCCATCTATCGACGAAGTCGAAACCTCGTAGACTGTCGAGGCACTTGAGCCCGAATTGATGGGCATGTCAGTCCCTCGTTGTCTTGAGGTTGGTTTCAATTCCGATGAGGAAATTGTTGAAACACCTAAGGCTCCTCATCACTCATCTATATGCATTGAAGATCAATATCACACATAGATTATGCTTCCTCCACTCGAGCTACACGATCCCATTGCTCATGCTTTGGAGGAATCTTACACAACAAGCACACGTGCGCAATGCAAGTTGTCATTGTTTCTTTTGTTTTCTTTCATGTCATAGTAAAGAGCATACGTATGCTTAACATCTACAGGCAGTGTCACATAGCACCATGGTAAGTCCACGAATTGCATGTCATGCACTCGCACTCATGTTTTTTCTGTGGTCGCATTTAACCTCAGAGTTTGTTTGTCTTCATTGTTATATCTTTCATCTTTGTTGGTTCACATGGTTGTGATGTTTGCGAACCATTCCTTCACCAACATGGTTTGACCAATGCATCTATGGCTGCATTGGAAGTATCACTTCACGTGAGCAAACCCATACACCGTTTGCTTAGGAGTAGGAGTAGTGTTTGCTTTTGGTTTGTTTGCTTGCATGCATGTTTGCTTCTTACCTTTTATGTTTGTTTACTTTCCTGTTTGTTTGCTTACTCCCACTACTTACTCATTTACTTCTTCTTTTGCTTTGTTTTCAGGTTTGTTTGCTTGTTTATGTTCATAGGATAGTTTCGCATGGATCATGTGCAACTCTGGAAACAAGCAAGGTAAAGTACAGGAGGACTTAATAAGTTATCAATACTTAGCTATCGATCATCCTATCTTTGTATGAAGAACTTGTTGTCTTCAATCCATGATAAACCAAGGGAGAATACGTGTTGTTCGCAGTGAATCTTGGTGAAAACACAAAGCTTGTGTGCTAACTAGTATCACCTACTCTAGTCAGTTGTTGTTGGCTTAATCCTTGTCAGCTCAGTCAAGTAGAGTAAGGTGAGGGGGAAAACCTTAACAAGCATGTCAGAGGTACATACAAACTACTTCTCTGAAGGGAAAACCTATTATGCTCTCAATAAGTTGGGATCCCTCTTTCGCCTCTGAAATGAATAAGTGTTATGCACAATTAAAAATGAAAATGAAAATATGAAAAATTTCAAAAAATGAGTAAGGAAAAAGAAGAAAAAGTCTTCTTGTGCATATAGGTTATGCAAGTAACTCAGCCGAGGTACTGACCAAGCTCGCTGGTAGCGGAGCGATGCTTGTGTTCTTGCTTGACACCGTCGGGGTACTGTCCAGGCCTGCTGGTAGCAGAGTGAAACCAAATATGAAACTTAAACTCTAATGACCATAAGGCTTGTGCACCAATATACCCCTCATCCCCAATCGAAACAACTGTGTTGACTTGGCTTGGAATATGTGCCGACCGACCAAGATCTTTTCATATGCTACATATTACAATCAAGCAAGTGTGGAAACCAAGATGAACATAGAACAAAACAATACTTCTGAAGGTGTTAGACTTGATTTTCATGAACAAGGTCCATTCAGAAAGTTAGATTTCTACCAGCGTGTTGCCAAGTGTTGTAGCGGTTACAACCGCCCTCCAAATTTTTTTCCTTAGCTTCATTTTGGAGCCTCCCTAGAAACCATCCTTAGTAGCATGTCTTGCACTGTCAATTATATAGACTTCATCTAATTTTCAGTGACTCGCCAGCCTGTAAATGTTAGTTTGCATCACTCCCTTCATAGGTTGCCATCCCAGACTTAGGTTATTTGTTGGTTGAGAAGCTCCCCCAAAAAATTGCGTAATTCTGGAGGGGAACCAACCTTCCCTCCAAAAATTGCACAAATCTGCTCGGCTACCTGTTGACCTCCAGAATTGCGCAGAACTGTCTGATAGGCCTCCCACAAAAAACTGCTCAATCTAGCCTGGCACTGAGCATTAGTCTAGAAATTACACAATTCTGGGAGACAGTCACCTATTGACCCCAGAAATTGTGCAATCCCTCAAGGAGAGCCAGCCCAGCGTAGCCTAAAAGCTATGCAAATCCCTCTCTGAGGCTTGTAGGTTGTTGCATGTGCCTTCAAGTTGACCTTTTCCCTCTAGGACCCAGCAAACCCGATTTGCATTCATGGGCTGCTTTTCCTGAAATAGAAAAAAAAAACATGCAAAAAGCAACCCTAGATTTTAGGGATCTATTTTTAGTAGCTGGAGGTTACATAAAAAGATTGTTTTAGAAACGACCCTCCAAGTGTTGCTTTTTCCTAGATTTATATCATGCGCATAATGAGCCTCAAACTTATTTATTCAACGTTGTAGAGCTCATTCCTCACATTGATCTTGGAGCTATGATGTCCAACATCACATCTAGTAGTCGTGAGCATGTTCAGCTCAGCTTTTTCCGGGCAAATCTGCTTTACAAGTCTTGTGCAGCTTTTCTATCGCTTTTTGTGTTTTGGCTTGTGTGAGTGTTTTCTGCTTGATTTCTATGAATTCTTGTTTTCATTTTCATGCATGTTAGCCTGTACAAGCACTGTTTCAGTTTCTGTTTGCATCTCACTGTTGTCGCATGAATGACATTGTTTTTGCACCGACAGTCGCCGTTGCGACGACCCGCTTCACACTGTTATAGACATATTTGGGCACTGCAACCCCAAACTAATATGTCCATAAACCAAGGGCTCTTTAGTCCCTAAAAGTGTTGTTTCATACCCTAAAGGATCATGGTCAACTGATTACATCATTTCCCAAAAGTTCCACTTGAAAAACTACTTAAAACTGGCCAAAACTAGACCATACTGACTGCTCCATGGTCAAGGTGCGATGCATACTAGCTGCTACACTAGCCAGGTGCAATGCATACTAAAATGGCCTTCTGTAGGGTGTGATGAGTGAGAATAGACAAATGGCAAAGACAGTTTGCTAAGTGGAAGCTCATGGAATCTTCCAGAAACTTCTCCCAGGACACTTGCCTCTCTGAATTCGCCCAAGGAATGAGTAAGAGATCAATGAAATATCCAAGTGGAACCAAGAACTATCAGTGGAATGAAACTAATCAAAAACCCAGAGCTGACTCACACCCTTGCAAGACATCTATAAATGGATCCCTCATCTGAGAGATCTAGAGGCTAGAATTTTGTAATTTGTAAGGAAGTGTTGTTGGTTTATCTGTGAGAAAAGACATTGTATTGTTGGGTGATCTTGATTTTCATGAGGTGAAGAGGGCTTCTATGCTAGGAGGATGATGTTGGATCAGACAGCTAGGTTGTAAGCCTCTCTTCTACTATTAATAAAGTTCTTTGAGTTTTCCTCCATATAATCGTGTATTTGTGAATCTTATTGTTTATGAATGCAATTGTATGGTCAATGTGTTTATGATTATGCATTGTTTATGATGTTTTAGATAGATATGCTTTGATGGTTTTCTGTTACTTTAACTCTACAGGTACTCTTTGAAGCAAGATGAGTAGGAGAGAAGTGGCAAATTCTATCACGGGAAAGAGAAATCAAGCAAGGATCCAAGCGGAAGTTCCAGGTTGGTCCTCTTTTCTTCCCTCTTATCTACTACACTTAAATGAAATCTCGAATTACTTTGATTGTTTGTTTCTAAGGTAGCTACCCAACTTAGTGGGACTAGCAGTTTGAATCAACACTAGTTTTCCCTGAAACAAAATGGCGACTCCACTGGGGAGTGAATAGTTTGTTATGTTTGTTTATTGTTTTCTTTATAAAGTACAGACGGAGCCTAAAGTTAGCCAGCAAGCCTTCGAAACACCTTTTTTATGCAATTGCGAAGTAGATAAATGCTGCTTCAATCAATCTCCGAGTTGGTTTATGAAATAAATATCTGACTTGCAAGCATCCTAAGTGCCCTTGTGGTAGCTCAATATCCTCATAAAATCATAACCCTTTACTTTGTTCTTTACTATTCATAATAGCTCAGTCTAAATCCCAAAACTCACCTGCAAATTTGACCAAAAACCCAGCTCAGTTTTGCTCCCTAGTCCATCGCTTTGTCTCTAACTGGCAGCCTGTATGCATCGCACCTCTCGTGTGTTGTAGGTGAGATGCATCCCTGTTTCCCTTAAGGACAGGTGCGATGATTGAGTGATACTGTTTTCTCCCTTTGAAAAATGGTTTTTTGATCTTGTTTTCAGCTCTGTTTGATTGTGTTGCTGCTTATGATCAGTATCTTCTTGCTGAAACCTTCTTCCTTCACATATTTCAGCCACCATTAGTTAGGAATTGTAAATGTTTTTGTGTATTTTTCTATCATTTACAGTCTTCCTTTGTCAAAAGTAGCTTAATCGAACTTTCATTTTTTGATGCAAGTGTCGTAATTGTCATTTTGAGTCAAAAGAAGAGTGTCGTAAATTCTTCCTCTTATAGATAGTTGAATGTACTTTTGTCATTGTATTTGATCTGAATTATTGGTATTTGAAGTGTCAAAAGCAGTTTTCAATTCGAAATCGAAAAGTGTCGTTTTAGTCTTCCTTTCGTTTTGAAAAGAAATTGTTAAAGATATCACTTTGAAGAAAATAGTTCAAATCTATACTTAGTTTTCCTTTTTGGCATTCACACATTAAGGAAATGAAAAAAAAAACATGCATGTACATTTGCATTTTGACTGTATGCAGAATATGATTTAGGAAAGTGCATTTAGTGTGTGCTCTATGCTCTTTGCTGAAAAAAATCGTAATCTTCTTTCCTTTGTAGCTAGGATTTTCATTGCTAAAAGAAAATAAACGACTGTTTATCATTTTAGATTGCATATTTAGGAATTGTACATCTACATCACGTGGTGAACCTTGAAAGACAAACTTCTAAGCAAGATCAACTATAAAATAAATCATAATGAACATAAAAACGCTTTGGAACCTAACACAACACATCTAAAAGTCTAGGCTAGAGACGTGTTCTGGCGTCGTAAAACCTGGTAACTATCGTTTTCATCGAAGGTTGGGTGATTCCTCCTCTTTGATACGACAAGTGCAAGTATGGACTTGTGCTCCCCATACCGTTGAGTATATATTGGGAGACCAGAATAGGCTGATATCCTTTATCTATAGGAAGCCGTGTTTGCCACCCTATCGATCGCAATGCACTGAACACAGCATTCGAGAAGATTGATTGCCGTACATAAGTCCTTGGCAATTTCTCTATCATTTATCACCAAGGTGTATTTTATAGTTTTGCGATTGGTTTGGTAATCCCTCTGTCTAGATTTCCAAAGTAGTCACTTTCGTTCCTTTTCGACTCCTTAAAGAAAAGGTCCATCTGAGCACTTGTCACTTCAGGATCATTAAAAATCGAAGGCGACTAGAGTCACATTTAGCTTTTTCTCGACTCTTAAAATTGAAAAAGAAAGTTATGTCAAAGCGTCTTTAAAATTGATTTAATACGGAACATTCTTTTCCCCTTAATTTTGAGTTGGTCAAGTAATCCGCAATCGTGGAAGAAAGTCAATCAAAACCCTGTCATTCGGGGAGACTAGCGAGTCAACCGTCTTTGACTCTGGAGACGAAAACATTCCGTACAAAGCGGTCTCATTTAACTAAGTCACATTCACCTTATTTATTTGAAACTTGTGTTTCAACATCGTCAGAGACTGCAGTTACTCCGATCATTTTTGGTACATCTTCCTTTACAAAAGAAGCTCCACAGTTACAAGAGGACATTAGAATTGATCCTAGTGTAACGGTGGACACTTCTATACCTGAGACAGCTCCATCCAGAGTTGAACTAGAGACTGAAGTTCACTTACCTGAACATCTGGAAGTTGAATTCTAGAATTCAAAAAGTGTCACCCCTCCAGTATCTGTTACTGCAGAAGCTATACCTTCTTTGGCCCCAGAAATATTTTACGGACATGACGGTCTACCTCTTCCACCTGGACTAATTGCCATAGAGGAGATAATAGAGGATCTTCCATCCAGCACTCCATTACAATTTGGAACTGGGATCCACTTATATCCTTCTATTCCTGAATTAAGTTCTTCATCACAAGTTCCTGTCGAATCGCTAGGAAATCTTTTGGATAGAATAAATATGTCTGAACAACCATCAACATCTAGGACTGTGTCAATTGACATAGCCACGACAGAACTTCCTGTTGTCATTCCTACAATGTTTGCTGGTATACCATCTATCCCGGCTAGTTATCAACCACTAGATGGAGTCTAATCAGGGACTGTCTCGACGACATGGTCTGTTCCTGTTTCGTCATCCGAAGTCTCATCTCATATTTCTTATGTTGAAACTCAACAAATTGATCCTGTATGTCAGTATCAATTTCAACAGTCCAGTCTTCAAAGACTAATCTACCCTTTAAGCACTGGATTTCCACCGTATGGGGGGCAATATTCCTTTTCATTGTTCCCTCATGGAGAACAACCATATGAGAGTTTGCAACAAAATTCAGGTCAAACTGGAATTACATCCAGTGGTTGGATACCAATACTACCTCAACAACTAAGGGTTGTATATTCAATGCAACCGGTCCAACCTGTGTCAAATATTCCCACTACACCTGCTATTGTGACTGTATCGCAAGTACAAGCACTACCTATTGTGTGTCAACCCCAAGTCTCTCAGGTTGCAATACAATAGCATCTTGTCTCAGCGGCTCAATCATAACCTCAAGTTAGTGCTTCCTTACCTGGAACGACTCAGGTTCAAATAGGTACTATCACTCTGCATCTTGGTCAAACATCCAATATTGGACAACGGCAAATGGTCCAACAACTATGGCTAGTGCAATATCAACAACTGCAATTCCAGCAAACATACCGAGGACCTGAGCAACAAGGCTTTGTAGGTAATGGGCAACCGCATTTTCAAAACGGTTATCAACAACCATACTATAACAGTTATGCCCATCAACCTTATCAAAGTTACCAACATCAGATACATTATGCTGGTATGCAAAGACCTACTGCTCAGGCGATCCCATCTTATCCTGGGTATGCCTCGCCAAGCGTGAATCAATAGTTGCCTTTGTAGCAACTCTGGAATTAACAGATCTGAACCAACTGATGAATGATCCAATTGCTTACGCCCCCTAGTGGCCAGCGATTCCTCATAAACTTCCCTCTGATATTCCTAAATTCAATGGAAATCTAGGTGAAGATCCATCAAATCATGTAATGACCTTCCATCAAATCATGTAATGACCTTCCATTTATGGTGCTCATTTAACACCCTGAATGATGATTCGATTAGGCTTCACCTTTTTCAACGAATGCTAACTGGTCTAGCAGCAAAATGGTATATCGAATTGCCTAGAGTTTTGTTCGATAACTTCAGCACCCTTGCCACTACCTTTTTAACCCAGTTTCAATTACCCATAAGGTATGAAACGGGAACAAAACTCCTAACCAATTTTAAACAAACAACAGCCACTCACATATCCGATCATATTCATGAGTGGCGACGTTGTTGTCGAATGGTAAAGACATATGTTCCTGATCAGCTTCTAGCTGAGTGGTTTATTAAGTCATTATTGCCTTCTATTATAGAAGATGTGGCTAAGGGAGGAGTTGTCACTGAAGAGAAAGTCATTGCTCGTGCACAATATTTAGACTTGATCTATACTCAGTCTGGCATGCTCTATGACAAAATTCCTAACACTCCTAGACCAGAGTTTTCCGTTCCTCCCCCTCCTAAATCAAACAGGGACTCTCATGCCGGCGATGGCGTGATTGGTACCACAAGTACGCAAATTGCGAAGGCACATCTAAAAAATCCTGTGTGGTTTCTTATCAAAAAGCAGATGAAGAACCTCTTGCCTCAGAGATTAACGTCGTGTCAACCGACAAGGGAAAAAATCCAAAGCAACCAGGGCGCAAGAAGAAAGGGACGAACAAAAAGAAGAAACAGGAAGATTTGACTCCTGAGAAATCTTCTGGAAACACTGTTGGGCGAAAGAAACCCAATCAGCCATGTTTCATATGTGATGAGGACCATTATACGAGATATTGTCCACATAAAGCTGAAGTCACGAAGTTTCTAAAAAATTAAAATACCTTAGCGGTATTCACTGATCCGTTTCCAAACCCAGAAACTAATCTGGTTGCTACTGATCGTGCTTCGCCATCCCAAGTGCTTATGCTATCCATCTCGAAACAGCAAAATGATGCTTTGATATCAACAAGGAATAGAGATTATGGGAATCCACAATCGTTGAATGGCAAGGCTACAGATCAACCCAGTGGTTCGACAACAACTTCGCCAGACGTTGTTCCCCCAGTCATTCCTGAATTAACTATAAAACCGCCTAAGGGAGTAGTACATAAATCAACATTTAATCCTCGTGCTTGAGCAGCACAGAATTATAATATAGTGGAGGATCTGGCTCAATCACCATCCGCTATGTTGACACTTGAAGTACTGCAAAATTGCCCCTCCAAAAAGCAGGCTTTGTTATCAGCGATAGGTGGGATTGATCCAACAGATTCCAATCTGGTGGCCTTTAATCATAAAGGATACGAACCTCAGTTACTGGCCCAGCTCGCTTTCCTTATACAGGTAAAAGCCCTCAACAAAACTGTTCATTGAACAATCATTGATGAGGGGGCATCTACCTATATTATGTCAATGAGTTGCTGGAAAACTTTAGGCTCGCCACCCTTTTCACGATCATCAACGACATTAAAAGCATTCAATGGAAGAACATACACGCCGTATGGGATATTAAGTAACTTGCAAGTCAAACTGGGGGGCAAGATAGTAGAAATTGAAGTCGAGGTCATTGATGGAAGCCCTGACTACAATATCCTACTGGGAAGGCCCTGGATTTATGATATGGCTGCTGTTGTGTCAACATATTTTAGAAAGATTGCATTTCCCTTCCAAGGAGGAATTACAATCATTGACCAACTAACCTTTCTCCCCAACAGTTCACAAACTACTAGAAGCATTGCATTGATCCATGGAAGTTCTCAATCGCTTCAACATCTCGAAGTAGGTCTCCTAAAAGACTCATCCTTAACGGGTACTTTTGCCCTTCCGCCTCCAAGTGATCTGGCGGAAGTGGCCACAGTGGAAACCTGTCATATGATATCTTCTACATCATCAAAGATTAATAAGGACTCTAACCATTTTGATAGTGTCGATCACAACGAGGTTTTCATAGTTGAAAATCTGACTGACATGACTCAATTAAGTGATGTTGTACATTATGTACTGGGGGCATTGGAACCAGATCTTTCCTTCATGACCCCTTATGAGTTGTGATAAAAGGTTGCCAGAGGATAGTTCATTGACTGGTGTCAACCTCATTAAAAAATGAAACCAAAGATCTGAGTAGAATTCCTTGTCATGTGTCAAGCTCGTTAAAAAATGAAACAAGGCTGAGCAAAGTTCCAAGTCGAGTCTTTCACTTGATCTCGTAAAGGAACCTTCATTCCATCCACCTAATTACTGCGAGTAGTCTGGTGAATGTAATGAAGCTTAGGGGGCATGCACCCTTGTCTATTTTGCGGACAAACCCAGCTGTAGAGATAAGTTTCCCTGTAAGTTATGTGATCGGTCCAAGTGACCTTTCACCTTTGTCTATTTGGCGGACAAAGTGCAGGTTTTTTTTTGTCTAAGTATTGATAGAAAATCATCCTGCTTAACTACAGTAAGTTTCCATATGGTTACTAAATATTTTTTTTAAGCTGGGCGCATGCAAACCTTTTTATACAAGCAAAAACAACCAATTTCATTTTTTAGCTTTTTAGCATTTCTAGCTTTTTAGCTTTATAGTTTGGTCGTTCCTAGCTTACATAAAAAGGAAAATGAGCACATGTTATAGTAGAGTTCAAGCTCATTAAAAAATAAACCTACCAACAAGAGACATCTTCAAACGACTGGTAAGAGCAATGTTCCCGCAAGGTTCAAGCTCGTTAAAAAATAAACCTGCCACTGAGCATAGTTTCTTTCGATTCAAGCTCATTAAAAAATGAATCCACCTTCGGTAAATAACCTTTGTGATTGCCCTACTATCAGCTTTTTCAAACCTTGGTTGTGTTCCTACCATCACCTCCATTCATTTGGCCGATCATACGCTTCCACTTGATTGTTTACCCTTTTGAGGAACAGCTGCGATGAGTGATTCAGATTGCCACCCTCTTCACACTGCCATGTTTTGAGAAGTTCCAAACTTGCCTGGAACTAGTTGCTACCTGAAAATACCACTCGTTCCTCAAAAACGAGTCGCTTTTAAACTCTTTTTAGACTCGTTAAATATAAAAAGATTGTCGAGCCATTGGCCTTTCCAGCTCGTTAAAGTAAAAGGAAATGCCATCCCTCCTATACATTTTAATATTTTTGGACCTAAGGGATTATCAAACAAAAAGATCAAGCGCTTGTCTTTTTTGGCTTGTTAAAGCGATCGAAAAGTCATCCCTTTCGTATTATTTTATAATTTTTCGGACTTAAGGGATTATGCTACGAAAAAGGACTATTGGAGTTTCCTTTTCGTCCCTTTTCAAACTCTCTAAACAAGAAAAGGACCGAGTTATCTTTGTCGTTAAACTCATTAAAACAATAGCGACAAACTTGTCCACCCAGACAAGAATGAGTCTCACTGATGCTAGGCTCGCTAAAAACATAGCGACAGGTTTGCCCGAAGGGAAAATTATAGACCAAGCATATGTTATCCTCCTCAAGCTTGACAAAAATAAAGAGGTACTGGTCAGCAATGACTGGGGAAAAAGGGAAGAAAACTTGAAGAATTTTATTGGTAGCAGGTCGCTCTTGAACATGACACTTTCACTCCATCACCATGATTGAGTCGGGTTGGGTTATTCCATTCATCATATCACCATTGGTCTTCTATACCATCCATGGGGTTAACGCTACCAATCCATATCAGTGTCACCAACATGTTCAAGAGAAGTCATTCAGAGAATTTACCATCCAACTAACGCCTCATCCACTGCAATACCTTCACCCTTCATTTTTCATGACCGCCATTCCTGAACCTTATATCATCAGATCGTTTTCACCTCTAGAAAAATCATTTGCTTCGTTTCGCGTCGTAGATGTGGGATACATCAAGGCCCTCCTACGACAGGTCACTTCTTGTCAACATCAGCTCATTATCCAAGAAGTTGACTTAGAAACAACCCTTTCAGTACTTTGAAGCTTGCATGCCTTAATGGCAAGTTTCTCACTTCCAGCAACAGGTTTACATTAATGACCTTTGACCAGAAGATTTTGTGTGGTGTTCGACATCAGCTCATATATTCACACCACGTGAATTTTATTGTAGTACCTTGAGGGTCATTATCATTATCGGTGATTCCTCTCGCGCATGTTAACAACTTACATTATTGGCCGGTAATCAAGCGATGTCTTTCGGTGTTCGACTTTAGAACATCTTTTCACATGGATCGACTCGTACATCGAGTGAAGATTGAACGAGTTTGAAGACCCCGGATCTAGTTTCATCCATCCGGGCTGCGATATATTCAGGAACATAAAGATATCAAATGTGCACAAAATCTACACAGATAGTCATCTAAGCAAAAGAAGATGACTCTTCATATGAAGAATCACTCTGTCCTATGTACATGAAAATGAATTTATGAAGTTGAGCATGGGAATGCCCGCCTCAGCTAGATCATGAAAATAATATGATGATGATGTATTGTATTGTATCTTATACAGGTCACCTTCCAGTTCGAATACCTCGAATCCTCATGATAAAGCATTTCACCCAACATCAGAAGATTTACGACCTCATGCTTTAGGGGGCAATTATTATAGACATATTTGGGCATTGCAACCCCAAACTCATAGGTCCATAAACCAAGGGCTCTTTAGTCCCTAAAAGTGTTGTTTCATACCCTAAAGGATCATGGTCAACTGATTACATCATTTTCTAGAAGTTCCACTTGAAAAACTACTTAGAACTGGCCAAAACTAGACCAGACTGACTGCCCCATGGTCAAGGTGCGATGCATACTGGCTGCTACACTAGGCAGGTCCAATTCATACTGAAATGGCCTTCTGTAGGGTGCAATGAGAGAGAATAGACAAATGGCAGAGATAGTTTTCTAAGTGGAAGCTCATGGAATCTTCCAGAAACTTCTCCCAGGACACTTGCCTCTTTGAATTCGCCCAAGGATGAGTAAGAGATCAATGAAATCTCCAAGTGGAACCAAGAACTATCAGTGGAATGACACTAATAAAAAACCCAAAGCTGACTCATACCCTTGCAAGACATCTATAAATGGATCCCTCATCTGAGAAATCTAGAGGCTGGAATTTTGTAATTTGTAAGGAAGTGTTGTTGGTTTATCTGTGAGAAAAGACATTTTATTGTTGGGTGATCTTGCTTTTCATGAGGTCAAGAGAGCTTCTATGCTGGGAGGATGATGTTGGATCAGAAAGCTGGGTTGTAATCCTCTCTTCTACTATTAATAAATTTCTTTGAGTTTTCCTCCGTATAATCGTGTATTTGTGAATCTTATTTTTTATGAATTTCAATTGTATGGTCAATGTGTTTCTTATTCTGCATTGTTTATGATGTTTTAGATAGAGATGATTTGATGGTTTTATGTTACTTTGACTCTACAGGTACTCTTTGAAGAATGTGTCATTGATGTCCTTCCATTTCTATGAGTTTGCTGATTTACGAAGACACCAAGTTGCTCATCGACAAAGACATCAAGTTGAAATGGAAGGACATCAATGATACATTCTTACGCACATTTGGGGAAGATCTAGAAGACCACAGGGTCTATGTGAATATTCACAAGTCTGTCTCGTACCAGATTGCATGCAGGTATCCCATGCTTCCATGCGTGGACATGATACATTGGATGGTCTCGCACACTGATCCCGAGATGATGGTGTTAAGGAGTGTCAGCGGGACAAAACTTGCTACATTTAGGGCGCAGGACTATCAGTAGATGTACCACTTTCCATAGTCGATGATCATAATGGATACACCCTTTATAAAACCCAGCAGCAGTGGAAACTCCATGGATATCTTGAAGAGCTGGGTGAAGGATCCATCCAAGTTCAGGACGACACCTAGCCATGGTTACAAGACGAAGATACTGCAGAAGGAATATCAGTACTTGGTCATCTTTTCATGCTACTTATATGACCAAGAGAGCATAGAGACCTTCCTGCAGAGTTGGGTAATCACGTTGGACCAACTGGCCAATGAAGTTAGACCATGCAACTAGTCTGACATGTTGGCTCACAGGATGAAGGAACAGAAAACAGAAGCCCGATAGCTGCCCAAGGGTCAGCAAGAAGAGATATACATGTCCCCATACATTTTATATGCAATCTATGCCTGTCAGTAGTTCACGGGCTTGAGTTGGGCATGGCCATCAATGGAAATCTCTGTACACACTTACTGCAGATTTGTTTCCAAATACAACTTCTGCAGAGTCATCACACAGTTTTCAGACCATTTTGTCACCCCAACATACAAGATGATATTTGAGCAGGATCCAACTTGCATGTCACACACAGAAATGGAGGCATTGATTGACATAGTGTATTGGTATGCCTCACCTCTTGGCATCTTCATATGAATGTACAGCACAGAGATGCCTCCGCATGTTTTACCGAAGTTTTCCATGGACAAGCCCTTCGTGAAAGAAGTGTCATACCACATCTCAATAGGACTGTCAGCTAGAATGCATCAGAAGAAGAAGGCACCCTGGCCCACTCTTTCATTTTGGATCGGGTTATACAAGATATGAAATCCTAATAATGTTGATGCCGAGACTAATGTGTTCAAAAGATTTACTCTCCGCACCAGGAGTTTCAATCCGTATGTCCCGCACTGCTTGGTGAAAGAACACTGTTTGAGAGTGTGGTTTCTATGGATCCATGGGGCCTGTCATTGGCTTGAGGAATACACATGGAGATATTGTCACAGCTTCTCCAGGCTCAATGAACCGGTCAGCATAGCTATGGAATGGTTAGCAAAGTAGAGAGAAGCAGCATCTCAGAGAGAAGCATCATCTGTAGTAGCAGAGGGTAATGTACCTACGCATGACAAAGGCAAGAGAAAGGTTGTCCATAGTGCATAAGCAGAACAAAGCTACAAGTTCAAAGTAGATCCACTTGTGTTGAAAGTAGCTTTAGAGATAGAGGCGACAATGCGACAGGAGGAACACGAAAAGGAGAAAAGAGAAATAGAGGATGGAGGAAACAGTGAAGGAGTTGCAAGAGTTGAAGCAACAACTCCAGGAAGAACAAGAGTTGCATAGATAGGATAAGCAAGTGCAGTAGGGACAGACACATTAGGAGGTGTAGCTTGCACAGATTGATGAAACAACACCCATATAGGTTATAGACTCATTCAAGTAACTGGCACAAAGCAAACAGGGTGAGCAGTCGCAGGAGCAAGACTTCGCTCAAGAGATTGAACATATACTTGAGTAGATGGATATAGAGATGGAGTAGTCAGAGTCAGAACAAGATATTGACCTCATGCCTTACAACCAAGGGGTCAACCCATTAGCTTCACCATATCCAAAAGCATACCTAGTCCTAAGCGATCAAGGAGATACTAAGACCCTTGAAGACAATCTAGAAGCAGAGATGCACAACATATGATTTGACAAGTCGCAACATAGATTAGTGCAATCGTGTAAAGTGACTACTCCGTATGTCCACGCATCTATTGCGTAGTTTGAAGAATGAGTGATCATATCTGACGTGCGCAAGCATCTAGAAGCATTGGCCAATGCTACCAGAGCATATGCCGAAGCCACCAATGCAAGTGTTATCTTCTTGATAGTAGAGAATGAGTGAATGGTTAAGGAGTTACAAACGGCCAAGCAGGGAGGAGAATAGGTTACAACATCCGCCAGAGCAGAGTTGAAGAGAGAAATATTGAATGAGGTATCATCTCTCGAGACAGTCATGCGAATGTTGTATTCCAGATTTGTCACCATGCATAAGTCAGTTGTCCATCTCAACAGTTGGCAGCAACGTTGTGCTAGGAGAGCACGCATCTTGTCATATTTTCACACTATCATCGACCACATGCAAACATGGACAATGAGATACAAGGGAGCCCCATTACACTTGCCCAAGTTGATGAAGCCCAAGGTGGTAGAGTTGAAGGCACGCATCCGGAGTCAGATTCGGAACTATGAGGAACTCCCACAACTCATCACCATTTTGCAGGCTTCACATGCACAAGTGTTTAGAAGCATGGATGTTGTTGTGTGTGCACATGCGATGCCATCCATTGGGACAAACCCCGAGGCAAAGACAAATAATCAAGTTCGACTGCAGTTGGACATGTACTTTAACGAGTTGATGTGCATAGCCACCAACACAGAATTGGCGATCAGCACAAAGACTATGCATCAGTATGTCATTGGTTCGGCTGCACTCAAGACAATGATGCGCATGTTATCAGATGAGTTGGACAGAGGAGCCAAATCTGTGTACCGGATGCAACAGTGGCAAGAGTTTGTTTCCAGAAAGATGTCACCACAGAGTGCACGGACACCATCACAGACTACCAATGTTGGCATTAGTTTGCCACTGTCAACCATCCCGAGGATGTCGAATAGTTGGTCTTCCCACAGTTGTCTGAGTCTTGGTTCTTATATAGCTTGCTCAAGCCTATTTTGTCTCACATGGGTACATGTGCATATTTTATGTAACATCTTGTAAAGTGAAAGTCCAAGTGTCGATAGTTGAATGTAACAATCATAGAGTAGTTGAAGAGTCATGAGGGTAAGTGAATAGTCATAAAAGTGAATTTCAAGGGTCTCCCCACCCTTCTCTATTTATAGAACCTCATAACTCATTGTACACGATTTTGGGAGCCAAGCTTCCTATAGGAGTATCTTGCAGAAATCTTGGAGTGTATTGTAACGAGCCTTGACTTGTCCACAGTGCAGATCTAGTATATCTCTTTGGAGGAGCAGGTGGTAGTGATTGTAACGTTTTGTTATCGGGACTAGTGGTTGGTCATGGTTGTACTATATGATTGGAACTTTCGATTTTAATATAACAAAGCCAACACATTTCATGCATATGTTATTGTTGTATCTCAACTATCTTGGTTACTTTAATGATATATGTATCTGTTTTCTTACGCATGTATGTATGGAATTCTTTTATATGTATGTACAATCTTACTGAGATGTGTTGCTAGTTTCACCATCACTTTGGATTGTTGCTAACCTGCTTTCTAGTTTTTGATGCATCTTTGCCTGTTTGTTCCCTTCTTAGTCGCGTGCTTACACAGGTTTCCAAGGGGAGCACTCACCCCACTTTCCGTGTGTTAGAACCCTTCATGCACCTTCCTTGACTTTTTGCACCGATCGCACCCTTGCTACCAACAAGGACATACTACTTACCTTTGCGCGCAACCGCGGTCAAGGCAATATGGTACTGCCCATTACTGGGACTCCTACACCAAATGGTATGAGGTCTAGTTGGGACTTCTTACCGAGTAGATCCCCTGACATGGTTTCAGGCACAACAACATCAAGAGAACTATTTGTGGGTTTTATGCAAAGTAAACACATATATACGTAGTTTCTCTTAAGAACAATTACGTATATGTTGTGAAGTTTATTTGTTTTGATTTTCTTCTGTATTCTCATAGACTAAGTTGGTATACATTGATTCAATGATTCAGTGTTTGTGACTCAGTATTTCAGTTTGGCATATTTAGTTTGGGAATATTATTGATATGGGTCTAGTTTGAAAATATGATGAAAGGTGGCCGATAGGTTGTTTGATGATTGTTTTACATGCGTATCCAATTTGAAACATTCTGAAATGAGGTCCACAAGGTGTTGAGGGTTGCATCCTTCAGCATGGGGTTAGGAACTCCCTTCCGGTAGGGGCTAGTAAATGAGATTAGGGGGTTGTAGCTCCCTTCTAGTGGGTGCTAGAAAACAAGTGGAGGTTGTAGCCTCCGACAAGTTGGTGTCTGTGTACTGGTAAGAGTTTGCACAGATGTTATAATAAGAAAGAAGATAGAGATAGCGGAAGCGGTGGTTTTATTCCACGTTGGGTTTCCACCTAAAATCTTGGTGTTCTATGTGTGTTGATAATGTGATGTGACTTATCTATTATTTACTGGATACTAGATGGTTAATGGATTAATTATGCAATGGTGAATTTAACTTACTAATGAATATTATCATAAAATAAGTAAATTAGATATATGTTGTTTGCATTCACTAAAGTATCGTGCATACGTTGGTTGCATGAATAATGGTAGCATATAGAATTCTACATAAGAGTTTGAAAGCTTGAAGTGAATTAAAATATTGATTCACCCCTTCCCCCCCCCCCAACCCCCCCAGTACTTTTCCTAACATTCAAGTCTAATAGTGAACTCTAACTTTGTATGGAATTTATCATGAGGCAACAGAAATTTTAACCAACGACAAAAAAGAAAGAAAAAATATACATAGAATAATTTTGTGTGAGATTTATTTTCTAAATCAATGTCATAGGTATTAGGTATGGGTGTAACTCCCTCATAGTAGGGTCTAGATGTTGGGTTGTGTTATATTATTTGCACGACTAACCAACATAGTTAACTGGGGGGTTAGAGGGGGGCCAGAGTCCCCCCTGTCTGGGGGGTTTAAGTGGGGCGGGTAACCCTAGTGTCTAGGGCAGTGCCCCGAGGAAATTGTTTTTTGGACCCTCTATTAGGTTGGGCAGACCTACCTATGGTTTTGTGCATGGTTTTTCGCACATGGTTTTGGATGCGATGGTTTTTAGTCCATGCTTTTGGATGCGATGGTTTTCGGTCCATGGTATTGGATACTTCGGCATGTATAAATATGTGTTGTAACATTGAAAGGAACATAATGAAAAATCAAGCTGGTAGTCCCGGTTTTGGGATCCAGGGGAAATCTCTGTGTATATGTGTTTTATGTGTTATGCTCTCCAATTGTTTAATTTCTGTGTTTTAGAATTCATATGTAAGTAATTTATGTACGGGGTTAAAACCTACACTAGAAAATTGTGAGAAATATAAATTTCTTCTCTATAAATATGTAGGATTAAATTAGCGTAGATGTGTGAGAAGTAGATATTTTGAGTGAACATTTTTTGTGCAATTTTTGTGTGTGTAAGTGAGTTTGTTGAATTATGGAAAGAAACCATCTTTAGTTAGCAACTACGAACTTGGAATTTTTTCTTTTTATTTTTCATTTCAAGAATTCGTTAGTTTTCTAATCCAAGTTACTACATGTCAAATATTTTAGATGACAATTAAATATTTTTGGCTACTTATAACTTATATCCAGAGATACTATCAACTAGATTTATGAGGATGACGAACTATGGAATTGGAAATATATTTTTGCACCAAAAGGATATTATTAGGAGCTCTCCTGAATTGAAGATATAAGAACAAAAGAAATAGATTCATATGTCATATTTTTCTACATATGTTTAAGGAACACAGTTGGATGAGTTATTACTTGTAACGTTGGGGAAACAAGTTTCTTTAGCTAATAGATTTGAAAGCAACAATGACGGCAGATTGGGACCTACCAAGTTTGATGATTCTCATGGTGGCTTCCCACATAAGTTATGGAAATATCAGTCCTCTGTACAAGTCATACATAAAGAACTGGAATAAAATTCGTTGTGTTGAAGAGACTTGTTTCAACTTGCAAAGTTTTGGTAAATGGTGCTTCCATAAGTTGTGTCTTACATTTGAGTAAGAAAAACACTAAAAATTTACCCTTGTCAAAGATATATGCAACTCTCAGGAAGGTATTGACATTCTTAATCGATTTCCCACCTTTTTTAACATCATGAACTCAACACCTAGCTCCATGTCAATTTAAAATATGAGTTCCTTTTCTCATGATTCAATAGAATGGTTGACATGCACCAAAAAAATGTTTGCAATAAGCATTAAGATCTTGGTGGTGTAGCAGTTAAATTGTTTTTAGTGAAAATAAGTTTTATTTTATAAAATAAATGATGACGAATTTCTATAATCAAATGAAAGAGTTCATGTTGTAATACTGACTTTGAAAGATTTAGTATCTAGATTTCTTTCCTATATAACCGGAAAATACAATGGATGGCACCCATGTATATCAGTAGATGGAATCATGTCCATAGAATGACTAGTAGTTCATTGATTACAAAGAGGGAAATGATTGTGGTCTGAATTAGTTGTATCTTCAAGAGATTAAGTGAAAGTAAGGCTCAATATCGATGGTTGTCTAGTTAGTTCCGAAGTTATGGATCTAGGGAAGGATCCCTCATTAGTTGTAGAGACTTGCATGTAGATTGCATCCTTCTAGTGGTTATGTGATAGCTTGTGGATGTTGTTCAATAATTTAATTTGGGAGATCCATGATTTGGGATTTTATTTGAAGTCTGGGATTCACCTTGCCAGCTACACCTTTACAAAGGTTATGATAAAAATTTATGGAGTTCAGTCTACATGATTTTGAAAATTATTAGAGATGATAATGCAAACTTTTTTAGACAATAATATGAAATGAAAGTGCTTATTAAGGGATGGTGTTGGAGATATTAACTCATAATTGTCTTTTTATTATTGTATAATATTCATCATATTATAATGATAGTTAGATAGTTGAATTTAGTTCCTATTTTTAGGTGTAGTTGAGATATTTACTCAACTATCTAGATTGTGGCTAAGATAGTCAATCTATCTTATTTCCTAAAATGTTGTATAAATATATGATATTATGTGAAGATAATAGTATACATAGAATATGTTATTTGTGTGCTATATTTTCGAAGTGTTATCTCTGCGATACTAGGATCAAATTTGCATTTATGTGCTTTCTTCCTATGTGAAATCTAACAAGCACACTTTGAGCGAATTGGTGAAGGTGGTAGTGAGCCTGGGAATGTGAAATCAATTTGTTTTGGAAAACAAACCTTCATAAGGTAGGTGATAAACTTCATAATGTGTTTCGAATATGTCTTTTATAAGGTTTTGTTTTTCATCTATGTTTTTGAGAGTTTGTTTTTGTCTACAAAATAAATGAGTAGATGTTATTTATGTTTCTATTAGTAGCTTAGTTGTGTTTCCCATTATTAAGGAAGTCGAATCATGCATTTTGCATTTTTTTATTTGTAGGTGTTATCTTTGTTTTTAAACTATAAGGAAGTCAAATTTTTATAATCTTTGAATGGGTTTTTATTTTGAGTTCATAAACAACTGTAGCACCTTGAATTGTTCGAGTTCACCCAGGTTCAGTTTCCCATGATCATTTTCAAATTTGAAATTTTTATTGTTCCAATTATTTTGTTTCAAATTTACTTAGCATTATATAAGATTATAGTGTAAAGCATGGGTTTCAAGTTGCATCTTTTGTTTTGTAAGTTTTGTGACATTATATTATGATTTTCATGTTAGCTTTTTAGACTCAATTTGGAGGTGCAATGACATTAGAATTCACTTTAATATTTCTAATGTTTGTGTATTCCAACCCAAATTATTTCAATATGTCAAGAAATGAAATGAAAATAGAAAAGTTAGGAATAAGAGGTGTTACAAATTTTCTACACCCTACTTTTTTTAGTGTACTATAGTATAGTTGTCTTGACGGATTCACTAATATAATCAAAACTCAAATGGAACAAAATGAAGCTTATAATATAAAATGGATTATACTAACATCTATTGAGTTTTAACATTACACCAAAAACCCACAGGCATTAGTAAACTTCCAAACACTTACTATCGGCATGGATCCATCTTAACTTCAGATCTACCAAGCACCAACAGGGATCATTTCTCAAGATTCAAACTTCTTGATGAGTGCAAAACTTAAGGGAAGACTTGCACCTCAAGAGATTTGATTCCTCTCATTTCTTGGTAGATACTTACTTAAAATGGATCTATGTTGGTTCTTAACAATATTATTTATATTATATAAATTTCATATCTCTATATATATAATTCTTAACTCTTTTAATTTTATTAAAACCTTGATTTAATATCTATGCAATATCCATGCAATATTTTAGAAGCAGTGAGGATAGAGGGTTTAGATATATCTAAAAAGTAATTATAACGATTTTTCTTTTAGATTTAGTTAAAAAATATTGTAAAATTAAATTAAAATCATTTTTTTATAAAAAAAATTGATTGTGAAATGAGTTATGGTTTTTGGGTGTGTGATATTGTCAATGGTATTATATCAAAACCTACTTATAAGTTAATAATATCCATGTTAAAGTGGGAATGAATATCCATGGTTAAGAATATTGTTACATTGTAAGATTATTATAAGTATTTAATTTATATGTGCTTATTAATTAAATTTAAACATGGTTACTGAATAATTATTTTAATTTATATGGTAAAATGGATCTTAGTTCATATCTACCATTTATATGTTATATATTTAATTTGGTGTGTATATTATGACTTTCTTATTAATCTAAAAAAAATGTAATTTTATTAATAAAAATAAAATTATTTACACCATTTATAACATTGTTGCCATACTAAGTTGTAGAGAATCTATTAGTGCAATTACCTTGCGTGGGTAGTTAATCTCATGTTCCCAGGGTGGTGGTTAGTCCATGTAATTGATTTCCAATGAGGTGAGTGTGAAAACCACTTCAACAATCCACCTCAAATGTAACTTGGGGAATCAGACCTAATCTAAGGCTCCAATACCATGTACAAGTATTCTATTACTCAAAATGTTGAAAAATTACATAAAAAACCTCCATTATATAACAAGGGAGGAGGCCTAGTGCTAGTTAAAGACAACCATGACAACTAGGCATATACAAATCCCTATGCAAGCTTACAACTCACTGTAGAGATCTCAATGGGAAAGGAAGCATTGGAAAAGACCAACTCCAACACCCCCCCCCCCCCCCACCAAGCAAAACATAGGGAATAAACATAAAGAAAAATTTGGGTCCCAATAATGAGGCTAGATAAGGTACCCAAGTGACAAACTCGCATAAGGGGAGAAAAGGAGAAAACCCCATAGGAAAAAATCCCTTCCCAAAAGAGAGAAAGATGTTAATGCTCAGACAACCATGGAGTTAAAACTATGGATCCCACAATGATCCTTTAAACAGTAAGAATAGAAGCTCATTCAAATCTAGAAGTACCAAAAATGTGAATATGAGAGCCATGAAACCTCAAAGAGGTTGATTGATCTCTAAAGTAAAAAAATTATAGAGGAAAAAAGGCGGCAATTATTGTCGAATTCCCCAAAATTTCTTCAGAGTAAATAGCCACTAGTAAAGGACTAGGGCAAAGGCTCAAATATAAGAAATACCATCAACCAGCAAAAAAATGAGGAGAAGTATTAATACGGAAAAATCAGTTCAAATATGGTACAACAACACTCAGTGATTTGTCTGGACACCATTACCATCACATTGACCAAAGAAAATAAATGATAATAGTCAACCAAAAAAAGAAATGACAACATATTATGTAATCATTTAAATCTCGCCCCTCCCATGAAGAAAAACTACAAGAGGAGCGGGAATCAACAATTTCTATCATCAAGAAATTTTCCCCTAAAGCATAACTGAGGGAGAAGTGTTAACCAATAGCTAACAAGAGGAACTCTTTATGATTGAATAATTAATGAGACACAACGATATGAATTAAACAAAACAAAAAATCAAATGATTCCATGACAATCCATTGATCCAACTATAATCGATCCTCATGGTTGACATTGGTCCACAATTCATCCTTTCATGTCTCTTTTGCAATGATATAAATGCGTGGCTATTATGTGACCAAGAATGTTGATGCCTGGGTGATTTCTTCTCATCCTTATGAGTGTTGAATTTCGGTATTTGTGGTTGGTATTCATTTATTTTATAATCCCACAAAATTAAAAGAAAATGACAATATTAAATTGAATTCAAGTCATCTCCAAAAGAGGGAAAATTGAATCATTGAAAATCAAAATTTTACCTCCAAAAGTACAATTCGACCAGCGCTAAAGACACACCAATTCATCCTCATTCATCCTCTATATAATTTTATTTGTCCTATTCACTTGGAGCTAATTCAAATCACTCAATCATCTTATTTTTTATTCATCCAAACAAAGGGGAGAGAGAGAAGAAGAAGATCGAATTTGACCAAGTTTTCCAGCGTTGACCAAGCATATTTCATCTGTGTTTTTTACTTCTGTTTACTTCACACATGTGGGCCAGAAACCAAATATTTTGTGGATATTATGGGCGATAGACCAAAATTCTGGGGCACCATTAGGAGGCCGAAATTCAGCCTATTCCTAGGAAGTTTGACCTTAGGTTGACTGAGACTATTTATGGACATTTTGACTAGGGTTGTCCTAAGTTTATTTGCTAGTCAGTTTGACCTACTTTGACTGAAAAAATTAGATTGAGTCTCTTGTTGAATTGGACAATTTCTCTAAGAAAAGGTTAGTTTTTTCATAGTTAGGATTTTCCCAAGGTAAAAATTTATGTCTTGTGTTTGGATGTATCTTCATGATCCTACTATCATTATTTTTTTACTATTGATATTTTATATGTATAATTACATAATGATGCATGTGACATAAGATAAATTAATGAAGAAAACATTAGATTTAATTATTAGGTTAGAAAATCATGGAAATTCAACATGGTATCAGAGTAAGAATAAGGGATCCACCATGAAGAGGCGAATCGTTCTAATTGGATTTGTTTTAGGGAAAATATGGAGCCATTTTGATCCTTCTATTCATGCTTAATTCGATCTAAAGGGGATCTTATTCTTGAGGCAATAGATCCAAAGTCCCCTTTTAGGGAATCTCCATGGTAAATATATATGCCCTAGTTGTGGCATCCAAGTGACTAAAATAAGATCTTCTATACAAGCTGAACCCTAAAATTTATCTAAATAAAGCTGGATTATTAGCTATCAAATATATAAATCACTATGAAGATGCCTCATTTACAATTTTGGTAATATTTCTTAGGCATATTTTTACCTTCTATTTGAAGCATTGTTGAAAAAAAAAATTAGGCCTCCATTTGAAGAAAATTTATGAACCTGTTCTAAAGCTCTATACGAATTCAACTAAGGCCAAATTTGGCCATGGTTAGGGTAGACCTAAAGCCACTTTCAAAGGTAATCTTGAGATCACTCTATGGGTTATTTTGAGCTTGTATGCATAGGGAAAATTTAAAGTTGATCTTAAAATTGTCCTTGTGGACTTTGACATTATTCTTGTAAAATATTGGAACAATATTTTGAAGTTATGTTTATAAAAGTCTAAAGCTCACTATAATGTTAGTTTTTTTGAGGTTTGAAGTTGCCATTTGAGTTCACTTGAGATAGAATGGACATTGGATATACTTGTTTCAATTTTTATGAATTGTTAAGGCTTAGTGATGATTGAATACATGCCCTCTCCACTAGATTCGTATTTTGAATTTTGAAGAAATTTAATTCATGTTTTGATGTTTATCTTTATGCTATCCTAACCTTGCATAAGGGTAGAGTTCATATTTTATTTACAATTGAGATTTTATGGTTCTCTAGTGTCCCCAAGAAGGACAATTTTTTCCCTCTTGAAGCCAGTGTATAAGCATGTCCCCGAGAGAATTTCTAGAAATGATGGTGACATCATACCAAACTGGAGCATTCTTAAATATGACTTAAGCTACAACAATTTTTTTCTATTTGTAGACATGGTAGTTGGAGGTTATTATTTCTTTACAATGGTAGAGAAAGAATTCAAGCCTTACAAATATTATATTGTATCATTGGTCTTGATACATTAGGTTGGATTGATGTTGGTATTCTGACCTAGATAGAACATCCTTGATTGACTAACAACATGATGAAATAAGACAATCACAATTTCATCACATATTGGAAGCATAGGGACTCTATGGCACAGTCTCGATTTTGGATACTTGGTTATTAATTTGAGAAATTGTCCCACCATCGTTGACTACAGTAGGATAATTTGCAAGACCTAGGGTTCTAAATCCTAGAACACCTGAAGGTTATATATGAAATTCATAATGGTTTGTGATACCCTTGAATATGACCAAGAATATTGAATACTTGTAGAAGTATCCACTTGATATTATGAAAATTTCAGCCTATAGTTGAAGTCTTTGATGTGATGGACATATTTGTGGATGAAGAAACCCTAGATCTTACAAGTAAGGAAAGGAAATCAACATGTTGATGATGAGGATGAGGATGATGAGTTTGTAGATGGATTTCTATGATTTCTGCAAAAAGGATAGGATCAAGAGCGAGTGGTCAGTTCCATGCAATCCTTCAAAGATAAGTATTTCATAAATTGTGTTCCTTGATTATTATTACTTTATTTTTCATCATCCTCTTGTCTATGTATATTTTTCTTGGTTATAATAATTTCTTCCTTGGCCTCCTAATGAGGGTTTCAGATACTTTGTGAAGATAGCGAAGGATCTAGCAGCAAATGGAAGCCTCGGGAAGAATGAAGAAAAGTTTGTGGCAAGAAGAATCTCCTAGAATCGAGTATAAACTAAGCTAGAGTGATTTTTGTTCAAGAGGGAGAAATTATATTGACATCTAGAACCATGTCTAATGATCGGAAGAGATTTTAGTTCAAAGGAAGTAGGTAGGCCAAAACATTTCAAGAATGTTATGATGGAGGAAATTGTGTCGAAGATAACTCAGTGGTGACTTCTGAGTGGATCTACGAGATCAAGTATGTGGTAGATGGCAATATAGATAAGTACAAAGCTAGATTCGTGAGGATTATTCTCTCAGAAAAAAGCAGAGAAATATGAGACACTTGCTCTAGTTGTCAGGTACACTTTTGTTAGAAATATTATTTCTATTTCTTTTGTTAAGGATTGGAGGCTAGATCAAATGGATGTAAATACCACCATACTCAATGGAGTGATTGAGGAAGAAGAAGTGTGCATAGGGTCACCTCACGACTTTGAGGTACATGAGAGGGAATCTCATGTTTGCAAACTAAAGCAATATTTGTATGGACCTCATGCTTGGTATTCTTGGATTGATGGATATCTAATGAGTCTTGGTTGATCTTGTTACCATATGAATTGTTTTCAACAAGAGCAGAAGGACTCACGTGAAAAAGGGAAAAACATTGGCAAGAGGATTTCCTCCATGATAGAGGGAATATTCAAGCCCTACGTCAATGTTAGAGGGAGTTGACCTCTGAATTTGAGATGAAGGGTTTTGATACATTACTTTTTTGGACTAGTGTTGAAAAATGCAACAAGAGAGTCTCAATTTGATTCTTCCTTGATCCACATCAGTACACAACTTGGAGGAGTTAACTAAGGTGACTAGCTCTTGTCACTCATTTAGCTTAGTTAATTTGACTTAGGGGGATGAAGTTAAGTTGTATGTAGTGAATCCTATTTTTTAGGAGCCTAGGTTGAGTTAATTTTAGTTGTAATCAGTTAAACTATTTCTAACTATTAATAACTATTTCTAACTATTAAGACATTGGGATTTTTAGCAGTTTGTATTCCTCGGGGAAAACACTATTTGCATGTGTGTGATTTCTTATTTCATGTATGAGATTTTTGTTCTAAATTGTGAATTAACTTCCACAAAATAGTAGAGTAGCTTTGTGTCTTGTTATTTTGATTAAAACTTCATGAGAACTTGCAAATCCACACCATAATTTCTACATGGTATCAGAACTAGATTTGTAGAAATTTCTACATGGTATCAGAGAGGGAATCACATTAGAACCAGTCCTTGAATTCCTCATGTGTAGTGATCATTGAGGAACTAATGAGCTATTAGGAGGCAAACTTGTGGAGCCCTAGTTTAGTGGGTTGCAGATGGCCAAACCATTGATAAGAGGGAAAATCCAAAAGACCCAATGAGCAGACTTCGTAATGGAGTTAGAAGGTTGCTAGTGGGTAGATCAGTGAACCAATGTATTGTTACACAAAAGGGAGTTGTGATCATTGATATTGGAAGATTGAGGACCAGAGATATTTCCTACAGGGATATCGAGACTCAAAGGGAGTCTAGTTTTAGAGGGAGCAACCCCATGGAAGCTAGTACTTCAAGATCTAGGGAGATTAGACTCATTATTGCAGTGGTTGTAGTCGTAGTGCGGAATCAGCAATAGAGTAGTAGCAATAACAGTTTGAGTAGATCAGATGTCGAGCCTTAACCCTTGAGCTACAAATAAATGAGTAGAATCCATAGGAGAGAAGTTGCAATATACTTTCCTCATGGATCATTTACTTGCTACATGAGCCCATAGTATTCAGTAGTAGAAGGATTGATGTTAGTCATATACTAAGGAGTGTAGAGGAGTGTTGATAGTAGAGCAGGAGGATTAGTAGCAAAGTTAGCAATAACACATTTTTCCGAGTAGATAGTTGCAGACATAATTGATTCATATTTTTTTTTTATGCTTCTCAGTTGCAGATGTTGTAGTAGCAAAAATGAGATGTGTTGCACGTAGTACATTCCACAGGTGTAGGATAGGGGTGGTTGATAACCCCTTTCTTGCTGAGAGGGAGTGTTGAAAAATCCAACAAGAAATTCTCAATTTTATTTTGCCTTGATTAAATTGAGAAAATCTGAAATTCCACATCAACAGACAACTTGATGGAGTTAACTGAGGTTACATGGCTCTTGCCACTCATTTAGCTCAATTAATTTGAGTTAGAGGCATGAAGTTCAGTTGTATGCAATGATTCCTAAATTTTAGGAACGTAGGTTGACTTAATTTCAGTTATAATCAATTACACTACTTATAACTGTTAATATAACTAGTTGGTGGTTAGTCAAGTAGTGGAACATTAGTCTAACCAAGAGATCATCTAGTTAACTAATCAATCAACTAATAATTAGCTCATGCATGCAAATAATATGAGTTTTCAATTTGTGGTGGAGTTTCCAAGGTAGTTAACTAGATGTTGTAAACTAGTTGAGTGTACAGGTGTTGCATGAGGTTAGGTGGACTGTCCTTGGGAATTGCGCAATTAATTAAAGGAATTTCCTATTTAATAGGGGATCAATTACTTAGAAACTGCGCAAGAAAATAGTGGCTCAAGTAGAGGTAGAAATTGACTAAGAATTAGGGGATTTTTGAGGTCTGAAATGGGCCTCCTAAGGAAATTATAAAATAATAGTGGAAATAATAAAACAAGATTAGATTACATCATCAAATTTTAGAGGGAAAAGAGACAAAACTATTTTTTCAACTTGTATTTTCAACTTATCTCCATATGTGTTTACCCAAATTTTGAGAGGAAACACTCGTTTGATGCATAATTTGATTCCTCATCCAAGGAGTACCCATGATTCATACTTTTGATGGTCCCTGTTACATGAAAAATGTGATAGCAATCATGTGTTTTCATGTATTTCTCATTTTTTCATGTAGTAGGGTCCATAAAAAGTATGAAACGTGGATACTCCTTTGATGAGGAATTAAATTTTGCATCCAACGAGTACTCCTGCTCAAAATTTGAGTAAACACTTAGGGAGATAAGTTGAAAATACGAGATGAAAAAGTAGTTTTATTAATTTTTATTTTTTTATTTTTGTACTTTTCTACTCCAAAAATGGTGAATCATCCCCCATGGTTGACATCATCATATTGAATCCTATTGGGTCTTATAAATTTTATTTTGGTTGTACATTTTTCTTAGTAGGCCCATTTTAGACCTCAAAAATCCCCTAATGTTGGGTTAGAGCTTATCAATGAGCAGAGAGATAGGTTATGCACTTGGAGGTTGTGCTCAGTTGATAAAATCAATTGTAATACATCTATATCCATCATATTAATGTAAGAAGGCATCAGGTTTTTAGCAATTTGATTTCCCTAGGAAAAATACTATTTGCATGTGTGTGATTTCTTATTGCACGTTTGATATTTTTGTTCTAAATTGTGAATTAACTTCTGCATAGTGAGATATTCCTTGGTCAAAGGAAGCATATTATTATGATCCTTCAGAGATTTGGGATGGTGGATAGCCAGTCGATAGCCACTCTCGTGGTAACTAATATGAAGAAGCTAAGTGGCAGAGGGAGTAGCCAAGATTACTACAATAGGATATGCTTTAGTGTCAAGCATCTATGGTGATGGATCCATTGAAACCAATAATTTTATGGTTGAGTCGAGGCATGCAACACAACATGTGTTGAGGTAATGACAAGCTACATGCCTAACATGATGAAGTACAGTTGCAGGGATATGTAAATTCATATTGGGTAGAGAGTGATGAAAGCAGGAAGCATACATGAGGTTGATGATTCAGTTTGGATTCAGCTTGGGTAAGAATCATACCTCTGTCGCACTCAAGATTATAGAGGTTGAGTATATTGTAGTTATTTTGGTGAGTTATGAAGAAGTGTGGCTTCATAAGCTACTCGCAAGATTGTTTGGTTAGGTGTAGGAGACAATTGTGATGATAGGCTGAATAACATCAATATTATGGTACCACCACATCTAGTACATAGTAAAAAAAGGGGACAGTGAGACTCCTATGCATTTATACAGAAGAGTAGGTTGTTGACATTCTTGGAGTGCTTCAGAATGCTTCCCTTGGTCAAAGCGAGTGTTGATGTTGTAGCATCAAGGGGCAAAGATTCTCCCTAGGTCATGTGTAGTGATCGAGAGCCATGTAATGTGGTTAGGGAGATTGGCACATATTGTAGGAATTTACAGGGTAAGTTCCTCAGAAAGAACACCAAAAGGACACCACTCACAACCAGATCACAGATCAATACACCAATATTTTTGACGTGGTTAAAACCCTCAAAGAGGGAAACAGTCCACGGCCTACGCCAACGTGGCTACTACAGGCAATTTATTAATCAAAGAATGAAAATTTACATAAGCTTCTCTCATGCACGGATTACCCGAACAATGACCCTCCATGCGCTTTAAATAGAACTCATGGACCAATCGGGTGTCAAGCCACGGATCAAGTGTCGGTAATACCGAGGAGAGAGTGAACCGTCGGATCACTACATATCGTGACCGTCGGATTGTAAGTTACAAAATGTACAACGGTAAAGAAACACACTTTACCTAACTCTATACCTAACTCTATACTAGACCAAGTTGAACTTAACTATTTCCTATGTTAGATAAAGATTTCGGCGTAAATCACATGAAAAGTCATTTGTCGACGTGTTTCGAACCAACCAGTGTGGTTCATCGTCAGGACAAGATGAAGAAAACAGATCTAGCTAAGCATGCTATATAGACCGAGCAGAGCCTCCAACGGCTAGTCTGACCTAACCGCTAATATTGACCAGAGGACCAGGATCAAAATAAAGATAACCAATAAATAATAAAAAATTAAAGGTCAAATTACTAATAAAAGAAAATTAGTTGCAAAGGACCGTTTCTAAGAAAGAATTAAGGGAGAATAACTAAGTAAACTATTAAAATAACAAATTAAATAAATAAATAGATATAAAAACCCGAACTAAAATAGTAAAAATAAAACAAATATACAAACACAAAAATAAAAATAAATAAACTAAAGAGAAATCAAACAAAAATAGACCACTGGATCTGACTAAGAGTTAATCGAGAATAAAAATAAAATTAATAGATAAAGCGCAAAACAAAAATAAAAATAAAATAATAAATCAAGCGGTAATAAATTAATTAAATTAATTAATTAATAATATTAAAAATTAATAATATTAAAAATTAATAATAAAAATAATGAAAATTACTAATAAAAATAACCAACTAAATGAACGAAAAGTACTAATAAAACAACGAAAAAATGAAATAAAATAATAATAAATATATAAGAATGAATAACTAAAAGGGAATAAAATAAAATAATAAGCTAAAAAATAATGAATTAATTGAATTAATTAATTAATAAAAGCTAAAAATAATAATAATAATAAAGTAACTAACTAAATAAAAGTAAAATAATAACAAAACACCAGGAATGAATAAATAGAATCGAATAATTAAAAGGGATTAAAACATAACTTAAACAGTACTAATAAATAAATAAACGAATAAAATAAATAAATAAATAATAAAAATAAAAAAATAACAGAATTAATAATAATAAATAAAATAACTAAATCAAAATAAAAGGGAAAAATAGAAGAAAAGAGTCCTGAATACAGCTAAATTGCGAGTAAAATAGTAACAATATAAGGAAATAAGTTACCACCAGGTCCTTAAATAATCAGAAACCTAAAGGAAAGGCGATTAGAAGGATGACAATATGTGAAAAAACAATAAAAACCACAGAGGACGGAAAAATGACTAGGAGGAGAGGGCAGGGACCCAGCATCTGTTGATTTTCCAACCATCGTCTCTATTGAGATTGCTAGGTCTCTTTTCAATCTCCAGAGCTTCCCTGAATTTTCGATGATGGAAATGCGGAACCTTAGCAATAACACTGGCTTCTTCGATACAAACCTGATGCTTGGTTTTCTCCACATGTTCAGCCAAAGCGGAAGACTTAAATCTCCTATGCTTCAGATCCGCTGCGTGCTCACTAATCCTCTGATTAATGGAACGACCAGTCTCCCCAATATAGGGGGTCCCACAAGAACAAGGGATCAAATAAACACCTTTCATATCTTTAGGGTCGATGGGATCCTTCACCGATCTGAGAGACGAACGAATGGTGTTCAGGGGCCTGAAGGATACCGGGATACTATGTCTCCTGAGAATCCTACCAATTCTATCAGTGGTCCCTTGAACATAAGGAAGAAGGACACCAGGAACACGATCTTTTGGCTCTCTTTTCACCAGAGAATTCTTGGAAGCTTTAAGGAAAGCCCTATGACCCATGTACCTACTGTAACCATTCTCCACAAAGACATCCAGCAGATGGGATTTCTCCTTCTCAAAGCTCTTCTTGTCCGAGATCCTCAGGGCCCGAGTAGCAAGGGTACTAAGAACCCCCATCTTTTGAGCTGGGAAATGGTGGGAACTGGCATGAAGGTACTGCTCCGTATGAGTTTTCTTCCGAAAAACTTGATGGGCTAGGGAACCATCCTCATTCCTAGAAATGAGAATATCAAGGAAAGGGAGGCATCCATCAACTTCCTGCTCTTTAGTGAACTTAATGGCCGAGGACTGCCTGTTAAGATGATCAAAGAAGAGATCAAGCTCATCCTGGCCGTGAGACCAAATGACATTGGTGTCATCCACATACCTCTTCCATAGCTTAGGAAGGAGCCGGGAAGAGTTCAAAGCTTTGGACTCGAAATCTTCCATAAAAAGATTAGCCACAACAGGGGAGAGGGGGGCTAATCTTTTTATGGGATCCCCCCTCTCCCCTGTTGTGGCTAATCTTTTTATGGAAGATTTCGAGTCCAAAGCTTTGAACTCTTCCCGGCTCCTTCCTAAGCTATGGAAGAGGTATGTGGATGACACCAATGTCATTTGGTCTCACGGCCAGGATGAGCTTGATCTCTTCTTTGATCATCTTAACAGGCAGTCCTCGGCCATTAAGTTCACTAAAGAGCAGGAAGTTGATGGATGCCTCCCTTTCCTTGATATTCTCATTTCTAGGAATGAGGATGGTTCCCTAGCCCATCAAGTTTTTCGGAAGAAAACTCATACGGAGCAGTACCTTCATGCCAGTTCCCACCATTTCCCAGCTCAAAAGATGGGGGTTCTTAGTACCCTTGCTACTCGGGCCCTGATCTCGGACAAGAAGAGCTTTGAGAAGGAGAAATCCCATCTGCTGGATGTCTTTGTGGAGAATGGTTACAGTAGGTACATGGGTCATAGGGCTTTCCTTAAAGCTTCCAAGAATTCTCTGGTGAAAAGAGAGCCAAAAGATCGTGTTCCTGGTGTCCTTCTTCCTTATGTTCAAGGGACCACTGATAGAATTGGTAGGATTCTCAGGAGACATAGTATCCCCGTATCCTTCAGGCCCCTGAACACCATTCGTTCGTCTCTCAGATCGGTGAAGGATCCCATCGACCCTAAAGATATGAAAGGTGTTTATTTGATCCCTTGTTCTTGTGGGACCCCCTATATTGGGGAGACTGGTCGTTCCATTAATCAGAGGATTAGTGAGCACGCAGCGGATCTGAAGCATAGGAGATTTAAGTCTTCCGCTTTGGCTGAACATGTGGAGAAAACCAAGCATCAGGTTTGTATCGAAGAAGCCAGTGTTATTGCTAAGGTTCCGCATTTCCATCATCGAAAATTCAGGGAAGCTCTGGAGATTGAAAAGAGACCTAGCAATCTCAATAGAGACGATGGTTGGAAAATCAGCAGATGCTGGGTCCCTGCCCTCTCCTCCTAGTCATTTTTCCGTCCTCTGTGGTTTTTATTGTTTTTTCACATATTGTCATCCTTCTAATCGCCTTTCCTTTAGGTTTCTGATTATTTAAGGACCTGGTGGTAACTTATTTCCTTATATTGTTACTATTTTACTCGCAATTTAGCTGTATTCGGGACTCTTTTCTTCTATTTTTCCCTTTTATTTTGATTTAGTTATTTTATTTATTATTATTAATTCTGTTATTTTTTGATTTTTATTATTTATTTATTTATTTATTTATTTATTTATTTATTTTATTCGTTTATTTATTTATTAGTACTGTTTAAGTTATGTTTTAATCCCTTTTAATTATTCGATTCTATTTATTCATTCCTGGTGTTTTGTTATTATTTTACTTTTATTTAGTTAGTTACTTTATTATTATTATTATTATTAGCTTTTATTAATTAATTAATTCAATTAATTCATTATTTTTTAGCTTATTATTTTATTTTATTCCCTTTTAGTTATTCATTCTTATATATTTATTATTATTTTATTTCATTTTTTCGTTGTTTTATTAGTACTTTTCGTTCATTTAGTTGGTTATTTTTATTTGTAATTTTCATTATTTTTATTATTAATTTTTAATATTATTAATTAATTAATTTAATTAATTTATTACCGCTTGATTTATTATTTTATTTTTATTTTTGTTTTGCGCTTTATCTATTAATTTTATTTTTATTCTCGTTTAACTCTTAGTCATATCCAGTGGTTTATTTTTGTTTGATTTCTCTTTTATTTTATTTATTTTTATTTTTGTGTTTGTGTATTTGTTTTATTTTTACTATTTTAGTTCGGGTTTTTATATCTATTTATTTATTTAATTTGTTATTTTAATAGTTTACTTAGTTATTCTCCCTTAATTCTTTCTTAGAAACGGTCCATTGCAACTAATTTTCTTTTATTAGTAATTTGACCTTTAATTTTTTATTATTTATTGGTTATCTTTATTTTGATCCTGGTCCTCTGGTCAATATTAGCGGTTAGGTCAGACTAGCCGTTGGAGGCTCTGCTCGGTCTATATAGCATGCTTAGCTAGATCTGTTTTCTTCATCTTGTCCTGACGATGAACCACACTGGTTGGTTCGAAACGCGTCGACAAATGACTTTTCATGTGATTTACGCCGAAATCTTTATCTAACTTAATATGGATCACAGAAGCCTAAACTCTATTATTTCCTATGTGTCGGAATATCCTAACATCCCCCCTTAAGAACAACTTGGGATAGGATTGAAGGATTTACAAATATGACACAATAGGAGAAGGAAGGAGGCACTAGAGCCTATCCCCCCTTAGTGACAACTTCCTGAACTCCAAGCATATATCGAAGTTTAGTGAACTTCGCCTCTGTGAGAGCCTTTGTGAAGATGTCTGCAACCTGATCATCTGTTGAACAATATTGCACTTCAAGAACATGGTTATGAATGAGCTTTCTGATGAAGTGCATGTGTAGCTCAATGTGTTTGCTGCGCTGATGCTGGACTGGATCTTTGCATAGCTGAATGGCACTTTGATTATCACACCAAAGTGTGTTTGGATGCTGCTGCTCAAAGCCAAACTCTGATAGGATCTGACGAAGCCACAAGGCTTCCATACTAGCTTCCACGGCACCACAATACTATGCTTCTGCTGACGAAAGAGAAATGGAAGCCTGTTTCTTACAAGCCCATGTAATAGGTCCTGAACCAAGAGTGAAGACATAACCGGCAGTAGACTTCCGATCATCAGCGTCACCAGCCCAATCAGAATCAGTGAAACCAACTAATAGAGGAGCTGCTTTGGCACTGTAATGAATCCCAAACTGTACTGTACCTCGAACATAACGAAGTATTCTTTTGGCTACTTTCCAATGACTTTCACGGGGGTTTTGCATAAAACGAGCAACAAGGCCAACAGCAAAGGAAAGATCAGGACGAGTATGGGTTAAATACAAGAGTTTTCCTACAAGTTGACGGTATAAGGTAGCATCAACTTGAGGAGAAGTACAAGAGACTGAAAGTTTGACTCCAGACTGAAAGGGAGAAGGGGCTGGCTTACAGTCTTCCATGTGAAAATGACGAAGAATATCACAAGCATACTTGGACTGGGAAAGGGAAATACCCTCCTTGGATTGCAAGACTTGAAGACCGAGAAAATAGTGTAAGTGTCCTAAGTCTGTCATTTCAAATTTCTTTTTAAGGCTGGACTTCACATGGTTGATAAGGTTGGGATCACTACCAGTAAGAATAAGATCATCAACATAAAGAACAAGGATGATAAGAGAGTTGCCCACTTTCTTGGTGTAGACAGTATTGTCAGAATAACACCTAGAAAAGCCAGATTCTAAAAGAAAGCTATCCATTTTGGCATACCAAGCCCGAGGAGCTTGCTTGAGACCATAGAGAGATTTCTTAAGTCGACATACAAGGCTGGAGTCTGTTTGGATGAAGCCAATGGGTTGTTCCATATAGATTTCTTCATTCAAGTCCCCATGCAAGAAGGCAGATTTAACATCCATCTGATGGACTTCCCATTTTAAAGAGGCAGCAAGGGAAAGAACAAGGCAGATAGAGTTCATTTTGGCAACAGGGGAGAAGGTTTCAGTGTAGTCAATGCCTTCAACCTGTGAAAAACCCTTATCAACAAGACGAGCTTTATGTTTATCAACTTTCCCATCTGGTCCATACTTGGTTCTGTAAACCCATTTACATCTAACAAGTTTGCGTCCCTTTGGTAGAGGAACAAGATCCCATGTATCATTTGTCAACAATGAATGATATTCTTCATTCATAGCTGCTTCCCAATGTGGATGGCCTGAAGCTTCTGCAAAAGTGTCAGGATCATGATTTACTGGAGCTTGAGCCAGTAAATAAGAGGCTCTTTCAAACTGAGAACGTGTACGTCGATGATCTGTAGGATCACCGGCAAGATCACCTGCTGCATCCCGAGTAGCACGGACCCATCTTGGAAGTTGACGATCCTGAGAAGGTGGGGGAGGATTGTCATCCTCACTTTCATCATCTGAAGAAGAAATGTTTTCAAAAGTAGAAGAGATAGGAAGAGGTGGCACATCCGCCGGACTAGGCTCGGAGGCCAATTTATTTTCATCAAATTTTACATCTCTTCTAATGATAACATTTTTGGACTTAAATGGAATAAGTCTATAACCTTTTACATCTTCAGAATATCCAACAAAAGTACATTTCTCACTCTTAGGTTCTAAAGCTTTATGCTTTTCATCTGGAATATGGGCCCATGCTTCACTTCCAAAAACACGAAAGTGACTTACATCTGGTTTAATGGAACTCCAAGCTTCTTCTGGAGTGATATTCTTTAGAACCTTAGTAGGAGTGCGATTGATTATATAATTTTCACAATTAATTGCTTCGGCCCAAAAACTAAGACTGAGTCCTTTAGATGGCAGCATACAATTAGCCATTTCCTTTAAGGTGCGATTTTTCCTTTCAGCTACACCATTTTGTTGTGGAGTGTATGGAACAGTATGTTGCATTTGAATTCCATTTTCGGTGCAAAAGTTGATGAATGTGTTTTTAACATATTCTCCACCATTATCAGTTCTTAGCTTAAGAATTTGATGTCCAGATTGTTTTTCAACAAAGGCTTTGAAGGCCAAAAAAGTGTTAAATACTTCGCTCTTGAGTTTTAAGAAGTATACCCAAGTGCGTCTGGAGAAATCATCAATGAAAGTTAAGAAATACTTGCAGCCAGAGAATGAAGCAACAGGAAGTGGACCACATAAATCGCTGTGCACAAGCTGTAAAGGGGCTGAGGCGTGCCAAGAGGCACGTTTTTCAAAATTGTCCCGATGATGTTTTCCGAGTACACATCCGGAACAAACACCATCTCTGCAAGATACCATAGGAAGACCTGTCACCATATTTTCTTTACATAGATGCTGAAGGGAGCGATAGTTTAAGTGACCAAATCGCTCATGCCAAAGTTTGCTCACTTCATCATTATGAGCAACAAATACTGAGGGAAGATTTGATGACCCAAAGTTGTGAAACTTATACAACCTTGTGGAATCATCAGCAATACTAGTAGCTAGAATCTGTTTAGGATCTCTTAGATCCTTGATTACAACATCATGAGGTGAAAATTCAACAATTTTACCTTCACCTGAATGAGTTATCTGATATACAGATAGAAGGTTGCAGGATAAGGTTGGAACACATAATACATCATTAAACTGACCATTGTCTAGATGAACAGTTCCAGTCCCTACAACATTAAGAGATCTATCATCACCAACATATATATTTTTGGTGTTACAATCATTTAAAGAAGAAAACATGGCTTCGTTTTTGGCCATGTGATAAGAGGCTCCAGAATCAATGAGCCACTCATGAGAATGAGAAGAAGAAGATACATTTAATGCATAACCAGACTGAGATGATTGACAACGACATGCAGAAAGTGCCATTCCTGAAGATGAAGTTGAAGTTGAAGTTGAAGAATGCTCCACATGGATGTTATGTTTCTTCATTGCGGCTTCCAAGGCTTCCATCTTCTTAAAGCATTTAGATTCTAAGTGGCCATCTCGATTACAAAAGTTACAATGTCTATCAGTCTTCTTCCATTTGTTTTTATTGGTCTTATCATTTTGCTGAATTGATCTTTCATTTTGAGGCTGAGTTTGCTTAGGACCCTTGGTTGGTTTAGGACCATTCTTTTTAGGATATGACTTCTTAGGATTCTTTGAATTTGGTTGCTGCTGGGCGGCTAACGCTTTCTTGGAAGAGTTTCCAAGATGAAGAAGACCAAGGTGTAAGAGTTTTTCTTGTTCTCTTATTAAAGAATCACAAAAAGAGTCAAAGGAAGGGGCCTTGTAGTCTTTTCCTTGACAAATGAAAGCTTCCCTTGTAAAATGGAAGGTGGAAACAAATACAGAGTAGGCTGGTCCCAACTTAGTAAGGATGGAATAAATAAGGTTACTATCTTCTTTCTTAACCTTAACACCTTCCAAGAGATATCTAAGGGTCTTGAATTTGGACAAGAAATCTTCAATGCAGGAAAAATTATTAGGATCCAATGTAAGCAACTCATTTTCAAGTTGATGGGCTCTAATTTCATTTTTAATCCCAAAAACTTTAGTGATTTGTTCCAATGCTTCATGAGGAGTTTTAAGTTCTGCAATATGGAATCTAAGATCTGGAGAAATAGACATCCCTATCAAACCACGTGCTTGATCTTGTCGATTTTCCCATTTTGCAGCCTTGTCTTCATTTTTTGGTTTCTTCTCTTGGCCTGTGGCTATTCTGTAGAGACCTTTACTTCTAAGTAAATCTTCCATGTAGGATATCCATTGGAAGTAGTTAGTGCTGTCAAGAATGACTTGGCATGGACTTTCCATTTTAAAAAAAAACTGAAGCTGAAGATGCTAAAAGTAAGTGTTCCAATGGATAGATCTCGAAAAATTAGGCGGTTTAAAAAAAAACGGCTCTGAAAAAGGCTTCCGGATGAAGAAGTTATGGCTTTTTGAAAAAAAATTGTTGAAGTTGCCGGTAAAGTGCGCGAATGTGCGGAAATGGAAAAATCCGCCCCCACAAAATGGAGACTTGAACCCAAGACCTCTACTCTCTTAAAATAGCTTTGAACCAATTGATCTATACAAAAAATTTGAGAGAGAGAGAGAGAGAGAGAGAGCGAGGGGGGGGGGGCCTTGGTTTGCGTGCTTGCCTTGAGAAAGCTCTTTTTCCCTACAAAACACAAAACCCAACACGGACATGCAAAGAAAACGAACCTTATGGCTCGAAGTTAGCTTTAGCCAAAAACTAGATATTTTAAAAAATGGACCTTGCGGCTCAAAGTTAGCTTTAGCCGGAAACTAAATATTTTTCTCAATGTTTCTGATTTTCCAAGATCACACTAAGGTGCAGGGAAAAGAGCATACGCATGAGAAAAAAAAACTTCCTTTCTGTTTCTGATTTGCCCAGATCGCACAGAGTCGCAGGGCAAAGAGCATACGCAGAAATGAAAGGTATAGATCCGGTAATAAAAAAAGGCTAAATAAACAGAAACCGAAATAAGCAAAGAGAAAATAACAGTAAACTGCAAATAAAGACTGTATACCTCTAGATCTAAAAAATGACGCAGCTATGGCTACCGGAAACCTTTTCGCGTGAAACGAAAGGGGTTCCCCACTGGAACAGATGCTCCGAACACAACAGAGCAGTCCTCTCGGCCTGAAAGCAGTCAGAAACAGTAGATCTAGGAAACGGCAGTCGGATGCAGTTCTACCGGCTTCAGATTTGGATCACCAACGGACACGGCCCTCAAATAGCTCTGATACCATGTAGGAATTTATAGGGTAAGTTCCTCAGAAAGAACACCAAAAGGACACCGCTCACAACCAGATCACAGATCAATACACCAGTATTTTTGACGTGGTTAAAACCCTCAAAGAGGGAAACAGTCCACGGCCTGCGCCAATGTGGCTACTACAGGCAATTTATTAATCAAAGAATGAAAATTTACATAAGCTTCTCTCATGCACGGATTACCCGAACAATGACCCTCCATGCGCTTTAAATAGAACTCATGGACCAATCGGGTGTCAAGCCACGGATCAAGGATCGGTAATACCGAGGAGAGAGTGAACCGTCGGATCACTACATATCGTGACCGTCGGATTGTAAGTTACAAAATGTACAACGGTAAAGAAACACACTTTACCTAACTCTATACATAACTCTATACTAGACCAAGTTGAACTTAACTATTTCCTATGTGTCGGAATATCCTAACACATATATCATCAAGGCTTGGAGTGCTCCTTGGGTAAGGGGTTACCTAACCAAATTTCCAATGGTTATTTGACTAGTAGATTGTGTGAGTTCCTTATAGAATTAGGCAAGTATTTTTCAATTCAATAACATGTGTCAACATGTGGGAATGGTTAATGGGCTCAGGGTTTTACCACAGGTCATAGGTGTTGACCAAGTTCCAAGTGACAACTTGGATAATTGGTGACCCAGGACTAGCCTTGACCTGAGAAGGCCAAAAGGTATTTGACCAGTGGGGCCCAAAAATCGACTTGGCCAATGGGGGAATAAATACATTTGCAAAGGAGATGTGACTAGTGGGTAACTAGATTCCTTTACATGAAGTTGAAGCAACATGATTTCCATGTAGTTTTTGTATAGAACATGAGGTGGATGGATTCGTCAACATAGTTGAACTCATTCAACATTTTATTGGGATGGAAAAAAATTTCAATAAGAGAACATCTGAAGAATTCAAAGAGAATACATCCCTAGCTAAATGGGGGTGTTGAATTTTGATAGCTTTGGTTGGTATCATTTATTGTATAAGTCCACAAAACTAAAATAAAATTAAGATATAAAATTTAATTCAAGTCGGCTGCAAAAGAGGGAAAATTAAATCTTTGAAAATCAAAATGGGCTCATTGATCCTCTATATATTACCATTCTTCATGTTCACTTGGAGCCAATTCGGATCACTCAATCATCTAATTTTCTATTCATTGACATGATGGAGATAGAGAAGAAGATGTTCGAAGTTTGACAAGTTTGTCCATCATTGATCGAACCTATTTCATCTTTGTCTTTTTACTTTTGTTGAATTCAAACATGTGGGTTGCAGACCGAATCTTCTGTGGATATTCTATGCAACAAAACAAAATTTTGGAGCAGTAGAAGGAGGCCAAAATTCAGCATGTTCCTGGACACTTTGACTGCAGGTTGACCAAGGCTATTTATGGATAGTTTGACCATGTTTTACCTGAGTTTATTTTATGGTCAGTTTGACCTAGTTTGACTAAAAAAATCAAATTGAATCTCTTGTTGAATTGGACAAGTTCTCTAAGAAAAGGTTGTAGGGTTTTTCCCTAGTTAGGGTTTTCCCAAGGTAAAGATTTTTGTGTGTTGTGTTTGGCTATCTCTTCATAATTCTACTGTCATTATTGTTTTAATGTTGATATTTTCTATGTATGATTGCTTAATGATGTATGTGACATAAGATGAATTAATGAAAAAACTATTGAAAGTAATCATCAAATTAGAAAATCATGAAAAATCAACAATAAGGATGTTGATATGGCTCAGTTTTTGGTTTTGCAGACTCAAAGTTGGGCGTTGCAACACTGTCATCTAGAATGACATTAGTAGACATGTCATTGATCCATTTATCACAATTAGTAGGAACATGTCCTTCTAGCAACTATGTTTGAATTCCTCTGACAACAAATGAAACCTCTCTAGTCTCAACAAATCTAGATGTAGGTAATGAGGTAGTCACAGGATGATATCTAAGATCTTCTCTTCATTTTTTCATTGAACGGTTAATAAGAAAAATGATGAATTTTCCATTCTTCCCAAATCCTCCTTCAGTATATCTCATTTTGTTCAGCGATTAGGACCCAATACTAGTGGTGCATTTTTCAAAGATAGTTAAAACAAAACCACCATTATCAACATCAACAGGTGAGCATGATAGCTCAATAAAAATAATTTCCTTCTAAAAACTCTAAAGGTTATGATCAAAGTAATGAAGTGATTTCAAAAAAAAAATTGTGATCTAGGTGGATGTTGGTGGTCACCCACCTATCCCACTTGGACCCCTGCAATTGTCTCTTTCAGCTTTTTAGTTGCCTTATTTGTAGCACAATTTACTATTTTTAGTAGTTTTTTGGGTCCTGAACTTCCGGAGCCATTTTGAGGCCCTAAACGACGTTTTTTGGGAAATTTGGGAGCAACATGGGTCCATGGACCGATGTTTCTCTTCCCTAAGTTATAGTTCTCAAATTGATCTTCCTAACGAGCTATTGTACGTGCCAAACGGAGATCAGGTGCCTAAGTTACGACCCCGGGAAGTTGATGTACCAATTTACCCAAAACGGGGCCCACAGTTTGGCGTTTCATCTCCTAGGGTTAGGTTTTTGGATGTTAAGGGTTTTCCATTGTTTCTCAACAATAAATAGGCCTTTGAGCCTCATTGTAACACAGCTCAGAGGTATGTATCCACCACATCTCTTCTTAGAGATAAGCTACCATCGCCCTAGCTGGTTTATTTCCATTTCTGTTTGTAAGCATATTTCAGTATTTTACATTAATGAAATGAAGTATTATTTCCACTGCATCTCTGTGTTTATGGTTATCTCTGTAATTTGTTACATTCTTGTTTAAATCTGGTTCAATTTGGATGCAACGGAAAGTAATGTTCAAGCAAGGGTATGCAAGAGCCGATTGCATACAACTATGAAACCTACAATTCCGAAAACCTTTAGAAGACCGTGGGAAAATATTGTACACACCCAAAACAAAATTGGTTTGGGATATAATAAGGATGTATATTTTCATATTCCTATTTTTTCTAAACCTATACAATTTCATTGTGCTAGATTTATGGATGATGTTGTTCCAGAACAAATTGACCGATGGCAACATTGTGATAGAGTTGTACATGTGAAAGATCGATGTTTTAATCTTCGCCCATGTGAACATTGTGGAAAACATAATCACCATTCAAATAGATGTTCCAGAAAGAAGATTACTACAAGAGAGAAACTAAATTTTGGATGGATTTCTTCTTGGGATTGGTCAAAAAGAGCCAAGAAGCTTTACAGGTCATACCATAGGTTATGTTTGAGATTATTGACCAGCCTTGCAGTGATAAAGAGTACTTCATCTTCTCACCATGTCTCTGAGAAGGGGGGAATTGATGGAATTGATTTGGTCTCTTACAGGTCCAAAGATTTTTCAAGCGAGCATGACTCTGATGATTTGTTATAGATTCGAAGGTTTTTCAAGTGAGCCTAAGACAAAGATCAGAATTTTGCTACTATAGTCTAGAGTTGGATTTCAAATTCAGAGTTGTATGACATGAGTGTAAGTGTTATTTATTTATTTTTCTCATGGATGTTTAATCATAAATCTAGCGATGGAGATGGAATTCTGGGCGGGCAACTTGGATTTTTTTTGTTTTTGCACCATATATATGATGACCAGGAGATAATGGTACATTGCATCTCATCACCAAATTACTTTGATCACATTTATTTCTTTAAATTCAAAACTTTATTCAAACACAAATCACTACTTATATGCCTACCTGTCAACTTGTAAGAAACTTTACAAATTGACATATATTATGGAGCATCGAGAGTACTCACCTTCAAAGTGAATCTATTTGCTTATTTGCTAATTCTAAGAGATGAAGACAATATTATGTGAATATGTGTCCAATGTTGCATGAAATTTGTCCCCGTTGTTTGCTCATTTTTCAAATCCATTTGAAAATTCTTTAATGTTGTTATGCAAAGATTGGATGATCTTATTGGTCTATGACCACTAATTGGAGGTTCCCTTCAAACCTGTGTTCACAGTTAGAGTTTCACCTTGATTTCGGTGGTGGAGGTCAACTTTGAACCTTTCAACCACCATACTTCGCAGTATCATTGAGGCCCTAAGAATTCTTAAAGGTGAATTTGTTATGATATTTCTTTCTCAATCGTGGGTTGGAAAATATTCATTTTCACAATAAAATTTTATATCTTTGTGGTTCTCGAGCTAGACATGCAGCAGTGAAGTTTTTCTGCCATATGTACATGCTAAAAGCGCCTAGTTGAGAAGAGTTGGATGGATGATGCATATACAAAGTTATGAGCAACAATTTCAAATATGAAACTGTCCACTACAGTATTTAACATGCTACGCGGGACCTCCCAAATGCGATGTTTACAGATTTTCTAAACTGTTCAACCTCCTGAACTTATTCAAGTGCATTTTTTTGCAATTTGGTTATGGTCGAGATTTCTCTTCAGATTAGAGCCTTGAGATGGACAACATAATAATGAATATCACATAAAATACTTGTGGTAGTTTCGTAAGGTTTTGAAGTTCAGAATATTGCAATTGTGAGTGAACCACTCGTTTTCCTAGTGTAGCAGTTAATTCACAATGCATTACTTTTTTAACTTGTGTTTTTGGCTTATATCCTTATAGGTTTTCTCAAATTTCAAGTGTAGACACTCGATGGATGCATAATTAAATTCCACATCCAACAAGTACCCATTATGCATACTTTTGAGAACACCCACATTGATAAAAATTGAAGCTAAATTAAAAAAGTGAGTTGATTGTTTTCTGTCTTGCATCATTATGTATGGTGTATGTTTAAGTTAACCATTGAATTTTTTTTTATGGGCATGCTGGAAGAAAGTAATCAATTTTGTACCTTTAGAAGAGTTTTGTGCCTTTAGTTTATGTTTATCCATTTAAGGTGAAGGAGTTGATTCATAGTTGGGCATATTTCTTCATTATATACTACACATTTTTCACTTCAACTATTTAGCTACATTTGGTTAAGCACAAATAAAAGTACAGTCAAGTTTAAAAGGGAGATTTGTTAAATAAACTTGACATGACAGATCTGATGGTGGAGTTCAAGATTGTTAATAGTATTTGTCAATTGTTTTGTTTATGTTGATGTATAATTGTCGGTTGCCCTAATTATGAAGAATCTTCCTAACTGTGAGCAATAAGTTGTGAAATTTTATGTTTATCTGGATGATTCTTGTGATTTTTGTACACTGTATTGGCGAACACTTATTGTTTTGAGCACCTAGTATTGGTGAGTTATTTCTTGTTGATTTTAAATTCACTTGTATTTGGTACATTTTTGGTGGTAACCGGCACCCTTTTGAAAGTTCATTGTGAAATGGCCAGACTTGATGATTTTTTAGAGTTATAAGCACTCTAATTTTGTCTACCATACATAACATTGTTCAAATAAAAAAGACACCTTGTCTGACATTATAAATTGTTTTCAAAATGCACAAGAAAATATCGAGTTTTGGCAACTTGAATCTCAGTTCCAGCGAGATGGGCTACATGAATTAAAAAGAATAATTCTGAACATGTTCTTGTTTAGAATAATAGTTTGTTTAAGCCTGATGATCAATCAGAGAATGATCAGAGTAATGAAGTGATTTCAAAAGAAAATTTGGATGCAATGGAAAGTAATGTTCAAGCAAGGGTATGTAAGAGTCATTTGCATACAACTATGAAGCCTACAGTTCCCAAAACCTTTAGAAGTCTATGGGAAGAAATTGTACACAACAAAAACAAAAATGGTATGGGATATAATAAGGATGTACATTTTCATATTCTTAATTTTTCTAAACATATACATTTTCGTAGTGTTGGATTTCTGGATGATGTTGTTCTAGAACAAATTGATCAATGCCGACATTATGATAGAGTTGGACATGTGAAATATCAATGTTTTGATATTCACCTGTGTGAGCATTTTGGAAAGAACAATCATCATTCAAACAATTGTTCCAGAAGGAACACTACTGCAAGAGAGAAACTAAACTTTGGATGGATTGCTTCTTGGGATTGGTCCCAAATATCCAAGAAGTTTTACAGGTCATACCATAGTATATGTTCAAGCTTATTGACCAACCTTGCAGTTATAAAGAGTACTTCATATTCTCACCCTGTATCAGATAAAGGGGGAATTGATGGAATTGATGTTCTACTACATGTTGAAATATTTTTCTAGCGATCATGCGTCAAATATCCACAAGTGATCCTGAGCCACAACCTATACCAGTTAGAGCTAGAGTTGTAGCCAGAGAGACTTAAGTTTTTACTGAACGAATTGTTTGTGAATGAGCACTTCCAGATTCAGAATTGTTCAAGGAACTACATTGATGCTTCAAGAGTTGACATTTTTATTGATCTTAGAACTGTTATGAAGGTTACAAACATGGGTATAGTTTGTGGTTTTCTCTTAAAATACACCATCCTTGGTTTGTGGTCATTGATAAAAACCATTTCTGAAAATGAAAACAACTTTATTAATTATTGCACAATGAATGATGTACAATGTGTACATATTAATACATCAAGAAAACCATTGATTTAGTTTCCAAGTTTTCTTGAACTCTAATAACTAATCACCATCACACACTAACCCAAATTATAACCCAAGGATTAGATGTTTAATAGGTTACTGACTTCCAATTCAAAGTGTTGTTTTCATTCTCGCAATTTCTGAATGACTTTGTCCTTCTCAAACAATTGTTTTGACAAGGAATCATAATCTTCTTTCAGAGTTTTATATTTAATCCAATAATCTATTGTTCTCTACTCAAAGAGGGCTTGTTTCTTAACAAAGCAGTTCCATTAAGGAATATAAATAGAAAACATCCATAACTTATTGATTATTTTTCTCCTCCAACTTGCAAATTTGCTTCTTTAGAAATACATTTTCTGAGTCAGACAAGAACTCAAATTTCTCCTCAAAATCATTAAGGGGGTCTATCTTTTCCTGAAACTCATTTGCAAGATTCTGGAAATACTTTCCCATGGTTGTATCCAGATTGTCAATCTTCCAGATTTTCTCAGCCATTATAATATGGAACTGATTCTTAAGTGTTTCATACTTTTCTCACTAAAGAGTTACAACTCACTGCAACTTAGGACCTTTCTACGAAGTTGATCAGCTACTTTCTTCTAACAAAATTCCTGCAATATTTTACCCATCTTGATAACACCAAGTTGGAAAATGTATTTCCACTAGACATATAAACAAAACTGTTGCAAAACAAGGTTGATGATCATAACAACAACAACTTTACACTTGCAATCACCACACAAATCAAATCAATCCTCCTTGGTTTTCATGACTAGCCAACAAGCAAGAGCAATCCTCCTAGGTTTGCATCACTAGCTAACAAGCAAGAATTTCATAACCATAAACCATAAGGGCAACAAATGCGTCAACCAAATGGACATATAGTCATTCTCCAGTGTATATTATTTTTGTAGGAAAAAATAATTACCTTAAAATTTTGGGAATTAACATTTTTTTTTTAATATTTTAATCATAAAATATTTTCCTTTTTTAAAACCAAAACTTTTCATTACTCAAAACTGAGGATGGAAGCCTTCCCTAATTAAATAATGGTGAAAAATAAATTCATCCCCAAAAAATTATTTGCACAAGAAATTTTGAATATTCCTGCCCCAAACGTTGCAAGGGATCACCAAAATTTTTATTTTTATAAATGAAATAAGCACCAAATTAAAAAAAAAAAAACAAAAACAAACAAACAAACAAAAAACAAAAACAAACAAATAAACAAACAAACAAAACAAAAAAACAAAACAAAAAACAAAAAACAAAAAACAAAAAACAAAAAACAAAAAAAAACAAAAAAACTACAACCATATATGTGATGTGCTCAAAGTTCTGTAACATGGGTGGCAGAAGAGGAAAGGAAAATTTTGAGACTAGCATTACTCGTTTTGGCCTATACATTTGTGCAGCGGGACCACCCAATGAAATTTTGAACCATAGAGCTTTTCCTAAATCCCAGCCTTAAGTCCAATCCCAAATAAAAGAGACTGTTTAAAGGCTAGGGTTCACTGTGCTTCACTGTACTTTTTAAAAACCTTTCCAGGGGTAAAAAACAAATGCACAACTAGGAAAATCAAATTATCTAAAATATTTTCCAAAATACCATAATAATACTTTCCTAATGGATCTTGTAACATCATAATTCAGCTTGAAGCAACAACCATTCATAATTTAAAACCTAAAAATTTTGTGGGTCTTCACGAGAGGGTTAGGCTTGGAAATGGCCTCCCATTCAGTGTTTTTGTAATCATACGTGTAGTGGTGTGTGTCAACATACCTATGGAGTGTGCAGAACTTGATGCCACAACAACACCGAAATCCTATGATCTCCACACATTTTTGATGTTGCTGGAGCATTCAGATCTAAATAATCTTGCCCTATGTCATTACAAGTATATTATCCCCAGCCGAAACTACAAATCCACTCACTACATACAATCAAAAAAAGAAGAATGTTTAGAAAAATTCATTCCTTACAATCATGTACCACATTTTACGGGTTACTATGATTCCCTAATCCAACAAGTCTCCTTAAATACATTCAATACAGTTGTGGCGAAATTTACCATCCTTGCGAATGACAAAATATATGTTGATTTCACTCAAGCCCAATTTTGGATCAAGTTTAGTCATGGTAGTTCCAATAAAGGAAGTGGACCCCAATAATGCTCTGATATTTATCGTATTTTTTACACTAGGCATGTGGAGTACAATGGGGGCACCTTTTGTCTTTACAATAATAGTTGTGTGATTGATTCAACATAAGGTCAACGTTACTTTGAGAGGAAAGTCCAAAGAACAAGTTACAACCTTAGATCAGGTTGTATCAAAAAATGCATCACATGGTCATAGGTAGGTGGAAAGCATGGTAACTGTAGAACAAACCCAGCAAAAACTCTAAAGAAAAAAAAAAAACACCTTTATAGCAAAAAAATCGGTGCCAAGTTGAACCTCAAAACCTTATATATCAAGAATCTCCATTTATAATCAACTATCTAGATAAAAAAAAAAAAATGGAAAGACAAATTAGAATGAAATTTGCAGCTCATAGGTGAGACGAGCGGCACCTGGGGACTGCCCAAGCAGTACTCCTATCTTCCATTGATCATAAAATCATAAATAAATAAGATTACATTCAATTTAGGGAGATCAAAACTATCTCCTAGAAAATAGGAACTAAGTATAAACTAAGACACACACATAACTGTGAAACAAACTTTCTCCATTAATTTAAACTCTCCCCCTTAATGGAGAAAGGATTCACTTGTACACCTAACATCTCCCTAAACATCTGAAATTTGATCTTCCCAAGAGTCTTAGCGAAGATATCAGCTGCATTTTCAGAAGTGTTACAATATTCAAGAAAAATCTCTTTGGACTGAACCTTTTCTCTAACAAAATGAAATTTAGTATTTACATGTTTTGTGTTTTTATGAAAACATGATTATTTTCCAGCTTGATTGAAGTTTGGTTGTCACATTTAATCACTATAGCATGCTTTTTTCTTCTCCTGCATCATGAAGAAGTCTTCTCAACCAAATTTCTTCACAAGTGGCTGCACATAGAGCTTGATACTTTGCTTCTGTTGATGATAAAGATACAATACTCTACTTTTTACTTCTCCAAGAAATGACCTCAGACCCAATAGTGAAAGCATACCCAATTATAGATCTTCTATCATCTAGATTGACAGTCCATTTTGAACCTGAATAGTTTATCAGTTCAACATCAAAAGAATCAGTATATTTAATGCCAAAATTTGGGCTCCTAGAAGATACCTTAGGACACCTTTTGCTTCCATCCAATGATTTTCAAGAGGTTTTGTCATAAACTGACTCAACACACTGACTGAATATGCTAAGTCAGCCCTATTTGTAGACAAATAAATCAAACTTCCAATAAGTTGTCTTTACAATGTAGCATCCACTTCTTTAGAACCATCATCACTTTGAAATTTCACATTTTGTTGTATAGGTACTGTATTATGTTTACATTGATCCATTCTGAATTTCTTCCAAAATTCCATGACATACTTTCCTTGAGTAACAAAATTTTGGCGAGTATCCCTCCAGAGTTCAATACCCAAACAATAATGTTGTTCTCCAAGGTCCTTCATTTAAAATACTTATGACATCTGCACTTCAATTTCTTCAACCAATTCATCATAATTTCTAGTAACAATTAAATAATCAACATATAAGGAAATCAACACAATTGTCTCCTTTGAACCAAATATGGTATACATATTTGGATCAGTTTTACTTCTCTTTATAACCATGTTGTAAGAAGAAAGAGTCTATTTTCTCATACCAAGATCTACAAGCCTGTTTCAACCCATACAATGCCTTTTTTAATTTACAGACCATTTGTTCTTGCCCCTTTTTAATGAACCCTTTAGGTTGTGTTAAATATACTTCTTCCTTCAAATCTCCATTTATAAAATCAGATTTTACATCTAGCTGGTGTAAACCCTAGTGGTATTTTTTAGCTAGAGCTATTAACATCCTAATAGTATTTAACTTAGCTACATGAGAAAAAGTCTCCTCATAATCCATTCGTTCTTTTTGTGAGTACCCTCTGGCCACCAATCTGGCTTTATATTTCTCTACACTAACATATGCTTTGAACTTAAGTTTATATAGCCATTTACAACCTATGGGCTATTTTCCTTTTGGCAGTTCAACTAAATCCAAAATTTTATTTTTAATTATGGACTCATACTCTTCTTTCATAGTTGACCTCCATTCATCATACTGATTTTCTTCATTATAATTCATGGGCTCAATGACATTTAAAACAATATTCGTAAGAGAATAATCTTTGTACCTTGCAGGTAAGTGAGTCTTCCATCCTGATCTCCTTGGTAGCAGACTTTCCTCAATTTTGTCCTATGTGATTTCTTGCTCACCTTTGAATGGACTTAGACTGATGAATGTTTCCACATCACTAGATTCCTCTTTCTGTTGTTGGTGTTGTTGTAAATGATTGTCTTTGGCTTCATTATTGTTTCCATGAATCACTAAAGGCATCTGCCACTCCTCATAACGTTTTTCTTTATTCCCTTCATCAACTTGTTCATGGAAGATAACATCTCTACTCACAAATACATTTTGATTAGATGGATTAAACATCTTATATGCTTTGAAATCATAACAATACCTTACAAATATGCATTTTATCGCTTTAGCATCCAATTTCTTCCTATTTTCCTTAGGAATGTGTGCAAAATCTCTAGAACCAAATACTCTTAAACAATGGACTGTAGGTTTAAAACCATACAAAGCCTCAAATGGATTCTTGAGAGCAAGATACCTAGTTTGACTTTTGCTCTTTAATTAAACTGCAGTGCTAATTGCTTCTCCCCAAAAACCATTGGATAGGTTCTTACTTTTAATCATGCTACGTGCACACTCCACTATAGTTATGTTCTTTCTTTCTATAACCCCATCCTATTGTGGAGTGTGGGGTATTGTAAAATATTGTGTTATTCCATGATATTTGCAATATTTGATAAAGTTTCCAAGCATGTATTCTCCCCCTTGATCTGAGCAGAGGGTTTTAATGACCTCCCCTATCTTCTTTTCAACCATATTTCTAAATTCTTTAAAGTACTCGAAATAATCACTTTTTCTTCTAAGAAGGTATACCCTGTGTAATCATCAATAAATAACAATAAATAGTAAGCTCCACCTAAGGAACTTTTCTGCATAGATCCACAAATATCAGTATGCACTAGTTCAAGTATATATTTCTTTCTCCTATTTAAGCTAGAGGGAAATTCATCCCTGTGCATTTTTCCAAGTGCACAACCTTCACAAATAGGAAGTCGACCAACCATACCTTGTTTCTGCAGTAGCAATAATTCATGAACGTTGATGTGACCAAACCTTTGATGCCAAGGATTATCTATTGTCATAGTCATTGAAGTTAAAGATTGATGTGGCATGCTTGTAACATTCAACTTATATAGGCCTCCAACTCTTACTCCTAACGCAACCAGCTTCTGATGATCCAGTGAATCCTTTACAACACGATAAGTTTTGAAAAATTCTACCTTTAAATTCTAATTTGTAATCATGGAAACAAAGATCAAATTATTTTTAATACCAGGCACATACATGACATTTAGATGCACCTGATATTACCACTAGGAAATATCACAGGGATATCTTCATACCCTTTAATCTGATATTCTTCTCCATCTCCCAAGTAGATGTTAGCATGGTTGTTGGTCTCCTTAAAATTTCCATACCATTGTTTATTGCATGTCATATGAGTGGATTCTCTAGAATCCACAAACCAAGTTCCAGTCTCATCGGTCTCAACAGAAAGGAAAACATCAAACACAAATAAATTAATATAATGATTCATATATTCACCAAAAAAATTCCTTGTATGCCTCTTATGTCTATGTATGTTTTCATCATTACTTTTCTTATAACAGTCTCTAGCAAGATGACCAATTCTGCCATAGTAAAACCACTTAATTCCTAAATCATTTTTAATGGATGACATACCTTGAAAAGGCTTTTTCTAAGATGGACCACCGATTTTATGTCCTCCTCCTAGTTTCCCTTTGGAGAACTTTTTCTTTACCATCAATGCCAGATCTATATTTTGAGGCTTCAAATTCTGTTGTAGCGGCTGCAACACCCTCCAAAATTTTGGTCCGCATCCAATTTTAGAGCCTCCTTTGAGTGTTTTACTTGATGTTTGCATGCACTTGGGTTCACCCCATGGGCTCATGTTGAGTCTTTGCACCCAACTTGCTTGATCATTCAACGAACAAATTTTGCATGTTGGTAACAATGTCTCGCTTGTGACCATGTTTTGGTCATGCACAAGGTATTTTCTTCGTGTGTACATGTTGTGTTCACTATGTAAACATCTACTGCACTCACACACGAAGTTGTATGCACTATCACACAAGCGTCATCACGGTCGTTCAACGATCTATCACAAGCATCGCGCTTGTTGCTCACACCGTTGGTAAGTCATGTTGAGCATGTGTGTCTTGATGGTTTGAGGTGTCCTATTGTCAAGTCATGTGAGTGTCTGTTTGCAAGGTCACGTATGTACAAATTCACTTGCTCACACACTTGGTCATTTTTGTTAAAGTTCTGACGACCATATTACCCTCTAATAGTTGTACCGTCACCCCGCCATCGACTTCACCGACTATCACCCAAAACACCGCAGAAGCACCAACAAGCCATTTCAAGTTGCATTGCCCACAAGCTGATAATCAACCCTCTTGCTCGTCAACCAGAGAGTTTGATCGAGTAGTAACCTTGGGACTGACTCCCCTCAAAAATTACGTAGAGGCTACAAAACATGTCTGCTCCACTGATTGAGAAAATTTCCTAGACAAACTGAACAAACACCCAGTGCCCGTCCCTATCTCCCTAAGAAAATTGTGTTGTTTTCCTAGCCAGCCCACTAGTCAGATGGCCAGCTACGCACCCAAAAAATTGCGTAGATTTCATGAGCATGCCCTCTGCTACCTAGCAGTTCACTGAGCTCAAAAACTGTGCAGAGGTGGTCAGTAGGTCAGCCTCCCAGCATCAACAAAGTTTTTCCCACCAGCATCTCCCAACAACCCAATGCCATCTCCCTCCAGGAATTGCATAGTTTTTGTTGCCAAGCTCCCCATAGCCTGCTGCGATCTCCCTCCAGGAACTACGCAGTTTCTACTGCCAAGCTCCCGCTACTAGCTCCCTCTAGAAATTGCACATATTTTTCTTGCCCATCCTTCCTGGAGCCTAGACTACTCCCAAAAATTGCGCAAATTTGTCCTCTAGCCAAACTAGATCCCACAAACAGTCACTACCGATCCATATTACCCTTCCCCGTCTCCCAGTGAATTCTGTGTGGTTTTCGCCAATAATGCCCGGAGCCCGCATCCCAGCTCAAAACTTGCCTTGTGTAGTTTTGTAATGTTGTCTTCTCTCTTGGCCACCTGCATCTGAAATGATCATGCATCATGGTAGACTAGGAGGTTTATGGATTTGATGTCGTCCAATCATGAGTGACTACAGATACAAGTACATGAATAAACATGGTGCGACGACACATGGGATGAACAAGGGGAGTACATGCAAAAGGACATGTTCGCAAATGGACGAATAAACAATGTATTAAAAGAGATATGTTCGCAAACATACGATCATGCAAAGATGTGTTTTTGAATGGATGGATGGATGAACATGCGAAGATGTGTTCTCAAATGGACGGATGGATGAACATACACTTTTCGCGAATGGACGAACCTGTCAACCATCCCAACATACAAGCAAGGAACAACATGTGAATGCAACATCAAGCAAACCCAAAGACCATCGAAGACTCCACGCACCTTTTCATGTAGCGATGAAGTTGTGATGCACCATGAGGACATCCATCACCCAGCAACACTGTAGCTCGACATGCACACCAATAGAAACATGGATGTACGAGCACTGTCATGTCGAGTCTTATCATGTGTCATGTCCTCCACATCACTGTTGTGGGCCACATTAATCAATGTAATGTAACGTGGAAGTCCAAGAGACCCACTTGTCATATGAAGAGTCATGTAGATTTAAAAGGTCATGGAAGTCAAAGAGTCATGAGCAAAGTTGAATAGTCACAAGGGTCAGTTTCACCCTTGGCTATATATACCCCTCATTTGTACATGTAAAGGAATTTTCACCTTGTCTCCTCCTACATAGTCTAAAGAGTCTGTAATATTTTCTTTGAGGAGTAAGCAGTGGCTCCAACACCCTGTCCACGGGGTTAGTGATGTATGGTGAATCGATGTGTCTTGGAACTTTCGTTTAATTTAGAAGCCTGCTAAGAGGCCAACACGTTTTCACAAATGTGTTGTAACTATTTGTAACAATCATCTTGAACACTTGTAATACATGTTTCTTTAACCTGTGTTTAACACTTGGATTCATTCAACTATTCAAATACATATATATTAATGAAAATGTGTTGTTAAAGTTGTTAACATTGTCCTGTTAGTGTTGGTTACCTCCCGGACATTAGACAAAACCTTTCACGTAAACTCGCTATACCAATCGTCACACTCACGCTGATTGCCCGCCGATTGTTGTACGTGTTATCTTCCCTTGTGTGTTGTGACTGTTGCATCCATGTGGATTCCTCCTCCGGAAGCTCCGCACATCCTGTTGTGTTGTGTGTTCCTAACAGAGTTGGGATTCCTCCCATCCAACTTGGGAATCACTACCACCCTTTCTCTCTCTAGTGAAATGACCTTGACACAAGTAACACTATTAATCACCAGGCACACGAACTTCGATGCTCGAAGGCAAAGCAAACCACTCTCATGTGTTGACAAGAAAGAGCTAAGGCAAACATTTAAGTCAATGGAAACCACGCCATCATACCGTATGGGACTTCCACACCAAATGGTGTGAAGTCTAGTTGGGACTTCATATTGAGGTGATCCCTTGAATGTTGTGGGGTCCAGCATTGTCAACATTTCTAGCACTAGAAGGAGGGCTGCCAGTTGTTTAGGGTTGAACGTCCTCTCACACTCACTCATCATCCATCTGGTCAAGGCAGTAACTCACATTCCCTCTCTGAAGTTGGTTACTCCTCACCCCCTACACGTGAACACGAAATTCCATATCACCACCTTTGCTCCATTCGTCTCGTCACTTGTCAGTTCATGAAAATAGTCAAACTGATCCCAGGAATACAACATCTTCCATACACATCAAGGAAGCCAAAAACCACTCCCACAGGGGTTGTTGTATCATCAGTGGAAGAAGTAGTTCTTGCCACACTTGAAGGTCTGGAAGAAGTTGTTGAAGATGGAGAGGAGCCTTCGATCTTCTGATAGGGAGAAAGAGACACCCTTGTGATCTTGGGCTCAGACTTTGGTACAGAAGGTGGAAGGGAAGGCAGCAGAGGAGGCGGAGGCAGAGACGAACCAACAAACTCAGATCTGAAACCGTCAGATTTTGAAGAAGAGGAGGAGGATGAAGAAGAAGAAGACATGGCTGACTAAAATCTGGAATGGATGACTCAAGGACCATTGCCCCTCCCGGGTGGTCAGCACAAGGTTCTGAAGCGGTCAGAGAGGATGATAACAAAGTTTGATCCTGATAGTACATTGAAGGCAGAAGATCATTTGGACAACTTCTACTTACGTTTGTAAACCCTTGAGGTACGGTACGATGATGTAGCATGTAGATTGTTTCCATGTACCTTAGATGGTTGCGCAGATGCATGGTATCACAGCCTTACGACCAACTCCATCCAGAATTCGGGTGCATTCAAATGCATGTTTCTGGAAAAATTTGTTGATGACAAGACCCCAACCATGTTACTCAAAGAATTGGGAAGCCTAAAGATGGAGGGGAAAGGAAAGGTAAAAGACTTCAATCAAAGGTTTCTGCTCATATTGAACAAGTTTGAAGTAGACATGAAACCTCGTGACTCCATCATTATTGATTACCACACGTTCGCACTACTGACCATCATTGTGTAGTTCGTCAAGCTAGCTAGGAAAACAAAATTATAGGAAAACTGCGAAGAGGCAATCGTTGTTGAGAAATACTTGCACACGATTGGAGTCATCAAGGATGATGAAACAGAAAATGGCTCTAGGGACGTGAGTAGGAAGTCCCAAGCAGAAGCGAGCAAAGGTAGAGACAAGGAAACAAGTGATATTGAAACCCTCACTCGCCTCGTTAAGAACTTGACATCAAAAGTGTCTAATCTTAAATAGCTGAAAACAGACACGTCAGCAAGTAACTATTGGAAATAATACTAAGAGGTGGGGTAAATCAGTATTTACAGTTCAATCATTTTTCGTTTCCCAAACAGATTTATATATGTTACTTCTGTGAAGTGAACTTGCATGTACACGCTATTTTGATTAGAGAAACCAACATATATCCAAAGAACTTATGATTGAGTCAATTTATCATGTGTTGAACCTTAATCAGTGCATTAGTAACTTGTTAAACAGTGCAGTAAAAACATAATAAACCATAACACATTTAAGCAACACACATGAACACCAAGATTTAAGGTGGAAACCCAATACGGGAGAAAAACCACCTGTTGATGTCATCTTTGTCTTCTTTTAATATTAAGAAAATTTGTTTACAATCTTGTACTAGTCTAGACTCATACCAGTATGTAGGCACCCACCTACAAAAGGCTACAACCTTCTCTTGTTTTCCAGCTTGTACTGGAAGGGAGCTACAACCCCCTAGCTCTTTTACTAGCCAATGTGTTTACTAGTACATAGTCATTGGCCTACAGAAGGCTATGACCTTCTCTCTTCCTCCTAGGACCATGTTTCATAAATTTTCAAACTGGATGCTCTTGGTACACAACAATACAAATGAAGGCCTCGTTTCATCAAATTTTCATACTGGACCCATCAAAAAACTTTGAAACTCATACTGCATCAACCAACAATTAGTTAATATGAACAATCAGATCACTGTCACCAGAACACTGTGTTGAACCCAGAAACTTGCATCATCATTCAGAACCAATTGTAACCTCAAAAACCATGCATCCAAATGTATGCCCTACTTTATTAAACCAACCCTGTGTGTATAGGCTACTTCCTTTAACCAAACCTACGTATACCCTCAAAACTATTGAATCAAGTCTGTACCAACCAACAATATAATGAACATCTACTATCAATTTACAAAGCTTTACACAGGTAGAAGCAGAGATAACCCTTCTTTCTTAGACAATCAATCCATCAAACCCCAAACTCCTTATGCATTCATTTTTACATTCATATCTAAGAAGACTTCATTGACAGACAGCAATAAAACAATAGAACTGATCAGATGGATCAGTCAGATCTGAAGAATAGGCTTTTCTTTTGTATACGCTACTTGGAAGAGTAGAACTTGCGTGTATATGTGCTTTTACCAAGACGAACCAGCGTATAGATCTGCAAATATTAACTCATAACTTCGCCACTATTCCAGACTTTAGACAATCTAGATCATGACATTTAAAGAATAAAACAGGTGTACACAATCAGATCTAGCCCAACCAATATTAGATCATTCAATGATAAGTCATTTTAGGTCTTATGATCCTGATCTAACATTGAATTCAAGGTGCACATAATATTTCACATCAAATCATAAACACAGCCCCTACAACATAGAATATACTTCAGATAGAAGTATTCCTGAGAAAACCCTTTTACTTACGCACACAGACCTTATGATCTTCTCCTCCTTATATAGTTTTAGGCCTTTCTCAATACCTCGGACCAAAACCACTTAGGACCCGTGGTATTCTTGGATGGGATCAAATAGTCATTACTCCACTCAATATTGTGGTCTAATACCATGGTATTGACCCCTAGTATTCTTTTCTCTTTAATTTCCTTGATTTTCCAACATATACATGATTTTCTTCTTGTGAAAATATGTGTATACGTATATGCTCTTTTTGTTCTGTGAACCAGCGTGTATACATTGTTTTGACTAAATGGACTAGTGTACACATCTTAAACTGCTTTACACCATCCTTTTCCTTTAGCTTCTTTATTCTGATCAGTAGAACTTAGTTCGATCTATTATTCTTCTGTACCAATGCCCTGTTACATCTGAATAGACCTGTTACACTGTGAGTTGCCTTTCATCGAAACTGAATTGACCTGTGAGTGAGTTTCCATCAAGGAAAACAAGTGTATCATAATTATAATAGTAACCATCTACTGAGACAGAGACAAGGAAGTATGTCATCAGGCAGAAAGCATCTCATGAAGAAAACTGTAAAGATCTCTGTGTTTCAACTCGATCGGTGCGTGAACCTCGAATTCTGTTCATTTCATGAAGATGGTTACTCATAAAATTCTTGTTCAGACTGGAAGCGAGTGGTAGACTCAGTATACAGTCGCACACTTAACATGGACAATAGTATGCAGGAACAGCCGGGAGATACAGACAATGACGAATATGTTGCAATATATGAGGCATCAAGCTTTGGGCATGTGGTAAACATGTATCAGTTCTCGCAAGCAGTACTGAAGAAGAACACCGAGAAAGAGCCCCAAAACAAGATGGTCATTACAATCTTAGGAGTAAGGGAGCTCCTCCTACAGTTGGGGAAGTGCAATAAAATTTGAGACTTCTTATGAGGAAGGTTGATCCACCACACTTCCCAAAGCAGAAAATGCAAAGCAAGCCCTGGAAGATAGTAGTGGATAAGAGTATGTCAATGAGCAGCAAACTGCAAAATACTATGCCAAACAATATGATCACCAGTCTTACCCCAAAAGCCTCGGTGAGTCTACCCCCTCTAGATTACAACATTTTCGATGACATGAAGAAAACTTGTTTGAACATTAGTTTGTTCAAGTTAACTAAGATCCAGAGTCAGCGAGAGATCCTGTTGTGCTGACTGGTATAGACAGCAATGGACAGTGAAACCTCTACCAGCAAGGGAGCAAGCACACCTCTCGGATCACTTTCAACTGTGTTTAGCACACTCCAGATGGAAGAAGAAAACTGAAGTTTCCCCCCATTCTTGATCTCATTCGAAATATTCAACTGTAATGTTCACAACTACTTGGATGATTCTAGCACAGCATCCAACGTCATGCCACTCTCCATTTCCAAAAACATCATTGCACAATGGAGCAAGACATCCGCGCAAATCATCCAACTTGATCGGACATTTGTACCATCCATTGGTGAACTTCGAGATGTGATCATCCGACTATCTCACAACGGTCAATTCCACCAATTCATCAACGTTGTTGTTGTGGACATTCTAGAAGCATATGTCTTACTACTCAGCAGATACTGGTCCAGCAAGCTGAACGGATACTTCACTACGGACTGGTCGCACATGTGGATTTCATACAAGGGTAAAAGCAATCAAATCCGAGTGTTATCTGAGAGGTATATGAAGCACAATGTCACTCCCATCAATGACGAAAATGAACCATTGGCCCTTGCAGAAATCATGTTTGACAACTACCTCCTAGAAACAATGTTGAGATGTTATCCTAAACAGCCAGCCCCAACCCCACCGGATAAGTAGTTGGGTATCCTTCCTTGCCCAACTTATGGAAATGAAGTACATTGTAACAATAGTAGTAGTAGTAGTAGAAAAAATAGTAGAAGAAGTGCAAGTGCGTCGAACTATCTGTGTACAGACGAGTTCTGGACCATGTGTTTCGACAAATCAAAGACACATGATGGCTCAGGAGCCGAGTGTGTCTTGATCGACCCAATCTATAGGAAACATCTGATTTCAAGTTTCTTGGAGTTCAATTGCAAGAACAATGTTGCTGCATACGAAGCACTCGTGTTGGGCTTGCAGAAAGCCATTAGCCTCAACCTAGTCGCGCTCAAAGTGGTAGGTGATTTAGAGATAGTGGTACGGTGGATATGTAACACCATTCACTATTTATCACCACATCTCAAAAGTTACCAACAAGAGGTATGGTGAATGATCTCTAACTTCCAAGCATTTAACATCACTGTTGTACAATGTACGTGTAATGGAGTTGCTAATGATCTGAGAAACACAGACTCTAGGATGTCACCAATTAGGGATAGATTTACTATTGAAAATTTATATAGACCATCTATGCGGGATAACATAACTAACTTATACATGTTTGATTATGATCAACAGATACTGCATTTCATGGCCAACACTGACACCTTCAAGGATGTAGTGATAAACAAGGATGAGCACAAGCAATCTCTGCAAGCAGAAGCTAGTAGCAAGAAAGGCCACCTCATCCCTAAGGGAGTGGCATCATTGGAAAATCTTTATGACTTGAAAGAATGCTTTCAGGGGCCGGGGAACAGTGAAACCCACATTTCCACCATGATGTACGAGCTAATCAACTTGGGGATAGAACAAGATCTGAAGTTCGTCAATCTCGGTACATGTTTCATGTAGCAAGAGCAGCAAGCCTTTGTCTACTTGCTCAAATAGTATTGGGATGTGTTCACATGGACGTACGATGATTTGAAGACTTATGACATGTGAATAATCTGAAACATCATTCTGATCAAAGAAGGGGTCAAGCCATAACAACAGAAGCTGAGGAAATTACATATGTCACTTGAACCCCTCGTACAGAAAGAGATTACCAAGCTATTGGATGCACGGATAATATACAAATATCATCATTCTACTTGGGTTTCAAACCTTTTTCCTGTATGCAAGAACTCTAGGGAAATCCTCTCATGTGTTGATTTCTGAAAAGTGAACCGCGCCTCAGACAAAGACAACTACCTTGTGCCATCTATGGACCACATTCTACAACTAGTATCTGGGGCTAAGATGTTTTCCTTACTTGACAATTTTTTAGGATACATTTAGGTTCTGGTAGCAGAACCTGATAGACTCAAAACTACCTTTCGTCCCTAGTGGGGTACGTTCGCATACAAACGAATGTCACTTGGGCTTGTGAATGTAGGTGAAACCTTTTAGCCCGCCATGGATATCACCTTCCGCAGACTAGACAGATAGAGCATAACGGTATACCTCGATGATGTGATTTTGTTCTCAAGGAAGCGTGAGGACAACACACTCCATTTGAAGAAAAATTTTGAGCGATGCCGGAAATACAGGATTTACTTTAATCCCAAAAGGAGCATATTCACAGTGTTTGAGGGGAACCTTCTTGGACACATTGTTTCCAAAAGAGGGATCAAGGTTGATCTAGACTGGGTCAGGACTATTACACAGATCCTTCACCCAGCCAACAAGAGAGTGATACAGTCCTTCTTAGAGAAGACAAACTTCCTCCAGAACTTCATCTCGGATTAGGAGCAAATAGTCAAACCCATGTAGGACATGACCAAGAAGGGTGGAGTCTACAGCTGGGGAAAGAGGGAAAAGTATGAATTCACCCGTATCAAATAGGCTATTGCAGAAGTGCCTACACTCTACATCCCAAACCTCAAAAAATAATTCTTGCTATACACCTTCGCCTTCGATAATTTGCTCACTACAGTACTCACTCATAAGGACGAGATGAATGACGAACGTCCCATTTCCTTCATGAGCGCAATCATGCAGGGACCCAAACTCAACTACCACGCCTTTAAAAAATAAGAATATGTAGTTTACAAGTCGGCGAAACACTTCAAACCCTACTTGTTGAAGAACCACTGCATAGTCTATGTCCCTCACCCAGCAATCCGCACACTACATGTACAAAAAGAATTGGGTGAACGACGTGTGATCTGGATGACAGGCTTGCAAGAATATGATCTTGACATCAAGCCAGTTCACACATTCAAAGGCCATGGGCTTTGCAGACTCGCAGCTAAAGAAGTACATGGGCAGGAGGAGGAAGAAGAGCTCGCTGACTGGGAGCAAGAAGTTGAAATGTATGATGTATTGCGAGGAACACCCACTAAAGAGGGAAACTCTTGGTACAGAGATTTGCGCTAGTACCTTGAGCACAAGATCATACCCTCTCACTTTTCCATCAGACAGAAGATGGATTTGCGCCTCAAAGCTTTAGCATATCAGTCGGTGCATGGAGTGTTTTACAGGAAGCAGAGCAACAAAGTATTTCTCAGGTGCCTAAAGGCACATGAATCAAAGAAGGTTCTACAATATCTGCATGACAAACCCATTGAGGGTCACTTTGCGGGAAACACCACTGCACACAAATTTATGAGAGTTGGTTTCTACTGCCCACATTATTCAAGGATGCACATGCTTACGCCTGCAAGTGCCCATCTATCAGTGATGAGTCGGCAAAACACGAAGGTCAGCAGACCCACTACACCATGTTGCAGTGACCGAACTGTTCCAACAATGGGGCTTGGATATCATTGGGGAAATTTTCCCACATTCGTCAAAACAACACTGCTACATTCTGGCAGCAATTGATTACTTCATGCGGTGGACAAAAGTTGTTCTGCACAAGCAAGTGAATGACCAGGAGGTCATCAACTTCCTCCAACAGAACATCATCTCACACTTCGGTGTTCCAGTATCACTTTTTTTTATAATACAACGTACTTTTTGTCTTTGAAACTTTATAATTTTCCATAGAAAAATGGTATTGTGTTGAAACACTCATCTAACTACTACTCGCAAGGAAACGGTCTCGCAGAATCCACGAACAAAAACTTTATCTGCATAATAATAAAGGTTGTTTACTCTTAGCAACGCAACTGGAATTCTGCCCTGACAAATGCATTATGGGCTGACCGCGTAACACCCAAACCCTCTCTAAATATCTAACTGTACTTCTTGTTCTATTGTAAAGAAGCCATCCTACCACCCAATATCTACTTTCCTGCACTTCAGCTATCTCAAGGATCCCAAGGCAAGCCTTGCCAACTAGTTCAACATAGGATGGACACACTCTGCAAGCTTCAGGAAGAAAGGATGAAAGAAAATGAAAAATTTACACTCCACCAGAACTGTATTAGGAGATGGTTTGATAAGAAGTTTTTAGGGAAAGCTAACTTCAGTGTTGGTGACTTTGTCTTGAAATGGGACAAATCCCATGAAGACAAATTCAAGCATAAGAAGTTCCAGTCCCTGTGGATTGGTTCTTACACATTCCATGAGAAGCTTGGCCCACACACATACCATCTGCAATCACTTGACAGGAGGATCGACAACCTTCCTATCAATGGCCAAGATCTCAAACACTATTTCGAGTAGGTCGGTCCGCTCCCCACGCCATGTACATAGTCTGCTTACTACTTATTTTTTCACTTTATATACCTTGCTTACTATTTTTGTTTTCTCTTTTTTTGGTTTGCTTGATAACTTCCTAATTTTTTTCTAGAAATAAGTGTTGCCATCTACTGAGTTTTGGCTTTTGAATGAGTATGTGGTTGAGAAATCAAGAGACTTGTGACACTGCATCACTTGTCCAGTCTTGTGTTTGTCTTCTCTCTACTTGGTTATAACCTTCAGTCAATGAAGTCTTAATGGAAAATACAAGCCATCTGCAAGGGGAACTTTGGTACAAAAAACCTATGCCCACACTGGGAATCCAATGCCTGTACTCAGCCTTCTAATTTGTGTGTTCAAGCTCATCCAACTAGTAGAAACAGAGAAGGGGAAATATAAATGAGAAAACCTATGTCATAGGTATTACATGCTTCTCTAAAGGAACAACCTATTCTTCTCTCAATAATCCAGGATCCCTCTTCTACCCCAAAAATAAATAAGTGCCTATGCACATTCCTCTTAAAAAATATAAAGGTGAAAGAGGAGAAAGGCTTCCTGTGCAGAGAGGTGAAGCATGCAACTCCATAGGGGTACTGACCAGGCTCGCTGCTAGTGGAGAAATGTGTGTGTTCCTGTGTGAATCCACTGGGGTACTATCCAGGCTTGATGGCAGCGGAGAAACACCAGAGATGAAAACTTATACTCTGAAAATTTTCAACTCGTGAGCCAAACTACCCTTCTCAATTTCGAAACACTGTGATCAAGCTGAATTTTTGTTGTGTTTCACTGAGTTGGAAAAAGGTGAACCATGTATGTCCATGGGGTAAGTGGGGAAGCCGAAGTAACCCACACAGTGATTCAATACTCCCTGAAATACCAAGGCCCTGTGCTGTCAATGAACCAAAATAGAGAAGTTGGAGTTCTACTAGTGTGTCGCCAAGTGTTGTAGTGGCTGCAACACCCTCCAAAATTTTGGCCCACATCCAATTTCAAAGCCTCCTTTGAGAGTTTTACTTGATGTTTGCACACACTCGGGTTCACCCCGTGGTCTCATGTTGAGTATTTGCACCCACCTTGCTTAACCATTCAACAGACAACTTTTGCATATTGGTAACAATGTCTCACTTGCAACCATGTTTTGTTCGTGCATAAGGTCTTCGCTTCGTGTATATATATTGTGTTCAATGTGTAAACATCCGTCACACTCAAACACGAAGTTGTATGCATTGTCGTGCAAGCATCATCACAATCATTCAACCATCTATCACAAGCGTCGCACTTGTCGCTCACACCGTCGGTAAGTCATGTTGAGCATGTGTGTCTTGATGGTTTGAGGCGTCTTGTCAAGTCATGTGAGTGTGTGTTTTCAAGGTCACGTATGTACAAATTCACTCGCTCACATACTTAGTCATTTTTTATTGAAGTTCTGACAACCAAATCACCCTCTAATAGCTGAACCTTCACCCCACCATCGACTCAACCGAATGTCACCTAGAACAGTGCAAAAACACCAGCAAGCCATTTCAAGTTGCGTTGGCCGCAAGTTGATCAATCAACCATCCTGCTGGTCAACCAGAGTGTTTGACCGGGTAGTCACCCTAGCACTAACGGCCATCAAAATTTGCGCAAAGGCTATAGAACATGCCCGATCCACTGACTGAGAAAATTGCACATATAAGCCAGACATACACCCAGTGCCTGTCCCTGTCTCCCTCAAGAAATTGTGCAGTTTTCCCAGCCAGCCCACCAGTCAGCCAACTGGCGGCTCATCCAGAAAATTGTGCATATTTCATGAGAAATCCCTTTGTTCCCCAGTAGTCCGCTCAGCTCAAAAACTGTGCAGAGGTGGTCAGCAAATTGGCCTCCCAGCATCGGTGTAGTTTTCCCGCCAACAACTCCTAGCAGCCCACTACCAACTCCCTCCAGGAATTGTGGTGTTTTTGCTACCAAGCTCCCCACAGCCCTCTGCCAGCTCCCATAAGGAACTGCGCAGTTTCTGCTACCAAGCTCCTGCTACCGCCCCCTCCATAAATTATGCATATTTTTCCTCCCCAGCCTTCCTATAGCCCAGACTACTCCTGCAAAAAATTGTGTAAATTTTTCCTCCAGCTAAACTAGATCTCACAGACAGTCACTAAATTTCCCATCCTCGTCTCCCAGTGACTTCTGCGCAGTTTTCAACAGCAGTGCCCGACGCCCGGATCCCAACTCGAAACTTCCCTAGCACAGTTCCGTAACCTTGTCTTCTCTCCTGGTCACCTACATCCGAAACAATCACGCATCATGGTAGATTAGGAGGTTTATGTATTTGATGTCATCATGTCATGAGTGATTACAGATACAGGTACACAAATAAACATGGCGTGACGATGGAGGGGATGAAAAAGGGGAGTACATGCAAAACGACATGTTCGTGAATGGATGAACAAACGATGCATGCAAAGAGATATGTTCACAAACGGATGATCATGCAAAGATTTGTTCGCGGACGGACGAATGAACGAACATGCGAAATTGTGTTCATGAACGGACGGATAGACAAACATACACTTTTCACGAATGGGCAAACCTATCAAGCATGCCAACATACAAGCAAGGAGCAACATGCGAATGCAACATCAAGCAAACCTAGTGACCATCAAAGACTCCATGCACGTTGTCATGCGGAGGTGAAGCTATCACACACCATGAGGACATCCATCACCCAGCAGCACTGCAGCTCAACATGCACACCATCAACAACACAAATGCACCAGCACTGTCATGTCGAGTCTTGTCATGAGTCATGTTGTCCACATCACTATTGTGGTCCATATTGATCAATGTAATGTAACGTGGAAGGGAAGTTGAACAGTCACAAGGGTCAGTTTCACCCTTGGCTATATATACCTCTCATTTGTACATGAAAAGTACTTTTCACCTTGGCTCCTCCCACATAGCCTTGAGAGTCTATAATCTTTTCTTTGAGGAGTAAGCAGTGGTTCCAACACCTCGTCCATGGGGCTAGTGATGTATGGTGTATCAATTGTCTTGGAACTTTCACTTAATTCAAAATGCTACTAACAGGCCAGCACATTTTCACACATGTGTTGTAGTTGTTTGTAAGATTCTTCTTGAACACTTGTAATACATGTTGCTTTAACCTGTGTTTAACACTTGGATTCATTCAATTGTTCTAATACATATATATTAATGAAAATGTGTTGTATAAGTTGTTAATTCTTTCCTACCTGTGTTGGTTACCTCCCGGACATCAGACATAACCTTTCATTTAAACTCGCTATAACGACCGTCATGCTCGCGAGGATTTCTCATTGAGTGTTGTACTTCCTATCTTCCCTTATGTGTTGTGACTACCACATCCATGTGTATTCCTCCTCTAGAAGTTGTGCACATCCTGTTGTGTTGTGTGTTCCTAACAGAGTTGGGTATCCTCCCATCCGACTTGGGACTCAATCCCACCCTTTCTCTCTCCAACGAAAGAACCTTGACACAAGTAACACTTGTTTAGAAAAATCTTTGGCGAAATCACATAATTGATCATTTGTCGACGCGTTTCGAACCAACTAGTGTGGTTCATCGTCAGGACAACTTGTCCTGACGATGAACCACACTAGTTGGTTCGAAACGCGTCGACAAATGATCAATTATGTGATTTCGCCAAAGATTTTTCTAAACAAACGTTATGGATCACAGAAGTCTAAATTCCTTGACAAGTAACACTATTAATCACCAAGCACATGAACTTCGCTACTCGAAGGCAAAGCAGATCACTCTCATGTGCTGACAAGTAAGAGCTAAGGCAAACATTTAAGACAATGACAACCGGGCCATCATACTAGATGGGACTCCCACACCAAACGATGTGAGGTTTAGTTGGGACTTCATACTAGAGTGATCCCCTGAATGTTGATGGGTCTAGCACCATCAACATTTTTGGCGCTAGAAGGAGGGCCGCCAGTTGTTTATGGTTGAACGTCCTCTCACACTCACTCATCAACCATCTGATCAAGGCAGTAACTCGCACTCCCTCTCACCTATGCATGACTCTAAATTTGGTTACTCCTCACCACCTGCACGTGAACACAAAATTCCATATCACCACCTTCGCTCCATCTATCCCATCATCCATCAGTTTGCAAAATAAGTCAAAATAATCCCAAGAATACAATATCTTTCATATTCATCAAGGAAGCCAAAAACCAATCCCACAGGGATTACTTTATCATCAGTGGAAGAAGCACTTATTTCCACACTTGAAGGTCTAGCAGAAGTTGTTGAATATGGAGAGGAGCCTCTGAGCGTTTGATAGGGAGAAAGAGATAACCTCGTCATCTTGGGCTTAGAATCTTGTACAGGAGGTGGAGGGGAAGGCAGTGGAGGAGGTGGAGGTGTAGACGAACCAATAGAATCAGAGCCAGAATCGTCAGATTCTGAAGAAGAGGAGGATGATGAAGAAGATTAAGAAGACATTGTTGACCAAAATCTAGAATGGATGACTCAAGGACCATTGGCCCTCTCAGGTACTCTACACAAGGTGCCGAAGCGATCAAAGTGGATGATCACAAAGTTTGACCCTAACAGTACAATGAAGGTAGAAGATCATTTGGACAACTTCTACCTACAGTTGCAGGCCCTTAAGGTACGGTACAACTATGCAACATGTAGATTATCTCCATGTACCTTAGATGGTCATGCAGTTGCATGGTATCACGGTCTTCTAGCCAACTCCATACAGAATTGGGGTGCATTCAAACGCATGTTTCTGGAAAAAATTGTTGATGACAAGACCCCAACCATGTTACTCAAAGAATTGGGAAGCTTGAAGATGGAGGGGAAAGAAAAGGTAAAAGACTTCAATTAAAGGTTTCTACACATATTGAACAAGTTTGCAGTGGACATAAAACCTCATGAATCCATCACTGTTGATTACTACACGTCCTCATTGCCGACCAGCATTGCAGAGTTCATCAAGCTAGCTGCGAAAACAATGTTATTGGAAAACTGCGAAGAGGCAATCATTTTTAGAAAGAACTGCGCGCGATTGGAGTCGTCAAGGATGTTGAAATAGAAAAAGACTCTATGGACGTGAGCAGGAAGTCCCAGGCGACGACGAGTAAAGGTAGAGACAAGGAAACAAGTGATATTGAAACCCTCACTTGCCTTGTCAAGAACTTGACAATAGAAGTGTCTGAGCTTAAACAGCAGAAAACGGACACATCTGCAAGAAACCATCCGCCCAGACAGAGACAAGGAAGCATGCCGTCAAGAAGCAACTGTTTTTGGATGAAAACTGCACATAGATCTATGTTTCAGCTCGATTGGTGCGAAAACCCCGAATTTTTTTCATTTCATTAAGATGGTCACTAAGAAAATTCTTGTTCAGACTGGAAGCGAGTGGTAGACTCAATATACAGTCACACACTTGACATGGACAACAGTATGAAGAAACAACTAGCAGATAAAGAAAGTGACGAAGATGTTGCAATAGATGAGGCATCAAGCTTTGGGCATGTGGTAAACATGTATCAGTGCTCGTAAGCAGCACTGAGGACGAACACTGAGAAACATCCCCAAAAACAAAATGGCCATTACAATCTTAGGAGTAATGGGGCTCCCCTTATATTTGGGGAACTGCAAGAAAAGTTGAGATTGTTGATGAGGAAGGTTGATCTACCAACCATCCCAAAGCATAAAATGCAAAGCAAGCCCGGGAAAACAGTGACAGACAAGAGTACGTCCATGAGAAGAAAACTACAAAATAATCCGCTAGACAACACAATCACCAGTCTTACCCTGGAAACCTTAGTGAGTCTACCCCCTCAGGATTACAACATTGTGGATGACATGAAGAGAACTCATGCAAACATCAATTTGTTCGAGTTAGCTAAGATCTAGAGTCAATGGGACATCCTACTACAAGCATTGGGACAAATAGCAACGGACGCTGAAACCTCTACTAGCAAGGGAGCAAGCACACCTCCCGAATCACTTTCAACTGTGCTAAACACACTCCAGATGGAAGAAGAAAAATCGGTTTTCCCTCCATTCCTCTTCTCATTCAAAATATTCAACTGTAATGTTAATAACTTCTTGGTTGATTCTGGCGCAGCCGCCAACATCATGCTGCTCTCCATTGCCAAAAATATCAATGCACAACGAAGCAAGACATCTGCGCAAATCATCCAACTTTATCGGACATATGTACCAGCCATTGGTGAACTTCGAGATGTGATCATCCTCGTATCTCATGATGATTGAGTCCACTAGTGCATCAATGTTGTTTTTGTGGACATATTGGAAGCAAATGCCTTACTACTCAGCAAAGACTAGTCCAACAAGCTAAATGGATACTTCGCTACGGACTGGTCGCACATGTGGCTTCCATACAAGGGTAAAAACAATCAATTATGGGTGTTATCCGAGAGGTATATGAAGCACAATTTCACTCCCATCAATGGTGAAAATGAATCGTTAGCTTTTGCAGAACTCATGTTTGGCGAATGCCTCCTAGAAACAACTTTGGGTTGTTATCTTGCATGGCCAGCCCCAACCCCACCAGACATGAAGTTTAGTCTCCTTCCTTGCCCAACTAATGGAAATGAATCATGTATAGTATATTGTAACAATAGTAGCAGTAGCAGTAGTGCAAGTGTGTCAAACGATCCATGTATAGACGAGTTGTGGACCATGTATTTCAACAGATCGAGGACATAGGACAGCTCAGGAGCCACCTGAGTCTTGATCGACCCAAACTACAGGAAACATCTGATTTCGAGTCGCTTGGACTTCGAGTGCATGAACAACATTACTGAGTATGAAGCGCTTGTGTTGGGCTTGTAGAAAGCCATTAGGCTCAACATGGTTGCGCTCAAAGTGGTAGGTGATTAAAAGATAGTGGTAGGTAGGTACATAACACCATTCACTATTTATCACCACATCTCAAAAGTTACCATCAAGAGGTATGGAAATTGGTCTCTAACTTCCAAGCATTTAACATCACTACTGTACCACGTATGCATAATGCAGCTGCCAATGCTCTGGAAAACACAGCCTATAGGATGTCACTCATTAGGGATGGATTTACTATTGAAATTTTATATAGAACCTCTATCCCAGATAACATAACTAACTTACATGTGTTTGATGATGATCAACAGATACTGCATTTCATGGCCAACGCTGACACCTTCAACGACGCAACGACAGATGAAGACGAGCATCAGAAATCTCTGGAAGAAGAAGCTGGTAGCAAGAAATGCCACCTCATCCTTAAGGGAGTGGCATCATTGGAAAATATTTATGACTTGCAAGAATGCTTTCAGGGGCCGAGGAACAGCAAAACCTACAGTTCCACCATGATGCATGAGTTGATCAACTTAGGGATGGAACAAGATCTGAAGTTCATCAATCTCGGTACATGTTACATGCAGCAAGAGCAGAAAGCCTTTGTTCGCTTGTTCAAATAGTACCGAGATGTGTTCGCATGAACGTATGATGATTTGAAAATGTATGACTTGTGAATAATCCAACACATCATTCTGATCAAAGAAGGGGTCAAGCCATATCATCAAAATTGTAGGAAAGTACATTTGACACTTGAACCCCTCATACAAAAAGAGCTCACCAAGTTGTTGGATGCACAGATCATATACAAAGTTCATCATTCTACCTTGGTTTTGAACCTTGCTCTTGTACGCAAGAAGTCCATGGAAATCCGCTTGTGTGTTGATTTCCAAAACGTGAACCGCGTCTTGAACAAAGACAACTACCCCGTGCCGTCTATGGACCACATTCTGCAAACAGTATCTGGGGCAGAGATGTTTTCCTTACTCGACGTTTTTTCAAGATACAATCAAGTTATGGTAGCAGAACCTGACAAAATCAAAACTACCTTCCATACCAAGTGGGGTACGTTCACATATACACGAATTCCATTTGGGCTTGTGAATGCAGGTGCAACCTTTCAACATGCCATGGACATAGCCTTCCGCAAAATCATCGGACTGAGCATAATGGTATACCTTGATGATGTGACTGTGTTCTTAAGGAAGCGTGAGGACCACATATGCCATCTAAAGAAAAAAATTTAGTGATGCCAGAAATACGGGATTTTCTTCAATCCCGAAAAGAGCATATTCACAGTGTCTTAGGGTAACCTTATTGGACACATCGTTTCCAAAAGCGGGATAAAATTTGATCCAGAATAGGTCTAGAATATTACAGAGGTCCCTCACCCATCCAACAAGAGAGGGATGCAATCCTTCTTGGGCAAGGTAAACTTCCTGCAGAAGTTCATCTCGGATTATGCGCAGATAGTCAAACCCATGCAGGACATGACCAAGAATGATGCAGTCTACAACTGGAGCAAGGGGGAAAAATATGCATTCACCCGTATCAAGTAAGCTATTGCAAAATCATCTACACTCTACAGCCCAAACTTCAAAAAATACTTCCTTCTATAGACCTTCGCCTCCGATAATTCTCTCATTGCAGTACTCACACAGAAGGACGAGATGAATGATGAACGTCCCATTTCCTTCATGAGCGCAAGCATGCAGGGACCTGAACTCAACTACCCCACCATTGACAAATAAGAATATTTAGTTTACAAGGCAGTAAAAGACTTTAGACCCTACTTGTTGAAGAACCACTGTCTACGTCCCTCACCCACAAATACGCACAAGGGTTGTCCAACAAGAACTGGGTGAACGACGTGCGAACCAGATGACAGGCTTGCAAGAATATTATCTTCACATGGTCAAATGCCATGGGCTCTGCAGACTCGCAACTGAAGTAGTACACACAAAGGAGGAGGAAGAAGAACTCTCCCACTGGGAGCAGGAAGTTGAAATGTATGATGTAGTGCGAGGAACACCCATTGAAGACGAAAACTCTTGGTACGCAAATGTGCGCCAGTACCTTGAGCATGGCAGCGTACCCTCTTACTTTTCTATCAGACAGAAGAGAACTTTGTGCCTCAAAGCTTTAGCATATCAGTTGGTGCATGGTGTGTTTTATAGGAAGCACAGCAATGGAGTTTTTCTCAGGTTCCTAGAGGCACATGAATCAGAGAAGTTACTATAAGATCTGCATTATGCAACCGTTGGGGGTCACTTTACGAGCCGGTTTCTACTGGCCCACATTATTCAAGGATGCACAAGCTTATGCCCGCAAGTGCCTAGTTTATCAAAGATGCGCCGATAGAACACGAAGATTAGCATCCCTAATACACCTTGTTGCAATGACCGAATCATTCCAACAATGGGGCCTAGACATCATTGGGGAAATTTTCTCACATTTGTCAAAACAACACTGCTGCATTCTGAAAGCAACTGATTACTTCACGCGGTGGATAGAAGCAGTTCCACTCAAGCAAGTGAACAACTAGGAGGTCAATCAGCTTCCTCCAATAAAACAGCTTCAGCGTTCCGGTATGACTTGTTTTTGATAATGAAACTTACTTTTTGTCTTTTAAACTTTATGATTTTTCATTACAAAATGGTATTGTGTTGAAACACTCATCTAACTACTACCCATAGGGAAATAGTCTCGTAGAATCCATGAACAAAAACCTTATCCACATAATCAAAAAGGTTGTTTACTCTAAGAAGTGCAACTGGCATTCCGCATTGACGAATGCATTATGGGTTGACCGCAGAATCCACGAACAAAAACCATATCCACATAATCAAAAAGAGTGTTTACTCTAAGTAGTGCAACTGTCATTCCACATTGACGAATGCATTACGAGTTGACCACGTAACACCCAAACCCTCTCTGAATACCTCACCATACTTCCTGGTTTATGGTAAAGAAGCCATCCTACCATCCAATATCTACAGTGCTGCACTTCATATATCTCAAGAATCCCAAGGCAAGCGTTGTCAGCTAGTTCAGCATAGGATGGATACACTCCGCAAGCTTCAGGAAGAAAGGATGAAAGAAAAAGAAAAATTTACACTCCACCAGAACCGTATCAAGAGATGGTTCGATAAGAACTTTGTATGGAAAGCTAACTTCGGTGTTGTTGACTTGGTCTTCAAATGGGATGAATCCCATGAAGACAAAGGCAAGCCTACGAAGTTCGAGTCCCTATGGATTGGTCTGTACACAGTCTATGAGAAGCTTGGCCCACACACATACCGTCTGTAATCACTTGACGGGAGGATTGAAAACCTTCCTGTCAATGATCAAGATCTCAAAAACTATTTCCAGTAGGTCGAGCCATGCCCCGCACCTTGTACATAGTATTCTTCCAGCTTATTCTTTTTACTTTGTTTACCTTGCTTACTATTTTTGCTTTCATTTTGTTTGGTTTGCTTGATACCTTGCTATTTTGTTTTCCAGAAATAAGTGTTGTCATATACTTAGTTCTAGCTTTTGAATGAGTATGTGGTTGAGATATGAAGAGAATTGTGACACTGCAACACTTGGCCAGTCTTGTGTTCGTCTTCTGTGTGCTTGGTTATAACCTTTGGTCGATGAAGTCTTGACAGAAAATATGAACCATCTACAAGTGGAGCTTTGTTCAAACCATGAACCTGTGTCCACACTGGGAATCCCATGCCTATACTCAGCCTTCTGCTTTGTGTGTTCAAGATCATCCAACTAGTAGAAACGGAAAAGGGGAAAATCTAAATGAGCAAACCTATGTCAGAGGTCTTACATGCTTCTCTGAAGGAACAACCTCTTCATCTCACAATAAGTCGGGATCCCTCTTCTCCCCAAAAATAAATAAGTACCTATGCACATTCCTCTTAAAAATACAAAGGAAAAAGAAGAGAAAGGCTTCTTGTGTAGAGAGGTAAAGCATGCAATTCCACCGGGACACTGACCAGGCTCGCTGGCAGTGGAACAATGTGTGTCTTCCTTCATGAATTTTCTGGGGTACTATCAAGGCCTGCTGGCAGCGGAGCAACACCAGAGATGAAAACTTATACTCTGAAAAATTTCAACTCGCGAGTCAAACTACCCTTCCTGATTTCAAAACACTGTGATCAAGCTTAATTTCTTTTATGTTTGACTGAGCTGGAAAAAGGTTAACCATATCTATCCATGGGGTAAGTGGGGAAGCTAAAGTAACCCGCACAGCAATTCAATACTCCCCAAAAGACCAAAGCCCTGTGTTTTCAATGAACCAAAATAGAGAAGCTAGAGTTCTACCAATGTGTCATCAAGTGTTGTAGAAGCTGCAACACCCTCCAAATTTTGGCCTGCATCCAATTTCAGACACTCCTTTGAGAATTTTACTTGATGTTTGTATGCACTCGGGTTCACCCCATGGGCTCATGTTGAGTCTTTGCACCACCTTGCTTGATCGTTCAACAGAAAACTTTTGCATGTTGGTAACAATGTGTCGCTTGCGACAATGTTCTGGTCGTGCACAAGGTCTTCACTTCATTTGTACATGTTTTGTTCGCTATGTAAACATCCTTCATGCTCACACACGAATTTGTATGCACTGTCACACAAGCATCGTCGTGGTCATTCAAAAATCTATCACAAGCGTTGTGCTTGTCGCTCACACTGTCGGTCAGTCATGTTGAGCATGTGTGTCTTGATGGTTTGAGCCATCTTGTTGTCAAATAATGTGAGTGTGTGTTTGCAAGGTCGCGTACTCGCTCAGACACTTAGTTATTTTTTACTGAATTTATGACGACAAGATCACCCTCTAAGAGCCAGACGTTCACCCCGCCATCGACTCAAACATCTCTCACCCAGAACAAAGCAGAAACATGAGTAAGCCATTTAAAGATGTGTTTCCCACAAGTTGATTAATCAACCCTCTTGCTGGTCAACCGTAGAGTTTGACTGGGTAGTCACCACGGGATTGACTCCCCTCAAAAATTGTGTAGAGACTGCAAAACATGCCCGCTCCACTGACTGAGAAAATTGCACAGATAGGTCAGAAAGACACCTAGTGCTCGTCCCTATCTCCCTCAAAAAATTGCACATATTTCCCAGCCAGCCCACTAGTTAGCCTGTCGACTGCTCACCGAGAAAACTGTGTAGATTTCATGAGCAAGCCCTCTGCTTCCCAGAAATATTCTTGGCACAGAAAATGCACAGAGGTGGTTAGCAGGTCAAAATCCCCACATTAGCACATTTTTTCCTGCCAGCAACCCGCTGCCAGCTCCCTCCAGGAATTACGCAGTTTTTGTTGCGAAGCTCCCCATGGCCTGCTTCCAGTTCCCTCCAGGAACTGCGCAGTTTCTGCTGCGAAGATCCCGTTACTTGCTCCCTCTAGAAATTGCTCAAATTTTTCCTGTCTAGCCTTCCTGTAGCCCGAACTTCTCCTCCCAAAAATTGTGCAGATTTTTCCTCCAGCCGAACCAGATCGTGCAAACAGTCACTTCCGATCCAGATTACGCATCTCTGTCTCCCGGTGACTTCTGTGCATTTTTCACCAGCAGTGCCCGGAGCCCGCATTCTAGCTCGAAACTTGCCTCACGTAATTTCGTAACCTTGTCTTCTCTCTGAGTCACCTACATCCAAAATGATCATGCATCATGGTAGGCAAGGAGGTTTATGGATTTGATGTCATTCCGTCATGAGTGACTGCAGATACAAGTACACGAATAAACATGGTGTGATGACAGATGGGATGAACAAGGGGAGTACATGCAAAATTATATGTTCGTGAATGGATGAACAAATGATCCATGCAAAGAGATATGTTCACAAATAGACAATCATGCAAAGATGTGTTCGCAGATGGAAGAACATGCAAATATGTGTTCGTGAGCAGACAGACATATGAACATACACTTTTCGCGAATGGATGAACATGTCAATCATGTCAACATAGAAGAAAGGAGCAACATGTGAATGCAACATCAAGAAAACCCAATGACCATCGATGACTCCACACACCTTGCCATGTGAAGGTCAAGCTGTGACACACCATGAGGACATCCATCACCCAGCAGCACTACAGCTCGACATGCACACCAGCAGCAGCACCAATGTACTAGCATTGTCATGTCGATTCTTGTCATGAGTCATGTTGTCCAAATCACTACTATGGGCCATATTTATCAATGTAATGTAACATGGAAGTCAAAGAGACCCACTTGTCATATGAAACGTCATGTAGAGTTAAAAGGTCATGGAAGTCAAACAGACATGAGGGAAGTTGAATAGTCACAAGGGTTAGTTTCACCCTTGGCTATATATACCCCTCATTTGTACATGCAAAGGAATTTTCACCTTGGCTCCTCCCACATGGCCTTGAGAGTCTGTAATATTTTCTTTGAGGAATAAGAAGTGGCTCCAACGCCCCATCCACAGGGTTAGTGATGTATCGTGTATCAATGTGTCTTGGAACTTTCGCTTAATTCAGAAGCCTGTTAACAGGCCAGAACGTTTTCACACATGTGTTGTAATTGTTTGTAAGATTTGTCTTGAACACTTGTATTACGTGCTACTTTAACCTTTTTTTAACACTTAGATTCATTCAATTGTTCTAATACATATATATTAATGAAAATGTGTTGTATAAGTTTTTAATGTTGTCTTTCCCATGTTGGTTACCTCTTGGACATCAGACAGAACCTTTCACATAAACTCACTATAATGACTGTCGCACTCGTGCGGATTTCCCACTGCGTGTTGTACGGGCTATCTTCCCTTGTGTGTTGTGAATTTCGCATCTGTGTGGATTCCTCCTCCAAAAGCTACACACGTCTTATTGTGTTGTGTGTTCCTAATAGAGTTGGGTTTCCTCCCATCCGACTTGGGACTCACTCCCACCCTTTCTCTCTCTGGTGAAAGAACCTTGACACAAGTAACACTATTAATTACCAGGCATGCGAACTTCGCTACTCGAAGGAAAAGTTGACCACTCTCCTATGCTAATAAGTAAGAGATAAGAAAAACATTTAAGACAATGGCAACCAAGCCATCATACCAGAGGGGACTCCCACACCAAATGGTGTGAGGTCTAGTTGGGACTTCATACCGAGGTGATTCCCTGAATGTTGGCGGGTCCATCACTGTCAACAGATTCTTACGTCTCTCTTCTTCCTACATCAAAATCCCTATCAACTCTTTAATGTTGGGAGATTTCTCCCTTGCTGCGAGACCTGTAATGAACATTTGATAATCCTTTATTATGCCATTTAAGGTAAATGTGATGATATCAGTGTTGGATAATTTCTCCCCTATGCCGCCTAACTTGTCTCTCAATTCTTTAATCTGTGAGATTAATGTAGCAACATATTCATTCTCTTCCATTCTAATGGAGAGAATATTACTTTTCATAAATAACACACAATTTGTAGATCATGTATTTTTCATTTCATACAAATCCTTGAGTGTCACCCAAATCTCATTAGTGATTTTTTAGTCTCGAATATGAGGGATTATGTTGTCTTTTACCGACATTTTCAACAACACCTTTGCTTTATTTTCCATATTTTCCCTATTTTGAACTGATACTATTGTGGCACCATCGATTGTACTCGGATTTGCTTCATATCCATTTACAATTTTCCACACACTAGAAACCTTGAGCAATGTCTACAACTTGAACTTCTAGTTGGCGTAATTTGACCTGTCGAGCTTGTTTCTTTCATTAAGGTATGTCTCTGCAATGTGATTATTCATTGTGACAAAATAATTCCAACAGTGCCCTACTTTTAATTCATGAGCACCACTAGTAGCTTATCTAATCAATAGATCCATGAATCCAATAGCATATTCATTGTTCCAATCTATAGATCTAGTAATCTAGCAACTGATATACAGATCTAACACCAAATCCTCCAACAATCGATCTACAAATCTAACACCATATCCTCCAATAGTCAATCCACATATCCACCTCCAAATCCTCCATCAATCCATCTATGAATCTAACTCCATATCCTCCAACAATTGATCTATGGATCTAACACCAGATCCTCCAACAATCGATCTACAAATCCACCTCCAGATTCTCCAACAATCGATCTGTAGATATAACTCTAGATCCTCCAACAATCAATCTACAGATCTAACACTAGAACCTCCAACATACAATCTACGAATCCACCTCTAGATCCTCCAACAATCAATCTATGGATCCAACTCGAGAAATATGACCTTCAATATACAAAAAAAACATTGGAAAGGAGCACCAACACAGGTACATCTAGTCCCGAGCCGCCTCTAACATGCAAAAAACATCAGCGCTAGTTCACCTTGTTGCAGGTCGCACTGAAGAAAATTTTTATAAGTTTTTGCTATCAACACGGGAGTAGCACTAATCATCACACTTTCCCTATTTATTTCCAACACTGATCAGCACGGCCTCTCTTTGTTGGGGCCGCGATCATCAGGTTTATTCATAAAATTTAGCACTCTGTCACACAAAAAAAAATTGTACCATCATACCTCTCACATGCTATATTCAATTCGAGCCTGTCCCTATGCAATTCCTCTTTCGATCCTATGTCGCCTCCAACAACAACTTCACCTGCACTCTGATACCAAGATAAAAAATGGAAAGACAAATTAGAATGAAACTTGCAGCTCATAGGTGAGACAAGCTACACCTGGAGACTGCCCAAACAATACCGCTATCTTCCATTGATCATAAAATCAGAAATAAATAAGATTACATTCAATTTAGGGAGATCAAAACTATCTCCTAGAAAATAGGAACTAAGTCTATACTAAGACACACACACAACCATGAAACAAATTTTCTCCGTTAATTTCAACTGATCTGACCACACAATATCACATAGAAATCCCATAAAAAGCAAGATGTGAAGTCATAAAAAATAGTGAGAACTCATTGATTCATAACTAGAATAAAAACATATTTAGATAAGGAAGAAAGAAAAAAATTACGAAATCTCTAAAAAAAATGATTCAGCTAACTAGGAAACACTCAATCTAATATCATGTTGAGATTTTATATTATACCAAAACTTATAATTTGTAAACTTCCAAACCCTTACTATTGCTTTCAGTCGAAGTGACCAAAATTCTACTAGAGTAGTGGAAATTCCAATATCTCTAACACCAACCATATAAAATTCAATCTCTAAATTATAATACTAAAAGAAAAACACATTTTATACTATAAAACATTGGATTGTTTCATCACCAGGAACTAATCCATTCTTAGAACTAAATGTTTGCATCATCAACATTGTATCAAATCATAATGTCTATTCTTTTTCTTCTTCTGCATATTGATAGTGTGCCTTCGATCATTAAGAAGAGATGAGATAGACGATATTCCAATGTGAAAAAGAAAAAGTTCAGAAATTATTTACAAGTATATAATTATAATCATGTAAGATCACTTGCAATTGGGCAACCTTTTTCATGTATCGTGTGTTCCTTTGTGATTCCTCATTATATGACTCATATCTAGCGTTCCATTACTTTTAATATGAAAACCTTATGAAAGTCTTGGGCTCCATTCCCCTAGAGTTTCTTTTGTTAATAAAACTCTTTATTATTGTCATGGCCACCACCCTTAATTACTTAAGTTAAGTTTCATTATATAGTTTTTAGGTTTATATTTACATATATAAAATTGGTACAGCTAAATTAGATAAATTATAAAGATTATTATCATATGAATTAATTTGCATAAAAGCATAATCACTTAGTTAAGAGAAGCATTTCAAGATCACCATAGTTTTGTTGACTTAAAAGGTCAAAAAGGTTGGTAAACATTTTGAAAAATCAATCGAATGTGAGAATAAAATGGACAATCTAAGAGAATTTTTTTTACATCTTTAGCCTTTTTAATATTGTATTTAGGTGACAAACTCTTTCATCCCATGATATTTTCGGAATTGACCAATGCTTAGTTTCACTATGAGGCTCATGAAAATTTGTTCTTATTTTAGCAATATTTATTTTCTTCTTAACATTAGTCAAGATAGAGAGATACCTTTGATTTTCAAGGTTGGGGTTGATCACCTCCTTATAATACCTTAGTTTCCTTTTTACCTCTAATATTTATCACCACATAATTTCTCCATAAATTTTGAAGTCACAATATGTTTATATATCCTTATTCTTCAAAATGTCTCCTCCTATCCCTAATGGTCAAGCTAGGAATAGGCTTCCTTATGTCATCCCCACTTGAACCGAAGAAGGGGATTTCAGCTAGAGTTAGAAGCAATTCTCGGAAACCTTTTCGCTTCCACATTGTTTAATTTATTCTTATACATGAAATACCTAATCATCTCCATAATTTCGATGGGGGAAAGGCTTGCTTCAATTTGGAGGATAGGACAGGGACTATTTCCTTAATCTTAAGGTTGTAGGTTATAAACTACCTTTGGATTTGTTCTATATTACTCCATGACTATCTAAATATGTTGTAACCCCAAATCCCACTTAATTACCTCAATTAATTTTCATTATTATTTTAGATATTAAAAAGAGTATTATTATTATTATTATTATTATTATTATTATTTGAAAATGAGTGGTTTTAAGTGTGTTTATATTTAATAAGAAAAAAAAGAAATCTCATATTGAAATATTTAATGAGATTTTTTTATTTAAGTGGTTAATTTTAAACAACAATAAATTTCATGTTAAGATAAATAGCTAATTTTTCTAACATTAACATATTGTGCTTTATACTTTCTAACTATGTTACATGGTCAACCATGTAAACCCATTGTAAACCTTTATTTTCCATAGTTAATCATGGTCAAACAAGTTAAACCATGATAAAACATGTTTACCAAGGAAAACCATGGTACACCATGATCAACAATTTCAACCATATTCAACCATCATCAAACCAGCTCAGTCATGGTTGATCATGGTCATTTATGATCAATCGTGGTCGCCATGATCAACATGATCAATCATATTCAACATGGGAAACCATATACATGTATACTTACACATTAAAAACGATAGTTAAATAAGCCAAACAAAGCTCAAACAAGCTCTACAATGGTCAACCATTGTTGAACCAAATCATAAATGGGAAAACAAGCTCAACAATATTCAACCAATATCAACTAGCTCTACAATGGTCAAGCATTATTAATATGTTCAATCATATTCATTTATAGCTAGACATTGACAACTATGGTAAACCATGTTCACCCATAGTCACCCATGCTCAAATATTTTCACCCATAATCTCCCATGTTTGTCATAGTTAACCAAGGTCAAGCAAGCTCAACCATCATCAAACACGGTCATCATGGTCAATAGTGCAGCCATATTCAACCATGCTCAAACTAGCTTAACAATGGTCAACCACAATCACCATGATTAACATGGTCAATCATGGTGAACATGATCAACCATACTCGTTGATCCAAATTGGATCCATGAAGAAAAATTAGAGAACCATGACTGTATCAAATTGGGACAAAACTTCGACTTCAAAGAATTAAGAACAGTGATCAGAAACACCTCTAAACAGTGGCAGTTAGCAGCTAGCATGGAATGACAAGGACCTCGGTCAAAGCGCGCTAACCGAGGCCCATGGAGACCACGCAGGAGGCGAAACTAGCCCCTGGGAGGCCCGAATTGGGAAAAGGAGGCAGTTTTTGATGCGTTATTAGTGCTTAGCGCTAATCACGCATCGCTAGGCAAAACCCCTCGAGAAGGGGAGGCCCCAAGTGCTCGGTCGCATGAGAGCCGAGAAAATCGTGGGGAAAAAGGCTAAAGGCAAAGGCGCGACCCGCACTCCAAAAACCGGTGGTATTTATCGAGGGCACCCTTGGGCGGTAAGCAGTTTTGGCGAAAACGAAGCGATTCCACTCAGCAGTCGATGCGTGGCAAGTGGAGGAGAGAGAAAACCACTGCTCATCGCGTGCTAATGGTCGAGCAAGTCAACCGTGTGAAATGTGTGAATGGCGTCAGATCTGGAGGCCCTAGATCTAACGGTTGAGATCGTACCCGATGGGAAAGCCGAAATCGACAGGGGATTAAGCCACGATCTATAAGAATTTGACGTCCGATTTGACCGCCAAGGTGGCAGATGACTCATTCCACGATGTAACAGAAAAACCAAATCGACGAAGCAAGCTGGCGCAGTTGCAGGAGGACAAGTGGCCACTCCCTGTGAGCCTGATGATGACGCTGAGACAGGGAACTCCAAGCGAAGTTGTAGCAGGCGATCTGACGGGAAGTGGAAGGGGAATCGAATAGCCATGAGATTGAATGGCTTTAAATCCATGCACAGATGAAGCAGAAGACACCGAACACCGAGAGGAAGACGGAGAAGAAAAGGAAGAATATAGAGAAACTGAAGAAAAGACAGTGAAGCAAAATAAAGCAGAAAGTGGACAGAGGGCCGAGCTGACCAAAGGCAGTGTTGAGCACCAGAAAGCTTGAGAGGTACAAGCCATCCCTGAGAGGATCTGTCAGGACTAAGCACCACAGTGGGCTCCTTCCATTAAAGACCAGAGAGGTCAAAGAGTTGGTAAGGAAAAGATTATATGCACTCTAGTGGCTTGGGGAATCCAAGAACCACCCTGCCAAGCGAATTTTGTTTCAGGAGACTCACATTGAGCTCCTTCATTGTAATTCTCTACTTCAAGACACAATAAAAGAAGGCCACCACTGAGAGCTGGACCGGAGATGTAGCCTTGGAGGATAGGGTGAACTCCTTATTAATTTCTTGTGTTCTTGTTTTGCTTGTTGTGTTTCTCTGTTGTTTTCCATTTCAAGTGTCTGTGTATTTGCAATCTGATCGATCCGTTGCCTAAATAACATAGACACACACCAGCACATGAGTCTGTAATACCTTCAATTAATAATTCTTAACTGAGATCACTCATAGGGTGATTTTCAGATCAAGTGGTATCAGAGCTTTAGGCTATAAGGTTAGACAAGCTTGTTGGTTAGCTGTTGAATGCTCACTAGATCAAAGCTCAAATTAGGAGAAGGAGAGTTGGTAGAAACTAATCCTGAAATTGGGAGAGTCTATCCTCGGAAGTCAATGTTAGAGGAAGGTTCTGTAGAGCTAGACCCTCAATTCATAGAAATTTTCCTAGCTATAAAGTCCATGGTAGAAGAAATGTATAGGGACTTTAGAAAGCATAAGGATGAAGACTCATCGGGTTCTAAACAAGACAAAGAAGAAGATGAGTCTCACTTCCATGACCACTCCAAAGGAAAAGGGAAAGAGGAAAACTTCCTCACACCTCCTAATAGCATTGTGCATAATAATTAAGCATCTTTGATCAAACTAGATGTTAAATTTTATTTGCATGTATATGATGGAGAGCTAAAAGCCGAAAAGTTGGACAATTGGATTAGACAAATTGAGATTTATTGCAGAGTATAGAATATCGACTCGGACAAGAGCAAAATTCAGCTGGCAAGCCTATGCCTAGGAGGCACTGCCTTGGTTTGGTGGGAAGGTAGAACCCAAGCTGATAGGAAAAGACATGGTAAGACCATCTCTAACAGAGTTCAGGCTTCTGTGATCCATATCAAGTTAGAGAGAAATTCTTCGGCGAAAATCACATGGAATACCATTTGTCGACGCGTTTCGAACCAACCAGTGTGGTTCATCGTCAGGACAAGTTGTTTCTACAATCAAAAAGAAGTTCTATCCATTGGCCTACATGCAACAAGCCATGATGAGTTGGCAAACTCTTCGGTAGTTGAAAGGGCAAAGTGTGCAAGGGTACACTCAAGAATTTAGAAAGAGATAATTGATACTAGGAATCTCATCAGACTTACCAGAGACTCTTTTGAAGTACATTGGTGGTCTACACAGCTACATGAGGCATACCATCCTCATGTTTAATCCCACCAGTATAAATGAAGTATCTGTACAAGCTACTCATCTAGAAGCTATAGGAAATAATGGAAATCCAAAAGTTGGGGAACCATCCCAACCCAATACAAGCAAGAACAAGGAGAAAAGAAAGCAGAAGTCGAAAGCAAGGAAGGCTAATACTGCACAGAAAAACAAAGCTTCATGCACGCACTGTAAAAAGGATAGGCATGATGATGAGCATTGTTGGATTCTGCATCTAGAGCTGAGGCCTAAGAAGTTCGAGGGCAAGAAGAAGAAGACTGTTACGGCTATTCGGAAAGATTTGGGGTCAGACTCAGGAGATGAAATAGCCATTGTAGCCATAGGTATAAAAGGTAAGAATTCTGAAGCATCTACTAGTAATTCTACTCAATCTGTTATTGATGAAGAAAATGAGAGAAAAAGACATGAGATTTTCCATATTCGAGTTGTTTCCAAATATCAAAAGATTGATACTTTGTTTGATAGTGGCCTGCAAGTAAATTTAATTTTTGAAGCAATTGTAAAGAAACTGGGATTAGCAACTACACCTCACAAGAAACCATACCCATTAGGATGGTTGAATGATAAAGCACAACTACAAGTGACTAGACAGTGCAAACTTAAGTTTTCCTTTGGGTCAGCATTTGTAGATGAGGTTGAGTTAGACATAATTCCTTTGGATATATGTGGAATTGTTTTAGGAAGTCCTTACTTGTATGATAGAAAAGCTATTTTCTATAGAGCTGAGAACAAGTATATACTTGTTAAAGATGTAATCGAATACTTTGTAAGAGCTCATAAGCTCAAGAATAATTATACTCTCAAAAACTCAGGGCAGGTGAAAAGAATGATAAATTCATGCAAACAATTCTTACTGATGGTTGTAAAGGAAAAGAAACCTGATAAAACCAATGTATTTGAGGGCTGTAATGCTAAACAAAAAGTTGATATAGAAAAGGTTGTTTCAGAGTATGATGTCTTGTTTCAAGAACATAAAGGTCTGCCACCCAAGAAGGAAATAGTACATGATATTATTTTCCAGCAAGATGTTCCACTGCCTAACATTGGAATGTACAGGTTGTCTGCTTTAGAGAATGCTGAAATCAAGAAGCAGGTGCAGGAGTTGCTCGAGAAGGGGTTCATCAGGCCTAGCACATCACCATGTGGGTCACCAATCATTTTGGTGAGAAAGAAAGATGGCTTGTGGAGAATGTGCATTGACTACCGAGCACTAAATAAGATAACCATCAAAAATCGTTATCCCCTTTCTCGCATAGATTATCTTTTAGATCAATTGAAGGAAGTTGTTTATTCACCAAGCTAGACTTGTACAGTGGATACCATCATGTCAGAGTTGCAGAACAAGATGCATGGAAGACTGCTTTCAAAACAAAGCAGGGATTGTATGAGTGGCTGGTTATGCCTTTTAGCTTAACTAATGCTTCTGCTACTTTCATGAGATTAATGAATGATGTACTCAGACCTTTTCTTGATGATTTTGTTATGGTGTATCTGGATGACATCCGGATTTTTAGTAAAACATGGGAAGAACACTTAAATCATGTTAAGCAGACATTAGATGTTTTGAAAAGAGAAAAACTTCATGTTAAACTCTCAAAATGTGAATTTGGCAAAACATCTCTAAATTATTTGGGTCATATAGTAGGGGGTGGTGAATTGAAATTATATCCCTCTAAAGTGGCAGTCATTGTAAACTGGCCTAAACCCAAGTCTGCTACAGAAGTGAGAAGCTTCTTAGGAGCAGCACAGTATTGGAGGAAGTTCATTTCTACCTTTTCCAAAATTGCAGCTCCCTTACATGCTTTAATAGGATTGAACAAGGTGTTTCAGTGGGGAGGCAAACATCAAAAAGCCTTCGACACCTTGAAAGAAAAGATTAGTACAGCACCTGTACTAGCACTGCCTGATCTGCAAAGACCATTTGAGATCCAAACAGATGCCAGTGACTATGCCATGGGAGCAGTGTTGACACAGCACAGTAAACCCATATGTTATCATTCTGAGACTTTTAATCCTGCAGTAGTTAACTATCCTACATATGATAAAGAATTGTATGCATTAGTTCAGAGTGTGAAAAAGTGGAAACATTACTTAATGGGAAAAGAAATAGTAATACATACTGATCATCAACCACTTCAATATCTACACTCCCAAACTAAGTTGCAGCAATCAAGACATTAAAGATGGATGGGTTTTCTACAACAGATTCATTTAGTCATCAGATACAAAAAGGGCATACATAATAAAGTTGCAGACATGTTATCTAAACCCATTATAAATGCATCTACTATACTTAAGCATAATTCTGTGCTACAGGAAAGCTACATTAAACAATATGCTCAAGATATAGACTTTAGATATGTATATGCAACTTTGAGTCAAGGCAAAAGAGTAGAAGAATTGGATTATCATGTAAAGGACCGACTCTTATACCATTGTGGGAAACTCTGCATTCCACAAACTGAGAGAGTAAAAATAATTAGAGAAGCACACACTTCTCTGATATCGGGTTACTTTGGAGTAAGTAAAATGGTCGCACAGCTGCAAAGATTTTGTTATGAGCCAAAAATGAATGAGACAGTTTCTAGATATGTAAGAAGGTGTACTATGTGTGCTAAAAGCAAGCTCGGCAACAAAAAACTAGGCTTGTACACTCCATTACTAGTACCTTCTCGCCCTTGGGAAAGTGTTTCCATGGATTTTGTTGGAGGACTGCCTAAATCTAGGAAAGGTCATGATTATCTATATGTTGTTGTGGATAGGTTCAACAAAATGTGTATTTTGATCCCTTGTAATAAACAAATTACAGCTGAACAGACTGCAAAATTGTTCTTTGAACATGTATGGGTTCATTTTGGATTACCCACTTCCATTATATCTAATCGAGACACCAGATTTGTGGGGAAGTTTTGGTCAAGTCTGTGGGAGCTGATGGACACCAAACTAAAGAAAAGCACAGCTTTTCATCCACAAACTGATGGCTAGACATAAGTAGTTAATAGGACAGTGATCCAGTTACTTAGAGGATATTGCAGCAAACATCCTAAGCTTTGGGATGAACAATTGTGTTATGTGCAGCATGCTTACAATAGAGCAAAACATTCTTCTACACAGAGATCTCCTTTTGAGACCTGTTTTGGTTTCACACCAAGGTCTCCTTTGGATTTTGTCTTTGGTAAAGATACCACAGTTGACAAACACAGTGATGTGGACAAGACAACTAAGTTCATTGAACAAATCCAGGATATCCACCAGGCAGTACAGGAACAGCTGGAAAAGAGCCAAGCCAAATATAAGGCAAGGCATGACAAGCATCAGATGGAGCATAGTTTCCAAGTTGGTGACCAGGTCTAGTTGTATATCAACAAGGACAGGATGCAAGGTGAAGGTAAAAATCTACAACCTATCAGGTATGGACCCTTCAAAATACTTGAGAATATTGATAAGAATGCTTTTCGCCTTGATATACCAGCTTACATGCACATCTGCTCAGTCGTAAATGCAGATTTCTTGAGATTGTTTGAACCTTCAATGATTGAGGATCTTGAAGAGCAGAGTCAATTGCCTTCTATTGATGACCTGCTACCTGAATATCTTAATGAATTGCAAGAAGACACCATCTTGGACAGGAAGGTGAGGACAACATGCAGGGGAGATGTTGAGTACCTCAGAGTAGGGCTCAAAGGTTCAAAGCCGAGCAGTGCAAAGTGGATTGAGATTGGACAAGTGAGAAAACAATACCCTCACTTAGTCGATGCTTGAAAACCAACTTTTGGTGGTCCAAAAGCTTTTCAGTGGGAAGGCCGTGATCCAAATTGGATCCATGAAGAAAAATCAGAGAACCATGACTGTATCAAATTGGGACAAAACTTCGACTTCAAAGAATTAAGAACAGTGATCAGAAACACCTCTAAACAGTGGCAGTTAGCAGCCAGCATGGAACGACGAGGACCTCGGTCAAAGCGTGTTGACCGAGGCCCATGGAGACTGCGTAGGAGGCGAAACTAGCCCCTAGGAGGCCCGGATCGGGAAAAGGAGACAATTTTTTATGCACAATTAGCGCTTCGCTAGGCAAAACCCCTCAAGAAGGAGAGGCCCCGAGCACTCGGTCGCAAGAGAGCTAGGAAAACCGTGGGGAAAAAGGCTAAAGGCAAAGGCGGGACCCGCACTCCAAAAACCGGTGGTATTTATTGGGGGCACCCTTGGGCGATAAGCAGTTTTGGCGAAAATGGAGCGATTCCACTCAGTGGCCGATGCATGGCAAGCGGAGGAGAGAGAAAACCACCGCTCATCGCGTGCTAACGGTCGAGCAAGTCAACTGTGCAAAATGTGCGAATGGCATCGGATCTGGAGGCCCCAGATCTAACGGCTGAGATTGCGCCTGATGGGAAAGCCAGAATTGATAGGGGATTAAGCCACAATCTATAAGAATTTGACGTACGATTTGACCGCCAAAGTGGCAGATGACTCATTCCACGACGTAACAGGAAAACCAAACCGACGAAGCAAGCTTGCGTAGTTGCAGGAGGACAAGTGGCCGCTCCCTATGAGCCTGATGATGACGCCGAGACAGGGAACTTCAAGCGAAGTTGTAGCAGGCAATCTAATGGAAGTGGAAGGGGAATCGAACAGCCATGAGCTCGAATGGCTTTAAAGCCATGCACAGACAAAGAAGAAGACACCGAACACCGAGAGGAAGACGGAGAAGAAAAGGAAGAAGACAGAGAAACCGAAGAAAAGACAGTGAAGCAAAATAAAGCAGAAAGTGGACAGAGGGCCGAGCTGACCAAAGGCAGCGTCGAGCACCAGAGAGCTTGAGAGGTTCAATCCATCCCTGAGAGGATCTGTCGGGACTGAGCACCACATTGGGCTCCTTCCATTAAAGACTAGAGAGGTCAAAGAGTTGGTAAGGAAAAGAGTCTGTGCACTCTAGTGGCTTGGGGAATCCAAGAACCACCCTGCCAAGTGAATTCTGTTTCAGGAGACTCACATTGAGCTCCTTCATTGTAATTCTCTGCTTCAAGACACAATAAAAGAAGGCCACCACTAAGAGCTGGACTGGAGATGTAGCCCTGGAGGATAGGGTGAACTCCTTATTAATTTCTTGTGTTTTTGTTTTGCTTGTTGTGTTTCTCTGTTGTTTTCCATTTCAAGTGTCTGTGTATTTGCAATCTGATCGATCTATTGCCTAAATAACATAGACACACACCAGCACATGAGTCTATAATACCTTCAATTAATAATTCTTAACTGAGATCACTCATAGGTTTATTTTTAGATCACTCGTCTATATTTAAATGTTGAAAACGATGGTCAACCATATTCACCCTTAGTTAACAATAGTTGACTATAGTCTACTTGTTCAAACAAGCTCAAACATGTTCAAAATAATTGACACTACAATTTGATGGACAACAAATGATTTCACCATGTGATGAATGAAAGCCAATGTCATTATGTGATGAATAAATATTTAATTCACAATGTTGTGAACAAAATTTGACATCGTAATATGATGAACAATAAGCAATGTCATGATATAATGAAAAAAATTGACTTGAAATGTGATGAACAAATATTGATGATGTAATGTGATAAATAGAAGGCAACATTACAATGTTTCAAACAAATATCAACATCACAATGAAACAGACAAAAATCAACATCATAATGTGATGATAAAAAATTGATGTAACTATATGACAAGAAAAAATTGCCATTCCATGTGATGATGCACAATGTTACAAACAAAAATCGGTGTTTCATTGCGATGAAAAAATGGACATTGCATGTGACAAACAACAATTGTTGTCAACATTTGATGATGTTGTAATCTAGGGAAAAGTAAGCATAGTTGCTAGTAGTAAGCACAACAAGTGACTACATAGAAATACACATAATGAAATAGAGAAGAGAAGGGACACAAGTAGTGGGGAACTAGTGGAAGCACATTTTGTTATATCTCTTAAAGCCAAACGAAACCAATACATCGATACATTCATGGGTATATATACCTTATCGAGATAGTTACAGCAATTTAACTGTTGAACTGAATCAACTTAGCCGACTTGGTTGTCGACTTGACAAAATTGATGACCAACTTACAATGTCATTTTCCAACTCGACTAGGCCAGTCAACTAAGTCAAATAGCCCCTCCAACATCTCCCCCACCCTCAAAGCCTTTGTCATTGCGAAGAAGCGGATATTTGGAGTGTTACAAGAATTTTTTACAAAAAATATTACAAATAGAAGAAAAATATAAAGATATAAAGTAAATTATGCAACTTCTTGTACACTTGGTGGCTCTTCAACAAGTGCTTCAGCATGATCAGTTTTCGCTTTTTCAGTTAGTTTTGTCGAATGTTGTGCATCCTAGTTGAATTCAACTTCATGAGACTATTGTTGCAAAGTTTCTCCATAGGTTGAGATGCTCGGTTCGAAGGAAGTATGGGTAGGCTGCAGTGGATCTAGTGGTGATGAGTGAACTAGTGGCAGTGGTAGCATGTCCTAGAAAGAAATTTGGTGTATATCTAGAGAAAATATTTGAAGATGGTCATTGAAAATGGACCATTAACAAATTGCCAGAGTTTCTTATGCATCCAATTCCTTCATTTCTACAAGATATTGTACTTTATCTTCCAATGAATTATGTTCTGATATCCTTTGGTTGGCAGGCCTTTGTTGTTCCATTTGTTGCACTCAGGTAAGGATCCCTTGTAATAATTTTGTAGCATTAGTGCTTCCAATTGAGCTTTATTTCCTTATCTTATCCATTGGTGTTCTTCCTGCATGAGCTAATATTGAAGTTTCGTTTTCTGGATGATATTTTTATCAAGTGCCTACTTTTCCCGTAGCTTTATGACTTTCCTAGATCCTAAGTCACGAATAAGCATGTCATGTGCTTTGAAATGGTTACAATTTGATGATAAATATGTAGGCCATCTATTCAGAATTCTACTCAAGTGGTTCCCCAATTAAGTGTGTGTTCTAATTCTTTCTTAACTTCCACAAATTTTTTATGATATTTCTGGATTTCTTATGATAACTGCTAACTTCCTAAAACTGTTGTTTTCAACTGCAATTCACTTATCTAGGTACTGCTCATTTTGGTCGATCAATTGGTGCACTAACTTTTGAATAGCATCAAGATGATCATCAACTTCAGTGGGCACATCAACATTTAATTTTTTTGCTACCCAATGCTGACAATCCAACCAAATCTCCCTTTCTTGCACCTATTTTTGTTGAATCTAGTTATTGACTTTTCTCCTTTTCTTCATTCTTAGAGCTGCTCCTTTTACAAAATTTTCTAAAACTTCAACAATTTGTTTGTCATGGGCAAGACTTAATTCATGAAACTTACTTGGAATATTTACGAATTATTTCTTGACCTTAATGGTGGGCGTGTTTTTCAAAATCATTTGAACTGGAATCTCTTGTTAGTGGGTCATTGGTGTAGCCGATGTGTCTTGAATCTATGTAGTATCCCTTCTTATTGTTTCATTCAACCTAGTGTGTTTCAATGAATTCTCTTGTGAGTCAAGTTGATCTGTCAGAGTCTTATCAGTCCCTTCCAATTATTCTTCAACATGTTTCAGGGATAGAGGAGGTGAGTCTAAAGTTAATCCAATCCCAAGTGTTTTGACATTCTATCTTATGCTCAATCCTAACTATGATTGATTATGTGCCTGAGAGGAACTTCAATTTTGTGTCGATGTCTATAGTGCAGTATTTTTTTGGTCCTTTCTCATTATCTAATGAACATTTCAATAAAAACATCTTTGGCATACCAACCCGGATGCTTGTAATAATTCCTCTTCAATAGATGATGTTAAGACTTCAACGTTCATAGGTGTTTTTACTGCTTTACCCTTTTCCTTAGTTTATTCCAATTTTGTTTGGACAATTGTATCAATTTTTTGTTGTAGTTGTGCATCATGTCTGATGTCTCACAAAACTTCCAGCTAATTGATTCCTGGTGAGAAAGTAAAAGTATATTTCTGACTCTAAGATTCCTTACAGCTAGACCTCTTAGCCAAATCTATAAAAGGGAGTGATAAACCAACCTTGAAAGGTTGTAGGTATAGTGAAACTTCTCTTTATTCCTCGTATTCTTCATCAGAGAGGGGGGTTATGATATCTACAGATGGTTGGAGAAACCACCATGGAATCAGAATTAATGAATTGGATTGTCGATGTAATTATTCAAAGATTTGGTCAACTATCAGTTGATAAGGTAGCTCTTGAGGGTCTACCTCTGCAATGTTGTTGTACCATACTTTATTTGCATCAAGGCATAATTGTATATGTGAGGTGGCTCAAAATGCCTGTTGAACATGTTGTGGAGCCCTCCATTTATTTGAAATTTCCTTTACATTGGGAACCAGTTTCTAAATAACTCATGGGGACCCAAAGGGTGGGGTTTCACCAACCATCCATGTGAGAAAATTTTAAAATTTTCCATTAGGGGAGTCATTTTCTTAGTAAAATTCATCTCCCCGACTAGTGGATTGTGCTCCATAGCTATCCCAAGGACTAAGGAAGGAAATCAAATGTACTTACAAAAATTCTGACATTCTTGGTGGTTGGTCTTGACTAAATCGACAACATGTTTTTCCCAATTGTAATTTTTTCCTTACTTTTTCATTTCTCCAATGGCTTCGAGCATAGCTAACTTGAAATCTGATGCTCTTCCTGCTAGTGTGAGACATAGGGCTACAAAATGCAAGCCAACTTAATAAGTGGATCCTGGACTTGTCCAATTTTATCCCCTTGGAGTTCTTCATTGTCAATCCTCCTGTGAATTCATGAATCCACTTGTTGATGTTGACTATTTTGGGAACTTTCTTGCCCTTGTATGGATGTCCTATGATCTAGATGAAATTTGGTGAGACTGACACAGGTTCTCTGGGCCATAACTTTCCATTATGATAATGACTAACCATGAAATTTGTAGTTTCTTCCTTCAATCCCTGCAAGTCCATGACTAGAGGGGCACTAAGGATGTCACAGATTCCACCTTTTTGTAGTAACTCAGAATGTAAATTCCATTTCCCATTTGGTTTCTCCCATTTGAGGAAATATTCTCTATGCTTCTCCTAGGATAGCTCGCCCATCTTCACCTACTTTGTTTTATAAATTCTCAGTTCAAGCTTATTTTTTCCAAATAGGTCGGATCTCTCTTTCATCCCGAGTTCGAATGTGATATCTTCATCCTCAAAATGAACTTTTTTCTTCAACATTTTGAAATATATTTCCAATTCTTCCATTCTCAAGAAATCTAACAACTTAGAATAGGAAATTATAAGGCTAGGGATGTCTGGTATTTTTTCAAGATCACAATCCACACTTGCCAAAATTTCTAGAAGAATATTGGGCAAGCTCACTAGTTCACTCATTATTATACAATTTGAATTTATTGCGCCCTGATTTTCACTTACATCAACCTCTATCACTTGCCCCATCGTGCTATGGTTGGAATTTCCAATGCCATTCAGCTCATGCAGTTTTCATGCCCGCCACCTACTTCGTACATCGTTAAATGATTGAATCATGATTTGGGGTGACAGGGGACGTGATTCCAGTGGTGATATGACTTTTCAATTATGTGATGTATGGTGATTAGACTCCTTCATTCAATTGTTTTGATTTTTAACTCTTGATTTTTTTCTTTTGTGGCCTGTTATATCAACCTTGTGTGAATGATATATGTTTTTAACTTCCTTTATGATATTACTTGTTGTCATCAAATTTCTCCTCTCTTCTCGATCACTTTTCCTGTCCAGGTGCTCAATATGACCACGTACCATCGAGTAGTTTTTCGGTTATTGATATGACTTCTTCTTTGTTCCTTAGATCTACATGTTAGGTCAATTTTTTTTTATAATGATCTCTAACAGTATTCTATTATTTCATTTTGATGTTGATATCAGTCTGTATTCTTTTGAGCTATGTTATTTAAAAGATTACATAGATCCATTTCTTGGTCCATGTTTCTAACACATTTGCCTAATTGATCGATGATTCTCCTTTTTAATAGTTCTCCCACTTCTAATTTGATTACCTGTTACTAATTTATAACCGCTTTTAAAATAAACTTACTAAATCTTGATTAAGAAGAAAAAACACTAATTTACAAGCAATTTGGTTAGTTATCCCACCACAATGTAGTTTTCAAGATAACCCATGTCCCTAGTGCCTCAAAGAGGTTTTCAACAGACACATGAAAAAGCTATGAAGAGTTATACTTTTACAGTCGGGCACTGTTAACAAGTGACTTGAACAAGTTCCCTTGTAATTTATTCAGTTGTATTGCTCCTAAAGTGCAAATATCCTCAATAGTGAAGGGTCCAAGCCATGCAATCTTTATTTTTTATGGTTTTCCCTTCATTCAAATGTCATATAATAGTACTAATTCTCTGAATTTTAGGTTCTTCATCTATAAATTCCTGTCATGCCAAGTGTTCTTTTGATTTTCATTGGCTTGTTGATGATGGAGTGCATGAAGTCGGTCTTCTTCTAAATGTTGCAATTGTTGGAATCATTAATTTTGCAGTTTTGTGTTGTATTTTAGTATAGTTGATACATTTACTACATTTGTTGAACCCTGAAATGGGACAATTGCTTCTTCACCGTAGACCAACTTGAAAGGAGTAGCTCCAGTCCACAATTTGTATGTTGTACGATATGCCCAGAGGATGGTTGGAACTTTTCATCCCAGTCATCTCTATCTAAGTTACAAAATTTTGTTAATCCTCTGTGCAAATTTTTATTGAATGACTCCACAACATTGTTTGCTTGTGGGTGTAAGAAATGGTCTTCCTATGCTCAATCATGAAATTCTACATTATTGTCTAAATTGTAGCATTTGAAAAATGTGTTCCTCTATCACATATTATGACCAGAGGACAGCCGAATAGTGTTACTATATTTTCATAAATAAACTTTGTTGTGACTTCCTTCATACATGATTCAACTAGTTTTCCTTCCGACCACTTTGTTAAATATTCAACTATTGTTATAATATACTTTGCACCAGAGCATTTATCCCTTCTAGGAAAGGGTCTGACAAAGTTGATCTCCTAAATCTCAAAAGGTAACGATGGAAGAATCAATTTCAATGGCATATAAATTTTTGGTAACAGTTTCCTATACCTTTGATATATGTCACACTTTTTCACTTTTCATTTGACAATCTCAAAATAATGTTGGCCACCATAATCCTAGTTACAGATCTTCCCTGTAGTCATAGCTCCTTAATAATGTCCGCCAACTCCTGCTTTATGCACTCTGTTAATAATATCTTCCCTTTTATTCTCTAAAACACATCGCTTAAGTACCTCATCAATTCCAACCTTGTCTAATTAACCATTTATCAATGTAAATGGTGCCACTTTAATAGCAAGATTCTTTTTATTTTTTTCAGAAGATCCTTCATGTGCCTTCCCTATGTGTAAAAATTCTACAATGTCAGCAAGTTTTGTAGGGATTGGTTCACCTCTAAAAAAATGTGCATCTAGAATATCATCTTCAACGTATGCCAGTTCCTCTCCTATTTCTAGTCGTGACAGATGATCAGGCCCGACATTGTTTTTACCAAGTCGAATTATCACTTCAAATTCAAACTCCTATAATAGTAACAACCACTGACATATTATTCCTTGATGTACTGGTTTATTAACAAGATACTTCATCGCTTGATGATTAGTATAAAATATAAATGGATTCGCTAGGAGGTAGTGAAATAACTTCTACAATGCAAAGATCATGGCTAAATATTCTCTCTGTTGTCAAATAATTTCTTTTAGCTTTATTAATTTTATGACTGACATGCATTCAGATGGTATATCGACTCGTTGTCTGGTTATGTCGATACTACCCCAACTGCTACATTTGATGCATCGACATGCACATCAAACTTTTTGACCAGTTGACGAACTTGAATATAGGCGTCTCAACTAGTTTCTTTTTAAATAACTGGAACGACTCTTCACACTTCTTCGACCAATTGAATTGGACATCCTTTTTGAAAAGTTCATGTATAGGAAATTTGATATCATAGTAATTCGTTATGAATATTTTGTAGTTTACCGTACGACCCAAAAATATTTTAATCTACTTTTGATTCACTAGGGGCTTTAAATCCAAGATTAATTTGATTTTTTCCATGTTGAATTTTATCCCTTCTTTTGATACTGCATGTCCCAGTAGTATTCCTATAGGTGTTGCAAAGATACATTTTTTTATATTCAATGATAAAGAAAAGTCATGTATCTCTCCAACATCAGCCTAAGCCATTAAATGTGATCCTTGAGCAGTGTGTAGACTATTGAATCAACAAAATAAATTTCCAGTGTTTTATAAATATATTCCTGAAAAGCGTAGACTACAATCCTTAAAAATATTGTTGGTGCAATTTTTAGGCCAAAGGTCATTACTCGATATGCAAAGGATCCAAATTGGGTGACAAATGGTATTTTCTCAATCTTCTTCTGCAATTGATACTTGATCGTATCATGAGAAGCCGTGTAAAGAAATAACATTCATGCCCTGCGACTTCATTTATGATTTCATCAACAAATGGAGTGGGAAATGGATCAGTTATCATCATTTTATTTATTCTTTTATAGTGTACACATATGTGCAACCTAGTTGGGTTGTTCTTTTGAGTTTTCACAACCATAGGACACTCCCATTCTGATTTTTCTATTGGATAGATGATGTCAGGTGACTACCATCCCCTATATTTATTTTTTAATGATATGCTTGTATTTATGTGCAAGATTATAAGGTTTCTTCTTGATATGCTTGGCTCTTGGAATGAGGTTTATTTTCATCTCTCCCACTTCTTTTACGAGTCCTTTCAGGTTTTTATAATCATGGGAAAACATATACTGATATTCTTTTAGTAAGTCGATGAATTTTGTTATTTACTTATCCGACCAATAGGTACTGAATCGAGCAATCTTTGGTCGATCATCGTTTGATATGTCGACTTATTTTATTTTAATTTTTTCATCCATCTAGTTAGGGGCCTTTGACTCATCGAATTACAAGTCTTCGACTTTCACCTCTTGATAAGTAGGTGGAAAATATGCTTTGTTAGGCTTCTCGACTTCATGTTTTTCAAGTTTGTACATCGAATTTAGTCTTTAATGATTTTTAAGGATGGTCCTTCTTCCAACAAAAGCTTTGGCCAAGCACATAATCTTCTTCCATTTCTAGTCGACTCGCCGAACTATGATCTGATGCACACGATACATAGTTGCAAGTTGATGATAAGTCAACTCCTAGTTCTTGATTGGATTTGTCAATAAAAATTTTCCTTCTGAAATCTTTTATTTGTTGGGTTGCATCGATTGGTTCTTGTTCTTCTGGTCAAAACTCAAAATCATTAATAAAATTTTCTTTTAACTCTTTCCATTGTAGATATTTTCCACGAGCTTCTTCTAATTTGTACCACTTGTTAGGAAATTCATCTAAAGTGTTTGGAAACATATGGGGCCAGACTCTTTTTCCTTGGTATCTGATTCTACATCATTTCGACTCACAATTTTGTATATGAAGGACTAGGTCTTGTCCAAGGCTAAATATTGGGACATTTGCTTGTGCTGAGAGTTTACGACATCAAACCATTCAATAAAATACATCGTTGTTTTCGTCCATGTTTGGAGTCACGATGAGTGGGTATCCCACCATCTTGCTACTTGGATTGTAAAGGTTTGTACCAGATTTTGCATTCTACTATGTTCTTTGATGGCTTTGGTTACTTGTTCAAGGTGATTGACAATGGAAGCATATTCCTTAAATCTAATCATACAACTAGAATCTTGTTTTATGTTGAAGGGTAGTAGTGATGTTATTTCACTACAAGTTTTTTCTTTAAGTATACATATTGTTTTGATAGAATAGAAAGATCAGACTTTTTTTGTTGGTATTGCCACAAGTGTCCAACATTCTTTTACTTTTGATTTGTAATTTTCGACTTTCCTTTCATAAATCTTTGTGTCGGAATTCTATCCAATAGAAAGAGGGAACCCGTTAAAATTTCCCCAAATAAATTGGGTTCCACGCTGTCCCTATCTTCTTGTAGTACTTGATCTAACCTTCTTATTTATGTGCATTATTCCCATGGTTAGACCCATAGTTTTCCTTCACGTGGATCCATTTGAATGATAATCTTTTTATTTTTTTCCTTTCAATTTAATTCTATCTTTTTCTAATGAAATATTTTCTTTCATTCTTCGATCCTAAGGTATGCCGACTAGTGCAAGATATGTTGGAATGCAATCAAATAAGTTGATGACCTCAAAGAAACTGTCATCGAAATTGCCATGATTGATGTTCTTACTTGTCTAAAAGTTATGATCAGTTCAATAAATCTTTGATCTGCAAGCTTAAGATAATTGGTCATTCTTTGTAGAGATGGATTTACGTGTTAATCCATGTTTCACGAGGAAGAATATTATCTTGTGACCCAAAGTCGCCAACAATTTTTTTTTTCCATGTATATGTCTATCTCCAAGTCGAATTGGGGATCATGATCATCCATTTGTTCCCCTTGAAAAAGTTATTGCAATTTTTTGCATTTCACTTTATCGTCGTTACAATCTTTTAACATATTTAGAAGCTCCATTAGACATCCAACATAATGTTCTTCCTTCAACGGCTACAAGAATTATTCCATAATAGTATCCTTTGAAATTTTTTGTTTGTCAGCTTCATTTCTAAAAAAGTCGATCGCTCTTGACATTATATCATTTTGTGTCTGCATATACGAATATATGGTCATGTTTCTTCTTGATCGGATATTTTTTTAATATGAGCGTTATTATCTTTCCCTGTACCTAAGCTTGTAATGACATTAAGGTTTTTTGAATTTAAAATATCCTTCTTAGGGAAAATTTGTAGTAGATTCACAATTCTCTTATTTAACATTTTTTCAATGACTTTTGGGAAATCCTCTAAGTGATCCCCCAATCCACACATATTACAAAAGTGTAGGTCCTTTTTATCGTTCAAAGGGAAATTAGGGATTGTATGACCTTCTTTCCAACAAGTGAAATAATAAAATCTTCCTCGACCCCAACCTCATCCCTCACAGCAACCATTATATGCTCCCCATCGACCGCCATATCCTTCTCATCCATTTCCTCTTCCACCTTGCATTGGAGCCTCATTATAATGATTAGCTACTTGAGTATGGTATACGACATGATAATTCGGTTTATTTTTCCCATTGAGCTTCAATCAATTCCTACATTGAATGGCTATTAGCTTTACAGGTAGCACATCGTTTTGGTTTAGAATTGTGAAGTTTATATTGGAAATCCTTAGTACTATGGTTCAACAATGTTTGGCATATGCCGCAATATACATCAGATTGTATTCGTCGAACATCTTGATCAAAATAGTCAGTGAATTTGTAATTTTCCTTAGTGCATCCCTCAGTTCTACAATTAATACACCATATATTATTCTTTTGAAATGATAATTCCATTAGTGAATTTGTAATTGCTTAAATTTTTCTTCAATCTTATTATCAGTCGATGGGTTAGTCAATTTTCCTTCGTCGTTTGTTTCAATTCATTGGGCCAATTTGAGGGCTTCTTCACAAGTCTTAAATTCATGCATCCTCAAAGGTCCATGGATCTTTTGAAGCAATCCATCAACATACCATTGGACTAGTAGGCTTTCGTCAATAATATATGGAATTTGAATTAATAAATCTTTAAATCTTTTATCATATTCATGTACGGGTGCATTCAGTTGCTGCTTAATTTCCTTTATCTTTTGAGCTGCTAAGTGTTTTACATATTGTACCTTAAAGAAAGTAATAAATTTGGTTTTGATTTTGTCTGATTTTCAATGAAATTCATAAACCAAGCGAGTGCCCATTTCCTTAGGGCAGTGGAAAACTAATCCATTTGTCTGTCTTCATCCGTATTATCATTTGCAAACCAAAAATTATTGCAGACAAACCAATGCTTCTTAGGATCTTCATATCCCTCATAGAAGGGAATATTATTTAATCCCATTTTATTTTTCAGAGGTTTAGCTTTTCCAGTTTCTCCAAGATTACTTGTCTAGTTGTTGTCGATAGTTCATAGGACTAGCTGATTATTTGAAGGTGTACTACTTTCTTGTTTATCAACTTTATCTTCAAGGAATGACTCATCAGTTTGATAGGCCCTATCTATATACTCAGTTAACCAACTTACTCTGAGTTGTGACTCTTCGCCATATACGTTTGTATTTTTTATTTACTCGGGAGATATTAATTGCTGCAGGGGGGCATGATCGTGAGATTTATAAGCTGGCATCTGTATATCTTCATTTTCTTTATTACCGTTTCATGTTTGGTTTTCAACGGGGCATCCAATTTCAAGCTGACTATTAAAATTATGCATAAACATTGTCGCGAACATCATCAAAGAACCTTACTTTAATATGCTCAATATATGTTCTCTCTTCAATTACTCGTTCCTCGCAAAATTCATCAACAATCATTTCGAGCCACTCTTACAAGTTTGTTCGACCGTTGTTTGACAATTTCAATAATTGTCACGCATCAGTTTCTGATTTTCTCATGAGAAATCTAGTCAAGGAATATTTTGATCTCCGTCGTAGCTCCTTCAATAAAATTTTCATGCACTTTTATAAAGAAATTAGGCCTCACTTTTGTTATTGACAATTTGTTTCTTCTCATCTAATTCTTCAGGTAATTATTAATTTTTGTCTCCCACCGTTGTTGTATCTCTTCCAAAGTTAACATGTATGCATGCATATTCTTAAGACTCAAGTCCAATACTACTAGAAAAGAAACCATTTTTGTAATCTAGGGAAAATAAATCATATTTACTAGTAGTAAGGACAACAAGTGACAAAATAACAATGTACATAAGCAAATAGAAAAGAGAAGAGACACAAGTAGTCGAGAACCAACAGAAACACACTTTTATTATGTATCTCTTAAAGCCAAATGGAACCAATACATTGATACATTCATGGATATATATACCTTGTGGACACAGTTACATCAGTTTAACTGTCTGAACTGACTCAACTTAACTAACTTGGTCGTTGACTTGGCAAAGTTGGTGACCGACTTACAATGTTATTTTTTGACTCCAATAGTTAACTAGCCTCTCCAACAGATGAACATAAATTGATGTCACAATGTGATAAACAAATATTAATGGCACAATGTAATAAATAAAAAATAAGCATCATAATGTGAGGAACAAAAATCAATGTGAAAAGTAATGAACAAAAATAAATCTCGCACTATGATGAACAAAAATTGACATTGCATGTGATGAACAAAAATTGACATCGCATGAGATGAACAAAAAATGGCATCCCAATGAGAAAATCAAAAATTGATGTCGCATGTCATGAACTAAAATCCCCAATGAAATGTTATGAACAAAAACTATTGTTTCAATGTAAAAAATAAAAAATGCCGTTGCAATATGACAAAGAAATAATAATTTCATAACATGACGAAGAAAATTTGACATTGCATGTTATGAACAAAAATCAGCATCACAATGTGATGAATATAAATTTGATACCACAATGTGACATCCATATCTTAGGGTTAAAATGTGATAATTTCGTAATGTTTATCCATGGCCAACATAGCCAAACATGGTCAAACATAGTCTTCATTATTAGACATGTTCAAACATGGTCAACATGGTCAAACATGGTCACAATATCTCACTGTCAAAATGGTCAACCATAGTCAACATCATCACATTTGTCATAGTTAGTGTAGTCAACCACAATCAACCATAGGAACATAGTCAACATAGGCAACATGATCAACCATAATTAACCATAATCAACCATGTCAAACATGGTCACAATGTCATAATGTTCGAACATAGTAAGAAATGGCCAAATATGGTTATACAATGTTAATAGTCAAACATCTTCAAACATTTTCAAACATGTTTGATTGGAATATATCCACCACTTTAATGTGGTTGACATAGATGACATGGTCAACCAATTTGAACATGGTCAAACCTTGCTTAGCCATGGTCAACATGGCCAACATAGTCAACCAATCTTAGACATGGGAAAACCATGCTCAAGCATGGTCTACATTATCACCCATAGTCAACCATGGGAAACATGATTGGCCATCGTCAACCATGCTCAACATGGTTAAACAAGTCAACATGGTCAACCATATTCATCTATCACTAAATGTTCACAGCCATGGTCAACCATTTTCACCCATAGATTAACCACAAACAAACATGGTGAACAAGTTTAACCTCAGTCAATCATATTCAACCATGGTTGAACCAAGTCAACAAGGGTTAAACATGGTCATCCATGAACATCCATGTTCAACCACTTCGTCAATTATAATATTCATCTATAATTAAACATTTCATACCATGGTTAACCATGTTCACCTATAATCAACCATAGTTAACCATAGTCATTTATGCTCTTATAAACTCATCCATGGTCAAACATGGATTAGAAGTTCAACCATAGTGAACCATGTTCAACCATGGTCAAGCTAGCTCAACAATGGTCGACCCTTATTACGCATGGTGTAGCATCGTCACTAATGGTAAATCCTTATTAGCCCTTGGTCAATTATGGCGAATGATGGTAATTCCTCATCAGCCTTTTCAACCATGTGGCCAACATTCTCAACTGTGGTTGACACATCATTAGTCGTGGTCAATGATAGTCAACCATGCTCAGCCATATTCAATCATGTTCAAACCTCAACCCTTAATGGTTAACCATGGTCAAACTTCATCAACCATAACTTGACCATATCTAACCATAGTAAACTGTATTCGACCAAATTCAACCATAGTAAACCGTATTCAACCAAATTCAACCATAGCCAACCTTATTCAAACATTGTCAACAATGATCAAACACAGTCTCCTTAGTCAACCATGTATACCATGATCATCCATAGTCAATATGGTCAACCATAACCAACATGGTTAGCCATATTCATCTTTAATTAAATGTTGAAAACCAATGTCAACCGCGTTAACCCATAGTCAACTAAAGTTAACCATCAACAATAATGTTGAAACAAGCTCATTCAACCAAACATGGTTAAACATAGACAACATGTTCAACCATAGTCAAGCATGTCCAACCATGGTCAAAGCAACTGAACAATAGTCAACCATGGTTACCACGGTCAACCATATTTAACCATAGCTGACCATGGTCAACCCTTGTCACCCATGGTTACCAATGGTTAACACTGATCCACCCATGATCAACCTTGGTTACCATGCTTATCCGTGGTTACCAATGGTTAATAGTCATCTACCCATGGTTAACCATTATCAATCTTCATCAATGATGTCAACCATCATCAACCATGATCAACCATAATTAGCCATAATTAACCATAGTCAACCCTCAACAACCATGTTTAACCATGCTTAGCTCTTTGTTGTCACCCTGAAGACAGTTCCTTGTTGCACGAAACAAGTGCTCGAGACATCCATAAAACTGATCAAGATTTTTAAAACAGGTGGCCGGAGGGATTAACCATGAGAGATTGCAACAAATGGTCTAATTCAAAACCCTAGCCTTCAAAACTAGAATGGCCAGAAATAATGAGTGTTTCAGACTCCTTAAACTAAAGAAGTGGTTGTGCAAAAAAATAAAGCAGGCATATTTTGAACCCATGTTGATTCAAAATCTGAATTCAAATCTCTACAGAAAGAATCACGAAAGATTAAGAGTTATGAAAGAATTCCCAACATGGTGGAGCGCTTATTAGGATTCTTCAAATCATAAAAGTGGGTACCATTCAACGTAAATTCACAATCATAACTGGAAGAAATATGTTGCTACATTACACACATACTAGTAGTGGAAAACATTGATAGAATGGTGATACCACATGAAAAGAAGCAAAACCTGCAACTGTACCCAATGCTGGAATCAAAGATGATTTTTATTTACTAGCTTCTTGAGAGATTACATTACATAGTCTCATGATTTCGCAAACGTTGAACCTTTACAATATCATGATTTCCACTTGTAATCCTCCTCCTAACCTAACTTACTAACTAACAGTGTTAATCGGTTCCACAAATTGATTTTAGGCACAATTATTAAAATTCCCTCTCTTTTAAAAACATTTGAAAATAAAATATTGTATATATATTTCATTGAATACAATGTCCTTTAAAACAAAACTCCCACACTTGTAAATATTTGGAATACCCATGTTTAAATATTTGGACCTCTAAATCGAAATGAAGTTAGTGCGGGCCCTATGTAAAACCGCTTTCCGCCCCCGGGACCACCCATAGTAGTTAATGTGGAACTTCACAGGAGTGATGTCGGGCTGAATATTCACCATTGATTTCTTAGTGGGCAGTTTATATATACCGTCTTGCGAGACCACATTTTTGGTTAAACTTCGAGCATCTTGACCCACCGTGGTCGCATTGGATTGGAGCAATAGTGCTATGAATTGTCGATTTCCTTGAAGGACCTACTAGAACATATATCTTCAGGTTTAAACTGGTCATTAATATTTGGTAAATAATGTTCTTGATCGAAGAATGATGGTGGGTATCTCCTAGAGATGGATCAAAACTAATAGATACAATCCAGAGATCATAGAGACAAGCAGCAATGTACTTTCCTCCGGAGTTTCTTTGATTACCAACTGAGAAAAACTACCTTTACTTATGTTGAAACGAATTCATAAATACCACAATCATCACCATTGATCATTCCTTGCCATTTACACACTTCTCAAGGTCAACATGTATAGTTTGAGTCGAATTATATGTCGTATCAAATTGAAAGTCTGATTTCTCTATTTCGTAAGATCGCTCTACTTCATTGCTACATGGAAGTAGTTTTTCTTTTCCCTTTGTTTTCACATTAGCAACCATATGAGTGCTTCCCTTCTCAAATTCAATGAGAATAGCATATACAGGCATGTCTGTTGGTACCCTCGGCATTCTCCTTATTGAAATAGCACTGTCAAGGGTCTCTGTTTCAGGACGAATTGTTATAAAGGCATTTCGCCAAGAGAAGTTTTTGGACTTCCTGAATATACAGGAATACGACTTTGGCCTCATACCAAAATATTTCCCATTCCTTCCCAATCTATATTTAAATCTGCATCCAAAGAAAAGGTTGACTTAATGGGTGTCGTAGCTTCCTCAACAGTTTTCTTAGTGAGATCAAGTGCTCTACTTATAATAGTCATGTGATAGCTCCCCTCCTTTACCTGCCTCTTGTTTGTGAATTGAAACAAGAGCCTTCAATTGTTTTTTTCATGCTCAGATGGTGAGATGGTGACTAGTTATTTTTAGGTATTGTAATGCAAACAACTTTTCTCTCCTTAGGTTTATGGGTTGAAACCATCCTAAGATCAATGATACATGAAGAAGATAGGTTTTCTTTCTTCAATAAAGAATGTGCTTTTTGGGGCTTACAATGTTCTAATAATATAAAGTAGGAAATAATAATTTTGATGTGTAGAGGAAAATAGATAACAAAGTTGATAAGGAAAAACAAAGATTCCTAGAAAAAAATCAAAGTCTGATACCTGGATTTTATATGTTGTTTCCTCATTTTCTTGCTAGCAAAATTTATTTTCTAATGAAGTATTTGTCAGTGGAATCGCAACCAATATTAGTATCCAAATGTTGTTCACATTCAAGAAATAGATCTCAATACTCACGGAAAAATAACTTTGCATCTTTGTTCCCCGGCAATGGCGCCAAAAGATGTTATCACCCCAAAGAAAGTTCATGGCTACAGGGAACCAGTGCTCGGGACATCCATAAAAAGGATCAAGATTTTTAAAACAGGTGGTTTGAGGGATTAACCATGAGATCTTGCAATAAATGGTCTAATTCAAAACCCTAGCCTTCAAAGCTAGAATGGCTAGAAACAACCACTGTTGTAGACTCCTTAAACTGAAGAAGTGGTTTTGTAGAAAAATAAAGAAGGAAGATTTTGAACCGAGGCAATCAAGAATCTGAATTCAAATCTTTGTAAAAGGAAAAGCGAAAGATTACAAAGTATGAAGGAATTCCCAACATGGTGGACCTCCTATTAAGATTATTAAAATCGTGAAAGTGAGAACCATTTAGCTTAAATTCAAAATCATAACTTAAAAAAAATCTACTACTACATTACACACATACTAGTAGAGAAAAAAAATGACAAAATGGTGATACCACATAAAAAGAAACAAAACCTGCAACTGTACCCAATACTAGAATAAAATCTTATTTTTATTTACTAGCGTCTTCATAGATTACGTTACACAATCTCATTATTTTGCAAACGTCGAACCTTTACAGTATCTTGACTTTCCACTTTTATTCCTTCTCCCAACCTAACTGAATAACTATCTTAATCAGTTAGACGAATTGATTTTGAGCACAATCATTAAACTGCCCTCTCTTTTAAAAAAGATTTACAAAAAAAATATTATATATAAATATCATTGAGTATAATGTCCTTTAAAAAAAACTCTGAACACTTGAAAATATTTGGAATACCCATGTTTAAATATTTGGACCTATAAATCGAAATGAAGTTAGTGCGGGCAACATGTAAAACCTCTTTCCACCCCCGGGACCACCCATAGTAGTTTCTAGAACTTCAAAGGAGTGATGTTGGGTTAAATATTGGCCACTGATTTCTTAGTGGGTAGTTTAGACATACCGGCTTGCGAGACCACATTTTGGGTTAAACTTCGGCCCCACCAGGATCGCATTGGGTTGGAGCAAGAGTGCTATGAACTATCGATTTTCTTGGGGGGATGCTACAACATATATCGTCAGGTTTGAAACAATCATTGATATTTTTTAAAGAATGTTCTTGATCGCAGAATGATGGCGGATATCTCTCAGAGATGGATCAAACCTGATAGATACAATCCAAAGATCATAGACGCAAGCAGCGATATACTTTCCTATGAAGTTTCTTTGATTACCAGTTGAGAAAAACTTCATTTACCTCTATTGAAGCAAATTCAGCAATACCACAATCATCACCATCGATCATTCCTTGTCATGCCCACCATTCTCAAGGTCAACATGTATAGTTCGAGTCCAATTATATGTTGTATCAAATTGAAAGTTTGGTTTCTCTATTTCGTAAGATCGCTCTGCTTTATTGCTACATGGAAGTAGTTTTTCTTTTCCTTAGTTTTCACAACAGCTACCATATGAGTTTTTCCCTTCTTAAATTCATTGATAATAACATATACAAGCATGTCTAGTTGTACCCTCGGAATTCTCCTTATTGAAACAACATTGACAAGGGTCTCTGTTTCAGGATGAAATGTTATAAAGGCATTTCGCCAAGAGAAGTTTTCGGGACTTCCTAAATATACAGGAATATGACTCTGGCCTCATACCAAAATATTTTCCATTGCTTCCCAATCTAGATTTGAATCTGCATCCAAAGAAAAGATTGTGTAAGATTTTTGAGATACACAGATCTAGATCTGCAAAACAATAAACAAGCTTGCAAGAGAAGGAAGGAAGCGAGAAAGAATTGAGAAAAGAATGAAAATTGATTCTACAATATTAGTTTTAGAATAAATACATAAAAGCAACTAAGTTAAGCTTAGTTGTACATGCAATAACTAAAGCTAACTAAAGCTAAGTGTGCTTTATCTTATGTTAATGTGTACATGTGCCACATGCAAGCAATAAGTTAACTGGAGCTAATCTAGGTGCATGTACACCAACACAGCTAGTCTAAGTGCATGTACACCAACACCCCCCTTAAGCATAACTTAGGTGAGTGTGATGCAAAATGAATGAGTCCCGGCAACACGGCCATTTTAGGTACCCATATACAATGCATAAAAAGGACGAAAGAGGGAAAACCCAGTGGGAAGAAAACCCCCCCTCAAAAGTAGAGAAAAGACAACTGCTAGGCAGTCGTGTCCTTCACCCCGAGACGATCTCGCAGGAAGCGAAACTTCTGCTCAGTGAAAGTCTTGGTGAAGATGTCAGCAATCTGCTCGAAACTAGGACAGTACTGAAGATCGATGATCCCATCATGAATGAGTTCTCTAATGAAGTGCATGTGGATCTCGATGTGTTTGGTACGCTGCCGCTGCACTGGATCTCTGCAAAACTTTAGCGTACTTTGATTATCGCACCAGATGACAGTTGGATGATGGAAACTAATCCCAAGCTCAAATAGGAAATGTTGTAGCCAAATTGCCTAAATAGTGGCATTGACTGCTCCTCTATACTCGGCCTCTGCTGATGATAAAGCAATGGCAGCCTGCTTCTTACTTGACCAACAAATTGGGCCGGATCCCAAAATAAGTACATAACCGGAAGTAGACTTGCGATCAATGGTGTCGACAGCCCAGTCTGAATCTGTGAACCCGATGAGATTCAAAGAACAATTGGCTGCATAATGAATCCCATAGGTGATTGTCCCCTGGACATATCGAAGGATGCGCTTTGTAGCATTCCAATGTAACTCATGTGGCTCCTGCATGTATCTGGAAACTGCTCCGACAGCATAGGAGAGATCAGGACGGGAGTGAGTGAGATAAAGAAGACTTCCCACAAGATGGCGATACAATGTGCAATCAACCAATGGTGTGTCTTTGCCATTCTCAAGCTTTATCCCTGATAAGAAAGGTGTGGCTGCTGGCTTACAGTCACTCATGTGAAATCGTGCCAAAAGATCTTTGGCATATTTTGGTTGAGAAATGGTAATGCCAGAATCACGTTGATGGATCTCTAGTCCAAGGAAGAAATTTAGCAAGCACATGTCTGTCATAGAAAACCGCTTATGCAATGCAGTTTTGATGTTAGTAATGACAGAAGCGGAACTACCCGTTATCAAAAGATCATCTACGTAGAGTACTATGATCAACAAGGAGTCAATTTTCTTCAAAAAATAAACATTGGAATCAGATTTGCAGCGTACAAAATTTTGAGATAACAAATAAGAATCCATCTTTGCATACCATGCTCTAGGTGCTTGCTTGAGGCCATAGAGAGACTTCTTTAGTTTGCATACCAGAGATGAATTCTGCATGTATCCCGGTGGCTGCTCCATGTAGATTTCCTCCTCGAGATCACCATGAAGAAAGATATTCTTCACATCCATATGATGCACCTCCCATCCTCTTGCTGCTGCAATGGAGAGAGCTAGCCGAATGGAATCCATTTTTGCCACTGGAGAAAAAGTCTCATCATAGTCAACACCATGTACTTGCTGAAAACCTTTTGCTACCAATCGTGCCTTATAACGACTAACTTGGCCATTTGATGCTTTCTTGGTCCGGTAAACCCACTTGCATCTCACAAGTTTGCGATATGAAGGTAGCGGAACCAAATCCCAAGTCTGGTTCTCAATGAGAGAGTTATATTCCTCATCCATGGCGGCTTCCCATTCAGGATGCCCATTTGCTTCTGCATAAGTTTGTGGATCAGATCCATGCATCACATAAGCATGCATGGGCATGGATGGCTCCATAGCTAAGAGTGCTTGCGGATCTTCCTCAAACAGAGGGATAGAGGTAGGATCATCAAGGATATCACTCATGCTGCGCCATTTTTGTGTTGAAGGTGGTCGAGAATCTTCCGAACTACATGCAGAAGTATGATCTCGATGTTCAACAACTGGTGGTCTAACAGGGGTCACAGGAAAAGACTCATCTTCATCAGAATGTCGGTCTGAAGTTTCATCTGCATACTCATCAATGAGTGGTGATGAAAATTTGGTAACAAGTTCATCTACTGGTGCATGCGAAATATCTTCGTCAAACTTTACACTCCTTTCAATAAAGAGCTCTTCAGTGTGGATATCAAGCAATCTGTACCCTTTGACTTCATCAGAATATCCAACAAACATGCATGCTTTGCTTTGAGGCTCCAAAGCCTTTCTCTTCTCTAGAGGAATGCGGGCCCATGCTCGAGATCCAAAAATGCAGAAATGACTAACTTCAGGTTGCATGCCAGTCCAAGCCTCAAAAGGTGTTTTTCCAGTAACAGATTTATGAGGAGATTTGTTCTGGATGTATGAGGCACAATTAATAGCTTCGGCCCACAATTTCGACGAAAGAGATCTTGCATGCAACATGCAATTAGCCATCTCTTTCAAAGATCGATTTTTCCTTTCAGCCACGCCATTTTGCTGTGGAGTGTAAGGAACTGTATGCTGCAACTGTATGCCTGCTTCATCACAAAGATTCTTGATATCTTTGTTGACATATTCCGTCCCATTATCTGTGCGGAGTATTTTGATGCGTTTTCCAGACTGATTTTCCGCATGCGCTTTGAAAATCTTTAGATGTTGAAAAACTTCAGACTTGAGTTTCAAGAAGTAAACCCAAGTGAATCTCGTGTAATCATCTATAAATGACAACACATATCTTGCTTTGCTCATTGAAAGCACTGGAAATGGACCCATGAGATCACTGTGTACAAGTTCCAAAGGTGAAGAGGCTCTCCATGCATGCCCCTTCTCGAATTTTTCTTGTGGATGCTTTCCAAGAGCACATCCATTACAAACACCATCTGAAAATTCAATGGTTGGCAATCCTTTGACCATCCCTTGCTTACTAAGCTGTTGCATATATCTGAAATTCAAGTGCCCAAATCTCTCGTGCCAAATCCTACTTTCTTCATTTGCATGCGTAAGTAGCAAAATAGAATCCGATTGAGGAACAAAATTAGAAAATGTATACAGACGAGATTGATCATTTACCTTGCCAGATGCAATCTTCAAATTGGTTTGCATGTCATAAATGCTCACGGAATCTGGGGTAAATTCCACTTTCCTTCCGTTGCCTGTGTGTGTCATCTAATACACTGAGAGAAGATTCACAGAAAGCCTTGGAATATGCAAGACATTTTCAAAACTTCCATCTTCGAATTGCACTCTTCCTTGTCCAGTTGCTGCAACTGCAGAATTATCCCCCATGAGAATGGGAGGACCTGAGTATGCATGTAGAGAAGAAAAGGATTCCTTTGAAGAAGCCATATGATGTGAAGCTCCTGAATCGATGATCCATTCTTGTGGTGCAGAATGAAGAGCAATCAAAGCATGCCTGTTACCTCTTGGATCTGGTGCTTTTTCTCCAGACTTCTTCTTAGCATTCTCAGGAATGTGGTCTCCAAGATTGTGTTGCTGAAGTGTCCGCGCCATAAGATCTATAGTCTTCTTCACACATGCAGATTCAGGATGAAAACCACGGTGGCAATAATTGCACATTGATTGCCCTTTCATTCCTTTCCTTTCCTTTGAGCCAGATGATCCATCAGGGGGTTTTGGATGTCCTCCCTTACTTGGATCAGGATCCTTCTTCCCTTTTCCTTTCTGATGGTCTTTGGAATTTGCCTTTCCTTTTGCATGCATAGTAAGTGCATGCGCTTTGGAATTTTTAAGTGTGCCCATTTTGATGAGCTTATCTTGCTCATGCATCAAAGACTGAATAAAAGAATCCAGTGAGGGCATCTTCTAATCTGCACCAGTTGCAGATCTGACTATGTGGAATGTAGAGACGAATACTGCATACTCTGGACCAAGTTTTGATAGAATGGAAAGAATCAACTGCTTTTCTTGCTTGGATTTGTCGATCTCGCATCCTTTCAGCTGAACCAACAAGGCTTTATACCTTGTGAAAAAATCTTGAATGTTCTCAAAGTTTCTCGGATCTAATGAGTTTAACTCATTTTCGAGAATGTGACCTTGCATTTCATCCTGTTTTCCAAACAATTCTTCCAAAATTTTCCATACTTCATTTGGAGTTGAACATGATTCAACATGAAATAGCAGTTCCGGAGAAATAGATAAACATAGGATGCCAAAGGCCTCGTCCATGCGATTGAAATATCTTGTTTTCTCCATTGCCGATGTTGGTTCAACTTCCGTTCCCATGGTTATTCGAAATAAGCCTCTACTTCTGAGATGAAGTTGAATCTTTGGCTTCCATTCGAAATAATTATATGGAGTGAGAATTGCCGATTGTGGAAACTCCAATTTAGACTCCATTCTTTGTTGTTGCTTCAATCTTCTGAACCTGCAAATAAAATTGCTTGTGCACTGATTACAAATCCCTGTGCTCTGATACCATGTAAGATTTTTGAGATACACAGATCTAGATCTGCAAAATAATAAACAAGCTTGCAAGAGAAGGAAGGAAGCGAGCAAGAATTGAGAAAAGAATGAAAATTGATTCTACAATATTAGTTTTAGAATAAATACATAAAAGCAACTAAGTTAAGCTTAGTTGTACATGCAATAACTAAAGCTAACTAAAGCTAAGTGTGCTTTATCTTATGTTAATGTGTACATGTGCCACATGCAAGCAATAAGTTAACTGGAGCTAATCTAGGTGCATGTACACCAACACAGCTAGTCTAAGTGCATGTACACCAACAGATTGACTTAATGGGTGTCGTAGCTTCGTTGCAATGAAGGAACTTCGATACTGGATAGGAAATAAGGTAACAAATAAGTATAAGGATGTGCAAAAGCCGCAGAAAATTTTCACCAACAAAAAGTTCATGTTGTGAACATATCACTTGTGGAATGACCTCCCAAAAGCGAGGACAAAAATCACTGAGAAAATCACAGCAACTACAAAGCTGAAGATATTTTCCAAATAGACAAGAAAATCCTCCATTACCACGGCATTACATAAGAGCAGTGTCTCAAGAAGTTGATGTTGTTTTTTTACAACTGATAAGATGGCATCAGTTTCTCACAGTCCAAAACCCGAGTCACCTTCATCACTCATTCTCACCACTACTGAGAGTACTTGAACTACACGCCATCTAATAGCATAAATTGTTTCTAAAGTGATTGAAATCCTATTAGAATAGCAAGGCCATTGAAGCAACTCTAAGAACAGACACCAATCCCAAAGTTCATAAAATACTTTGGGCTCTAGATGCAAAAAACAATAAGATGCCCATACAACATCCAATCAACGAAAAGATTATTTTTCCATCATAGAGATGGAATTATGAAGTTGGAGAAGTCATTCACATGGTGGAGAAACAAATGTGAAATATTGCAAAATGGACCGCAACAAAAAGGATGCTAGTTCAAAACTGCGACTGAATGTAATAAATCCATTTGCAATTTCTGAGACAGACGAGGCATCTTTCTCTAGCTCAAATGATAGCTCGTGTTGTTATTTGGGAAATTTATGTGATTTCTCACTAGTCTTTGTTTCCGCTTCTTCTAATAACACCGTAGGAACAATTTCCCTAAAATATGGTAAGCTCTCATAGAAGAGTTTTGTATCATCACCAATCTAGGCAGATTCAAAAATGGAAATATCCTTTAAAGTAATAGCTGAATCAAAATCACTAGGCTGATTTGCACTGAATGCCAATATATGACATCATTTATATGTTCTCTACATTTTTTTTTCATTTGGCGATAAGAAGGAGAATTGGTTTGGTGGTGTCTAACTCTTGGACAGTTGTGAAAGCTTTTGGAGCTTAGAATGGGCTTTTCCCTTGGTCCCTTCTCTGTTGCCGCAATTATATTCACTTTGGAAATTTTCTCGTGCTTATATTGTTGGAGGAAGATATTATATATTAACACGTTGAATAAAGGCATCGTGGGATCCTCCAAATTCTTTATATGTCAACCTTACAATGAGATTTGTAATTTGTTAAGTTTTCTCGTTATTTACTGGATTCCGATAATAATGTAGCATGGAAAAAAAACTTTGAGATTAGTGTTAGATTTTAAATCGCCCTTTCACTGTGCTCTTTAGACAACATTTCGTATGGGTTTGGTCTAGTGCTTAAAAATTTTCTTGTTATGACATTGAGAAGTATACTTTGCGCCAACCCTCTATCCCACACGTATTCAATTGAACCATTTTTTCTATTTTATATATAGGATTTTTGCATTACTTATCAACGTGTTGTGCCAAAACAATTTGTGAAACTTCCGTCTGATATTTTGCATAAGTGTTGGATATTTATATGTATAGGAAATTGAGGACGCCAATATTAGTTATAAAAGTTATTTTTTGGCCTGAAATTAATACTTTGCACCACTTAATTTTTTCTTAAAAAATAGAATATAAAAAAAGTCACGAGAAAGGAGTAACCAACTATGCTCTGAGATTTTCAATAGGAAAACCCTCGAATTTCTTTTAGTTAAAATATTTGGTTGACCAATCTTTGATACCTTTACTGAGCCGAATTAAGCTACAACATCCTAGCTCCTACTGGGGACAATGCTTTCCCTGTAAAGAGTTGAAAACCATAGACCAGTGGTCTCTGGTTGGGCATGGAGTCAAACCAAAACTTCTCCATGAAAATTGAAATCTCCCAGTAGATTTATTTCCGAGATTATTGCTCTTTATTGAAAACTATAAACCAAAATTAAAATTATTGGAATTTTGCAGACTAAAAAAGAAATGCTCAATTGTTGAGCTTATTTATTTACACTGTCTAGTTGCTCAGGTATATGCAAATTTCCAAAGCAACCACAAGAGTAAAATTGTAAACGAAATGATTATTTTTGCATGGATGACTAATGAAACCCAAAATAAACTTGTCCCAAGCCATAAAAACTTTGTCAAAAAAAACATATTTATAGTTGGAAACTACCAATATGTTGAAATCTGCATTTTTTAAAAACTCATAAAAATAATATTCCATGACGTCTACCACGGGATCTTCAAAGGAATTTTTTTGTTTGTGTTGGCATTTGCGCAAACTCCACTTGTAAGGTTTGAATGTCAAAAATATGATTTCTATTTTCTGCTGACAACCATTTAGGCTGAAAAGAGGAATCCAAAGTTTGTTTCCTATAATGCTAATGTTTTTCATGCATTTCCGTCTCTTCACAACAACAAAAAAATTCCTCCTGCAACAATGCTTGAGACACTGTACTAGTTCCTCCTTCATTCACAAAATTACTAAAGTCGTGAAGGTTATAACAACCTTCCAGGATTTCAAAGTGATTTTCATTTTTTGCAACAAGTTGCTGATTAAAATTTTCAGAATGCTTAAATCCTTATGTTTTAACAACATGGGTATCCTTTGTCATCTTTTCAAAACCCCTCGCTATCTCTAAACCGACATTTTCCTGCAAAGCATTTCCATTGTTTTCTTGGTAGACCCTCTTGTCTTCAACAATACTTTTTCTTTCTATATGATAAGAAAATTTTCCACAATCCCATAGATTATCTTCAATTTCCTGTGCATAAAGAAAAATATGCTCAAATGTACAAGGCCTCCTCTCCTTGAGATAAAAGGCCAAGTCAATAGGATGATCCTTTGAATAATACACCATAGTAGCAAGTTCAGGAGGTCGGATTTCTTTTGACATGTTGAAATAAATTCTCTAAAACCTCTTATTAAACTCGATGATTGATTCACTATTCTACCTCTGTATAGTATATAATTCCAAGAGGCATTGATCATGTGACCTGTGTTGTCCCCAATATCTAAGAAAAATCTATTGAAAACCCAACCACAAGCTAATATAAATTGCCTTAAATGTTGGAACCATTATTGAGAATCATGCTTTAATGAATGACAAAACAACCTTACAACCACATCTTCATGAATAATTTCAAATCCGTCCAGAAAATATTCAAACTGCAAGACATGTTATTCAATTAGAACATTATCATTTTTCCCATAGAAGTTTGGTAGAAATTTGAATCCTTTTGAAAGATATTGATGAAATAGCATCTTGAGAGATTACATTACATAGTCTCATGATTTTGCAAACGCCGAACCTTTACAATATCTTGATTTTCCACTTTTATTCCTCCTCCCAACCTCACTGACTAATTGTCTTAATCGGTTCAACGAACTGATTTTGGGCACAGTTATTAAACTTCCCTCTCTTTTAAAAATATTTACCAATAATATATATATATATATATATATATATATATACAATGTCCTTTAAAACAAAACTCTGACACCTAAAAATATTTGTGATACCCATGTTTAAATATTTGGACCTCAGAAATCGAAATGAAGTTAGTGTGGGCCCTATGTAAAACCACTTTCCACCCCGGGACCACCCATAGTAGTTTCTGGAACATCAAAGGAGTGATGTCGGGTTGAATATTGACCATTGATTTCTTAGTGGGTAGTTTAGAAATACTATCTTGAGAGACCACATTTTGGGTTAAACTTAAGCATCTTGATCCACCGAGATTGCATTGGATTAGAGAAAGAGTGTTATGAACTATTGATTTTCTTAGCGGACCTGCTAGAACATATATCTTCAGGTTTAAACCGGTCATTGATATTTTGTAAAGAATGTTCTTGATCACAGAATGATGGTGTGTATCTCTTAGAGATGGACCAAAATTGATAGATACAATCCAGAGATCATAGAGACAAGCAGCGATGTACTTTCCTCTGGAGTTTCTTTGATTACCAGCTGAGAAAAAATTCCTTTACTTCTGTTGAAACGAATTTGACAATACCACAATCATCACCATAGATCAGTCCTTTCCATTCACACCCTTCTCAAGTTCAACATGTATAGTTCGAGTCGAATTATATGTCGTATCATACTAAAAGTTTGATTTCTCTATTTCGTAAGATCACTCTGCTTCATTGCTACATGGAAGTAGTTTTTCTTTTCCCTTTGTTTTCATAGCAATGACCATATGACTTCTTCCCTTCTGAAATTCATTGAGAATAATATATATAGGCATGTCTTATGCTACCCTCGGCATTCTCCTTATTAAAACAACATTCGCAGGGGTCTCTATTCTGGATAAATTGTTATAAAGGCATTTTTCCAAGAGAAGTTCTCGGGACTTTCTGAATATACAAGAATACGAGTCTGGCCTCATACCAAAATATTTCCCATTGCTTCCCACTCTAACTTTGAATCTGGATCCAAAGAAAAGGTTGACTTAATGGGTGACGTAGCTTCCTCATCATTTTTCTCAGTGAGATTAAGTGCTCCACTTATAATAGTCGTTTCGTCATGTGAGAGTTCCCCTCCTTTACCTTTCTCTTGTCCATGAATTGAAACAAGAGACTTCAATTGTGCACACATTAATAAGGTAGAATCATTGTGTCGAAGTATGCAATGAAGGATCTTCAATATTGGATACGCAATAGGGTAACAAATAAGTATAAGGATGTGCACAAGCTAAAAAAAAGAAATTGCACTAATGGAAATTCTGTGTTGTGAACATATCGCTTGTGGAATAACCTCCCCAAAAGAGAGGACAAAAATCACTGAAAAAATCAGAGCAACTACAGTGTTGGAGATCTTTTCCATAGACAAGAAAAGCCTCCATTGCCACGACATTACATAGGAGCAGTGCCTCAAGAAGTTGATGCTGTTTTTTTACCACTAATAAGATGGCATCAGTTTCTCACATTCCAGAACCTGAATCACCTTCATCATTCATTCTCAGCACTACTGATAGTACTTGAACTGCGCGCCATCTAATATCATATTTTTTTTCTAAAGTGATTGCAATTCTATTAGAATAGCATGTTGAGATCAAAGAAGCACAACAGAGAATAAAACTAATCACAGACACAACAAGAGATAACAGGAAGAGGCAGAATTCATTAAGGAGAGAAAAAACTACGATGGAGAACCACATATTCCTATTACACATAGGCCTTGGCCTTAGCTTGCATTTCTTAGGCATGGGAAAATACAAATTTATAGAGGAAGAAGGAGGATCTAGAATTCCGCATGTGAAATTCATGGACAATGTGAGGTTAAAAGTCAAATGACGGTGGGTGGCAGTGAGTTGTGGATGGCAGAGTGTTGAAGAGTCGGTTTAAGAATGGCAAGGATGGCGCCAAAGTCTTCTTTGGTTTCACATTTAACATTCTCCCACTTGAAACCAAATGAAGAGTCATGAATCAAGTCACATTGAGTCCTACCATGCCTCTACATAACTCATGTTTGTTTCTTGGTAGAATCTTACTGAGCATATCAGCAGGATTCCTATTTGTATGGATCTTTTCCAAGGATACTTGTCCTTCCTCCAACACATGCCAGATTCAATTGTACCTTAACTCAATGTGCTTGGTTTTTGAGTGAAATGTTGGGTTTTTAGCCAAGTGAATGGCACTTTGACTATCAAAATATAGCACATACTTTTCCTTCTTTATTCCTATATCTCCTAGGAATCGTTGCATCCACAAAATCTCCTCTTTACAAGCCTTTGTTGCAAGTATGTACTCTACCTCTATTGTGGAGAGAGCTACTATTCTTTGTAGCTTTGACACCTAAGATACAGCTACACCTGCAAATGTATACAAATAAACTATAGTGGACTTTCTGGTGCCCATATCTCCAGTCATATCTACATCCTTAAATCCTTCAAGCATAGTCTCATTATGACCGAAACATAAATAATAATGACTAGTACTCTTAAGATACCTCAAAATCCATTTTACTGCTTACCAATGTTGTTTTCCTGGATTGGCAAGGAACCTCCTCACTACCCCCACTGAATATGCAATATCTAGTTGTGTACATACCATGGCATACATCAAACTACCAACTACTAAAGCCTATGGAATGTTTCTCATCTCTTCCTTCTCCTTGTCATCACTAGGACATAACTTAGTACTCGACTTGAAGTGAGTTGCAAGGGGTGTACCAACTGGCTTGGCATCCTTCATATTAACATTAGGGTAATTTTGAAGTCTAAAATGGGCCTTCTAACAAAAATGTACAGCCAAAATAAACTTTATAAGAACCTGTTGTAGTGGCTAGAACCATCCTCCAAAATTTTGCCTTAGCTTTGTTTTATAGCCTCCCTACCAACCATCTTTAGCATCATGTCTTGAACTCACAGGTACTGATGCTTCAGTTGAGTTTTTGTGGCTTATCATCATGTGTTTTCTAGCTTGTTTGCCTTCCTCCTGCAAGTTGACATCTTGTGACTTGGTCATTAACTGGTTGTTGTGTTCACTTGAAGAATTGTGTAGAACTGGAGGGAAACCAGCCTTGCTCTCCAAAATTGTACAGAGCATCAAGGCAGCCTACTGCTCTCCAGAAATGAGCAAAGCAAGAAGATTTCCTTCCCTCTAAAAATTGTGCAGAGTAGCGCATCATTGGGCTTGCTCTCAAAATTTTCCCAAATTTGGCTGACAGCCTTGGCTTCAGTCTAGAAATTGCTTAGAGCCTGAGGGACAGCCAAAGCCACTCAGCCTAGAAACTGCACAGAAGTCATCGAGAGGCTTGTAGTCTGTTGCATGTGCTCCCAAGTTGATCAATTCCCTCTAGGACTGACCAATCTTTCTTTGCATGCATTAGCTGCTTTTTCCCGAAAAGAGAAAAAAAAGAAAAAAAGCAAAAAACATCCCTAGATTTTAGGGATCCATTTTTAGCTGCTAGGGGTTACATCCAAAAGCCGTTTTAGAAACCTCCTTCCAAGTGTCGCTTTTTCCTTGATTTATGGAATGCACGTCATAAGCGTCGATCTTATCAAAACTATTTATTTGACGCTTCAGAGCTCATTCTTCACTTCGATCTTGGAGCTCTTTCATTCCCCGTTGCATCTAGGAGCATTCGGCACACTCAGCTGAGTTTTTTCCAGGTAAGTCCGCTTTTCATGTCTTTTACTTCTTTTCTGTTGCTTTTTGTATTTCAATTTGTGTGAGTGTTGTTTTCTTGGTTTTTTTGAACACTTGTTGTCATTTTAATGCATGTTAGCTTGTAGAAGCATTGTTTCAAGTTTTCCATTGCATCTCCTTGTTATCGCATGCATGACATTGTTTCTGCACTAATGGTCGTTGTTGCAGCGAATCGCTTCACACACTTACATGTTTTCCTGCTTACTGGATCTTGCACTCACTGATTGCATGCATGTTTATTCACTCATGTCTGCACCTAGCTTCGCACTTGCATTCAGTTCTCACTATTTTCAGTTGCCCATCAGCGGGTCTGAGTTGCCTTGGCCCGAAACTTGCCTTGCCCAGCTTGCACTGCGCATTTATGGGATGGAATACCTTGTCCTCCTCTTAGGAATTGTGCAAATATTACCTCACACTAGCCTCTCAATCTTGCTCTATGCAATTCTGAGAAGCAGTGCCCCGCTGGGCCCTGGAATTATGTTGATGCAGTTTTGTCGAGTTGCAGTCATGCTGACTAAAATTGTGCATTGCACAGTTTTAGTCCTTAGCAGGCCAAGATGGACTATGCTCTATGTAGTTTCAACAATCAGTCAGCCCACTAACAGTCCGGACTATGTTCTGCACAGTTCTGGCAGTCAGTCTCCCAACCTCTCAGTCAAAATTGTGCAAATCTTCCAGTCAGCCACCCAGGTGTGTTGCATGTTAGTCCTCAAGATGCTTTTGATTTTCAAATGATAGTTTTCTTGCCATCAGTGTTGTTCTGTCTCCAAGTACCAAAGTTTTCTAGTAGTCTCTCAGTAGTACAGGTACATTGGCTTCCAAGAGAGCAGGGTCAAAGGACACTATTAGGAGTGCAACTGGAGATGTGGTCAAGAAAATGTCTATGAGCTTGCCCATCTACGAAGACACTAAGTTGTACATAGACAAGGAAATCAAGATGAAATAGCAGGACATCAACAACATCTTTTCGGGCACCCTGAAGGAGAATTTGTAGGACTGCAGAGTCTATGTCAACATACACAAGTCTGGCTTGTACCAGATTTCATACAAGTATCCCGCATTTCCATGCACGGACATGATCCATTGGATTGTCTCACATACTAATCTAGAGACAATGGTGTTGAGCAGTTCCAATGGAACAGAACTTGGTACCTTCAGGACAAAGGACTTTTAGGAGATGTATCACTTACCGCAGTCGGTGGTCACAATGGATGCGCCCTTCACCAGGCCCAGCAACAGTACAAACTCAAGAGATGTCTTGAATATCTGGATGAGAGAGCCATCTAAGTTCAGGACAACACCCAACCAAGCTTACAAGACAAGGATATTGCAGAAGGCTTATCATCTCTTGGTCATCTTCACATGTTGCTTATACGGCCAAGAGAGTACAGAAACCTTCCCGCAGATTTGGGTGATTGTGTTGGATCAGCTGGCAAACGAAGGAATACCTTTCAATTGGTCTGACATGTTGTCTCTCCAATTGAAGGGACAAGTAATAGATGCATGACATCCAACCAAGGGTCAATAAGAAAATTTATTCATGCCTGCTTACGTACTTGATGCAATATGTACTCATCAGCAATTCCCTAGCTTGGGTTGGACATGGACACATTCAGAAACCTCTATGCAAACCTATTGCAGGTTTTTCTCCGAGTGCAGCTTTTGTGGAGTTATAATACAACTATTAGACCACTTCATCCCCCGGTGTATAGGATTATATTTGAGTAGGATATGCCTTGCATGTCGCACGGAGCAATGGAGGCACTAGTAAACATAGCAGATTGGTATGCCTCACCCCTTGGCACCCTCATCCCAATGTAGAATGCGGAGAAGGCTCCGCATGTTTTACTAAAGTTTGCCATGGAAAAGATGGTCATGCAAGAGGTTGCATATCACATCTCGACAGGGTTATCAGCAAGACTGCATAGGAAGAAGAAGGCACCTTGGCCCACTCTTCCTTTGCAGATCAAGTTGTATGAGATCCATAATCTCAAGCATGCTAAGGCCGAGACGGAAGAATTCAAGAGGTTCACCTTTAGCACCAGAAGTTTCAATCCATATGACCCACATTGCTTAGTGAAGGACCACTGTGCGAGAGTGTATCACCCTTGGATCCACGGGGCATGTCATTGGGCTGAGGAAGACCCATGGAGATAATACTATAAATTCTCAAGGCTCAGTGAACTGGTCAGAATGGTTGTAGAGTGGTGAGCAACGCAGGAGGCAACAACATCTCAAAGAGCAGCAACATCAACAGCAGCAAAGGGAAGTAGACCTATGCTTGACAAAGGCAAGAGGAAGGTTTCCAACAGCGCAAAGGCGGAGCAAAGCTGCAAGTTCAAAGCTGATCCATGTGGGTTAAGAGCAGCTTTTGAGATTGAGACAAAGAGGTGATAGTGCGACTAGCGGATTGCACAATGGTAGAGGGATAAGCAGATGCTAGAGGAGGGAGAAAAGGAGTTGCAGGATTTGAAGCAACAACTAAGGGAGGAACAAGAGCTCTATAGAAGAGAGAAGGAAGTGCAATAGGAACAAGAACAGCAGGAGGCACATCATGCACACATTGATGAGACTGCGCCGATATAGGTTATGGATTCATCCGAACAATTGGCAGATAGAAAATAGGGTGAGCAGTCGCAGGAGCAGGACTTTCCTCAGGAGATTGAACATATGTTGGAACAAATGGACACGAATGTGGTTCACCTCAAGCTAGATCAGGACATTAACCTCATGCCTAAGAACCAAGAGGTCATCACACCGGTTTCACCATATCTGGAAGCAAAGAAAGTCCCAAGTGATCAAGGAGACACTGAAATCCTTGAGGACAATCCGAAAGTCAATATGCACAACATATATTTTGACGAGTCATAATATAGAGTTGTGTAGGCACGCAGAGTACCCACTACGGATGTCCATGTATCTCTTGCGTAGTTTGAAGAACGAGTGATCATATCCGATGTGCACAGACATCCAGTTGCATTGGCTAATGCTACCAAGGCATATGCCGAAGCCACCAGCTCAAGTGTTAGATTCTTGGTAGCTGAGAATGAGTGCATGGCTAAGGATTTACAAGCGGCCAAGTAGGGAGAAGGGAAAGTTACAGCATCCACTAGAGCAAAGTTGAGGAAAGTGATACTTGATGAAGTATCGTCTCTTGAGGCAGTCATGCGGAATCTGTACTTCAAGTTCATCACCGTACATAAGTCAGTTTTCCATCTTAACAGTTGGCAGCATGATGAGAGCACGCATCTTTTCAAACATACACACTGTTGTCGATCACATGCAGATATGAACAATGCGGTACAAGGGAGCCCCATTTCACTTTCCAAAGATGATGAAGCCAAAGGCAGTGGAGTTGAAGGCATGCATCCAAAGTCAGATCCGAAACTATGAGGAACTCCCGCAGCTCGTCACCAGCTTACAGGTTTCACATGCACGAGTGTTCAGGAGCATGGATCTCATTGTGCGCACGAATTCGATCCCATCCATTGGCACAATCACCAAGGTAAAGACAAAGAACCAAGTCCGAATGGAGCTAGACATGTACTTTGATCAGTTGATGTGCATAGCCACCAGCACAGACTTGCAGATGAGCGCAGACATTATGCACCAGTATGTTGTTGGTCCGGCTACACTCAAGACAATGATACACATGTTATCTGAGAGTTGGACAAAGGTGCCAAATCAGTGTACCCAAATGCAACAAAGGCAAGAGTTCGCTTTCAAAAGGAGCACACGGACACCATAATAGACTAACACACTTAGCATTAGTTTCCCACCTTTGATCATCGAAAGGATGTCGAAGAGTTAGTCTTCCCACAGCTATTCTAGCCTTATGGATGTCTTGCATGGCTACTCAAGCCCATTTTCATCTCACATGAGTACATGTGCAGATTGTAATGTAAAAATGTTGTAAAATTGAAAGACCAAGTGTCAATAGTAGAATGTAACAATCATGTGTAAGTTGAACAGTCACAAAGGGGAATGTCAAGGGTCACCCCATCCTTTTTTATTTATAGAACCTCATAACTCATTGTACATGATTTTCGGAGCCAAGCTTCCTATAGGTATAACTTAGAGAAGGATTGGAGTGTATTGTAACGAGCCTTGGCTTCTCCACAGTGCAAAGCTAGTACATCTCTTTGGAGGAGCAGGCGGCAGTCACTGTAATGTTCCGCTATTGGGGCTAGTGTTTGTCATGGTTGTATGTATGATTGGATATTTAACTCTTTTAATATAACAGAGCCAAAAAATTTCATGCATATGTTGTTATTGTAGTTCAACTATATTGCTTACTCTAATGATGTATGTAGCTATAATTTACGCATGTCTGTATTGACTATTCCATATGTGTTTGTATGAATCTTATCAAAACGTGTTGTTGATATAATCCATCACTTTGGATCGTCGACTATCCTTATTTCCATCTCGTGATGTCTTTTAGCTCATGTGTTCCCTTTCAAGTTTTGTTCTATTACAGGCTTCTAAGGGGCTCACTCTTCTCCCTTACCGTGTGTTAGAGCCTTTCATGCACCTTCCTTGACTTGCTGCAAGGTCACACCCTCGCTTCCAAAAAGGACATCTTACTTACCTCTGTGCACAACTGCAGTCAAGGCGATATCCTACTATCCAATGCTGGGACTGCTACTCCAAATGATCTGAGGTCTAGTTGGGACTTCTTACCAGGGAGATCTCCTGACATGTTGGCAGGTCCATCACCGTCAACATTTCTGGTGCTAGAAGGAGGGTAAAATGACAAGTTGAGTCCTCACATCCTGTTTTGAATCTTTGCACATCTATCATGCATATTGTTGTAGTGAACCCTCTGCGATGTTTTTCCAATGCACATTCCTTTGAAGTCACGAAGGAGTTTTTTGATCACTTATCGGACCTCACATATGATGGTGAAGACAATGTGGCCTGGCCTGAGCACTTACATGACTTCCTTGCATTCTTGGAGAATGAGGAATATTTTGATGAACTAGAGGTCAGAATGATGCTTGCGTACACACTTCGTGAATTCCCGGAACTAGGGTGACGCAACCTGCCTCCTAATTGCATGCACTCATTTAAGTAGTTCAATGATCTAATTGAATATGTTTTTCAACATTTTGATCCTAAAGCACTTGATAAAAAAAAATTAAAACAAAGGAAGGCCCCAAATGAATTGCCTATGGATTTTTGGAAGCACTTCCATCTACACATGTTTGAAGCTCCAAAAAGTCAAATGAAATTCCAATATCTTATGGACATATTTGAATATTGTTATCACAAATCAATCTGTACCAAAGTGAAGGAAAAGTTCAAACCCCACTCAGCATACTTCGGCGATGGAGCTATGCTATCAAAAGCGGATAGAGTTGTTGTCACAAGTGATTGTCTGCCTTCCCCTCATCAAATAGCTCCACCCCTGCAGAGTGATGTGGGAGAGCATGCACACACGTTTATTCAGCTGGTACATGCTTCCACTGTCACTACTCTTAATTTCTATGCATATTTGGTTGGGAAGCCCATGGGTTGTCATATGCATTTGTTACCTCAACCTTCATCTCCGCATTCTGCTAATCCTCTTAATTGCACTATCTTGTGCTCTCCCGTTGTGGACTCTACATCTTTTGTGAATGAGGATCAAGCCATCGACGGAGTTGATGTTGCACAACCAACCTACATTGTCATTTACGATGAGTATGACTGGGAATCTAAGCATCAACCCGCAGTGAAGGATGACCTCCTTCTGTCCGTGCCTCCTCTGCTTTTTCCTGACATCTTTGGTGATTCTACTATCTCTGATTTTCCTTGTGTAAATCCATCCATGGATGCATCTACTTCCGATCATTCACAGAACACACCCGATGTCAGTCCATCATTTGACAGTGGAGAGGACAAATTCTTCATTGAAAATCCACTTAATTTTTCATCTATTTTTTTTTAAAACACAGAGGGTGAACATTCTTGCTTCTCCTTTACCCCTCTATTTGATTCATCGAATCATGAGGATGCCGATGAACTCATTGATTTTTCTTATTGTAGCTTCCGTGATCTATTTACTCCTATATTCGATCGTAATGTTGATTCAATCACTGTTGATCTTTCAAAGCCACCTGTTTATGATAATGTATTTGTCGATGAAGTCGAAACTCCGCAGGCTGTCAACGCACTTCAGCTCGATTTGATGGTTATGTCAGGCCCTCACTATCCTGAGATTGGTTTCACTTTCGATCAGGAAATTATTGAATTACCCAAGGCTCCTCATCACTCATCTATATGCATTGAAGATCAATCCAACACATAGATTTCACTTTCTCCACCTAAATCAAATGATCCTATCGATCATTCATTGGAGGAATCATACACAACAAGCACACTTGCAAGATGTAAGTTGTCTCTCTTTCTCATGTTTGCTTGCCTGTCACAGTCAAGAGAGTGCATATGCTTATCATCTGCATGCAGTGCATCACGGCACGATGGTAAGTCCACAATGTGCTTGTCTTGCACTTTCACTCAGAGTGTGTTGGTCTTCTTTGTTATATCTTCCATGCTCGTTGGTTTGCTTAACTGTCCTTTTCACGAACCATTTCTTCAGCAACATGGGTCAACCAATGTGTCGGTGGCTGCATTGGAAATATCACTTCACATGATCAAACCCATGCATCGTTATCTTAGGAGTAGGAGTAGTGTTTTCTTTATGTCTTGTTTGCTTGCATGCATGTTTTCTTTCTTTGTTTGTTTGTTTGTTTTCTTGCATGCTTGCCTTTTTTACTTTCTTTGTTTCACATTTACTTTTGCTCTTTTCTTTGTTGTTTTATTTGCTTTCTTACATCCGTAGGTCACTTTTGCATGAAATCATGCACGACTCTTAACACAAGCAGTGTAAAGTACAAGAGGACTTGTACGACTATCAACACTTGGTTATCTGTTGTCCTATCTCTTTATGCAGAACTTGTTGTCTTTAGTGAATGATACACCAATGAAAAATACATTCTATTTAAAGTGAATCTTGGTGAAAAAACAACACTTGCGCTCTAACTAGCACCACCTACTCTAGTCGATTGTTTTTGGGTTAACCCTTGTCAGCTCAATCAAGTAGAGTAAGGTGAGAGGGAAAACCTTAACAAGTATGTCAGAGGTATATATAACATACTTCTATGAAGGAACAACCTCTTTTACTCTTAATAAGTTGGGATCCCTCTTCTGCCTCTAAAATAAATAAGCGCCTATGCATAGTTCTTTGAAAAATAAAATATAAAAATATGAAATTTTTTGAAAAAATGAATAAGGAGAAAGAAGAGAAAGGCTTCCTACACAGAGAGATGATGCAAGTAACTCCTCCAGGGTACTGACCAGGCTCACTGGCAACAGAGTGATGCTTGTGTTCCTGCATGACTCTGTCGGGGTATTGTCCAGGCCTGCTGGCAGCGGAGCAACACCAGAGATGAAACTTAAACTCTGACAGTCATATTACTTGTGCACCAATATACCCCTCATCCCCAATCAAAACAACTAAGTTGACTTGGCTTGGAATGTGTGCTGATCGATCACGAGCATGGCAGGTGCTACATCTTTCACTTAAGCTATTGTAGAAACCACGATGATTAGAGAATTGAACAATACTTCCGGAGGTGTTAGACTCGCTTTTCACGAAATAAGGTCCATTTAGAGAGCTGGAGTTTTACTAGTCTGTCACCAATGTTGTAGCGGCTACAACCATCCTCCAAAATTTTTCCTTAGCTTTGTTTTGGAGCCTCCCTACCAACCATCTTTAGCAGCATGTCTTGCACTGATAGGTACTGTTATGAAACCAGCTCACAAAAAGATAGAAAAGAAAGATGAATGCCTTAGAATCTAGCCTCTTCAAGGGGGCAACCTCCTTTGCATTACAAAAATGAACAATTCTTGGATGATACAAATGAAAAAACCTCCTTTCTATATATAGGAGTCTAAGGGGTCACAATATAGCCGAAGCCGACCTAACAATAATAATATAAAGGAACAAAAATAACAATAGTGGGCTTCTATGGGGCACAATAATAACAATATGGGGACACTAGGGGCACAACAATAACAATAAGGAATACAATGACAATAGTAATGGGGGAATCACTAGTATTATAGGGACCTAACATGCCCCTCTCCTTAAAAAAAGTGTTGTCCTCAATGCTTGAGTAGTTTTGGATGCTTCTGTATAAAATTCTCATCCTCCCATGTGGAATCTTCAACGGGTAAGTTCTTCCACTTGATTAGATACTCTAAAATTGATTGATTTCGTAGCTGTCGAGTTCTTGTTTCTTTGACTGCTTCAAGTTCCAATATGATTTTTCCTTCCTCATCAAGTTCTGGCAATATTTTTTTAACTGGGAGCTTGTCACCTATAACCTTATTTAAGCATGACACATGAAAAACTGCGTGCACTTGGGAAGCTGCAAGAAGCTCCAATTTGTATGCCATAGTACCTATCTTTTGCAACACCTTGTACGGACCATAATACTTTGGTGATAATTTATTATCCTTCTTAGCTTGCTTGAGGGACATTTTTTTATATGGTTGTAGCCGTAGGAATACCTAATCACCTACATCAAAACTTCTTTCGCTGCGATGTTGATTTTCTTGTTGTTTCATTCTATTCTGCGCCAAGGTGAGGTTATCCTTTAAGAGTTGGAGAACTTGTTGTTGATGCTTGATGTGATATTCCACTGCTTGAACCTTAGAATTTTCTCTTAAATATGATGTGATGGATGGTGGATGATATCCATAAAGTGCCATAAATGGGGTCATTTTTGTTGCTGTATGGAAGGAAGTGTTATACCACTATTCAGCCAAAGGCAACCATTTGACCCATTGTGTCTGTTTATCAGATACAAAGCAACGCAGATATCCTTCCAAACATTTTTTTACTATCTCAGTTTGCCCATAAAATTGAGGATGATAAGATGAGCTATGAGCTAATTGAGTACGAAGACAAGAAAATAATTCAGTCCAAAAATTTCCAGTGAAAATGGGATCTCTATCGCTTACAATAATATTTGGGTTTCCATGTAGCTTTTGAATTGTTTCCATAAATGCAGTAAAAACTGTACTCGCTTTAAATTGATGAGATAATGCACAAAAGTGTGCATAATTGGTAATTCTGTCAAGTACCACCATGATAAGACTTTTGCCTTCAGACTTGGGTAAACCTATGATAAAATCCATTGAAACATCCTCCCAACGTTGGCTTGGAATGGATAAAGGTTGTAATAGACCTGGGGTCTTAATTGTTTCAACTTTATTTTGTTGCAAAACCAAACATTCCGCCACAAACTTTTGAATATCCGATTTAAGGCTATCCCAAAAAAGTTCCTTCTTAACCCTGTGGTAAGTTTTTAGAAATCCTGGGTGCCCTCCTAAGGGAGAGGTGTGTAATTCGTAAAGAATCTTTTGTTTGAGTTGGGAATTCTTACGTAGGTATAATCGATCTTTGTACCATAACGAATCATTTTTCCAGCTAAATGTATCAGATGTACTAGGATATTGTTGTAACTTTTGAATGAGTGCCCACACTTCTTTTTCATTCTTCCATTCATCCCTTGCTTCGTTTATCCAATCTGGTTGGATAATAGAAATGGCACAAAGAAATGCTTCCACATCCTCATCCTTTCTTGAGAGTGCATCTGCCACAACATTTTGGTTCCCCTTTTTGTAGATGATTTCAAAGTCATAACCCAACATCTTTGTGACCCATTTTTTCTACTATTTTGAAGATAATATTTGTTCTAAAAAGTATTTAAGGCTATCATGATTTGTTTTTACCTTGAAGTGTCTTCCCATCAGGTAGGGTCGCCATTTCTTAAGTGCATGTAGTATTGCCAACATTTCCTTCTCATAAATAGCTTTGTGTAAGTACTTTCCTTTGATTGGAAGACTTTCAAAAGAAATGGGTCTTTCTTCTTGCATTAAAATAACACCAATTCCATTTCCTGAGGCATCACATTCCACAATAAAGGTTTTGGTGAAGCCCGGTGTAGCTAAGACCGGTGCTTGGCAGATTTCCTCTTTAAGATGTTCAAAGTCCTTCGTTGCTTCTGGAGTCCATGAAAATGCAGCTTTCTTCAATAATGTTGTTAGAGGTGCTGCTATTCTCCCATAATTCTTAACAAACTTGCGATAATACCCTTTCAACCCGATAAATCCTCGTAGATGCTTTATGGGTGTGGGGATTTTCCATTCTTTAATGGTTTTAATTTTTCTAGGGTCTACCTTAACACCTTCATGAGATACAATATGACCCAGATATTCCACCTCTTATACTCGAAAGAAACATTTGGAGCTTTTTGTATATAATTGTTTCTCCTCCAATAGTTTGAGCACCCTGTCAACATGTTGAACATCATCCTTCCAAGACTTGTTGTAGATAAGTATATCATCAAAAAATACTAACACAAATTTTCTAAGGAAGGGTTTGAAAATGGAATTCATCAAACCTTGAAATGTAGAAAGTGCATTGGTAAGGCTAAAAGGCATGACCAAAAATTCATAATGACCCTCATGAGTTCTAAATGTTGTTTTTGGAATGTCTTCAGTCTTCATTCTAATTTGATGATATCCTGAACGAAGATCCAACTTGGTGAAGTAAATTGATCCATTCAATTCATCCAATAATTCATCAATGACAGGAATGAGAAATTTATCTTTAATAGTGAGCTTGTTGAGCTCCCTATAATCTAGACACATACGCCATGATCCATCCTTCTTGTGAACCAATATTACTAGAGCAGAGAAATAACTTTGACTAGGTTGAATTATACCAGCCTCTAGCATTTCTGCAACCATATGTTCAATTTCACTCTGTTGTGCATAGGGATATCTGTAAGGCTTGATGTTCGGAGGAACACTTCCTGGAATCAAATGAATAGCATGATCATGATCACGAATAGGTGGGAGGCCTTTGGGAGTCTCAAATACCTTGGAATGATTGTCCAAGACTTTTTGGAGATCTGGAGAAATAGATGATTTCGATGTGGGAACATCTAGTGAACATAATTGTGCAATTATGCCTCGTTATTCTTTATTTAGAAGTTTTGTCATTCCGTTAGAGATGATTATCCTTCCCGCTTTCCCTGCGATACCCCTTAATTCAACTTCTTTTCCTTTTGAATAAAATTTCATGAAAAGTTCTTGAAAATTAAAAGCTATTGTACCCAAGGATTGTATCCATTGGACTCCTAGTACGACGTCAGCACCACCCATTGGAATGGAAAGCATTGGGCTATTCAATACATATTCTCCCATGGATAGCTTGATATTATGGCACTTTCTTGAGAAAGTTATGGTTCCTCCACTTGCAACCATCACTTGACACTCTGGTGCTGGATATAGGAAGCAATTCAATTCCTTGGCTATCTTACAATGAATAAAATTATGGGTACTTCCCGAATCAATCAACACTATTACATTTTCTTTCTTGATATGCCCTTCTATCTTGATAGTTTGAGGAGTGGTAATTCTAGCCAATGAATTACAAGATATGGTTGGATTCATTTCTTCTTTCTCTAGGGTTTGTTTCTAGTGTATATCCTCTTCTTTTGACATTTCTTCTTCTTTTTTTCCTCCTCTTCACAATCTATGTAAAATAATTTCTTCTCAACACACTTATGACCTTTAGTGTATTTTCTATCACAACTGTAACAAAGCCCTTTTGCTCTTTTTTCTTCCAATTGTTGTGGTGTCAACCTTGTAGGTTGTGGATGGCTAAGGGCAATAACACTTCCATCTTTGTGATTGTGAGTGGTAGGCTTCCTTATTTCCATAATTTTGCTTTCCATTTTTCTTGCCAACTTGAACGCCTTCTACAACGAATCAGGGTCCCAAAGGCGAACCTCATGTTGGATTTTATCCTTTAAATTCCCTATGAAAACATCAATCCTATGCTCCTCTGGAATATCTTTTACCCTTATATTCAATTTTTGGAAGTCCTTAATGTGCTCCTGATGAGCCCCAAAAATGGATAATTATATGGGCTCATTCAACCTCCTAATTCGACTTAATCCACCATTCTCATTAGTTTATTGCATGTTTTTTATTATATTTATGCTAATAGAGTGAATTGGGTTAGTCATTATGCCAACAAGTCTAATGGGTGCTTTGTGCAAATTTTTAGTCAATTTTGAGACAAAATCAAAGGTTTTAATGAGCACTTGGCAGCCAAATTCATGGGAGAACAAGGGAGAGGATTTGTAGGAAGGTGTCCCCTTAATTTATGGGCCCTTACCTCAAATTCTCCACCATCAGCTCGGAGTTCAAGGGCCACCAAATCAATTATCACAAGGGCAGCCGAGCAAGTGCTAGTAAAAGTGTTGTTAACTACAAGTTTTGGCAGCCGAGTTCCTAAGTTTAGGAGGGTTGTTTGGGCCCTCAATTTGTATAAATAAGAGGGCTTAGGGCCTCATTTCAGTTAGTCACTTTGTAGGAAGAAGTTAGCTAGTTTGTAGTTCGATTTTAGTCAGTAGATTAGCTTTGCATTTCAGTGCATTTCCAAGCTTTCCCTTGTGGACAGTTTTTGGAATGTAACATTTCTTTTGATCAATAAAGATGAATCCAGCTTTTGCACCAGCTCTAAATCTCTCTTAGGAGGCTGTAGCTCTTGGGGTTGGGCCCATCTCAAGTGCCCAGTATCTCCTTTGTTTATCTTTATGTGTTTTTGCTGCATTCTTAGAATAAAATTTGCTATTTAGATTTAAATCTTGCTTTGTTATTTAGATTTCTTTTGATGATTAAGGCTTTTTATGTTCAGATTGAGTTGATAGGTTAATAACAGGGAAGATCTTCAAAAAAAGGCCATCAAGCACCTCTGATTTCACCTCTCCCTCAGTGGGATCAAGAGCTGGGATCAAGGTGACCTTGCTGCCAACAAAAACACAGTCTTTGCTTCGCCATGCAATCATTAGTGTTCGATTTTTATTTGCAGAAGTTGGTTACATGTTCAGAGTCTTGATTGCTTAGTTTTCATAGCATTTCACATTATTTTGTTGCAAATAAACTGCTGTTCATTTTCCTTGCTGTTATTTAGGTCAAATTAGGTCAAGATAGCTAGATCTTGGGTTTGCATAGTCTTTGTTTGGTCAGTTTTAGAAAATTGTGTGCAAATCACCTGTATTACCTCTCTATCTACCTTTCCTCCATCAGATAATCTGGTCCAACCCTTAATCCATGATTCCTACCCTTCATTTGCCATATTTTTCCCACCTTGCCCTAATTTCTACATTCTTGTGCATCATCGCTTCCTCCATCCTTGAACCAAATCCAATCGCTCCTTAGCTCCATGCGCCAGGTCCTAAACCCCTTAACATCATTATCTAGCCTCCATTTCCACTTTCCCACCATTTTTCCTCCATCAACCCTCCAAAATACACTTTTCGGAACATCCTGTAGAAAATTACAGAATATCCTGTAGAACCCCTGCAGACTTCCTGTAGAAGCTCACGAATGAGGTTTCTTGGTAGCCAAACTCTGTGAAACTCTCTGGAAGGGTGTTAGGGACCCCTTAGGCCCTCTCTGAACCTTCCCGACCTCCTCCAAGCATTCCCTCTCGCCAATCCACCTCTGCACTGTCAAAAACCAGTTAAAAGCACATGCATGATAATTCTAACAACTTATTAAAAAATACAAAATATGTTTTTTTTCAGATGTTTCTGTAGAAGTATCTTAGACACATTCATCTTACCTTCCTAGAATTCAATGGCATCTCTTTCAGTAGCTTGCATCCTCTCTCTTGCATTAGTAGGGCTAGCTGGTAAAATTAGGGTTTGCTAGGGTTTACGTTTCCTTTCAGCTTTCTAGTTTCTTTCTGCAAGTAGATTAGCCTTCTTTGAGTTAGCTTTCATCCATCAGTTAAAAAGCTTCTTCTCAGAGCTCATAGAAGTTGGCTTAAGCTCCTAGCGGACTTGTGCCAGCTGACCAAATGACAGTTGTGGCAAGAGCTAGTACTTATGGATACAGCACCGTCGCTTCCAAGTTTGTTACGAACTACCAGGTTGATAAAATTAAAGAAGGGAGTCTCAGGAGTTGCAGCATTATTGTTGCAATACTGGGGCTCAACAGATCCATCATTGAACCCTTTTGTTTGAGATTTATCAATTGGCTAAAAAAACTGTTGCTTTTTGTATCCTCATAATGTGTTATCATTTCGTCGGTAAAAATAGTCCAAGTGACAATTTGCTTACAAGAGCAAAGCCATCGATACCATACAAATTGATTTGGTTCCAAATATAAAGTTGCAATGCGTACTTTTTGTGTGTTTTTGACATTATGCAGATCGAAAAATCGCTCCATCTATAGTATCCATGTTACGAGATCATTTCCATCAAACTTCCTCATATCGATCTTTGGAACATGGTGGTTCTTCGATCCAATGTTAGAGTCTATGAAATCATGATTAACATTTATTTTGTTCTCATCATGTGTTTCCTTTACTACCCTTTCGCCATTAGTATGCATTTCTTGTAGAAGTTTTGTCAAATCTTCCATCTTAGCTTCCACGCCTTTCTTTAAATCATCCATCTTAGCTTCCACGCCATCCATCTTAGCTTCCACGTCATTCATCTTAGCTTCTATGCCTTTCTTTAAACCATCCATCTTAGCTTCCACGCCATACATCTTAGCTTCTATGTCTTTATTTAAACCATCCATCTTAGCTTCTGTTACTTTTTGTGTGAGTGAAATTTGTTGCACTTGGTCTTGTAATTTTGATATATCATGTTGCATTTCTTCCTCTTCTTCATGAGTCATGCTAGAGCTTCTAGGTTGCTTACTAGGTGTTTCCATTTTATTTCTTCAGGGCATCAATTACTGATAATAATGCTTCACTATGCCCTTTGAGTTTCTTCAAACTAATTTTTCAAACCAAACTTATGGAAAAATTAAAAAAAAAAACTACACACCTTTTTTCACTTTGTAGGAGATCGATATTGAAATGACTGTAACTCTATAATTTCAAATCTCCAAGGTCTAAAATTGCGACCTGCAGTATCCCTCTGTGCCCTCTTTCCAATGCCACCAGTCTGATCGAAATTGGATTCTCCAAGAAAGAGTTATGCCCCACCTCCCAAGATGACCTGCTTATATACTTTTTCAGTAGAGAGAACTTGTATGAAGTGCCACATGTTACTGTTTCGAACTTAGGTTCTGAAAATTATACCCAAACAAAATAAAGTCCATCCTCCTTTTGTAACTTCTTAGGAAATTTGAATCTGATGCTCAGAGAGAAAGTTATGACGATTTTCCCAAGGTCACCTGTTTAGGATGTAATTCGGGAGTCTGCAAAAACCCTAACTTCCTTAGATCATATATCCGAACATATAGCGCACCAAGATCTGTAATTTGGACCCAAGATTCAAACCAATTTCTTCTCAAATGGGTTTTTTGTTTAGTTTTTGAAACAACGTAGCGACAAAGTTATAGCGAAAATTCCACGATGACCTATTTTAGATGAAATTCTGGATCTTGCAAAAACCCTAACTTCCTTAGATCATATCTCTGAAAATATAGCAAGACAAGATCTAAAATTCGGACCCGAGGTTCAGCATGATTTCATCTCAAATGGTTTTTTTTTAACTTCTGAAACTGCACCGAAAAAAAAGTTATAGCACAAATGCCACAATGACCTGTTTGGAGCAGAGAAACCCTAGAATCCAAAGCTTTGATACCAAATGTTATGAAACCAGCTCACAGAAAGATAGAAAAGAAAGATCAATGCCTTAGAATTCAGCCTCTTTGAGGGAGCAACCTCCTTTACATTACACAAATGAACAATTCTTGAATGATACAAATGACAAAACCTCCTTTCTATATATAGGAGTCTAAGGGGTCACAATATAGCCAAAGCCGACCTAACAATAATAATATAAGGGCACAAAAATAACAATAGTGGGCTTCTATGGGGCACAATAATAACAATATGGGGACACTAGGGGCACAAAAATAACAATAAGGAATACAATGACAATATTAATGGGGGAATCACTAGTATTATAGGGACCTAACAGGTACTTATGCTTCAATTGAGTTTTGTGGCTTATCAGCTTGTGTTTTCTACCTTGTTTTCCTTCCACCCACAAGATGACATCCCGTGACTTGATCATTAACTGGCTATTGTGCTCACTTGAAGAACTGTGCAGAACTGGAGGGAAACCAACCTTGCTCTCCAAAATTGTGTAGAGCATCAAGGCAACCTGCTGCTCTCCATAAATGCACAGAGCAGGTAGACTTCCTTCCCTATGAAAAATGCGCAGAGCAGCCCATCACTGGGCTTGATCTCAAAATTTGCACAGATCTGGTTGATAGCCTTGGCTTCAGTTTGATGAGCCTCATCATTAGGTAAATATATGGGACTATATTCACCTCCTAGCTTAGTCAAACCAACTTTTCTCACAACATATTACATGTTTTTTATTATATTTTGTTTATGAGATGAGTTAGAGTGGGATATAATGCCTAATGGACTAATATGTATTGAATGCAGGTTTGAAGGAGAAAATTAAGGAATTTTGGCAAAGACTAAGGTTGAAACTTTAATGGGATAAGGGAGAGGGATTGTAGGAGGTAAATCCTCCTAATTTACTTCTCCCCCACTCGAATATTCCTCCATTTATCACACGAGCTCAGAGTGTAAGTGGCCAAGTCATGAGGATTAGAAGGCAGCCGAGCAAGTGAGAAACAAAGAGATAGTTTATCTCGAGTTTGGGAGCCAAGCCTCCCTAATTTTAAGGAAGTCATTGGGGACTTCAGCTGTATAAGTAGAGAGTCCTGGAGGCTCATTAGAATTCAAACTTTTGTTGTAAAATTCTAAGTTATTTTCGAGCTCCAGACTTGTGGAAGATTTTGATGTAATGTTATGTTTTGGTAATAAGAATGAGTTTTGTTTTGAGCCATCACTGAGTTAACTTAGAGGGATAAATCTATTGGGTTAGGGCCCAACCCTGGCAGCCAAGGCTCCTCATTTTGTATCTGTATGTTTAGCTTAGTTTCATAGCTTCATTGTTAATTTGTCTTTAGAGGTATTTTCATTGCAAGTAGTGTAGATTTGATTGGTTGTTTATTAGTTTGCTTCCATTTGCGCCTTACTTCAGTAGCAAGTTGGCAGGAATAAAAGAAGCACCAAAATTTTGTCAGCAGGTGTCTTGGCCTCACTTCTTCCCTTTAGGATCATGATTTGAGGAAGGGACCCTTATGCAACCCCCAAAACATAGATTTATATTTCTTTCATAAGCTTTAGAATTTACTATATTTAAGCTAGCATTTGATTAGTTTTGCAAAGTAGGATTGCATTCCATCTCTTTTCTCTTCATTCTTGCAGTAGATCTCATCCTTGATTCCATTCCTTTCCGCTACTTTCCTCATGCATAAGGTAGACAGTTAGTTCATTAATTCTGCTTTTCTAGCTTAAGAGAATGCTTCTTGTTTACATGACCTTTTGGAAATTATACATGTCTGATGCAAAGCAGGTGGTTCAGGAGAAGACAAAGACCTCATAGCCAGTAATCACTTTCCACTTCATCCACCTTAATCATTCCTTGCTTTCACCATTTCCTTCACTAATTTCATCATTTTACATAGAAATTATTCCAAGCACATTGAGCAAATCCAACCATCTCCTAACCTTGTTGTTCACTTCTGAGTGATCCTAGGTCTCTTCTCACTCCATTCCACCCATCAACCACCTTCCCTAATCTTTCCATCACCTCCAACACCCATCGTTTTTCTCATGGCTGCATCCCGTAGAAATACAGGGAATCTTGTAGGTTTATAGGGAATCTTGTAGGTTTTCCTGTAGTGGCCTGTTTTGAGGCCGAATTGAGGGAAAACCTCTAGGAAGCCCCCAAAGGTCACCCAAGGGTCTCCCACACCATCCAGCCATCTCCTAAACCTTCCAGCCATCCTCAAACATCCTTAAACCACCTGTCACATCACCACAAGCGATTAGTTTGCATATTTGATTTTGCATGAAAAGAACAAAAAGAAAAAAACAGATTTATTTCAGTCCCTTTACTTGCACAATAGTGATGTTTTATGATTTTAACTTCCATACTTAGACAGTAGCATTTGGTTCATGTTAATTTAGCATTATTGCAAAGCATAGTTTCTTAGCAGTTAATTAGGAAATGGTGTGATTTAGCATTGAATTTCGGTCTTTTTCATTATTGCAATAGATCAAATCTCTCTTAGATTAGATTTCCCTTTATTTCATCAAGAAACCAAGCTTCTTCTGAATCCATAGAAGTCTGGCTTGAAAACCCCCAGTGGTCTCTCGCCAGTTGAACAAGTGACAAAAGGCAGAACCATCACTTTTACTTGTGTATACAACACTGTCACCTCCAAGTTTGTACGAACCCCGGGTTGATAAAGTAAAGCTGGTAGCCTAAGAGTTGTAGCATTCTTGCTGCAATACTAGTGCTCATCACTTTTTGGCGCTGTTGCCAGGGAGGTGTCTGAGTAATATGTGATTACTGCTTTCTTTCTTCTACTTCTTGTTTCTACTATTCTGCCATTAGTTTCATTTCTGCAAAAGTAATTTAGTTTGCTTTTCATTTTTCATTCTTTGCTTTCCTTTCCATTATGCAAGTTAGATTTCAAGCAATTAGCTAATCTTTTCATTCAGTCAGTAGTTCTCATTCAGTTTGCAATTTTAATTCTGCAAGTTAGATTTCAATTCAGCAATTAGTTTTTCATTTAGTTAATAATTTTCAGTCCATCTGCAAATTCAGTTCTGCAAAGCACTTTCAAAATTTGAAAAAAATCACAAAACCAAACCAAAAACATTTCCTTTCATGCCTCGTAGGAATAGGGATAAATTAAGGAATTTTTTTCCAAATACCCCCACATCCAACCTTCCCGCTTCTTCGGTGGCTGTGAACTGGAGGAACCCTTAGGTGAGCAACCAGACATATTTGAAGAACCTATAGGGGAAGAAGAAGAACCCATTCCTACCAAGCCAATGGTTGAAAATAGAAATGACACAGGGAATAGAGAGAGAGTTGAGGGTTCATTCCTCGTCAGGGAAACCAATGGGGACACTGAGATGAAAAATATAAGCCCCTCTGCCATTCCTCATTTCCATGGCTTGACCACATAAGACTCCGACACTTTCCTATTTGAGTTTGTTGTTATATGTCGAACCTATGACTATACAAATGATGAGCAGAAGTTTAAACTATTTCCTTCTACCCTCAAGGATGCAGCTCTGCACTGGTTCATGGGTTTACCTGGGGATAGCATCACAACTTGGGCTCAAATGCAGCAAGCCTTCAATAATAAGTATCGAGACTACTGTAGTTATAAGGATTCTAAAGAAGAAATTTTTAGGATGACCTTAGGCAATGATGAATCCCTAGAGGATTATGAAGAGAGATTCCAGCTTAGTTACAAAAGGGCCAAGTGCACACTTAACCCTGAGTCACTAAAGCTGGTCCTGCTTAGGGGAGTAAGGGAATATCTTCTGGATACCCTACACTTGTTAGCAGGAGGAGATATCTACCAGTTACTCTATGAGGACATTAAAACTGTCTTTAGAAACCATTCTAGGGAAGCCAGGAAAAAGGGTAGGGGTAATCAACCTATGGTCAGTACATCCTCTTCCAACTCATCCATCAAGGGTGAAATTGGAAACATGTTGGAAGATTTCAAGAGTGAGATGTTGCAAACCCTTGACTTACAAATGGACACTATGCACATTAAGAGAAAGCAGGAGGAAGTAGAGAGAGCCTTGGCCATTTTTTGTCCTAGGTGCACCAGGAGGCACCCTAGGAATGAATGTCCATTAAATTCTATTGAAATTTGCTCAATCTATGAAGAAAACCACTCCACAGACAAGTGCCCTTCTTTGCCTGGACTCAAAGTTGTATATCAAGGAGCTGAAGGGGTCACTGAGTAGCTTTGTTACATAAACCAAAGGAGACTTCATGGGCCTAGGCCATACTAGCAGGGCATGCAAGGGTCATCCCATGCATATTACAACCCCAACCAAACCACATCCATACCTTCTTGGGGACCCCATGCCCATCCTTCTTGGTCTACACCTCCTCCTTGGTCCTTTGCATCTCATTATCACTCCCAGTTAGCCAGCTAGTCATTTCAACCATATACTTTGCCACAACCTCAGTGGAATGCACCGCCCCAGGGGTGGAGGCCCCAATACAACAATGCTCTAGCTTTATTGCATCCACCACCTTCCCAACCACAGCTGTGACACTCTGCTCCAACCAAGCAACCCCAGATGCTTGCCCAGCCAAATCTGAACCCGAACAACGGACAAGCTCAGCAAGTATACAGTGGAGAGACATCATATCTAGCTTATGTTGTGGAAATCCAGGAAATTAACCTAAGATCTAGGAGAGTTCTCCCGGATAACCAACCTCCACCTCCACCTAGGGAGGTTGAGTAAGAAATAGAAGAAAGCATTCTTAAATTAAATCCACCCTTTCCTGAGAAATTAACCCAACCACTCCAGCCTACCCCAGAATAGACTGAACTTCTAGGAGAATTGAAAAATCTATGTGTAAAGATTCCACTTCTTCAAGCAATAAAATATGTTCTTATGTACAATAAGTTGATTAAGGATAAGTGCTTCAAGCATCAAGGGAGGCGAAGAAGAGATGCCCCTACCATTAATGTCATTGGATAGTTGTCCGACTTAGTGTTGGGGCAGGTAATTTGTCCAAAGTATTTGGACCTTGGAAGCCCTGTAGTAGATGTGCACATCAATGGCACCATTGTCCCACACACTTCAATCGATCTTGGGGTTGCCATTAATGTGATGACCAAGGACACCATGCTCAAGCTCAACCTCCAAGGTTCATTGAGAAATACCACAACGGTCTTGAAATTTGTAGACCACTCCATAGTGACCTCTGAGGGGATTATGGAGGATGTGATGGTCTCCATTGACTCTTGGGAGTACCCTGAAGATTTCCTAGTTCTCCAGCCTAAGGCTAAGCTTACTGGTTACCCTCTCATCCTTGGGAGGCCCTAGCTGGCCACTGTCGATGCTTACATCAGCTACAGAGCTGGGAATATGACCATCAAGAATGGGCATATGTCCAAGCAGTTAGTCATATACCCTCCTACTCAGCCATCTCCAGAACATGATTTACCTTTATGGCTGGAAGAGAAGGAAGAAGATGAAGTTTATACTGCCCAACTGTATACCTTAGAAACAACCATGGGAGGAGGACCACAGGATGAAGACAATTTGATTGAACACCTGCTCCAAAGTCCAACTCCTAGTACATTGTCCCTAGAAGTAGTAAAGGAAACCTAGAACAACCATCCAATTGATCTGTACGTGGCTGATTCCAATCCTCTCCTTATCAAAACCATAGAATTCAACCCTGAGAAAACTTTGAAAATCAACCCATCTATTTTTGTTCTCCAAGAGGGGAAGTTGTGCAACATGTTAAAGGAACATTTGGATGCCTTCGCTTGGAGTTACAAAGAAATGAAGGGAGTACACCCCTCAGTGTGTACTCACCATATTTATATCAAAGAAGGTTGCAAGCCAGTCTAGCAACCCCAAAGGAGGATGAATCTAGCTCTTAAAGATATAGTCAAAGAGGAACTGCAAAAATTGCTAGATGCGGGATTCATTTATCCTATCTCCGACAATGAGTGGGTCTCCCCTCTAGTGTTAGTTCCCAAGAAAAATGGTAAGTGGAGGATTTGTGTCGATTATAGGGAACTGAACAAAGCCACAAAGAAGGACCATTTCCCTCTACCTTTCATCGACCAAGTGCTAGATGGCCTGGCAAGGAAAAAGTTTTTCTCTTTCCTAGATGGATTCAGCGGGTACAACCAAATACAGATTAGCGCAGAAGACTAGGATAAAACCACCTTCACTCGTCCTTGGGTCACTTTTGCCTATATGGTCCTTCCTTTTGGCCTATTCAATGTTCTTGACACCTTTAAGAGAGCAATCCTGAGTATCTTTGCTCAGTTGGTCCATGATGCAGTAGAGATCTATATGGATGATTTCACACCTTGTTGGGGTGATTTCGAGGAGGCTTTGTCCAACTTAGGTAAGGTACTGCACAAATGCATTGAGATGAACTTGTCTCTTATTATCGAGAAATGTGAATTCTTGATGAATGAAGGGACCGTGTTGGGTCATTTAATATCTCAACAAGGACTGCAGGTGGACCCCAAAAAAATAGCTATTATCCAAAGGGTCCCACATCCTCAAAAGCAGAGAAATGTCAAAAGTTTCCTAGGATTAGCTGGATACTATCGAAGGTTCATAAAGGACTTCAGCAAGTTGGCATCTCCTTTATTTGGTTTGTTGGCCAAGGACTCTGAGTTTATATGGTCAAAAAGTTTTCAAGAGGCCTTGGGCATCCTGAATAACAACTTAACCACTGCCCCAATTCTCAAAGGCCCAAATTGGGCCCTTCCTTTTCACATTCATGTTGATGCCTCACACAAATCCATAGGAACAACCCTAGGTCAGATAGATGAAAATTCTCCTTATGCCATTTACTTTATGAGTAAGAATCTGTCAAAGGCCGAACTAAACTACACAGTGACTGAAAAGGAGCTCCTAGTTGTTGTGAATTCATTGAACAAATTTACGTATTATATTACAGGCTATCAAACATTTGTCCATATTGACCATGCTGCAATCAAATATTTAATGAATAAACCCGATGTGAATGCTCGTATTATAAGATGGTTTCTTTTATTACAGCAGCTTGATCTAACTATTGTTGATAAGCCTGGTAAGGAAAATGTCATTTTAGACTTTTTGTCGAGATTAAATTTGCCTGCAGGTGAAGAGGGAATGGTTGATGACCAATTACCAGATGAGCACTTGTTCTCCATTTCAGTTCTCTCTCCATGGTTTTCTCACATAGCAAACTATTTGGTATCTGCACAGTTCCCACCGAACTTGTCCTCTAAGGATAAAAGAAAGATTATAAGGAAGAGAGCCCCTTTCACTTGGATTGGGGGAAACCTATTCAAACTTGGCCCAGATCAAATCTTGAGAAGGTGTGTTAGGGAGGAGGAAGTCTTTGAAATCCTTCTGACCTATCATGATGGGCCTTTTGGAGGTCACTTTGCAACAAAGAGGACACCATTCAAAGTGTTACAAGCAAGTTATTATTGGCCCACTCTTCATCAGGATGTGAGAAGATATACTAGTCAGTGTGATCGGTGCCAAAGGATGGGAAAGCCTACTCCAAGGGATGAAATGCCTTTGCAGCCTCAAGTGACTTTCGAGCCATTTGACAAGTGGGGCATGGACTTCATTGGACCCATTTACCCTCCTTCCAATAAAAAATAGTACATCATTGTGTGCACTGACTATCTGACTAAGTGGGCTGAAACCAAGGCAGTTAAGGCAGCAACAGAGGAGAAGGTGGCTGAGTTCATAAGGGAGAATGTATTTTACAAATTTGGGTACCCTAGAGAATTGGTCACTCATCAAGGCAGCTAGTTTACCTCCAACATGATTGAATACTTTCTCAGCCAGCACAAGATCAAGCATAAGACCTCCACTCCCTATCACCCATAAGCTAATGGAAAAGTGGAGGTGACCAACAGAGAGCTGGAAGGCATCTTGAACAAAGCGGTTAACAACAACACGGAATATTTGGCAGATAGACTAGTTGAGGCCACCTAAGCCTATAATACGACCTGGAAGACCACCACTGGATTCACACCCTATGAGTTGGTCTATGGGAAAAAGGCCCTGTTGTCCATTGAATTTGAGTATAACACACTAAAGATGCCAGCCCAACTAGATCTAGATCTCAATAGTGCACAAAAAGATATATTGATGCAGTTAAATGGTTTAGATGAGTTGAGAATGTAGGCCCTCTTGCACACGGAGGTAACCCAACTTCAGAGGAAGATATGGCATGATAAAAACATCAAAGATAAACAATTTCAAGAAGGTGATTGGGCCTTGTTATATGATTCTGGATATAAAGACTTTAAGGGCAAGTTGAGGACAAGACGGCTAGGACCTTATCTTATAGAGATATGTCATGATAATGGTTCAGTGCAGATCAGAACCATAGATGAATAGGCCATTCCTTTACTTGTTAATGGACACCGATTGAAAGTTTACAAAATACCATTGTCAAAGAAAGAGTTCGTTGATGGTATCAATAAAACAGTGATGGTAGTGGAGCAAGTTTCAACTCCTACCTCATCAAATCACTTAGAAAAAAAAAAGAAAAATAAGGACTCAGGTGAAAACCTCCATGAGGCGCCTAAGTCCCACTATTGGGTTGAAAACCTCTTGGGGCAACCCAATGGTGTCAAAAAAAAGGAAAAAATAGAAAAAAGGGAAAATAAAAAGATCCCTGGGTGAAAACCTCTCTTGAGGCGCCCAAGGCAAACAACTAGGATGAAAACCTCTTAGAGGCAACCTAGTTATTTTCAAAAAAAAAAAGAGAGAAAAAAAAATCATGAAAATTTCTATTTGCAGGTTAGCAAGGAGGACGATCAGAGAACAAAGGAGGATCAAAAAGGGACCTATTTCACTCACATTTTTATTTTTCCACTCATTTTCATTCATCACTCCACCATTTCTTCCATTTTTTCACTCCTTTGCTTCAGTTTACAAGGGGACTGTGTTTTCTATAGGATCCCCTGTAAACCTACAGGATCCCCTGAAAACCTACAGGATGATCCTGTAGGAATTACAGTGGCTTGGGAATCCTATAGGAAGTGACCCTAGGGAAAAAATGACCTGCTATGTCAAAGAAATAACACCCCTACATCAACATTTCATTACCATACCTATGTCCACTTTCATCACCCCTGTAGTCACCATCAAAAGAATCAGTTTCAAAAAATATATTTGTCACAGTCTTCAAGAAAAAAAAAAGAAAAAACATGAAACAAAGAGCAGAAGGGAGCAGCACCTGAGTATGTCTCATTTCTCCACACTCCTATTCTTCCTCTCAATCCATGTCACCATCCTCAAAATCCCAGCATAGTGTATGATTAAGAGTTCTGAGGGAGAAGCAGCTACAAGACATCCTGTAGGAAATCTTGTAGCAACCTATCCCACATAATACAAATCATGATTGTAGCAAGCTTCCAGCATAATGATCCAAGAGCAGAAGGAGCTCCAAAGTAGTAGCAGCAGTAGCATCTGCAACACCAGGTACCTACACATCAAAGGAATCATCAAGGAGCAAAAATAAAAAAGGAAAAAATAGCATGCAACCAACACACAGCAAACACCTCTGGTCTCCAACATCTGTAGCAAGGGTTAGCACCATAGGTAAGTATCTCGCTCACTCTCTCATTTGCATATTGTAGTCAAAAGATGTAAAGGTTACGAGTAATTTGGTTTATAAGCGAAAGGTGGCCAGTTAACTTGGCCACCTTCATTTAGTCGGCAAGGACAAAACAGTTGGTCCTCCCACACGTGGCAACAGTCAAGTCAAAAAAGGAGAAGAGCAGGACAAAAATAGTTAAGTCTACAGAGGCATGAACTGGGAGTTGATTATGGGGAGTGGGAAATGATGAGGTGGTAGTGGGGACCAACGGTCAAAAAATAGAAAACGTACCTCTGCTGTTAGTGATGAGCCCCAAATTTGGTAACATTTTGGGCTCATTTGGCCTAACCACCCTTGCTCAACCCTTCATTTTTCATGACTTATGCATCATTTTTTAGTATATTTATGTCATTTGTACGAATGAGGGCAGTCACTATTCCTAGGTGGCTAACACGTGCTTATTTCAGGTTTTTTGACATTTAATGGAGCAAAACCACGCAGATGAGGGCTAGGAGATAGCCAAGATGGGATTGAGATCTTGTAGGAAGGTTGTCCACAGCATTGAATGGCCTTCCTCGTGATCTTCACCCCCAACTCCGAGCTCCAACAGCCACCACCACCGAGTTAGAAGGCAGCCAAACGGATTTTGAGGAAGCAGCAGATCACTCTTAGTTTGGTCAGCCAAATCCCACTAATTTAGGAGGCCAGCTTGGCCCTCGTAATGTATAAATGATGAGGCTATAGCCTTTGAAAGGGACTTTTGAAACCTTGTTGCATATTCTGGATTATGAGCTGTTAGCTCTGTTTTGCTCTTTTGTAAGCCATTTTTGGCATGTTATTGGACTTATGATTATTATATTTTAATGGAAAGCAGGCAGATTTGAGTTCAGTTCTGAGTTCTTAAAGGAGCCATAGCTCTCGGGGTTGGGCCCAACCTAAGAGCCTAAGGCCTCCTTCCTTTGTATCGTTACCTTTCTTTCAACATTGTATTCCTTTTCCTTTACATGCATTTGGAAACGCAGTTAGTTGAGTTGAATTTCTTGGTATGGTTAAGTAGATTAGTTTTATGAACAGAGTTGCTTCAGTAAGTTAGAATAGAGTAAGGATATTGGAGTCAATAAGAGTTCCAAAAAGGGTTGACTGCACACTCCTTTTCACCTCTGTTTAGGGGCTGGAATTGCAGACAGTGCCACCCACCAAAAACAGTGTTTTACATGTTCATGCAATCTTTGATACAATGTTTTCGCTGCAATAGTTGTCCATGCGTTCAGATCTTGTGGAATGATTCTTTGCTTCAGTGCCATGCATGATTTTCCTTAGCAATAACGTTGTTGTTCTTTGGTTTTGTGAAACAGTTAGAATAGGATCATGATATTTCGGTTATGTGCAGGACGTGGATGATTTGTTTCGTTTACACTGCGCAGTACTACTCCTTCACTCTCTTATCCTTCTAAGTCGTGCCCAGACCAACTACTCATCTCCCAATTAGACCCCTATCTCTCAACCATTCTATCACCCTCGTTATTCTACCTTTTTCGGCCTTCCATTCCCTCTACCCTTCTTTAAGACAACCTAGTTTAGCACACCCCCTCTTCATCTCATCTCTCTGTCACTGAGTCACTACAAACTCCTCCCCTACCTCCCTATACATCCATGTAGCCTCTTCCACTCATCCATCACGCAAAAATCCGATTATAGGACATCCTGTAGGAATTACTGAACTTCCTGTAGAAATTCTGAACATCCTGTAGAACCCCTGCAAACTTCCTGTAGAAGCTCATAAACACGGTTGCTTGGCATCCAGACTTTGTGAAACTCTTTGAAAGAATGTTAGGGACTCCTTAGACCCTCTCTAAGCCTTCCTGGCCTCTTCCAAGCATTTCTCCCTTTGACCTACCCCTGCACAGTAAAGACCCAGTTAGAAGCACATGCATAATAATTTCAACAACTTGAGCAAAAATACAAAAATATGTTCTCTTCAGATGAAAGTAGTCTAGATACATGCATCTCACCTTAATAGAAGTAATGGCATTACTTTCAGTAGTTTGCATTCTCACCGTTGCATCAGTAGGACTAGCTGGTAGAATTAGGGTTTGCTAGGTTTTTCATTTCTTGTTGGCTTTCAGGTTGTTTTTGCAAAGTAGGTTAATTCCCTTTGAGTTAGCTTTCGTTCATCGGTTAAAAAGCTTCTTCTGAGAGCTCATAGAAGTTGGCTTGAGCCCTAGCGGACTTGTGCCAGTTGACCAAGTGACAGCTGCGACAAGAGCTAGTACTTGTGCATACAGCACCGTCGCTTCCAAGTTTGTTACGAACTACCGGGTTGATAAAATTAGAGAAGGAAGCTCGAGGAGTTGTAGCATTATTGCTACAATACTGAAGCCCACCATCTTTTTGGCGCCGTTGCCGGGGAAGCGTCAGAGTATTAGTAATTGTTGCTTTTCTTCTACTTTTCCTACTCTCGCCTTCTGCTAAGTAGTTTATTTCATTTCCATTCTGCAAAAGTAGCATAGACATTTCCTGCTTCCATAGATTAACATTTCAATTCTGCAATTTCATTTTTGCAAGCGTAGATTAGCATTTCAATTCTGCAAGCGTAGACTAGCATTTCAATTCCTGCAATTTCATTTGAGCAAAGTAGATTAGTTCTTTCCTGCTTTCATTTCAATTCTGCATTTTCATTTCAGCAAGGTAGTTAGTTGTAGATCAATCTGTTTCAGTTTTTGCAGGTACCAAAAAAAAAAAAAAAAACAAAAGCAATCAAAAGTCTTTTCATTTCATGCCTTGTAGGAATCGAGATAAAACAGGCAAATTCTTACCCAACACCCCCACCACATCACTGAGTCACCCTTCTCTCTTCTGTGGCGACAATGATCCAGAAGAACCTATAGGCGAACCTCCTGAGATATATGAAGATCCTATAGCAGAAGAGGAGTTAGAGACCACTCCATCTGAAGCTATGGCTGACCATAGGGGAGAAGATGAGAGAATAGAAGGTGCCTTCCCCATCCGAGAGACCAATGGAGACATGAAAATGAAGAACATTAGCCCCTCCGCTTTACCTCACTTCCATGGGCTGACTACAGAAGATCCTGATACCTTCCTGTTTGAGTTTTCTGTCCTTTGTCGAACCTATGACTATACTGAAGATGAGCAGAAGCTGAAACTCTTCCCCTCAACCCTTAAGGATGTAGTATTACGCTGGTTCATGGGCTTACCTGGGAACAGTATCACCACTTGGGCTCAGATGCAGCAAGCTTTCAATACCAAATACCGGGACTACTGTAGGTCCAAGGAAACCAAGGGAGAAATCTTTCGGATGACCATGGGAAATGATGAGTCCTTAGAGGATTACGAGGAAAGGTTCCAACTTAGCTATAAACGGGCCAGGTGCACACTTGACCCGGAATCCCTCAAGTTGGTTCTGCTCCGAGGAGTCCCGGAAGACATCTTAGATACCCTTCACATGCTAGCTGGAGGAGATATTTACCAACTACCTTATGAGGACATAAAGACTATGTTTAGAAACCACTCTAGGGCAGCCCAGAAAAGAGGTAGAGGAAACCTCCTCTCAGCTGGTATTCCTTTCTCCAAACATGAGTTTGCAAATCAATTAGAGGATCTCAAGAGTGAGGTGAGACAGACCATTGCCATGCAACTTGATACATTCTGAATCCAGCAGAAGAAAGAAGAAGTTGAGAGGGCCTTGGCTATCTTCTGCCCTAGGTGTACGAGGAAACATCCCAAGAACGAATGCCCACAAACCAATGTCCAACCTTACCTGGGCTTAAAGCCATGTACCAAGGGACAGAAGCACCCACTAAACCTCTCTATTTCCTCAACCAAAGGAGGCCACAAGGACCTAGACCTTACCAGCAGGGGATGCAAGGGACACCCCAAGCTTATTACAACCCCAACCAACCAGCTCATATGCCTTCCTGGGGTCCCCCTGCTCATCCTTCCTGGTCTATGCCTCCTCCATGGTCTTACCCACCTCAGTACCATACTCAACCCACTACTCAGTCGTATCACTCACATGCCCAGCCACAGCCTAGTGGAATGCACCTCAATCGGGGTGGAAGCCCTAGTACAATACTCCTCCTGCCATTTTGCCTCCATCACCAGTTCAACCACAACCATTACCTCCTGCTCCTCCAAGGCAACCTCAAATTCCTGCTCAACCGAACCCGATCCCCAACAACAGACAGGCCCAGCAGGTATATACTGGGGAAACATCATGCCCTACCTATGATGTGGAGATCCAGGAGATCAATCTGCGATCGGGAAAGACTCTTCCGGATCGCCAACCTCCTCCCCCAGAGGACGAGGAAGATAACCGGGAAAGTGAACCAAAGGCCATTCCACCCTTTCCTAAGAGACTAACAGCCACCACACAACCCAACCCAGAGGAGGATGAGCTTCTGGGAGAGCTCAAACAGTTGTGTGTGAAAATGCCACTTCTCCAAGCCATCAAAGATGTACCGATATACAACAAACTGGTTAAGGAAAAGTGTTTCAGACACCCAGGTAGGCGGAAGAGAGATGCTTCGACCATCAATGTCATAGGACAACTGTCTAATCTTATGTTGGGACAAGTCATCTACCCAAAGTATCTAGATCCTCGGAGTCCTGTAGTAGATGTCCACATCAATGGAACCATCATACCTCACACCTTGATTGATTTGGGGGTTGCCATTAATGTGATGACCAGAGATACCATTCTCAAACTCAATCTTCAGGGTTCCTTGAGAAAGACCTCGACAGTCCTACAACTAGCAGATCGCTCCACCGTGACTCCTGAAGGGATTGTAGAGGATGTCTTGGTCTCTGTTGACTCTTGGGAATACCCTGCAGATTTCTTGGTTCTGCAACCAAAGGCAAAGCTTACTGGATACCCTCTTATTTTGGGAAGGCCTTGGTTAGCCACTGCAGATGCTTACATAAGCTGCCGTGCAGGAAACATGACCATCAAAAATGGTCCTATGTCCAAGAAGCTAGTCCTATACCCTCCTGCCCAACCCTCATTAGAGCATGACTTACCACTTTGGTTGGAGGAAGGAGAAGAAGACGAGGTGTACTCAGCACCTTTGTGCACCCTAGACACCACTAGGGGAGATCCCCCAACCGAGGATGATTTGATTGAGACCTTGATCCAGAATCCACCTCCCAGTGCACTATCCTTAGAGGAATTGGTGGAGGATGCCCAAGCCAGCACCTTAGTGGACCTTTGTGCGACCAATCCTGTCACTCCCAGAGTCAAAAATGTGGAGTTCGGCCCTGAGAGAACATTAAATATCAGCTCCTCCCTATCTCATTCCCAGGAAAAGGAGTTGTGTAGTCTGTTGGCCAGTCATCTAGATGCTTTTGCTTGGAGCTATAAGGAGATGAAAGGAGTCCATCCTTCGGTCTGTACCCATCACATCTACATCAAAGAGGACTGTAAACCAGTTAGGCAACCCCAGAGGAGAATGAATCCAGCCCTTAAGGACATCGTCAAGGAAGAATTGCAGAAACTATTGGATGCCGGATTCATTTACCCCATCTCAGATAGCGAATGGGTGTCCCCCCTGGTGTTGGTTCCCAAGAAAAATGGGAAGTGGAGAATCTGTGTGGACTACCGAGAACTGAACAAAGCTACCAAGAAAGACCATTTTCCTCTACCTTTCATAGATCAAGTGTTGGATGGACTGGCGGGAAAGAAGTTTTTCTCTTTCCTGGATGGGTTTAGCGGGTACAACCAGATCCAGATCAGCCCGGAAGACCAAGATAAGACCACCTTCACTTGTCCTTGGGGTACCTTTGCTTACCGAGTTCTTCCCTTTGGACTATGCAATGCTCCTGCCACCTTCCAGAGAGCCGTCTTGAGCATCTTTTCTGAGCTGGTCCATGATACAGTGGAAATCTATATGGATGACTTCACTCCTTATGGGTCCGACTTCCAGGAAGCATTGTCCAATCTGGGAAAAGTCCTAACCAAATGCATTGAGATGAACATGTCCCTTAGCCCTGAAAAGTGTGAATTCTTGATGACTGAAGGGACCATGCTAGGCCATACCATTTCTTGCCAAGGGTTACAAGTGGATCCTAACAAAATTGCTCTTATTAAGAAGGTTCCACCTCCTCAAAAGGTAAGAGATGTTCGAAGTTTCTTAGGATTAGTAGGGTATTATCGGAGATTCATTAAAGACTTCAGCAAGCTAGCCTCGCCATTGTTTGGCCTCTTGGCAAAAGATGTGGAGTTTAAATGGACTGACGATTGTCAGAGGGCTCTGAATGAATTAAAGGACAAGTTGGTGTCTGCCCCAATCTTGAGAGGTCAAAACTGGGCCCTACCTTTCCACATCCACACTGATGCCTCGAACAAAGCCATAGGGGCAGCCTTAGGACAAGTTGAACAAAAACTTCCATATGCCATTTACTTTGTTAGCAAAAACTTATCCAAGGCAGAACTGAACTACACTGTAACTGAGAAAGAATTCTTGGCCGTGGTCCATGCACTGAACAAGTTCCAACATTATATCACTGGCTATCAAACATTTGTACATACTGATCATGCTGCAATTAGATATTTAATGAATAAACCAGATGTGAATGCTCGTATTATTAGATGGTTACTTTTGTTGCAGCAGTTTGATTTGACTATCGTTGACAAACAAGGTAAAGAAAATGTTGTTGCTGGCTTTTTGTCTAGATTGGATTTATCTGCAAATGAGGATGGAACAGTGGATGACCAGATGCCTGATGAACATCTGTTTGCTATTTTAGTACTCTCTCCATGGTTTGCTGATATAGCAAACTACCTTGTTTCAGCACAGTTCCCTCCGTACCTATCCTCAAGAGAGAAGAGTAGAATCATCAGAAAAAGTGCCTCATTCACTTGGATCGGGGGCAACCTGTTCAAGCTTGGCCCTGATCAGATCTTAAGGCGTTGTGTAAGGGAGGAGGAAGTATTTGATATCCTCCTCACCTGTCATGATGGGCCTTGTGGAGGACATTTTGCAGCAAAGAGGACTGCCTTCAAAATCCTACAGGCAGGCTACTATTGGCCCACGCTTCATCAAGATGTCAGAAGGTATATCAGCCAATGTGACCGATGCCAAAGGATGGGGAAACCGACTCAAAGGGATGAAATGCCTCTCCAACCTCAAGTGACTCTTGAGCCATTTGAGAAGTGGGGTATGGATTTTGTGGGTCCAATCAACCCTCCTTCGAGGCAAAGATCTTACATCATTGTGTGCACAGACTACCTGACAAAGTGGGCAGAAACCAAGGCAATCAAAGCAGCAACAGAAGAAAAGGTGGCTGAGTTCTTAAGAGAAAACATCTTCTACAAATTTGGCTACCCAAGAGAGCTAGTCACTGATCAAGGAAGCCAGTTCACCTCCAACTTAATTGAAGACCTACTAGCTCATCACAAAATCAAGCATAGGACTTCCACCCCCTATCATCCTCAAGAAAATGGGCAAGTGGAAGTCACCAATAGAGCACTAGAAGGGATCTTGACTAAGGTGGTGAGCAGCAGTAGAAAAGATTGGGCAGATCGCCTGGTTGAGGCCACATGGGCTTACAACACCACTTGGAAGACCACAACCGGCTTCACACCTTATGAGCTGGTCTATGGGAAGAGAGCTTTGCTGTCAATTGAATTCGAGTACAACACTTTGAGGATGGCAGCTCAGCTGGACCTAGATCTCAGCCATGCCCAACGAGAAAGGTTATTGCAGCTGAATGGATTGGACGAGCACCGAATGCAGGCCCTTCTTCACTCAGAAGTGGTTCAACTTCAGAGGAAGGTGTGGCATGACCAACACCTCAATGACAAGCAATTTCAGCCGGGAGATTGGGCATTGTTGTATGATTCCAGGCATAAAGATTTCAAGGGAAAGCTGAGAACCAGATGGCTAGGACCATATGCAGTGGAAAAATGTAATGACAATGGATCTGTACTTATTCGGACCATTGATGAGGAGGCCATCCCTATGCTTGTCAATGGGCATCGGTTGAAGATCTACAGAAAGCCTCTGTCAAGGCAAGAATTCATCAAAACTGTGGAAAAATCAGTGCTGGTCATAGAGCAGGGTTCTGCCTCTGTTTTGGGCACACCCTAAAGTTCAAAAAAATAAAAAAATAAAAATAAAAAATAAAAAAATAAAAGATCCTTGGGTGAAAACCTTTCTGAGGCGCCCAAGGCAGATGGTAGGGGTGAAAACCTCATTGAGGCGCCCTGCTGTCTTTCAAAAAAAAAAAGAAGGTTTGAAAAAGACCCTTGAGTGAAAACCTCTCTGAGGCGCTCAAGGCAGATAGTAAGGGTGAAAACCTCATTGAGGTGCCCCTGCTGTCTTTCAAAAAAAAAAAGAGAGAGAAAAAAACAATAAACAAAAAACAGGGACAGCAAGTTCACAATGTGGCAATGCATGCAGGTTGCAGGTATTCTATGAAGGAAGAGAGGTCCCTCAACTCAAAGACAAGGGTCCTTATTATGCTACCAGGTGACCTCACGAGAACCCCCTCTGGAAACACTCATCTTCTCCAAGGTATGGGCACGATTTGATCACAGTTTAGTCTTCTACAGGAAGCTACAGAATTTCTACAGGAAGTTCTGTATTTCTACAGGAAACTTCCTGTAGGAGTTTTGGACGGCCCAGAACTAATTATGTGGGGAAATCTAACGACCGAGGTTCGGCATGGAGGCATGCAAGCCACTATTTTCTCCATCACACACTGCTGTCAGCTCCTTCTACCACCCCAGTCGCCATGCAATGGAAATACCTGCACAATCAAAACAGAACACTGAATTATCAGAGGAAGCGCTTCTCAAATGAAAAAGATGCAGAGACACCATGCAATACTCATCACAGCTATCCAAGGGCCCTGCGTTCATGATCGTGATGCCACCGTCTCCACCGTTCAGCATGCACCCGAGGAGGAAAAACTGCTACAGGACATCCTACAGGAATCCCGTAGCAGTTCATCCAGCTAGAAGTGTACACCATTAAATCGCCTACAACATGCAGTAATAGAGCGGGCACATGCACCACCCGCAGCCAGGTAATAAGCATCGTGACCATCAGTAGCCTGCGAAAAGGAAGGACCTCCGGGCCTGTGCAAATAGCAGCAGCAAGCAAATCTAATCATCATCGTCCTGAAGCCTGGAAAATCATGTCGCGGCCGCACAGGTAAGTGCCTCGCCCTTTCTTTCATCGAATTACATGAATAATACTTTGAAATGTTTGCAAGTATGAAATGAATGGGTTGAGCGGTCGTATGGCCATTCGACTGGCCACGTCGACCAGTTAGATGGTCTAGTCGGATGTGTAAAATGGTGGTCGTGGCAAGAAGAACGGGTAGTGGAAACGTGAGAACCATCCAGTCGGGGAGAAGCACGTTTTAACAGAAATGACGGCGACGGATCTGCGGAGAGTGATGCGGCAGTCAGGGAACTTGCAGTAGAATGATTATGTGACGTCGTCCAACGGTCCAGCAGGGACAGCTCACCCCCGCGCCACGAATTCCGCCGGATTCAAATCTATTGGCTAGATCGCCACCCCACGCATTTATCATCAGCCGTTTAGAAGTCGAGTGAGAGTCCGAATTCATCTGAAGCTCGTCACTCCAAGTCTTCGGCTTGTTCGAGCGTCTGGTAGCGGCACAGAAGGAGCAGAACCACTGCAGTGCTCTTCAGAACCCGTGCGCTGTTTCTACAGGAAAGCTACGCTACAGGAAGCTCACTGCCACGAGGAAAATTGGGCTCTTCACGTCAAAGGTGGCGAATTGGAAGGTAAGCCTGACCTGTGCCTCCCATGCAATTGGTTTCGAGGGTGGTGGAGTTGACGTGCTACAGTCTGATCATAAAAATTGCAAGTATTGTCTTCCGTTTGCATGAATTGTCGTCGAAGTGTATGTAAGGTTTTCTACAGGAGGTGATTTTTAAGGCTCATCTATAGATAGTCTTCGCAAATTGTGTGCATGGCTCTGTCCCAAAAGGCTAAGTTTTTGAATACGCACCCGCCACCTCCAGCTAACAGAGCAGGTTTTCACCATGCTGGGTGGATTCATCAGAAAAGAACCGACTGACTCCAAGAAACTAAGGGAGAACCCTGAAGTAGTAGAGTTGTTCACTCACGCGCAATGGAAATCGTTCTGTGACAAATTGCAAGGATATGATGATGAGGTGGCAGAGGAGTTCTTGCGAGCTCTGAAGCCAAAATCCAAAACACTGGCCACTGTCAATTTCAAGGGTTTGAGTCTCAGACTCACCCCACAATTCATCAGCCGAGTCACTGAGCTCCCAATGGGGGTACCGTGGGACAAGGAGGAGAGGAAATTAGGCCAGAAGGCTAAAAAGGAATTCTTTCCACCAGAGGAGCAATTCTCCGAGGATAAGAACGGGGTTTGCAGAACTAGCTTACTGCCACTTTGGAGCGAGGTCAGCCTCCAAATTATGAAATACATCACATGCGAAGGTCGGTTCAGCATTGTGTATGGGTACCATTTCCGGCTACTCACTGAATTGAGACATCAGATGGACCTACCTGCAGAAAACAAACTAAGTATTCCCTACTTTCTACTGTAGTCTATGACAGAATGTGCCACCAAGTTGAGAGAAGGCACACCAGACTAGGTAGCCCACCATGGGCTCATTAAGCTCCTCGTGGAGGATGCACTTCACACATACAAAGTCCCTCTCTCGTGGGAAGCCTTCCGGAATCTGACGAAGGATGGCGATATAAAAATGTTGACCGAAGAGCTTGGTTCCTCCAGCGGCGAGGAAAAGGAGTCAGTACCCACAGAGAAGAAAGAAAAAGGCCAAAGACCCACGGCCAAAGTACCGAAGAAAGAGCAAAAGGAGAAACAAGAGAAAAAGGTTGCTAAAGAGAAGGATGACACACCCATGTTGACGCTCAGAGAGAAAAGGTTACAAAGTAGGGTGGACAAGACTGAGCAGGTCCACGTCAGTAAAGGCACCTCGACAGCAGCCTCGACCAAGTCAAAAAGCAAAACACACTCAGCAAAACAAACTAAAACGGTGCCACCTGTTTCTACAGGAAAACCAAAACCAGCTTCTACAGGAAGCCAGAAATCAGCTGAAAAAGGGCCTTCTATAGGAAGCCCTGAGAAAGGAAAACCCAAAGAAAAGAAAGCCGACATTCTTGCAAGGGAGGCAGCAGCCGTGCTGGCCGCCCTCAGTACACCTCCTAAGCCGAAGGAAAAGAGAAAGAGGGAGATCCCTCTGTATTTTAAAGCCCGGAGAAGTGTAAGAATAAAAACGGGCAAGCCACAACCTCCGTCCAGCAGCCCAATTACTATAGAGGATACCCCTGCTTCGCCTAGGGAGAGGTCCCCATCAAAGATATCAGTCACCTATGAGAGGGGGAGCCCGAAAACAACTACTTGGAAAGAGAGGTTAGACCAGTTGGCTTCAAAAGCCCGGCTACAAGATGTTGAGGCTGCTCTACAGGAAACCTTAGCCCAGCTTAAGGAGACAGAGAGGATGGAGGGAGAAGCACCCCTATCACCACCAAGGGAAGACGAAGTAGAGCCACCAAGAGAAGAAGAGAAAGAGCATATTCCGGAGCCTAGCCCTCAGCCAAGTCTGAGCTCATATTATAATTTCTTAGAAGCTGGGAAAATTATACCACAGAAATTCACTGTGCCACTTTTCTTTGCATTGGAGGAAGAGAGAGTGAGAACGCACACGTGGATGAAAATAGCTAAGTCAAAAGGCGTGGCAGATATAGGCCCCTTGGAGGAACAACTCAAGGAGGCACGAAAGGAGTTAGCTATGGCCAAACACGTGGCAAATTGCCAGCGGGTGTTCCTACAGGAAGAGAACGAAAAACTTAGACTGCAGCTACAGGAGCTGAGGAAAGGAACGGGCACATCCTCAGGGGACACCACAGCAGAACAACAAGGCAGAGAAAGATTGCAAGTCGGTCTTGGGGAGCCAACCACGCATCTACAGGAAGGAGAACTGCAAGCACAAATTGAGATACAGGCGCTCCAACAGTAGTTACAGCAAAAAGAGGCACAATTGGCCTGCATGGCCAGTTGGGCCATGGATGCTATACAATGCAGACAGCCGGCCAAATCCTATGGGCTGTACCTGAGAGATCAATGGCTACAATTTCAGATTAATACATTAGCACAAAGGGGTATCTCTCAGCTCCAAGACCCGCAGCAGTTCACTGAATTATGCAATACCAGTTCATCAGAGGATAAGGCCAAACTATCGGAGTTCTATCTCCATAATTTGGCCCTTCCTAATGTATCTTCATGGGATCCCAACACGGTCTTAGGGGATATGCAGTTAATGGCATTTGCCTCATGGTTGAACCATGAAGACAAAAGAGCAGCAGAAGTCAAAGCGGTCATGAACCGAGAGCTGAACGAGCCATTACTAATTAGAGCAGAGCCAGGGGATCCAACTGCATTAATATCGGCACACCAACACTTATCCACCGACCCTCAAGCTTCACTGAAATATATGGATCAGCAGGCCCAGGCCATAGCGCATTTCGAGGATATGGAGAGACTGTTAGGGGACAACTGTGTTCAAGCTTGCACTCGCCGATGGAACACATTGGCCCACAGTCTAAAAATCAGAGAATATCACACTCCAACTCGAATGAGGGAAGCTCTAGTACGGGTGCCCCTCTATAAGAAATCCATGCAAAACCTCCAGGCCAGCTGGATTGGCCTCAAGATAAGCCCACCTCTACTGTTAGGATTGATGGAAGGCAGCACAGAGAAAGATGAGCATGAACATTGGGAAGAGGTGGAAAGAAAGGCTGGGTTCCATGTCAGGAAGGAGGACACTACTGCAGAAGCTTGGGATGTGAGGGTGGCAGTAAAGGCAATGAAGGACGAGGAGCTGGATTAGTTGCTCAAGGATGAGCAATCATTTTAGCTGGGGGGTGATGATGAGCCCCAAATTTGGTAACATTTTGGGCTCATTTGGCCTAACTACCCTTGCTCAACCCTTCATTTTTCATGACTTATGCATCATTTTTTAGTATATTTATGTCATTTGTACGAATGAGGGCAGTCACTATTCCTAGGTGGCTAACACGTGCTTATTTCAGGTTTTTTGACATTTAATGGAGCAAAACCACGCAGATGAGGGCTAGGAGACAGCCAAGATGGGATTGAGATCTTGTAGGAAGGTTGTCCACAGCATTGAATGGCCTTCCTCGTGATCTTCACCCCCAACTCCGAGCTCCAACAGCCACCACCATCGAGTTAGAAGGCAGCCAAACGGATTTTGAGGGAGCAGCAGATCACTCTTAGTTTGGTCAGCCAAATCCCACTAATTTAGGAGGCTAGCTTGGCCCTCGTAATGTATAAATGATGAGGCTGTAGCCTTCGAAAGGGACTTTTGAGAGCATTAGTTCGAATGGGCGTATGAGAGTGCTCAGTGATTATTCGGGAATGCGTGTAAGTAACTTGGAGAGATAAGCCTCTATCATGCCCCTAGAGAAGCCGGGATCAGCTCTAGTCGTCAGCCTGCTCAAAGACCTTGTACCTTGTTGCATATTCTGGATTATGAGCTGTTAGCTCTGTTTTGCTCTTTTGTAAGCCATTTTTGGCATGTTATTGGACTTATGATTATCATCTTTTAATGGAAAGCAGGCAGATTTGAGTTCAGTTCTAAGTTCTTAAAGGAGCCATAGCTCTCGGGGTTGGGCCCAACCTGAGAGCCTAAGGCCTCCTTCCTTTGTATCGTTACCTTTCTTTCAGCATTGTATTCCTTTTCCTTTACATGCATTTGGAAACACAGTTAGCTAAGTTGAATTTCTTGGTATGGTTAAGTAGATTAGTTTTATGAACAGAGTTGCTTTAGTAAGTTAGAATAGAGTAAGGAGATTGGAGTCAATAAGAGTTCCAAAAAGGGTTGACTGCACACTCCTTTTCACCTCTGTTTAGGGGCTGGAATTGCAGACAGTGCCACCCACCAAAAACAGTGTTTTACATGTTCATGCAATCTTTGATACAATGTTTTCGCTGCAATAGTTGTCCATGCGTTCAAATCTTGTGGAATGATTCTTTGCTTCAGTGCCATGCATGATTTTCCTTAGCAATAACGTTGTTGTTCTTTGGTTTTGTGAAACAGTTAGAATCGGATCATGATATTTCGGTTATGTGCAGGACATGGATGATTTGTTTTGTTTACACTGCGTAGTACTACTCCTTCACTCTCTTATCCTTCTAAGCCATGCCCAGACCAACTACTCATCTCCCAATTAGACCCCTATCTCTCAACCATTCTATCACCCTCGTTATTCTACCTTTTTCGGCCTTCCATTCCCTCTACCCTTCTTTAAGACAACCTAGTTTAGCACACCCCCTCTTCATCTCATCTCTCTGTCACTGAGTCACTACAAACTCCTCCCCTACCTCCCTATCCATCCATGTAGCCTCTTCCACTCATCCATCACCCAAAAATCCAATTATAGGACATCCTGTAGGAATTACTGAACTTCCTGTAAAAATTCTGAACATCCTGTAGAACCCCTGCAGACTTCCTGTAGAAGCTCATAAACACGGTTGCTTGGCATCCAGACTTTGTGAAACTCTCTGAAAGAATGTTAGGGACTCCTTAGACCCTCTCTGAGCCTTCCTGACCTCTTCCAAGCATTTCTCCCCTTGACCTACCCCTGCACAGTAAAGACCCAGTTAGAAGCACATGCATAATAATTTCAACAACTTGAGCAAAAATACAAAAATATGTTCTCTTCAGATGAAAGTAGTCTAGACACATGCATCTCACCTTAATAGAAGTAATGGCATCACTTTCAGTAGTTTGCATTCTCACCGTTGCATCAGTAGGACTAGCTGGTAGAATTAGGGTTTGCTAGGGTTTTCATTTCTTGTTGGCTTTCAGGTTATTTTTGCAAAGTAGGTTAATTCCCTTTGAGTTAGCTTTCGTTCATCGGTTAAAAAGCTTCTTCTGAGAGCTCATAGAAGTTGGCTTGAGCCCTAGCGGACTTGTGCCAGCTGACCAAGTGACAGCTGCGACAAGAGCTAGTACTTGTGCATACAGCACCGTCGCTTCCAAGTTTGTTACGAACTACCGGGTTGATAAAATTAGAGAAGGAAGCTCTAGGAGTTGTAGCATTATTGCTACAATACTGGAGCCCACCAGTTAGCACACCACCTCACATAACTTGGCCATAAGAATAAATATTTGTTGATCCCCATGCACTCATGCATGCATTTCCTTGAGGTTCACTCTTGCAAAAGTCACTCTCATACCCAGGCCACCTACCAAAGAGGAAAACTCCATCATTTTTTCTACACAGGACTTCCTACAGGATTGCACAGGAAATCCTATAGGATTGCACACAGGATTCCTACAGGATACACAAAGACAGTCTATAGGATTGGCCAAGAGGAGTTTCATAGGGGAAAACACGAGGGTTGGCCACAACAAACACTATGAATAGGTAGGCTTTGTAATTACTTCCCTTTTTCCAAGTGAATTGAACAAGAAATCCTCTAGTTTGAGTGAATTTGGCAGTTGTGTAAGGGAATTGTCCACATAGTCATTTTAGTTATTTACTGCTGCATTTAACAATTGTATCAACCCTCTCATTTCCTCAAACTTCACAAACCAAGATGACAAGAGGGTTTAATAGAAGGGATCCCATTAACACTGTGAGAATTCAAAAACACCCTCAGGTGCTAGAAATATTCACAAGGCATAATTGGATGGGGTATTTTGAAAAATTAAGAGGGTATGATCATGAAGTGGCCTAAGCGTTTGCTCTCTCCCTCATTCCACTTACCAGAGTCCATGCCACTATTGTGGTAAGAGGCCTCTCCATAGAGATCACCCCTAAAGTCATTAGCAGAGTTACCACACTTACCCTAGGAGTACCATGGAGCAAGGAAGACAAGGGAGATAGCCAGATTGCCAAGAGGAAATTATTTTTAGAAGGTGAGGAACCTATTGAGGACAAGAATGGAGTGTTACACTAAAAAATGTCACCATGGCTATTTACAGTTAGTATGGCTCTATCAACAGTCATGCTATCCTCCTGGGCAAGTATTATGCCTCTGCTCTCCATGTCAAACTCCAAAAAAGAGAGAAAGTCTTTGTAAATGTGTTTATCTCTGGGTACGCAGATTCTCTTGGCCTTACCTGCGTATACGCACCTAATGTTCACAAAAACTGCGTACTTGTACGCTCTGTATGTAAAGGGGCAGGTGCGTACCCCTGTAAAGGTCAAAAGGCGCGAGTTTCATCTTTAAAAAGTTACTTGTGGTCATTTCTAGAGCATTCTAGAAGGTTGTTTGACGTGTATTGAGCGCCTCCAGATGGTTCATGTACCCCTATGAAAGAGGAACTTATCCCATCAAGAGAGGAGCTATCCCATCCAAAGAGGGGATTATCCCATTTATGGTGGACCTGATTAACTTCCTCTTGAGCACTATAAATACAGGCATTGGGCCAGAAGGAGGGGAGGTTGAAAAGCTAAACATTTCTAAGGGTAGATGCTGCTAGAATTAGGACTCCCATTTAGAAGCTTGTGAGGAGAGATTCCCATCCTTTCTTGTTTCATTTGGAAGTGGGTGAGCTTTGTCAAAGTAAAGGAGAACTCTTGATGGACCCTGGGAGGGACTTGCACAACACCAAGGCTCAGGTTTTAATTGTTCCTTTTGTTTCCTATTAATGCAAATGAGTCCATTCTTCTCAATAACTTGTTATTTATGAGTTGTTTCATGTACTCCTTGGTCTACATGTTAAATATGTTTTATTTTATGAGATTATCAAGTGCTATTTAATCGTTTGATTGTTAGTGAATGCAAGTTTCGAAGTGAAGGAGGAGCTCATTCGGATCGGCGAGGCTGGACTACTACAACAGCGTTGGACTACAGGTAGGATCTAAACACTTGATTACTTATATGGTAAATGCATGTTTAGAGAAGGATTGCTCTCGTTTGTCTTGTTTGTCACTAGAGAGTCTTAGGCTCCTAGGGAGGTTGGTTGTGTCCGCACTATCGACTCTTTCCGCCTGACAAAATGGCGACTCCACTGGGGAATCCATTGATGTGAAAGTTTTTTCCTTTGTATGCAACTTTGATCTGAGAAAAGTCATTTATTTTCTGGTTTTTGCCTGTGTGACTTTGTATTTGGGTGGGCTAGCTTAAGGTTAGATTAAATTTAGTTTTTCTTGGTTTTTCCAGTAGTACGCACCCTCTGAGTATTGCACAGTGTGTACCTGTACGCACTGTTGCTGTGTGCACAGAGCGGGCCCGCACCTGTCTTAACGGGTTGCCTGCATACCCTGCTAAAAATTAAGAAATTTCCATTTTTTACATTTTTCCTCTTAGATTTTGCTTTTTCTTAGTCTTTACTGCCCAGATCCATTAGTCTCCTGTCAAAGATCTTCACCTGAACTTGTTTCGATAGCATTGAGTGTTTTAGTGGATTTCATAGAAGTTTAAGCCCTAGGGTTTGATTTTTGAGTAGGTCCTGTAGTGACTTTGGCAGTAGAAGTTGTCAAGCCTTAGATCTCTCTGGTTTTGTCAGCCTTCTTAGGAGTCGGACCTGTCATAAAGTCTACCTGTGAGAGCAACTTATCTTTGAGTTGTCTCTTTGGCAAATTTCGAAGTGCTTGTTGATTGAGTATTGAATTCCATTTTACAAAAAGAACAAAAAGATTTGAGTTTTGTTTTGACTGGTTTTTTGATTCTGCATTAGCTGGTCCTTGGCTTGATTGTGGTCAAGTAAAACAACCTAGAATCATCCTTGTAGGCTTTTGCCTCGTTAGGTTTGCTTTAGAGTAAATTTCCTTTTGATTTGCTTGTGAGTCAATTTTTCATAGATTTTATAGATTTTTGAGATTGATTTTCGTTAAAATAGATTTATATGCTTTGTTAAACAAAAAATACAAAAACATCTCCTTTGAAAAGTTTTGTTTCAAGTAGCTTTTGGAGTATTTTGAAAGAGAAAGAATTTTTCGTGCACGTAATGAGTGGTCATGTTTGTATGCTTGGAAAGATAAAGAGTTTTATTTCTTTGATTTTCATTGCCAAGAGAGTTGTTTTTATATAAATTTGCATTCTCTAAACTTTCTTAGCTAAGAATTTCATTGAAAAAGAAAAGTAGCGTAAATCATCTTAGGTGCATCTTTGTAGTGGTTGCGAGTCAAGTCTACACACCATTGGTTTCATTTCCGCTACCTTTTGTCTTTAAAGAAAGCCATAAAAATTAACACTTAAAGTAAAATCAACATAGTAACTTTTTCTTTTACTAGGGATCTGAAACACCAATTTAGATCAGGCTAGTGTCTTGGAGTAGGAGAGTAATTAACTCTCCAAGACAACAAAACCAAACAAGTAGCTTATCTTGTGATAGAATAAATCCAATTGTCTCATTTGTACTCTGGGAAAGCTCCTCTTAAAGGAGAAGCACGAGCTCGTGTCTGAACCAGTGAGGGAATCAATCCTCCCTCGTTAGGAACGATGCCAGAAACGCACGTATTACAAACGGTAAACCTCGGATTAACCATTGTCGAGGAGCCAGGGGTCACTTGTTGGTAAACCTTGGATTATTGTCAAGGAGCCGGCAAGCGGATTGAGCTTGATACTCTGCCCTTGCGTGCTGTCGGAGTGTAGACTGTTCCCCCAGGTGCATTTGTTGCGGTTGGTAACCTTAGTGACCATTATCTTTAGGATTCTACCGAGGTGACGGTGGAGGGAAGATCCCACTGTACCTGGAGCAGACGTCGGCTAGACTCACTTGGATTTTCTGGGGGATTCACTTCACTTGAGACGGTTAAAGTGGAGGAACTTGTGCCGGTCTATTCATTAAGTAGGTTGCCGGGGTAACTGTTCCACCCGCCACTTCTGTACTGAATCCGGCGATGTTGGGTTTCATCTCCAACTAGCGTTTTCGGTCTGGAAGGCTACTGTTTGTGCTTGGTTTGACGCCCTAGATTCTTTAGGCATGTGATTCAAATTTGTTTGGTTCTTTAGCGACTTTAGGCGTTTTGATTTGAAATTTTACTTTGTTTTCGTGTGTAGTAGTTAAAAGTTTTTAGCTGTGGTGGAATTACCGAGACAGTCCCGTAGACTTCGGGGCAAGTCACCTGAGATTGTTACCGGAACTGATTTGTTGAGGAAACTCCGTAGATCATGGGGTGGACCTCCTGAAGACGTCCCGGGTTAGTACGAAGGATTGAAGGTCCTTGTAACTCCTCCTAGTGGCAGTAGAGTAGGTTCACCTAAAGAAGGAGAGTCTTCCTTAGTAGTCCATCCAGATTACCAAAGTCTAGAGACAGGTTATAATCCCGAAGCTGTTACAGTTTCTGAGCTTGCTGGTATTTTTTCGTCTACTAGTGATATAGGCGAAGAACCTGAAATATCTGAACCTGTTACTCCAACTTCTAGTGTACCAGATTCACCCAGGGTAGAAAGAGTTATCACCGAAAATCTTCCTACTGGTTTGATAGCTATTGAAGAACTTGCTCCAGAGGAAGAATTAAGCGTATCTACCCTTGAAGATCAACCTACTATTGATCTCAGGGAGCGTGAATCTATCTTTTACAGTCCTCCTAGAAGTACTACTTGGTACCTTTCGTTAACCAATTATTTAGACAACTCAGGGGTAGGTTTTTCTCCACCTCGTACTCCTTTTCCACCTGGAGGTATTTATACTCCTGTAAATATGTCTGGTCAGTCGTCCGTGTTCACTCAATCTCCTGAATCTTTCTTACACGGCGGTCCTTCTGTTCCCACCGGGTATCAGTCACTTTCTGGTACCTTTGCGGGGGCATCTCCTCAACCCATTGATCATGGGTTATTAGCTGGAAACAATGGTAATAAACCGTTGGGTGTAGGAGACATTTACATGATGTCAGGATCAGTTCCCGTTTCAAAACCTCAAGGTGGCCAATTACCGCCTGGGGGGCAGCCTCAATTAACGCCTGGGGGGCAACCTCAAGGTACACAAATTGTGTTTGGGGGGCAGCCTCAAGGTCAGTATGTACCTATGGTGCAATACATGCCTCAAGGTCAACCCCAGCCTCAATATGTACCCCAAGGTCAACCTCAGTATCAATATTTACCTCAAGGGTATCAACCTCAAGGTCAAGGTCAACCCCAGTACCAGTATTTACCCCAAGGTTATCAACCTCAAGGTCAATACTCGAGTCAAGGTTATCAACCACCTCAAGGTCAGTCATATGTTCAAGGTATGGGAACTGTACCTTTCAGTTATCAATCCTATCCTCAATCCGGTTATGGATCTCAGTATCCTCAACCTGTTATGGGTCAATACCCCAGAATGATAGTGTGGGATCCATCACAGGGTCAACAGGTGTTGCAGCCAAGTATACAGTTGGTACCTCAAACTGGACAACCCGTAGTTTCTGGTTCACCCCAGCAACCGCAACCTGTCCAGTCAAATGTTCAAACTTCTGTAACTTCGGTAGTTACTCAGCTGCCAATTGCACCTAGTACTCCATCTCAAACGGCTGCTGCAACTACCGCAACATCTGCCGCACTTACTTCTGGAGTATCGACAGCTCCTGTTTCTACTGTCTCTGTAACCACTCCTCAGACATCTTTACCCTTATCTGGATCTACGATTCAAACTACGGTTCAGATGCCTGTAGGTCAACCTGGTATAAGTACGGTTGTCACTACTCAACCACAATTTGTTCATCAACCGTACCAGGGACAGTACCAATATGGGCAAGCTGTCCAACAGCCGGTTTACCAGTATCAACCGTATCCTGGGTACACTTATCAACAACCTCAACAACCCCAGTACGGTCCGGTTAATCCTGGTTTTCCAGGAGGATATAATATCCCAAATGCGATTCCTGTTCCAAGTTATCCTGGATATCCTCCTCCTGGGACTGGTCTTGTGACCCAGAGTTTTAGAGATCCTAACCGGCAGTTACCGTTTATCGCAACTTTGGATTTACCAGACTTGACGCGCCTAACGAACGATCCAATTCAATATCTTCCGTTCTGGCCGCCAATGCCAAATAAGTTGCCCAGTGATATACCCAAGTTCGAAGGTAAGTCTGGAGAGGATCCGTCCAATCACGTGATGACTTACCACCTCTGGTGTGCTTCAAATTCTATCTCGGATGATTCGATCCGCTTACGTCTTTTCCAGCGTACACTCATTGGTCTCGCAGCCAAGTGGTACATTGAGTTACCACGGGCCTCTTTTTACAATTTTAGCCAGTTAGCTACCTCGTTCTTAACTCACTTTCAGTTGCCGGTCAGATACGATAACGGCACAGAGTTATTAACTTCACTAAAACAATCGACGTCCACGTATATTTCCGATCACATTCATGAGTGGAGACGTCGAAGAAGGTTAGTGAAAGTTTTTATTCCGGACCAAATCTTAGCTGAATGGTTTGTTAAATCATTATTACCAAAGATTACTGAAGATGTAGCTAAGGCCGGAGTAGTTACTGAGGAGCAAGTCATTGCTCAGGCGCAGTACCTTGACTTAGTTTATACTCAGTCGGGTACGTTACACGAGAAGATCCCAGATCTTCCAAAATCGAATCAAATCGCTGCTGCTCCTTCGGGATCTCATGCCGCTGATGGTATGATTGGTACGGTGAACACAAAGAGCAAGAAGAAGTCTTCCAAGAATTCTACTACTCCTATAATCACCTTGCCTGATTCCCCGACAGGAGAGTCTTCTCCTGAACTTTCCGCCGATATTCACGCTGTAGAGTCATCTACGGCCAAATCAAAAAACGGTGGAAAGAAGAAAGGAAAGAAGAAGGCTAAAGCAGACAAGGCTCCGAAGGAGAAAACAGAAAAGTCAGAAACCAATGACGAAAAGCGCAAACCTCGATATCCTTGTCTTATTTGTGAAGAGGATCATTTTACAAGAGATTGCCCTCATCGGGCCGAGGTTGTGAAAATAGTCAAAGGTTCTCCCACTCCTGCTGTGTTAAAAGATCCATTTCCAAAGCAGGAGAGTAAGATGATAGGTTCTTCCTCGATTGCCAGTGAAGAACCCATTTTGATGATGTCTCATGTGAGGATTGCGACTCGGTCGCAAGATTATGGTAGTAAGAATCCTGTTGATGGTAAAGAAGCAGAATCTTCTCATTCTAATCCATCAACCTCAGCTCCTGGTTCCGATCCACTACAGATCGAAAAACCTAACCCGGACTTAGTAATCAAACCGCCCGCCAAGGGTGTTCTTCGAAGGTCTGCTTTCAATCCACATGCGAGAGCGGCCCAGAATTACAACATTGTTGAGGACTTAGCTGTTTCACCCTCAGCAATGTCGGCTTTAGAAGTGCTGCAATCATGCCCAGCACAACGAAAATTACTTTTGTCGGCTATCGGAGCTGTTGATGTTCAGGACCCGAACTTGATAATCTTCGATCTAGAAAATAGTACACCGCATCTCCCTCATCAAATGGCTTTCCAGATTCCAGTGATAGTCAAAAACAGGCCTATTCATCGGACTGTAATTGATGAAGGAGCTTCTACGTGTATTATGTCGATTCAGTGTTGGAGATCGCTTGGTTCCCCTTCACTGAACCAATCCCCGACCATCCTTAAGGCCTTTGATGGCCGTGGGTTCCGTCCGTTTGGTATTCTACAGGAATTGCCTATAGGGGTAGAAGGTAAAACCGTTAGTCTGGATGTGGAGGTGGTTGATGCCCCTCTAGACTACAACCTTCTTTTGGGTCGAAGTTGGTCATATGCTATGACAACGGTCATTTCATCGGTCTTCAGAGTAATAAAATTTCCACATAACGGCAAGATCGTGACAATTGATCAGCTGACATACTTTTCATCCGACCCAGCCTCTTCAGAGAGTATCCAGCATGTCGGTAAGACGACAATCCCTTATAGGGACGTTGGCGTAGGTTTAGTTAAAGATTCCGGTTTACTGGGAACTTTTCCTTTCCCTCCAATCAACGCAGACCCTTCATTTGCATCAATTCATATGATTACATCAGACACCATTATTTACGACGATCCTTGGATTGTCCCATCTGAATCTGAGATAGACTCATTCGGTGATGCTATGCCTTTGAGTCCATATGAAATTGCTTATGAAGACGTCATGTCTTTTACCGACTCGCGTTCAACCCAAATCGACCAAATGAATGTGGTCAGTGAGGAATCACTTTTCACACCAACCTCAGAACGGATAGCGTTTCCCGAAGTCGTGTCATCTGACGAACAACTTCGCGAAATCCTAAGTGTAGACGATCTACCATGGGAAGATCTCCATCATAGATCTTCGTTTTTACCTGAGGGTGATGCTTTTGAAAACGATTTTTCATCTATTTTTACCGCTGAATATGTCAAAGACGCTCAGAATCCAACGAAACATCCTGATTCAGAGTTGAATTTAGGGAATATTTCTCGTACTATTCCCATTGACATTTCAGTGAAGTCCGGAATTGAGGAAAACATTCATATAGGTGCCTCATGTACAAAAGATGAAATTCAAACTTACAAGGCCCTATTCCAAGAATTCCGCGATGTGTTTGCCTGGTCTTACGAGGAAATGCCAGGAATCGATCCTGCCATTGTTGTTCATGAAATAAAGACCTACCCGGACGCTAAACCCGTCCGGCAACGGTTGCGTCAGATTCACCCTCGAAAAGCAGCTGCGATTAAAGCAGAAGTCGAAAAGCTGTTGAAAGCAGGTTTCATTTATCCAATCCCGTTAACAGATTGGGTATCGAATATTGTTCCAGTTAACAAGAAACAAGGAACAATAAGAATCTGTATCGACTATAGGGATATAAATCGAGCTTGTCCAAAAGACAACTATCCTACGCCCTATATCGATCAAATAATTGATGATTGTGCCGGAAGTGAAATGTTTTCCTTTATGGATGGTTTTTCGGGCTATAATCAAATCAATATTCTACCTGCCGACCAACCAAAAACGGCATTCATTTGTCCATGGGGGACATTTGCTTACTGCAAATTACCTTTTGGGCTTAAGAATGCCGGAGCCACTTTTCAACGGGCGATGTCTTATGCATTTCATGACATCAAGCACATTGTGCAACCGTACCTCGATGATTTGCCTGCTCATTCTTTACATCGAGCTGATCACCTTGTCCACTTACGAGCAATCTTTATGAGGTGTAGGCATTATCGTATTCGGTTGAATCCCCACAAGTGTGTATTTTGTATAGAAGCGGGTCGATTGCTGGGATTTGTTGTTTCAAAAGCCGGCATTCGCGTCGATCCCTCGAAGGTCGAAGCTATCATCAAATTGCCTCCTCCTTCGAGTTTGCGCCAACTCCAAAGTTTGCAAGGGAAAGCAAACTTTTTACGCCGATTCATTCCAAACTACGCCGAGGTCACTAAGGGTTTTACACGGTTGTTGAAACAGAACGCTCAATTCTTTTGGGACGAGATTGCCCAACAATCTTTTGATGCACTTAAGCACGCGTTGACCCATGCACCGTTGTTGCATCCTCCCAACTACAACCAGGACTACTTCTTATACCTCGCAGCTTCGCATTCCACTATTGGAATGGTGTTAGTCCAAGAAGATGAATTCGGAACGGAACATGTGATATATTATCTTAGTAGGACATTAAACCCCACTGAGCTAAAATATTCGCATGTGGAGAAATTGGCCCTGGCAGCCGTTCAAGCTGTCCAGCGTTTTCGTCACTACATTCTTCTCCGTAAAACTACAGTTATTTCGGATTGCAACCCTATGATTTATATTTTGACTAAACAACTGCTAGGGGGCAAGTACTCTAAATGGATCGTTATCCTGCAAGAGTTCGACTTGGAGTTCGAGAAGTCCAAGTCTAAGAAATCCTTAGTTTTTGCGGAATTGATGTGTGATTTCCCGCGTACTGACACAGAGACTGTGGCAGAGGAGTCCATTGCGGACGAATCTTTGTTTCTTATCAGTACTTTAGATCCGTGGTATGGGGATATAATCATCTATCTCCAAACCCAAACCTTTCGGCCTGAAGCTTCAAAGTCGGAACGTCGAAAAATTCGGTTTCAATCCCAGCAATACAGAATTATTGGAGATACACTTTATCGCCGGGGGGCAGACTTAGTTTTTCGACGTTGTTTAACTCACGAAGAGGCTGAGAGAGTTTTGAATGATTGTCACTCTGGAGCATGTGGCGGTCATATGTCTGGGTATGCCACAGCTCAGAAGGTGTTGCGTGCTGGCTATTTCTGGCCGTCCATGTTTAAAGATTGTATCATTGCGGTCTGAAAATGCCACAACTGTCAAGTGTTTGATCACAAGATGCGCGCACCACCTGCTCCTCTCCATCCTATAATTGCCGTTGGTCCTTTCGCCAAATGGGGTATCGATTTTATTACTTGTAACCCTCACTCGGCCGGGGGGCATGCGTATATCATCCTCGCGGTTGATTATTTTACTAAATGGGCCGAGGCGATGCCTACATTCGACGCAAGCGGCAAAACAACTGCAGTTTTCGTATTCAATCACATTATAACTAGGTTTGGTGTCCCGCAAGCGATCATCACTGACCATGGGAGCCATTTTCGAAACATCATGATGACTGAGCTTACAAGCCAGCTTGGTTTGCGCCACGATAGCTCTACTCCTTATTATCCGCAAGCCAACGGTTTGGTTGAGTCTATCAACAAAGTTCTAGTTATCATGATCCGACGAATCATTGGTATTCATCGGTCGAATTGGCACAACATGTTATTTTCAGCGCTATGGGCATACCGAACTTCAGTGAAAACTTCAACAGGGTTCACTCCTTTCCAGCTAGTTTATGGCTTGGAAGCCGTGTTACCCATTGAATGCGAAATCCCATCACTTCAAATGGCTGTCGAATTACTCCCAGCTACTTCCGAAGAGGAGAAACGTTTATTATACTTAGCTCAATTAGATGAGACTCGACGTGACGCTGCATTGGCAATCGAGACTCACGCGAAGCGAATGAAAGCTCAGTATGATAGAAATGTGACCCCTCGAAGTTTTTCGGAGGGAGACCTAGTGCTATTATATGATCAAGCTAACGATAAGCTAGGTGCTGGAAAATTCGTTCCTATGTGGCATGGACCCTACATTGTAAAGCGAAAGCTAGCAAAAGGGGCCTATGAGCTGGTAGATTTTGATGGGGACTCTTTGGGTAAACCCAGAAATGGACTTTACCTAAAGAGGTATTATGCTTAAATGGTGGGTATGGAGAAATTTTTAGTTAGGTTAGGTTTTCTTTCTAGCTAGTATGTTTGTTAGTTTAGATAGTGTGCTTAGCTTAGAAAGTGTGTTTTTTCGTCGTTATTCTGGCTTATCTTGGTTTTACTCTTGATATGGCAGATGTCGACGCCTCTCCAAACGTACATTGGATTTGTCGATGGTGCTTGTCGTAGTACACAGAATATCTCTTCCGCAGCTTGGGTTATCTATTCGCCCTCTGACGAGTTAGTTTCTATGCATGGGGTGAGCCTCGGTCAAACAACGAACAACATTGCAGAATACAGTGCAGTGGTTGAATTATTGTCTGAATCTATTTCATTTGGAATTCGACGTTTGATAGTGAGGTTAGATTCTGAACTCGTTGTATTACAGCTTAATAGAGTATATGCCATTAGAAATCCTGTGTTATTAAGGTTGTTTTTGAGAGTGCGTCTCTTGGAACGTGAATTTGATTACATTGAATATCAGCATATTCCAAGGTCTTTAAATACATTAGCAGATGCAATTGCTTCTCGAATGTTGGACAGACATTTGCGATAATCATGCAAGTAAATTTAAAAACATTTCATCACATATGTTAAACAAGATAAGCCGGTAATAATGATATATATATATAGATAGGAGTGTGTCAAAAATATACATCGTCTTCGATCATAGGTTGAAAAACACCTTATGATCGGCAAAAATGATAAGTACAAAAAACCAAAAATGTCATATGTGTCTACAAAAGTGACTAGCCAATCACTGGTGGTGCTCTCTATACGAGACCACTGCCCGCGCTACCCTACACAGGAACCTCCTAAAAGGTCCTGGGACTGCGACCACATAGCGCTGAAGTCGAATAGGAATGTCATCTATGGTGGTCTCTGGTATACCCGCCGTCAGACGCTCTAGATCCTGTTCCAGCTCAGCTAAGGTCTCTACGGCCGCATCCTGTGGGGCTGGTGCTGATACAGCTGGTACTCTCCTCTCAAAAGCCCAGAGGTTGGACGGACGCCGTGGACCTACATCTGCATTTTGAAAATTTGTGCTGTCAGTTTTGAGGCGATATATAAAAAAAAAAAATAGATAATTTAAAAACTTGTGAAAAATGAAATACCTCTGTCGTCCCACTGTTCTCCCTGTGGAAGAACCATGTCCGGATCATTCCGAAAATCCATTCCGGCATAAGGAAAATCCTGAATAGCAAAGACCTGGCTCTCTAGCCAGTGAAAGTAACCATCAGGAAATCGAACAACTGTCGCGCCCTCATCAGGATGCCGGGCCATTACCGCAACCCATCTCGTCAACTTAGGCTCCCGAGGAGCCCCAACTGGAACAGTAAGTTGCTGGGGGATCAGCATCGGAACTCTCTCTAGGGCAAAGCTCACAACTAAAGGCCCATATCCAAAGGTCTTCAGTTGTCCGTTCTTTGCCCTGGTTAGTTGGCCCTTCATATTGGCCAACACAGCATCGCACCAGTTGAAAATGGTGCCTCGGTAGCAATCTATCGCCATCCGCATTTGGGACCCGGTGGCAATGTGCAAGGCGGCTGCACCACAGATTCTGGTAACAGTAAAGGCTATCACCATAAGTTCGAGCAGGGATATGTACTTGATTTCTATCCCTCTCTCCTGGTTTTGATTGTTGCACCACTCTAGCCGGAGGCTAGCAAGGGATTGGCCACCCGGCCTAGTCCCGGACAGAGTCAGTTGCTCGCCCCTATTAGGCAAGCCAAAGAGAAAATATATGTCGAAGGTCTCTATCTCGAGCTGGTTCTCTCCGATGTAGAAGCATTGATCCTGAATGTTCCACCTTTCAACCAGCCACTCAAGGAATGGCACCTGGCCCCTCATGCCAGGTATGGCCCAGTATTTGTACAGACCGCATGCTTTTAACGCATCAATAGAAGGTTGATGACCAATTGCGGCCAAATCAACGTCCTCGTGTTCTCTTTCTCTCCAATCTAGCATGGTGAATGCCCTACACACCAAAAAACAATAGTTAGAATTCATAAAATAAAATTTGGTTGGTTGAAATTGGAGTTTGGGGTTTCAAAATGCATGTTTCACGGGGTACGCACCCCGCGTTCAGAACACAGAGCGGCGGTACGCAGCTGGTCTGAAGGCAGGCTGCGTACCACGACCTTTTTCCTATATACGAAAAAGGTAGGGGTACGCAGGTCGCCCATAGGGCACCTGCGTACCCCGAGAAACATATCCTAAAACCCTAAACCCCCTAAAAAATCAAACTAAAACTTGAAATGAAATTCTAAACGGATGAAATTGAAGAGGAGGATGTTGTGGAATACCTGAAAGAGACGGCGCTCGATTCTGACGGTCGGATTCTTCGCAATATCCACAGGAAGTTTTCTTGTCAAAAGCCATTTTCTCAACCTCAACAGTAAAATGGTAAAAATGACATGGTAAAAAGTCTTTTTATAGGTTTTTTGGATGAATGAATGCTAAGTTTGTTTATTTTTCACCATGGAAGGATGTTTTTCAATGTATTTTTGCCCATCTTAAACAGGTATGAGTAATGTGTCATTTTTGTGCAGGACAAAGGGACTTTAGGGTAAATTATCATTTTTCACGTCAGAGTCATCTTTTAAGCCCTTTTCTGACTCCTAAAACATGAAAAGATTGCTGAGCGTTTCTTTTACACTCATTAAAACGGAATTAAAAGACGGTCCCCTTATAGCTCTTTTCTGACCGTAAAAACAGGAAAAGATTGTCGGGTTTTTGTCGTTTCAAACTCGATACTGGAAATAAAATGACGTGTCCTTGATCACTTTTTACTTTTCAGGTCAGAGACACTAATCATGAAAGTACTCCTTGGTCGCAAGATCAAGCAGTTCTCCCAGGTATTATTTTATACTTTTTCGGGCTTGGGGGACACAAATTTACGAAAAAGTTCAACCTAGAGTCTTCTTAAGTTTTTCAGACTCTCTAAAATTGAAAAACGCCGAGTTTCTCCTATACTGGGCTCGTTAAAATTTCACAGTAAAGGGCCTGTTCAATTACAAACAGGAACGAACCACTCCTTCCTAGGGTTCGCATCAAAACTAGGTTGGACTCATCCGAAGGATGAGCTTATAATCAAGCACATGTTATCCTCCTCAAGCTTGTAAAAAATAAAGAGGTACTTGCCATAAATGGTGGGGGAAAAGAGAGAAGAATGAGCCTATTTGTTATCCTTTGTCTCAGAAGAAACCTTATTACCGCTCTTGAACACGACACTTTTCATTCACCTGGGTTGGGAAATCCTTTACCTCACAGTTGATCAAACCACATTGAAAGTCTTCAGCCGGGTTCCGGGGATTAACTTTGAGTCATTTGTTACCAAGCCATCTGTTGTGTCGTTATGTGTTCAAGAGGTCCGCAAACAAAACTTTCATCTACAAAAATACTTGTCATCCATTTTGACCACCACTGAGTCAGTCCTTACAGCAACATTTCTTCGACTTGAACAATGATTTCATGTTGTGGGCTTGCCTGCCACGGGTTGCTTTCTATCGACATCAGTACATTATCTGGAAAGATGACTTAGAAATCGACAGTACCTTGAAGTCTGCATGCATCAATGGCAGGTTTCTCGCCTTTGACGACAGTTTACATCATTGACTTTCGATCAAAGGATTCCGTGACGTGTTCGACATCAACTCATTTATTCACATTTCATGGATTGTACTGGGTACTTTGAGAGCCATTGACATCACTGGTGGTCTCTCTCACACTTGTTAACGGTTTAGATCATTGACTGGTAATCAAGTGGTTTCTACCATGTTCGACATCAACTCATTTATTCGCATGGCTAGAATCGTACCAATTCGGGAAGTAGAAATGAAGACCCTGGATCTAGTTCCCACCATCCAGGCTGCGAGGAGTTTTGTATTCATTATATAGTAGACCAATTATAAACAGATGGCTGCGTCCATACTGTATCTACAAAAGTCTATGATTATGATGTACTGCAAGATCATTCATGTATCAGAGTAGTTAGTCTGTTAATTAAAGTTTTGATCTGAGTATGGGAATGCCTACCTCAGCGATGATATAATCTTATACATGTATTTTGTGTTGAAAATTGCAGGTTTTGACCAGGCTCTCCACGAGATATCCTTGAAATGATAAAGTCCTTCACCCTTCCTAGATAATACAAAACCCTAATCTACTACAGTCTTCGCACTTTAGGGGGCAATCTGTTACACTAAAAAATGTCACCATGGATATTTACAGTTAGTATGGCTCTATCAACAGTCATGCTATCCTCCTGGGCAAGTCTTATGCCTCTGCTCTCCATGTCAAACTCCAAAAAAGAGAGAAAGTCTTTGTAAATGTGTTTATCTCTGGGTACGCAGATTCTCTCGGCCTTACCTGCGTATACGCACCTAATGTTCACAAAAACTGCGTACTTGTACGCTCTGTATGTAAAGGGGCAGGTGCGTACCCCTGTAAAGGTCAAAAGGCGCGAGTTTCATCTTTAAAAAGTTACTTGTGGTCATTTCTAGAGCATTCTAGAAGGTTGTTTGACGTGTATTGAGCGCCTCCAGATGGTTCATGTACCCCTATGAAAGAGGAACTTATCCCATCAAGAGAGGAGCTATCCCATCCAAAGAGGGGATTATCCCATTGATGGTGGACCTGATTAACTTCCTCTTGAGCACTATAAATACAGGCATTGGGCCAGAAGGAGGGGAGGTTGAAAAGCTAAACATTTCTAAGGGTAGATGCTGCTGGAATTAGGACTCCCATTTAGAAGCTTGTGAGGAGAGATTCCCATCCTTTCTTGTTTCATTTGGAAGTGGGTGAGCTTTGTCAAAGTAAAGGAGAACTCTTGATGGACCCTGGGAGGAACTTGCACAACACCAAGGCTCAGGTTGTAATTGTTCCTTTTGTTTCCTATTAATGCAAATGAGTCCATTCTTCTCAATAACTTGTTATTTATGAGTTGTTTCATGTACTCCTTGGTCTACATGTTAAATATGTTTTATTTTATGAGATTATCAAGTGCTATTTAATCGTTTGATTGTTAGTGAATGCAGGTTTCGAAGTGAAGGAGGAGCTCATCCGGATCGGCGAGGCTGGACTACTACAACAGCGTTGGACTACAGGTAGGATCTAAACACTTGATTTCTTATATGGTAAATGCATGTTTAGAGAAGGATTGCTCTCATTTGTCTTGTTTGTCACTAGAGAGTCTTAGGCTCCTAGGGAGGTTGGTTGTGTCCGCACTATCGACTCTTTCTGCCTGACATGGAGTAAGGAGAGAAAGCTTTCCATATCCCTGGAATGAGGTGAGCTACCTGTTAGCGCTCGAATTTGCCTCAGGCTGAGGAAGGCAGAATCGAAGGCAACATCAAACCACTTAGCCTTGTAGCTAGCCCTACGAGGACAGGAGAGGGCTCTCTCCAGTCTATCTCAGCAAAAAGTTTTCTAAAAGGGGCTGAGATGACTTTTAAAGAAACTGATTTTAGGCTAGTAAATTGATAAAAAGGGGTTTTTAATAAAAGATGGGGTTTTTCTGGGCTGCATGGGGCAAAGAAACAGCTTGAACAGAGAAATATAATCAAAAACACAGATTATCTCCTGAGGCAAGGTAGGCAAGAAATTTTAACATCAAATTGAGATTAAATGGAATGGCAAGACTGCTGAGGAGCTGACAAGGGCATAGAAGATGAATCCTTGTCAAACAGAAGAAAACATTAAATATGAACAAACTTAAAGGCAGAGCATACAAAATATGAATTCTACCTTAACACTTCATTTGTTCAATTGGAAACGATCATGAAATGACATGAACACATAACAGGCTACATATGAAACAAAAGAGGACACAAATGTTAAATCTCATACCACAGGAATCTCAGAAGCCAGAGCTGGGTATTTTCATTAAAATCCCTGTCAAAGACTGTACAATGAAAGCTCTGTTCTCTCTCCTCCACCAGCGCTCAGAACTCTCTCTCCCTCACTTTACAAATGAATTTTTAATACAATAAATAAATGTTGCTAAGGGAAAAACAAATCAACCCCAAAACAGGGGCGCTGTTTCACCTGCAGTTACAAAAAAAGAAAAGAGTGTTTCCATCTATTCTAAAATAGAACAGCGTTCCTCTAAAAATCCTCTGATGGCCAATTAAGAGATAAATGCTGGAGCGCAGATCCCTTTGAATCATTAACTGAAGTCTTGAAATAGGAATCGAATCCTATGTCTTCGGCTGTGATGTATATCTTTGTTCCAATTTAAAGTATTTTGGCTCCGTTTGAATAGCGCTCTTGGGCCATATTCATGAGCCAGCTGTTGCTACCCAAGTCATCTTTTTCGCGAGCATACTTTGCATAGTCATTTCTCAGAGTCTGCATCAGGATCATTGAGACTAAACCCGTGAGTAAAATAACCATCATCAATGCACATTATGAGTGTTCTGCTTGCAAGGCAAGTAAAGCATAAGGTCGCCAAATTGTAGCAGCAGATGTGTTGATCTTCAACATAAAACAAAGACCTCGAAGAATAAATATAGCACGCACCATCAACCATAATGACCGATTAAATGATTTCAAATGAATTCTTCACAAGATCGAATTCTGCGCGGTTGGAGATACAGTGGCCTCTTTAACATAGCTTACATCAAATAAAATCCGGGCCATTGTGGACAGATCAGATACACATATGTTGTCCCCAGTGATATTTTCAAAGACCATCTCAGCATCAAGCAAGGTCTGGGCAATCTCATCGTCATCGTTATCACTTAAAGCAAGCACTATTGTTGTTAGCTTGAGACGAGTTTCCATATCAAGTACTTTGCACTGTCCATAATCAAGCAATCCAAGCCTACCATCAAGAAGCACTAATAGGTTTCCTGCATGTGGATCGGCATGGAAAATCCCACCTACAAACAGCATCTGTCCATAGGCTTGCAACAAACTGTGGATACTCCTCACCATCTCGGGTATCCTGGCAAGAAGATCTTCACTTGCATTGGGACAAAGCACCTGAGTGAAGCGAATTCCATCCAATCTCTGCATGACAATAAGGCGCTTTGTGCAGAGGTTTAAATACGGTGTAGGGCATACAATATGTCTGAAATTATTCTTTTCAAGGTTCCTCTTTATTGTCTCCATCACTCAGTATGACCTTAGAAGCTTTAACATTAGCGAGACATATGCCAACTAAACCAACACCGGATCCCACCTCAAAACAAGATTTATTAGAAAAAAGTTGTGGATGAGAGAACGAAAACTCAAATAGGAACAAACTTGCTGGCCAAATACAACAGCCTGTGCCTCCTTCGAGCATGTTAAGAGATGACCTCAGAGTCACAGTCATAGTTACCGGTTCTCCGATCTGTTGATTCTCATGCCAAGCTAAAGGGAAATGATTACTAGATGGAAACATGAACAGTATAGTTCTGTAGCATTTCCCTGTGTTTTGAGATAAATCAGAAGACTTGCAGTAAGTCAAATATTGTGTATACTGCTCATACAGGACTTCCAACACCTCAATAAGTTGTGATTCTGAACAAATCGAACCATTATAATCATAGATGCAAGCCACAGGTACAGAGATTATATACGATCCTTGGATGCCACAGAGTGCGATGATATGAACCTCAGAAAAGCCATATGCAAAATATAAAGAAGGAAGCTGTAGAACTCCAAGAAAAGAGAGAATTAAAAGTGAGGGTGACAATCCATGAACCAAACCAAGCTATGAGAGACACCAGAATGCCAACAATATGCTTCATATTCAAAAGGAAATATCTCAGACATTCATGACCCATGGACTTCCACCCATGCCCATTAAAAACGTTGCAATATAATTCAAAAGACCAATTAATGATAGTTTTCTTGCAAGTAGTAGAAGAGAAGACCCATCAAAATGTCCCTGTATGTAAAATGATCCAATAATAAAGCAGCTTATGCACATTCCTCCTGCAGCAATCATTAGAAGTGGGCGCCTTCCATATTTGTCCATAATCAATGATGAGTGCACCGCCACTATCTGATAAAATCCTCTTTGCAATATTCTTTGCCAACTATGCTCCAATACATTATTACAAACTCTGTTTTCTAATTCCCCCTTTTAAATTTGTTGATTTTGAATAAGGGTTTTTTTCTTTGTCTGCTTGCAGGGATAGGAGCTGATGGAGCTGTTGCCATTTGAAGAGCTGGAAAATTTGATACATATTCTAAAAAAAACACATTTAATGATTTCTTCTTCAAAACAGGGTTTTGAAGAAGAATCAATCTCACACTGACATACAAGACGGAGTCTAACATCGGCTCCACTAGGGATGGCAGCTGCCGCTTTTTGGAGGTGCCAAGAACCGCAGAACTTTGGGAGAGCAGACAGTGCCTCCATCCATTGGGCAATGGAGTCCATTATTTCAACAAATCAACACAACTGAAGACTCAACTTATTAACTGGAAACTGACTGAATTGATTGAAAGACTAATTCGGCAAACTTCAAACTAAACTGTAATGAAACTGGAACAAAATGTTGCCTTTTGGCTGCTTATTTATTTACAAAATCTACCCTACTTTGCTGTAAAAACACTAGATCAGGTAATACTGAAGTGCCAGATCAACCATTCAAGTAAACCTGAGAATGATGTCGCTCGAGAATGCTTCCGCCAGGACGCAGATGTAATTGATGGCAGCCCTTCATGCATGTAATGAATCTGGCTATGTATAAGACAGCTTGATCTATCAGTCAAACTAAAAAACATTTCCATGTATGCTGCCATTGGATCGCGGAAGCCAGACTCTGTTGGCTGCCCCAACTCTGCAATACATACCTCCAGCTGCACACTGTCAATGTAAACATCTGTAGGCAATTCTATGATTTCTTGTTTCAATGGAGGAAGGATTTCCAAGAACTTTTTAGGGTCTTGGAAATCATATGACTGGATCTGCTCATCTAAATATTGAATCTCCTTCTCAACTCTTTCAACAACTAACTCACAAAATCTAGTTTTAGTTTCAAAAGGGAACATTGGATATTTCAACCAATGAAGCACGACACTGCAAAAATCTTCATCAAATTCAGAATCTGCTAACTCATTTCTAACCTCTTTTATAGCTTCACAATGTGCAGGGTTTGCCACATACCCTACCATTGCGTAAATGGATCAGCGAGCACTGGACTGTCTGGATCGAATTGGAGTCGCCAGGTGAATGCTTCAGCCTGCATATGTGTCTGACTGCTATCCACCATCAGCATCAGATCTGCAATTTGATTTCATGTACTGGGACAAGACAATCAACAAGTCAAATACATCTCATGTGAGGGTAGGTATAGCGTGGTCTATGGCTATCGCGTTAGGCTTCTTAAAGAGTTGAGGTTTGGAGTAGAAACACCTCCTCACCATAGGCTCAATGTACCATACTTCCTTCTGTAGTCACTGATAGACACAAGCATAAAGGTGCAAGAGGGAAATTAACAACAATTAGCTCATCATGGGTTAATCAGAATCATCATAGAAGATGCCCTCCACAACCTTAGAATTCCTATCCAATGGTCAATTTTCAGAGACATGCAAATAGAGGACATCAAGGTTCTCACATATGATGTTAGTCCTTTTGTCAGTGAAAAGGATGAGGAAGAGACTAAAGCAAAGGAAGAAGAAGCAGAGCAGGGTGAAGATCAAATAGATGAGGAGGAAGATGAGATAGATGAGGAGGAAGATGAAGAAGAAGAGGAGAAAGAGAAAGAGAATGATGAGGAAATAGAGGAAGATGACAAAGAAGAGATTGATAAACAAGATGAGGAGCTAGAAGGAGAAGAGGAGAGGAAAAATAGAGAGGAAAGGGACAATGAAAAGAGGAGGTAGAAGACAAGGAGGAGCCACCTAGGGTGTCTCCAGAGGCCACTGAGAGAGAAGAAGCAGCTACCCTCACTACTCTTAGCACACCTATCAAACAAAAAGGAAGAAGACAGAGGCATACCCCCTTATATTTCAGGACAAGGAAAAGCACAAGGATAAAACCGGGGAAACCCCAAACACCAACCAAAATTCCCATTGTGATTGAGGACCTACCTAAACAGCAGGAGAAAATTCCTCCTCCTAAGTATCCTATCACCTATGTGAGAAGGCCTATAACTAGATCCACCTCATCCAAAGGAAAAGCAATCCTACAGGATACACTGCAGGACCTACAAGAAGTTGAAGCAGTCCTATAGGATACTCTGTTAAACCTACCGGAGACTCAAAAATTGGATAAGGAGGAAGGCCTACGGCAAGAAACCAAAGAAGAGGACCCAGAGTTAAAGGAACCTATCCCCCGACCTAACCTTGACTCTTACTACAGATTTATTGAAGGGGGCAGGGTCATTCCACAAAAATTTTCTATTCCACTATTCTTTGAGCTTAAGCAGGAGAGAACCAAAACTCATCAATGGATGCAGATTTCCAAATCCAAGGGGGTGGAAGACATTGGTCACATGGAGGAGAAGCTCAAAAAGATGGGCAGAGAACTAAGTAGCTTGAGAGACAGAGAGGCCATAATGAGAAATCAGTTAGAGACATAAAATGCATGGTTGAAAGGACAGCTGCAAGAAAGAGAGAACCAATTGGCATGTATGGCCAGTTTCTCTCTGGAAGCGATCCAGTGTAGGATTCCAGCTAAATCCTATGCCCTATACCTTAAGGAACAGTGGTTGCAGTTCCAAATTAATACCCTAGCACAGAGGGGCACTATGCCATTTCAGGACTCTAGGTAGTTCATTGATCTTTGTGATCAGAGCACACTAGAAGATAGGGCCAAGATGTCTGAGTTTTATTTGCATAATATGGCCTTAACAAACATGAATGTATGGGACCCTAATGCCAAGCTAGGAGATTTACAGTTGATGGCTTTGGCATCATGGATGAACCATGAGGAAGCAAGGGTTGCAGAAATGAAAAGGATATTGGCAAGAGAACAAACAAAACCTCTTATGATCAGAGCTAAGCAGTCCAATCCAATGGCTCTCATCAGCACACATAATTTAATTGCAAATGATCCTCAACTTGCACCTAGGTATCTTGCTACCCAAGAGCAAGAAATTTCACATTTTGAGGACATGTTCAGGTTGTTAGGGGATGACAACATACATGCTTTCCTAAGGAGATGGAACACATTGCCATACAGCTTAAAGATAAGAGAGTACCACTCTCCTCAAAGGATGAGAAAAGCACTAAGCAGGACACACATGTACAAGCAATATATGCAAAGGCTCAAAGTCAATTGTATTGGCTTGAAACTTAGTCCACCACTATTCTTAGGAATGCTAGAAGGAAGGAAGGAAGAAGAAGAAAAGAGGCAGTGGGAGGAGGTAGAAAAGAAAGCAGGTTTCTATGAACAAGAAGAGGAAAACACAGCAGAGGCATGGGATGTCAGGGGGCACTAGAGCTATGAAGGATATGGATATTGATTAAGTTGCTCAGAGGATGAGCAACACTTTCAATAGGGGGTGATGATGAGCCTCATCATTGGGTAATTATATGGGCCTTAATTCACCTCCTAGCTTAGTAAAACCAACTCTTCTCACAACTTATTACATGTTTTTAATTATATTTTGTTCATGAGATGAGTTAAAGTGGGATATCATGCCTATTGGACTAATATATATTGAATGCAGGTTTGAAGGAGAAAATCAAGGAATTTTCGCAAAGACTAAGGTTGAAAGCCGAATGGGACAACGGAAAGGGATTCTAGGAGGTAAATCCTCCTCATTTACTTCTCCCCCATTCGAATATTCCTCCATTTATCACACAAGCTAAGAGTGCAAGCAGCCAAGTCATGAGGATTAGAAGGCAGCTGAGCCTCCCTAATTTTAAGCAAGTTGTTGGGGACTTCAATTGTATAAGTAGAGAGGCCTAGAGTCTCATTAGGATTCAAATTTTTGTTGTAAAATTCTAAGTTATTTTCGAGCTCCAGACTTGTGGAAGATTTTGATGTAATTTTCTAGTTTGGTAATAAGAATGAGTTTTGTTTTCAGCCATCATTGAGTTAACTCATAGGGCTTAAGCTCTTGGGTTAGGGCCCAAACCTAGCAGCCAAGGCTCCTCTTTTTGTATCTTTATGTTTAGCTTAGTTTCATAGCTTCATTGTTAATTTGTCTTTAGAGGTATTTTCATCGCAAGTAGTGTAGATTTGATTGGTTGTTTATTAGTTTTCTTCCTTTTGTGCCTTACTTCAGTAGCAGGTTGGAAGGGATAAAAGAAGCACCACAAGGCTGTAGCAGGTGTCTTGGCCTCACTTCTTCCCTTTGGGATCATGGTTTGAGGAAGGGACCCTTGTGCAGCCCCAAAAACACAGATTTCTATTTCTTTCATAAGTTTTAGAGTTTACTGTATTTAAGCTAGCATTTGATCAGTTTTTCAAAGTAGGATTGAATTCCCATCTCTTCTGTCTTCATTCTTGCAATAGGTCTCATCCTTGATTCCATTCCTTTCCGCTACTTTCCTCATGCATAAGGTAGACAATTAGTTCATTAATTCTGCTTTTCTAACTTATGGGAACGCTTCTTGTTTACATGACTTTTTGGAAATTATACATGTCTGATGCAAAGTAGGTGCTTCAGGAGAAGACAGAGACCTCATAGCCAACAATCACTTTCCACTTCATCCACCATAATCATTCCTTGCTTTCACCATTGCCTTCACTAATTTCATCATTTTACATAGAAATTCTTCCAAGCACATTGAGTGAATCCAACCATCTCCTAACCTTGCTGTTGACTTCTGAGTGATCCTAGGTCTCGTCTCACTCCATTCCACCCATTAACCACCTTCTCTAAGATTTCCATCACCTCCAACACCCATCATTTTTCTCACGGTTGCATCCTGTAGAAATACAGGGAATCCTGTAGGTTTCTAGTACATCCTATAGGTTTTCCTGTAGTGGCCTGTTTTGAGGCCGACTTGAGGGAAAACCTCTAGGAATTCCCCAAAGGTCACCCAAGGGTCTCCCACACCATCCATCCATCTCCTAAACCTTCCATCCATCCTCAAACATCCTTAAACCACCTGTCACATCACCACAAGAGATTAGTTTGCATATTTGGTTTTGCATGAAAACAACAAAAAGACAAAAACAGAGTTATTTCAGTCCCTTTACTTGCACAACAATGATTTTTGATTATTTTAACTTCCACACTTAGACAATAGCATTTGGTTCATGTTAATTTAGCATAGTTTCTTAGCAGTTAATTAGGAAATGGTGTGATTTAGCATTGAATTTAGGTCTTTTTCATTATTGCAATATATTAGCTCTCTCTTAGATTAGATTTCCATTTCTTTCATTAAGAAACCAAGCTTTTTTTGAATCCATAGAAGTCTAGCTTGAGAACCCCCAGTGGTCTCTCGCCAACTAAACAAGTGACAAAAGGCAGAACCTTCACTTTTACTTGTGTATACAGCACCATCACCTCCAAGTTTGTACGAAACCCAGGTTGATAAAGTAAAGTTGGTAGCCTAGGAGTTGCAGCATTCTTGTTGCAAAACTGGTGCTCATCACAGTCCAGAAATTGTGCAGAGCTTGAGGGGCAGCTAGAACCACTCAACCTAGAAACTATGCAGAAATCATCCAGAGGCTTATAGTCTGTTGCATGTGCTCCCAAGTTGATCAGTTCCCTCCAGGGCTAACCAGTCTTGCCTTACATGCATGGGTTACTTTTTCCCAAAAAAGGAAAAAAAAGAAAAATCATCACTAGATTTAGGGATCCATTTTTAGCAATTGGGGGTTACATCCAAAATTCGTTTTAAAAACCTCCTGCCAAGTGTCGCTTTTTCCTAGATTTTTGGCATACACGTCATAAGCCTCGATCATATCAAAACTATTTATTCGATGCTTCAGAGCTCATTCTTCACTTTGATCTTGGAGCTTTGGAATTCCCCATCGCATCTAGGAGCATTCAACACACTCAGCTCAACCTTTTCTGGGTAAGTCTGCTTTTCATGTCTTTTACTGCTTTTCTATCGCTTTTTGTATTTCGATTTGTGTGAGTGTTGTTTGCTTGTTTTTTTTTGAAAGCTTGCTGCCATTTTAATGCATGTTAGCTTGTAGAAGCATTGTTTCAAGTTTCAAATTGCATCTCCTTATTGTCGTATGCATGACATTATTTTTGCACTGACGGTCGTCGTTGTGGCAACTCGCTTCACACACTTAGTTGTTTTCTTGCTTACTGGATGTTTCACTCATTGGTTGCATGTATGTTCATTCACTCATGTATGCACCCAGCTTCACACATGCATTCAGTTCTCATTGTTTTGAGTCACCCGTTGGTGAGTTTGAGCTGCCTTGGACCAGACCTTACCTTGCACAGCTTACACTACGCATTTTTGGGATGGAAGGCCATGCCTTCCTCCCAGGAATTGCGTAAAGCTTGCCTCACCCTGGCCTTCCAAGATTTCTCTACGCAATTCTGAGAGGTAGTGACCCACTAGCCCCCGGAATTATGCAAATGTAGTTTTTCCGGCCTGCGGTCATGCTAACTGAAACTACACATTGTGTAGTTTCAGTCCTCATCAGGCCAAGTTGGATTGTGCTCTATGCAGTTTCAACAGCCAATCAGCCAACTGACAGTCCAGACTATGTTCTGCGCAGTTCTGGAAATCAGTCTCCCAGCCTCCCGGTGAAAATTGCGCAAATCTTCCAATCAGTCACCCATGTGTGTTGCGTGTTAGTCCTCAAGTTTCTTTTGTTTTTCAACTGACAGTTTTCTTTCCATGAGTGCTTTTCTGTCTCTAGGTATCACAGGTGTTCAGCAGTCTCTTAGCACTATAGGTACAGTGGCTTCCAAGAGTTTAGGGTCAAAGGATACCATTGAGAGTGCAACTAGAGATGTGGTCGAGAAAATGTCTATGATCTTGCCCATCTACGAAGACACTAAGTTGTTCATATACAAGGAGATCAAGATGAAATGGCAGGACATCAACGACTTCCTTTCAGGTACCCTTGAGGAGAATCTGGAAGGCCGCAGAGTCTATGTCAACATACACAAGTTTAGCTTGTACCGAATTGCATGCAGGTATCCCACGTTTCCATGCGCGGACATGATCCACTAGATTGTCTCTTATGCTAATATAGAGACAATGGTTTTGAGCAGTGCTAGTGGAACATAACTTTCTACCTTCAGGGAAAAGGACTTTCGGGAGATGTATCACTTGCCGTAGTCGGTGGTCACAATGGATGGGCCCTTCACCAAGCCCAACAGCAATGCAAACTCAAGAGACATCTTAAAGAGTTGGGTTAGAGAGCCATCTAAGTTCAGGAAAACACCCAACCAAGTTTACAAGACAAGGATAATTTGGAAGGCTTATTGGCTCTTAGTCATCTTCGCATTCCACTTATATGGCCAAGAGAGTACAGAAACCTTTCCGCAGAGTTGGGTGATTGCGCTGGATCAGCTGGCGAGCAAAGGAAGACCTTTCAATTAGTCTGACATATTGGCTCTCCAGCTGAAGGGACAAGTAACAGATGCCCAACATCCACCCAAGGGTCAGTAAGAAAAGCTATTCATGCCCACTTACATACTTGATGCAATTTGTGCCCGTCAACAATTCCTTGGCGTGGGTTGGGCATGGACACCTTTAGAAACCTCTGTGCACACCTATTGCAGGTTGTTTTCTGAGTGCATCTTCTATGGAGTTATAATACAACTATCAGACCATTTCGTCACCCCGATGTATAGGATGATCTTTGAACATGATCTGCCTTGCATGTCGCAGGTAGAAATGGAGGCACTGGTAAACAGAGTAGATTGGTATGCCTCACCCCTTGGCACCTTCATCTGGATGTACAGTGTGGAGAAGGCTCCGCATGTTTTACCAAAGTTTTCCATGGACAATTTGGTCATGCAAGAGGCTGCATATCACATCTCGACAGGGTTGTCAGTGATACTGCACAGGAATAAGAAAGCACCTTAGCCTTCTCTTCCTTTACGGATCGGGTTGTATGAGATCTAGAATCTCAAGCATGTTGAGGTCGAGACGAAAGAATTCAAGAGGTTCACCTTTAGCACTAGAAGTTTCAATCCATATGACCCACATTGCTTAGTGAAGGACAACTGTGCAAGAGTTTATCATCCTTGGATCCGCCGGGTGTGTCATTGGCCTGAGGAAGACTCATGGAGATACTGCTATAACTTCTCAAGGCTCAATGAACCGGTCAGAATGGTTGTAGAGTGGTGAGCAACATCTCAGAGAGTAGCAACATCAACAACAGCAAAGGGAAGAAGACTTGTAGTTGACAAAGGCAAGGGGAAGGTTGCTGATAGCACAGAGGTGGAGAAAAGTTGTAAGTTCAAAGCCGATCCACTTGTGTTAAGAGCAGCTTTGGAGAATGAGGCAAAGAGGTGACAGCACGACCGAAGTATTGCGCAAAGGAAAAGGGAGAAGCAGAAGCTTAGGGAGGAAGAAAATGAGTTGCAGGAGTTGAAGCAACAGCTAAGGGAGGAACAAGAGTTGCATAGAAGAGAGAAGGAAGCGCAACAGGAAAATGAATAGCAGGAGGCGCATCATGCACACATTGATGAGACTATGCCAATATAGGTTATGGATTCATCCGAAAAACAGTGAGCAGTCGCAGGAGCAGGACTTTACTCAAGAGATTGAATAGATGGACACAGATGTGGTTTAGCCTGAGCTAGATCAGTACATTGACCTCATGCCTAAGAACCAAGAGGTCACCCCACTGGCTACACCAGATCCGGAAGAAAATCAAGTCCCAAGTGATCAAGGAGACACTGAAATCCTTAAGGGCTATCTGGACGCTGATGTGCACAACATATCTTTCGATGCGTCACAACACAGAGTTGTTAAGTCACGCAGAATACCCATTCTGTATGTCCATGTATCTCCTGTGCATTTTGAATAAAGAGTGATCATATCCGATGTGTGCATACATCCAACTGCATTGGCTGATGCTACCAAGGCATATGCCGAAGCCACTAGGTCGAGTGTTAGATTCTTGACAGCTGAGAACGAGCGCATGGCTAAGGAGTTACAAGCAGTCAAGCAGGGAGAAGAGAAAGTTACAACATCCGCCAGAGTAGAGTTGAGGAAATCGATACTTGATGAAGTGTCGTCTCTCGAGACAGTCATACAGAATCTATACTTGAGGTTTGTCATCGTGCATAAGTTGGTTGTCTATCTTAATGGTTGGCATCAACACTGTGCTAGGAGAGCACACATCTTGTTAGACATACACACTGATTTCAATCACATGCATAAATGGACAATGAGGTACAAGGGAGCCCCATTGCATTTTCCAAAGATGATGAAGCCAAAGGCAGTGGAATTGAAGGAACAACTCCGAAGTCAGATCTGGAACTATGAGGAACTCCCACAGCTCATCACCAACTTACAGGCTTCACATGCACGAGTGTTCAGGAGCATGGATGTCATTGTGCGCATGCATGCGATCTCATCCATTGGCACACTCACTGAGGAGAAGACAAAGAACCAAGTTCAACTAGAATTGGACATGTACTTTGATCATTTGATGCGCAGAGTCACTTGTGCAACCTTGTAGATGAGCGCAGACATTATGCACCAGTATGTTGTTGGTACGGCTATACTCAAGACCATGATGCACATGTTATCCGACGAGTTGGACAGAGATTCCAAATTAGTATACCCGAATGCAACAGAGGCAAGAGTTCACTTTCATAATAATGTCACCACAGAGCACACAGACACCATAACATACTACCAATCTTGGCATTAGTTTGCTATTGTCGATCATCGAGAGGATGTCGAAGAGTTAGTCTTCCCACAACTGTCTGAGTCTTAGGGATGTCTTGCATGGCTTACTCAAGCCCATTTTCATCTCGCACGAGTACATGTGCAGATTGTAATGTAAACATACTGTAAAAGTGAAAGACCAAGTGTCAATAGTAGAATGTAACAATGATGTGTAAGTTGAAGAGTTGTGAGGGTAGTTGAAGAGTCACAAAGGGGAATTTCAAGGTTCACCCCACCATTTTCTATTTATAGACCTCATAACTCATTGTATAGGCTTTTGGGAGCCAAGATTCCTATAGGTATAACTTAGAGAAAGCTTGGAGTGTATTGTAACGAGCCTTGACTTCTCCACGGTGTAGAGATAGTACATCTCTTTGGAGGAGTAGGCGACAGTGACTATTCTGTATTTGTTTGTATGAATCTTATCAAAGCATGTTGTTGATATAATCCATCACTTTGGATTGTCGGCTATCATGGTTTCCATCTCCTCATGTCTTTTAGCTCGTGTGTTCCCTTTCAAGTTGCGTGCTATCACAGGCTTCAAAGGGGTGCACTCTTCTCCCTTTCCATGCATTAGAGCCTTTCATGCACCTTCCTTGACTCATTGCAAGGTCACACCCTTGCTTCCAAGAAGAACATCTTACTTACCTCTGTGCGCAACCACAGTCAAGGCGATATTGTACTACCCACTACTGGGACTCCTACTTCAAACAGTCTGAGGTCTAGTTGGGACTTCTTACTGGGGAGATCTCCTAACATGTTGGCAGGTCCAACACCGTCAACAAAGCCATTAGGATTCAAGATGATGATGTCAACCATGGGGGATGGTTCACCCTTTTTGGAGTAAAAGAGTAAAAAGATTAAAAATTAATAAAATAATAAAACTACTTTTTCACTTATCTCCCTAAGTTTTTACTCATTTCGAGCGGGAGTTCTCGTTAGATGCAAAATTTAATTCCTCATACAAGGAATACCCATGTTGCATACTTTCGATGGACCCTGCTACACGAAAAATGAGAAATACATGAAAAACGTGATTACAATCATATGTTTCATGTATCTCTCATTTTTCGTGTAGTAGGGTCCATCAAAAGTATGCAACATGGGTACTCCTTGGATGAGGAATCAAATTTTTCATCAAACGAGCATCGCTTCTCGAAATTTGAGTGAACCCATAGGGAGATAAGTTGAAAATACGAGTTGAAAAAATAGTTTTTTTCTTTTTTGCCTCTAAAATCTGATGATGTAATCTAATCTTATTTTATTATTCCCACTATTATCTTATAATTTCCTTAGGAGACCCATTTTAGACCTCAAAATTCCCCTAATGATCTATCATGCACCTTCTTGATATATTTTTCTTGTGACAACCACAACCTTCTGCCTTTCCTGTCACGAATGATCCTCATGCCTAATATCTGTTGTGCTAGACCCAAATCCTTCATTGCAAATTTGCTGCCCAAATCTTTCTTCAACCTATTGATCATATTCTTATCATGCCCAACAATCAACATGTCATGCACATATAACAATAATATGATATACTTTCCTTGATCATAGGTCCTCTTGATATAGACGCAATGGTCAGCTTCCAACCTGTGAAAACCATGTTTCAACATGAATGAATCAAATTTCTTGTACCATTGTCGAGGTGCCTATTTCAACCCATAAAGAATGACTATGTGTTGAAACAGGAAAACAACTTGCAAACAAGGTCTTCTTTTCCTTTTTCTGTGAAGTCTTCTGGTTGCTCCATATAAATTTCTTCCTCCAACTCAACATGAAGGAAATCAGTTTTTACATCTAATTGTTCACATTCTAAGTCTAAAGTAGCAACAAGACCAAGAATGACTCTGATGGATGAAATTTTAACAACGGGTGAGAAAATTTCAGTGAAGTTAATACCTTCTTTTAGGGAAAATCCTTTCACCACCATCCTTGCTTTATACCTCTCCTTCTTTTCGTCACCTTCATGCTTAATCTTGTAAACCCATTTGTTTTGTAGAGCCTTTCTACCTTTTGGGATATTTACCAACTCCCACATTTTGTTTTCCAGCAAAGATTTCATTTCTTCATCCATTACTTTCTTCCATTCTTCGTTGTGCTCAACTTTACAAGCCTCTTGAAAACAATTAGGCTCACCTTCATCAGTGAATAAAATATAGTTTGAAGGAGGATACCTTTGTGACAGCTTATAAGGCCTAGAAGATCTGCAAACCAATTGTGGTGGTGGATTAACAGGTTGCATCTCCGGTAAAGGTTCCTGCAAGATTCCTTCTTCTCGATGTTCATTACTTTCCACTTGTTGTCCTTTCTACTCTTGAATTTGTTGTCCGTTTTCTTGCATCAATGGGATGTCTTCATGCTTCTCTTCAAAAATGTCAATAACTTTCTTGACCTCCAACTCACCTACAGTCCTCTTAAACATTTCTGACTCATTAAATATAACATCCCTGCTTCTAATAATTTTATGTTTGACTGGATCCCATAGACAATAACCAAATTCTTCATCCGCATATCCCAGAAAAATGCATTTCATAGATTTATCATCTAACTTAGTTCTATTTTCTTTGGGAATATGTACAAATGCTTCACATCCAAATATTTTCAAATGAGAATAATTCAACTTCTTACCAGTCCAAACTTCTTTAGGGATGTCGCCATCCAAGGCTGTAGTTGGAGATTGATTTATAAGGTAGCAAGTTGTCCTTACAGCTTCTGCCCAAAAATGTTTCTCCAAACCATAATTGGACAACATACTCCTCACCTTTTCCATAATGGTGTGATTCATCCTTTCTGCAACACCATTTTTTTGAGGAGTACTAGGCACAGTGTTCTCATGCTTTATGCCAACCCTGTTACAATATTCCTTGAATGATTTTGAGTAATATTCTCCACCATTATTTGTTCTCAAGCACTTTAGCAATTTTTTAGTCTCTCTTTCAACAACAACATAGAATTTTTGAAATATTTCAAACGCTTCACTTTTACTTTTCATAGGATATGCCAAAACCTTCCTAGATGCATCATCTATGAATGTTACAAAATATGATGCTCCTCCTAATGACTTGATGTTAATAGGCCCAAACACATCTTAGTGTATCAATTCTAACATATTTTTCTTTCTATCATGGCCACCTCTAAGGAATGAAACCCTTGTTTGTTTACCATATATATGATGCTCACAAAGATCAAGATTGTACAATTTTAAACCTGGTAATAAATTTTTACCAACAAGGATTTTTAAGCCCTTCTCGCTCATGTGACCCAAGCGCTTATGCCATAGATCTGTTGAATTTCCTTCTTTTGTGACAACAACCAAATCTGATTTTCCTATCATTGCCTTCAATGTATATAATGTTCTTGTCTTGGGTCCTCTAACCAGAACCAATGCTCCTTTGCTAATTTTCCAGCTTCTTTTTCCAAAGCTTATGGAATAACCTTCATCATCCAGTTGTCCCATAGAGATCAAACTCATGCGCATTTCTAGTACATGCCTGACCTGTTTCAACAATATATCTTGGCCATCCTTCACTTGATCTGGACATCTCCCAAGAGTCAGTTGTGGGACGATGACGACGGATCCAAAGTCTTCTTTGGTTTCACATTTAACATAGCAAGGCCATTGAAGCAACTCTAAGAACCGAACCCAATCCCGAAGTTCGGAAAATACTTTTCGCTGTAGATACAGAAAACGATAAGATGCCCATACAAGATCCAATCATTGAAATGATTATGTTTTCATCACAGAGATGGAATTATGAAGTTGGAGAATTCATTCAAATGGTGGAGAAACAAATGTGAAATATTGAAAAATGGATCGCAACAAAAAGGGTGCTAGCTCAAATTTGCGACTGAACGCAATAACTCCATTTGCAATTTCTGGGACAAACAAGGCATCTTTCTCTAGATCAAATGATAGCTCGTGTTGTTATTTGGTAACCTTATGTGATTGCTCACTGGTCTTTGGTTCCGCTTCTGCTAATAACATCGTAGCAACAATTGCCCTAAAATATGGTAACCTCTCATAGAAGAGTTTTGTATCATCACCAATCAAGGAAGATTCAGGAATGGAAATATCCTTTGAAGTAATAGCTGAATCAAAATCATTGGGATGATTTGCACTGAATGCCAATATATTACATCATTTATATGTTCTCTACGTTATTTTGTCATTTGGCGATAAGAAGGACAATCGGTTTGGTGGTGTCAACTCTTGGACAATTGTGCAAGATTTTTGAGCTTAGCATGGGCTTTTCCCTTGGTTCCTTCTCTGTTGGCGCAATTATATTCGCTTTGGAAATTTTGTGGTGCTTATATTGTTGGAGGTACATATTATATATTGACACGTTGAATAAGGGTGTTGTGGGCTCCTCCAAATGTTTTATATGTCAACCTTACAACGAGATTTGCGATTAGTTAAGTTTGCTCATTATTTAATGGACTCCGATAATAATGTAGCATGGAAAAAAAAACTTTGAAATTAGCCTTAGCTTTTAAATCACCCTTTCTCTGTGCTCTTTAGACAGCATTTCGTATGGGTTTGGTCCAGTGATTACAAATTTTCTTGTTATGACATTGAGAAGTATACTCTGCGCCAGTACTTTATCCCGCATCTATTCGGCCGAATTATCTTTTGTATTTTATATGCAGAATGTTTGCATCAGTTATCAATGCGTTGTGCTAAAAAAACTTGTGAAACTTACTTCCAATATCTTGCATAAGCACTGGCTCTTTATATGTATATGAAATTGAGGGCGCCAATGTGACTTATAAAAATTCTTCTTCGCCCGAAATTTACACTTTCCAACCACTTCATATTTTTGCATTGAGTAACCAATTATACTCTGAAATTGCGGGCGCCAATGTGACTTATAAAAATTCTTCTTCGCCCAAAAGTAACACTTTGCACCACTTCATATTTTTTTTTTAAAAGAGCGATGAGTAACCAGTTATGCTCTGAAAACCAGTTATATTTAAAAAAATTTAAAAGAGCGATGAGTAACCAGTTATGCTCTGAAAACCAGTTATATTTTAAAAAAAAAAGAGATTATAAAAACAGTCATGAGCTATGAGTAACTAGTTATTCTGTGAGATTTCATTTTGGTGTCGATTAGCACAATCATAATAATAAAAGTGATCAATCAATGTCATTAATTTTAAAAGTGAAAAATTATGCTAGTCAACATGTAGAAAACACTCTATTAATGTGGTTGAGCTAATATTACTATTAGTTAGATATATGACAAAAAAAACAATATCAAATGGAAAAGGAGTTAAGAAGTCCATAATTGACATGAGTTCTTTCCAATATGCCCACCCTTAGTTATTACCTTCATCTAATGTGTGAGAAAATAACTTTAATATTAAGAAATATCACAACTTAACTCAATTATTTATGAATTAAAAAGAAATTATATAATTGTTATCTATTCTTTTAAATACATAATTTATGAATTAAAAAAGAAATCATATAATTTGTATTTATTTTTTTAAATACATAATAATTATTATTATTATTATTTAATTTTAAAGTTATAATTACGATGTTATTCACACTATGAATCTTTATGTCCATGGTTGAAAATTTCACAATATCAACTTAAACAATTATATTAAATATAGTACTAAAACAAGGAGCCATTTGATGCTTAATTCAGCATGTTCATTTCCAATATTATGATATAGTTAAACTAATGTGCATGAATTATGGTCAATAATAATAATAATAATTTATTTTGAAGGTTATGATCAAGTCACACACCAAATTAGTGTATGTGTATAAGGCTTCTTTGATTGTGTAACAAGTGACCTGCTTTCATGTAATGATCTGATTATTAAAATTTCTTGAGATTTACATACTCTATCCCTCTAATTGAATAAAAGTATTCCTCTTCTTCGCCTCCAATAATAATAAAACTTAAAACTTACCAGAAAACCCTTTGAAGCAATTTTAATTATGACATTTAATCAAAAAATTTACACATTCTTAAATATTAAGCCCATTAAATAAAAAAGGAAAATTATCTTTACAATGAACACCATGCAAGAGTAAGAGTCAAGTGGTAGACATCATACGCATTATACTTCAATTTTCGGAGATTGAGAAACATTTTCAGCTTTGGTTGAAGAAACTTTCCGCAAAATACGTGAAGTCAATCCAAAATTGAATATAAAGAAACCACATATTCGTTACGACCATGTATTTTTCAGGGAAATCGGTGATACGACAATTCGATTCGATATTAACAGCAGGAGTGTTATATGAAATAGGGCCATTTATTATTATTAGTATTGTTCAGTGTCATAATCTGCATTGTTGAATCCAGATTTAATTTTCCACCGTAGGATTGCAGACCTAAGTGCATCATTTGGAATGAGGAACTTATGGTCTAGGGTCTGGTTCGTCACTGGGGACGTATTCTTGTTTTCGAGCCAAGTGTTGATGGTGCTGTACTCGTATGTGAAACCATCAGCCGCGAAATGGGGATCGTCCATGACCTCCTGCATACAACAAGTCCAACATTTCCACATTCAATATTAGAAATAATAGCCAGATGTTCATGAGTCATGTACATTTAGTTCTGTTAATGGAGATGGGTTTTATTTCAACTTAGGTTATCATAGTCACTGATCCTTTCTTTAAATGAAGCCCGGATGAGAAAACCTAACCAGCTGTATAGGACAAAAGAAATGCTTTGGGGGAATAGCATCCATTTCCTGTCTGATATGTCTTCTTTGAGCATCGGCAAAGGCTTTGAATCTCTCAAGTTCTGGTAGAACATCCTTTTCCAAGTCTGGCCTGTCCCTGCGCTGAAAATCCGCACATTTCAATCCTAATATTGCCAATTCACGGGCCTCACCAATAGGCCAATTTCCAACACTTTTGTCCAAGATCTGCCTAAATGAGCCATCCTTAATGGCTGTTTCAACAACATCTGTTAGAGTCATAGGTGGTTTTGCTGTCAGCAATTGCAGAATGATAATTCCCAGAGCATACAAATCTGACTTGGGGTCAAGACCACTAGTCCTTTGGCACTCAGGATCAATATAACAAAATGTATCTGCAGGGGCGGTGTCATTGTACTGGGTTACCATGCTTGTGGTATTTGCAGGCACAAGTCTGGCAAGACCTGCATCACCAATTTTGCTGACAAAGTTGTAGTCAAGTAAGATATGTGCAAGCTTCAAAGCACGGTGAACAATCGGTTCTGGCTGTGCAATATGAAGAAAAAGCAATGCAGATGCCACTTCCCATATGATTCTAAAGCGTGAAAACCATGGTAGAGGAGCACTGTTGTCTTTGCACAGCAGACGGTCTTCTAGGCTACCATTTTCCATGTACTCATATACCAAACACCCATGCTCAGGGCACGCTCCAAGCAAAATTACCATGTGAGGATGACGAATTCGGCTCAATATCTCAATCTGAACAATTTTCAAACAAAGATTAAAAGAAAAGCACTCAGACAAATATTTAGAAACAAAATCAGCATAAACCCCAGTATTAAAATCTTCCGCAGATCCATCATTGAGTTTTAAATTTAAGAAATAGGTAATATTTCAAATTTGTTGTTGAAGAACTTAAGATTCCAGAAGTAGCTACTCAACTTTCAAGTAGAGGGCAGGGGGAGATAAAAGGGAGAAAAAGGCAGAGGATTTAGTACCTCCCGATGAAATTGATGTATTCCTTGATTTGCTTCATTTTTAAGAACTTTGATGGCCACTTTTGTATGTTTGAGAGTGCCCATGTAGACAGCCCCATAACCTCCCACTCCTATCTTGAGTGAATCAGAGAAGAAATCTGTGGCAGATTGAATTTCTTCTATTGAGTATCTTCTGTATCCTTGATGGGTATATGCAGGAGCAATCTGTGCTTTCATTTTCTGTTCTGATTCTTTTCTGGCTCTTAACTCTGCATCTCTTCTTTGTTGGGCCTCCCTTTCAGCAAGCTGTCTTGCTATCTCAGCTTGCCTCATGGCCGTTTGACTCCTTGCTTTCTCTTGTGCAACGACTTTTCTTGCTATCTCTTCTCTTATTTTTGCTTCCTCGACTTTCCTCACTTCATGTATCCTTTGGAAAGATAGTTCATTGACCTGCCACCCACATTTAGCTCATAAACATTAGCCTTCCTGTGTACTGCCTAGTACCCACAACTGCATATCTGATATTCAATTCGACTAGATTTTTTTAGACTAGATAGGCAGATAAACTCACTGTGATTTTTGCGTTCTTTACTTTTTCCCTGGCTACAGCATACATGCCTAGAGTGTGCTTTAGCTCAAGTTTCAGCCTTTCTACCTCCATCATAATATTCTGCTCATCAAATAACGGAATCAGATTAGATCAGACCAAACCCATCATATAAGTCCTCATACTGCAAAAATTTTCAGCCAGAGACACAATTTTATGATAAAAATGAAATCAAATTTGTTATTCACTTATTACTCAGAGTGATCTAACACAAGAGAAAGCCCAGAAAATACCAATTTGTACATTGTACCTGTTCCTGTGACAAGTGTGCATTATTAGATGCTGATGCTGTTTTCATACTTGCAGTGTCCAAGTTAAATTGATTTCTGCTGGCAGAAAATATATCAAATTCCATAAATGGGAGGCTTCCAATGGATAGAGCTGGACTACTTGGTAATCGTGTGTTGCCTAGAGATTCTTTTTCCTCTATGCTCATTGTACTGGAGTTCTCACTAAGGAAATCCGATCTTGATGTTCCACTGTCATAAATTACACCAATGCATGAAGTTTGACTTCTCATTGAAATTGAAGCAGATCGACTCTCGACATTTGAAATTGTGCTTGCTGGAATTGAGGCGCTGCTTCTTGTAACTTGAATAATATTCGAAAGAGATTGATTTCTCTGAAATGACAGGGGTTGAGGGTAAGCGTGAATGGATACATCAGATTGGGACTCTGTCCCGCCTGTAATTTCCAAAATGACAACAGACAACGCATCCCATTAATTGCCTGTACAAAGATAACTGGAAAGTGGTTCATTTGAAAGCTAGTCAGATTCATTTTGATTCATCAACAGAAGAAACAGTAGAAATTAAAGCCTACTAATCATGATCAATACGGCAAGAAATTAGAATGCAGCAGATCCTTTTGTTTTTTATAAGACCAAAAACGGAATCTATTAGCATAATTTTGGAGTTTAGAGAAAAATGGTTTCTGTAGATGGACCTGTCCTGGGAGAGCTCCAGTCAGTCATATTTGAAAAGCCACCGGGATGATTAATAGAATCCTCTGTATTGCTAAATTTGAACTCTGTAGATGAAGTTAAGTGGAGCGAACTAAGCTTGCATTTTGGTGCAATGTGTACGGTACAAAAATTTGGGGCATTTTTTTAGAACAAATTCCGGTACACCATGGGGCTTGAATTTCCTGGAGAAAAGCAAGTTTGATGGACAACACAGATATGAGTTAACCAGATTAACCAGATGCAATAGTTTAAGTAAATCCTTCAAACGAGGCCAACATTAAAGATCACAAATCAAATATCTTCGAAGTATGGACCTCATAGGCCACCATAAAAATGAAATCCTTCCCTAAACTCATTCTCTTCTCTTATTTTGTTTAATTACACTAGCACTTTACCTGAATAAAGAATCGTGTGATGAATCTTTATGTGAAAATTTGCTCATACACAGTACTGACATGATCACCATTGTGTCAGTAGTTGAAATAGATCGACAACAAATTAGACTAATTTCAATAATAATAGTCTATTAATATAGATTTCAATAATCCTTTGATAAATAAAGTAAAGATGGAAGATCATTAACCTTAAACTACTACGTTTCAAGTAAAATTGATCTTATAAAGTAAAATTGATCTTATAACCCAATATTTCCTGCAGGGAAGAGTACAATATAATTATCAATGTAAATAGTTAAAAATTGAGATATTAATATTTTTAGTATAGTCATATAAATTAAATAATTGATATTGATATTAATAGACATAAATTTATAATAAACATCAAAACATAAGTATTAAAACATAATATATTTTTTATTGCTAAAATAAAAAATATATCATAAAAACCAACTAAATTATATATTTATTTTAAATTATTTTTATTAAAATGAAATGATTAAAAATATATGACAAGATTCTTAATTATGAATATGCATCCCACTTTATCATGTAAATTCTTAATTTATAAATAAACTTTGTTATAATATCATGTGCCAATATCATGTCTTATCAATACCACATGCTTAAAAAATCATAACTCATTTAATATGACAATTGTTCATATGATATTTCTTATAATTAATCAATTTAATTAAAAAGGAAAAAAAGGCATAACTATTTTGGAAATAAATTTCAACTATTTGATTTCTGAATTCTATTAAGAATATTCTACAAATAATATTTCTTATAATTAATCAATTTAATTAAAAAGGAAAAAAAAGCATAACTATATTGGAAATAAATTTCAACTATTTGATTTCTGAATTCTATTAAGAATATTCTACAATATTAGTTGTAGGTTAAATCCCTACTATCCACCTAAAATTCCAAAAGTCCTATTCCAAAATAAATACACTTATTTGCTTAACAAGTGAAAATTTCTTTACAAACAAGATATTTCAGTTTAATTAATTAGTCAAGATACAACATCATAAATTATGGATCATTTCTATTTCTACATTAAAAAGTCAAAGTGAAATTAATAATAAAGTTTATTGTAAAAAATGTAAGAATGAACATTTAATTAAACAAAAAAAAAAAGAATCGAAAATTTTATAGGCTCAATGGAACGAATAAAAAAATAAAAAGTGACATTAAAGATGTTTTAAATTGAATAATAAAAGTTTAAATATTCTTAAAATAAATAGTAATCAATTTACATCAATTCAAAATTTATTATTATTATTATTGTTATTATCTGATTTTAAGGTCACAAACAATAAATTGGTGTATGAGACTCCTTGTTTATGGGGCAAGAGACCCACCTCCACTCAGCGATTTGACTACTAAGTCTTCCAAGCCATACATATTCTACTCCATCTCATTCAATAATAATAATACTAATAATACATAATAATATGTTACTTAATTAAATATTATTACTTAAACTTATTTTATAAACAACACTCAAATAAAATAAATGAAAACTTCAAATACAATTAATTACACTTTCCTTGTAAACAATAGACAATAATATATATATCACATTTAAAATAGACTACAAACATGTAAAACTAAAACCCTCTTAATTAAGCAAAACAATTAAGCAAGCATTTTAAATATTCTGAAAATAAATTATAATAATTTAAATTTTCAACTTCTAAATCAAATTGAGTAAATCATAAATTCGCTTGATTAAAAAGATCCCAACTAAGATTCGCATGTATTTTAATCACTTTAAATGTGTTAGAAATATTACCTTTTAATGGCACCGCTGGAAGATGATGCTATAACGAGCTTACTAATGCCATAACTTAAGATTTGCTCAATAATTGCGGATGCCACATCATCACTTTTTACGATTGCCAACTTACTTTTCACCTACATTTTCAAAATCAACTACTAGGCATTAATAATACAAGCTAACCTATTATAGATTATTTATGGTAAACCCGCACAGAAATAATACAAAAAAGACCTTTCTAGCATTGCATAACCGTTCGTAGGTTGACAACATTTCATTTCTTTGTAAGGCCATTTGTTGCATATAAGAAACAACCACATCTTCCTTTACATGTGAAATTGGTATACGATTTCCCACTGCAAAACAAAAGAGTCAAGAGGTTAATGAAATGTATGCAAGGAATATGTTATTCTTTAGATGAAGCCTTTGTTTCTTACTTCTTCAAGTGATATGTTATTCTTTAGAGGAAGCCTTTCTTCTTTAGTAGTTCAAGTGGTTAGAATGATAAACTAAAAAGATTAGAAGAAAATATTATTAGGAATAACATTTTATTATAAAATTAAATTAAATTTCATGTTTTTAAATGTAGAATTTTATTTATTTAACTAGTTATTATAATAGGCATATTTATATTGAAAAAATATATTATATTTTAAAGTAAAACAATTTTCATAGTTCCAAAGTTTAATGAAAGGTTTTTTTTCCTTGTATTTTCATCTTAGTTTTATAAGTATTTATTTGCTATTTAACTTATAAAATTGGGTTAATTAAATAAATTTCAGACATATAAGCAATTAGAGGTCCATAAACCAGAATACAGTTTTATGTAAACTCATCATATAAATAATACTTACAGTTAATTAAAACAAAAATGGTAGAGAACTCATTGATAAATGAACATTAATTTTATGAAAATTCATTACATAAATAAAATATTATAATATATTTAAACAAGAATAATAATAGAAAATGACAAATGTTGTTACTTAACAAATACATATTTAAAATCAAACTCTAATATTATAAAAGTTTGAAGTGTAAACCTCACCTCAGTGATCTCACATTGTTAAAATTTAAAAAAAAAATCATAAATTTAACTAAATTATAAGTTTAATTTAAATTCTCGTCGTTAATAAAAGTAATTAATATATATGTTAAACAATATATATTTAAAAAAACATGGAATTAGATTCTTCACCCAGGACATTTCTCTCCACTTTACCATTGAAATCCTTAATTTGTAAATATGCTTTGTCACAATACCATGAGTTAATACTATGGCTTATCAATGCCACATGCCCAAAAAAACATAACTAACTTCATATAGCACTTGTTCATAATAAAATATTTTTAATTAATTAATTTAATTAAAAAATAAAAATATTGCATAACTACTTTGAAGATAAATCTCAACCATTGATTTGTGTTTAATAATATGAATATTCTAAAATATTTAATGAATTTGTGTATACTATTATGAATATTCTAAAATATTTAATGGAGATTAAATTCCTACCATCCCCATAATAATTATTGATAATAAAATCCAAATTTTAAAAGCCTATTCTAAAATAAGCAAGCCTATTAACATAATTACATAATTTAAACACTCAATTTAGTTATTATCATTAAATTAGAAATTATACATTAAAAAAATTATATAAAAAATTATAACCTAAATTAATCTAATCAATACTAAATTAATAATATTCGATAAATAAATCAAATCTTATAATCTAATTTTAAAAATATCTAATAAATTAAAATGCAAATGAATAAATTAATTAATTACTCTCCCGCACAAACTTAAATAAATTTTAATAAATAATAACCACTCCTAATTCTATCCTACGGCCTCTTCACTGGGAAACCTTATACTTTCAGTACCCGCTGCCACCCTGCAGAAATATCAGTGAGTTCAACTTTTAATTGAAATGCTTCGAACAAAATGAGACAATTGTCCTAAGATTTCCTTTAATGCGACAAAGCTTTTGCCGGGGTTTTCTCGCTGAACTGAAACATTTGTCCCGCAGAGCGCTATGAAGCAGCAAAATGGAAAGCAAAGAGGATATTCTGGCTGCCAAGGTTGTCAGGAAACAGTGACCTCAGCATGATGAGACTAGATCCGGAGCGCCCAACGGGTTTTCAAAGGCCACCTACATCGAACGGGAAGGGGACTCGCTATGTATGGTTGTGGAAGTCCAAGTCCATGATTAATGCAAAGGAATTTTAATAATATCTAATATTGTTTTCAGGCCGGTTATAATTTTGTTAAGAAAATAGTGGAAATTATGGTAAGATTTTGATCAAAATTTGATAAAAATTTTGGGAAATTTGAATTATATTTAGTAAGTTTAAAAATTTTGAGTGTTTTGTGGATTTTTTGATGGTGTTGAATCTATTTCTACCATTAAAGAAATGATTTAAATGCTCTTATGATTGGATTTTTTTGACAAACAAATGGTCAAATTCCCGCAAAAATGGATTTCCGGACAAAATTGTGGCCTCAGTTACCATCCCCATTTTTTTCTTCTTTTGTCAAATTATTTTGTATAACAAATCACATATTCTATAAAATGTGATGGTTATTTAATGTATATACTAGTTTAAATTCATCTTAACTCTAAATTTAACAAATGCTCAAAAGATAAAATTTCTCAAATGTATAAACTTTTTTTTGAATGCAAAACTCTAAGAAATGTTTAAACACATAGAATTTGATCCCTTTAAACTCGTGATAGATTTGAAATTTAAAATAAATCATATATATATATTCAAAATGTTTACCTAACATAACATTACAATATTTATTTATTAAATTGATTTTTATTTTTATTTTAAAGACTTGAAATATTTACAAAACATAACATAAGAGTTTCTAATTATTAGATACTGTGTAGTTTTTAACGCAAAACTAGCCAAAAACAACTAGCTTACTGGTGCAGCTCTGGCATGGAAAGGGACTGCCTCTGAAGGTTTGTCAGAGCAAGCAGAACATCCATGGTAACTGGTGCGGCTTTTGTTCCATGCTCTGGCATGGAAGCAGTCCATCAAAAACGGTAAGCGATATTACTCCGAAAATAAGAGAAAACATGAAATGAAAAGAAAAACATTTGATCATTATCCATGCTAATGGCGAAAAACTGTTAATATTGTTCCAAATGCCGTAGTCTAATCTTCGTTTTGTTTCTTATTTGGTAATCTTACGTTTTTACTTTTTATTGGGGATTTTTTTTAATCTATTCCCATCCAAAAAAGCCCAAAAAAATAAAATAGTTAAACTATGTTCTTTAAATAACCATGACCAATACCATTTTAAATAATGACCAATAATAAGAATATTATTATTATAATCATGTAGCAAAAGTCAAAATTTAAGTTTTCCAAATATAGGTTCGAACTGAAAAAAAAAAATTAATGTAACAGGTAAGTCATTAATTCTTAACATGCTTAAAATCATTGCAAATTTGTTATTAAGATTCCTGCCTCTTGAGCAGATACGAATTAAAAATGATATAATTTTATTATACATATTCTTACAAATTTTAAGGAAAACTTTGAAAAGAACCCAAAGGTTTCAAAACTCCGCTAAAAGAATCCAACTTTTAGGGAATGGTAAATAGCCCATCAAAATTTCCTATGGGAAGGTCCTTCATTTGGAAATATACATGAATAGGTTATTTTTTTGTTGGTTTGTTAAATTATAAATGAAGTTAGATTTTAAATTTTTATGATATTTTTGTTTTGAGAATGAATTTACCCAATTTTAATAATATGATTAATCCAAAAAAAATCATTTATTAATAAATATTAATAAAAATAATGTATATCAATCCCTTATTCAAAATATAAAAAATTTATGAAAAAAAACATTCTCATTTACCAATCATTAACATTTATGAAAAAAAACATTCTCATTTACCAATCATGTTAATAAGAATAATGTATATCAATCCCCTTATTCAAAATATAAAGAATTTATGAAGTTTAGTTCCAGTTGTCTATATTCTGAGTCGTATTTACAAGTTTATTACATTGATCGGGGTTATACTCGACATGGGGAATTCATCGGCGCAGCTCGAAAATTTGAGGAGAACGCTACCGGGTTTGTGGTCTACAGCGTCATTTGAGGAGAGTGCTACCAGGTTTATGGTGTGCAGCGTCATATTCTTAGTCATAGTCTAAGTTACCTGTTAATTTTGTTTGAGGTTTGTTATTACATTAAAATTGATATGTATTGTGGGGTTTAATATAATATTTTTTAAACATGATTCAAGAGAATGAGTCTGAATATAATGAGCTTTGATATTACACCAAAACCTATTAGTAAATTTCAAACCCTTCACATTATTTGGCTATTAATTCAAATTGCAGCAATTAATCCAACAAATTATGAACGACTCCTTAAATATTCTAAATAGGGCAAGTTACAAAGATTTAAATATAATTATAACGTAAATATTCTAATAACTTAATTAAATACTAAATTTCAAGCTATTTCAGAATTTTGATGAATATGAAAGAGCTGAAACAATCAACTTTTTTCATATCCATCAGTGAGCTTCTCTCATGTCCCTTAGATTTCTCAAAAGATATAAACTACATGACGTGGCATATATGGAAGAAAACTATATGACGTGGAATAAAAGGAATACATGTAGTGTTCTGTTACATGGCATGGATCACAGGCAAGAGAGACGTCAGTTTTCTGAGAAAAGATGTCATCGCACCGTCAAATCTCTATCGGCTAAGTCGGAGTACTGGGCGATGCTAATTTAACTATCGAGAGATTGAAAGATCAAAGAAGTTCATGGTATTTAATTATTTTCTAATAACCACAACAACGTCGTACAACGTCTTTTAAGAGAAATAAAATTTATTGTAACCCAATAATAATAACAACAACACCGTTCAATAGAAATAAAGCTTATTGTAAGTCCGCAGTGAGAGATCCGAATTCTATTTTAACGTATGACCATGTGTCAAAAGAGTTTTTTGGGTACAGAGAAATGGATTAGACATATTTGATTTGGTTTACGTGATATGGGATTGATTTCGACTTAAATTCATATACACACAATAAATTGAAAAATTTAAACCTCGAACCATATACTTTGCACTTCAGGGACATAACCAAATTCATATAGACACAATAAATTGAAGATTTTCAAACTGGAACCATATACCTTGCACTTGCCATAACCAAACCAATCACGCTGCAAAACCATACCAAACGATAAAGCGCTAAAGGATACCAACCAAACATGTAAAGTAGAGCGAAGCATAAGTGAGGATTCATACATGGGGTCGGAATGGTGACAGAGCGCTGCTTGACATGCAAGAGAATCAGAGTTTCGCCTTCAGACATTAACATTTCCAGCGCCCACTCGACAGCAAAAGTGCTATTATCTCCCAGCTTCTTAACTGCCACTGCTATTGCCCATTTAAACAGATATTAAAATAACCAGAACCTGCACCACAAGAAGAAAAAGAAACCAACCTAGCAAGGAACTAGCACTGCCAAACGGACCAAACACACCAAATTCAAATGCATATATAGATCGCCACCCCATGTTGCCTCCAACTGAATGATGCCTCTTTTACGATATTCAAAGTCAACCCAACTGAATAATGCCTCTTTGTCAATACAAAAGGTCAACCCTGTTGCATTATCCTAGTTGGGGCGTGTGGCTTCCCGGGTTTTAGTTTAGTCCCAAAATACATATTTATTATGTATCCATCATTACTTTGTAATTATCATATATAAAAGAGGGAAGTTGGGTCAAATTGTATTTTTAAATATAAATTAATTTAATTTTAGTTTTATTTTAGGGTATGTTTTAAAATTATTTTTGTCTTTTTTGATGTAAGGAAATAAGTTAATGATTCAAGATTTAGACCTAAAAAAATAAGTTAATGGCTCAAAATTTAAAAACTTTTAATACCAAGATTTAGACCAAAAAAATAAGTTAATGGTTCAAAATTTAAAAACATTTAACAAAATAACAACAATGATAATGTCTTCACCAGTAGTTTAATAACTCAATTATAAAAAACTTTCCCACTATTTAAAATTATTATATGTGGGACTATAAAATTCTAAATCTATTTAAAATTCTAAATCTATATTTATTTATTACTTCACAGAAACACATATAAATTCACCCATATAATATTATAGTAATAGTTAAAATCAACCCCATCTCACATTACAAGCCCCAGTAAAACTATATAGAAAATTTGAATCTACAATTCCAACTAATTTTAATTAAATTTAAAATAAAATTAATAAAAAAATACACTAAAAAATCAACTACTCCGACATTTGGGCCGAAGTTTTTGGTCGATGAACCCGCAAGAATCTCGAACTGTGACGTCAGCTGTGGAATCATTCCCGGCGTGACGCCACTCGTGGCCTCCAAAAAAGCAATGGCGGAGCTTTTGGGTTTTTATAAGGCCACGAGCCGAGGTTGTCGTCGGATCTTCCGGGAATGTGCTTTTGGTGGGCCCTAGGCGGCCACATGGAACCCAACGTCCTCCGACCGTGGCAAGTGATGCGTATTTTGATCATTTATTTGTGAGGGATGTAAAGGACCGTCTCAGAGACAAAATCTCTCATATCACACACAATATCTAGGTTTTACAGTTTGATTAAATGCCTCTTATTAATATATATAATTTATTTAGATTTTAATATACATTAATGTATTTTATTATTATAATATTTGTATTAGAGCACTGTTATTATTAGTCATAGGGATGGTATAACTCATTCAATTTCATTTTTTGACTAGGTAGTAATTTGTGTTTGACCAAAAATTTATGATGTTTATACATAATTTGATGTGAGGAATTTATTTTTTATTATTATTTAAATTTATTTATTTGTAAGGTGATTGGTTGAGATCTTATTATGGATTGTTTAATAACTTCTATTTATATTAGTTACTAATTTTTTATTTTTAGTTTTATTTATTTTTATTTAATTTTTTTTTCATTAATTATAAATTTTTCACAATATTTTCAATTTAAAATCACTTAGTTTTAATAGATTTAATTATAAACAATTATATATATTAATAAAAATAAAACATACACACATAGATATATGTATGTTAATATAAGCAATATTAGTTAATCATATTTCGTAGTTTTTTATGATGGCAATATTTTATTAGTTGTTTTATTTTTGTGGTGAAATTTTATTTCCCCATCATTCTCCCTCTCTCTCTATGACATACTCTCTCTATAACCCCCCTCTCTACCTTTTTCTATCTCCCCGGCCCCCCTCACTCTCTCTCCCTATCTCTCCCTCTTTTTCTCTCTACCCGTTTCCATATTCCTCATCTCTCTTCCCTCATTCAACCATTTCTCTCTACCCCCTATATGTCTCCCTCCTATATCCCTCTCTTTCTCTTTGCCCCCCTCCCCGTATATGTCTCCGTCCCTCTCCCACCATTGTATATCTTTTTCTTACTGTAACATCCTAGGTGAAAATTCCATGTAAAAATATATAAATACTACAGTCGATGGGACACGTATTCCAAGCTCAATATTGGGCAAGACATTTTAGGGGGTGTTCATTTGGTCTTTTATGGCTAAGGAAATTGGAAAAGGCAATGGCTAAGGCTTTGGAAAGGAAAAATGACATTTTTGGCACATTTATTTATGAAAATAATGGAAATTATGAGAAAAAGAAGGTGAAAGGTTATAGGGTGCAAGTGGGGCGGAAATTGAAGGAAAATGATGGAAAATGAAGAAAATAGAGGTCTCATTGATAAAAAGGCTTATGAGGATCAATTAGCAAGCTTGGTTAGTGTAACCTTTTATTAGTTGAGTTTTGGAGCTCTCTCATTATTCTCTCGCTCTCTCATACTCTTAGACTCTTAGAGTTTTCTTGGAGCACTTTGGCATTGGAGCAAGAAAGGCAAAGAAGGCAAGAGGAAGCAAAGATCAAGCATGGAAAGGTAGGATCAAGAAGCTACAACAGGCTTCATTGCAGGTATCAACTTGCATGTGTATTTCCCTTGCTATATTTGACATGCATGTGATTGCATGTGTTTCGTTTCTACCATGACATGGGTTTTTTCCAGGTGTGATAGTATTTTCAGCCTAGCCTTTTCATTTCTTGATAGCTTTGATGAGATGGGTTCCCTCATACGGTTTATGTGGGATGATCGAATTGGATTAGAAGTTGAGTGGGGTGGATCTCTGAATTAACAAACACATGGTCTGAGTGGTCCCTGAATCAGACTGAGGATCATGAAGCCACTGGCCTAGTAGCCCCTGAACCAAACTGTGGGTTGCAGTAAAGCCAGATTATGTTCCTTAGTGGACTTAGGAATCCCTGTCAGTGAATGGCGAGATATACGGTAAAGCCAAGAGGTGGATTTTCTCTCCGTTGGGCCTAGTGATCCCGAGATGGGATGCACGGTAAAGCCTGGAGATTATGTCTTGGTGTAGAACCTAGTGAACCTAGGAGGCACTCAAATTCCTCACGGTGTAGGTGGATAACTCCTATGGCATCCATGTTGATTGGTGTTAAATTTTTGGTGTGTTCTATGAGTCCCACATTCATACTTGGAATACAGCATAGGGGTGAATGGCTGAAGAGAGATTTGGCTCAGCCATTCTATGGTCGGGTGTAACGTGGTAGTCCCATCTCTAGTTGGTTTATTGCATTCATTAATGAGAAATTCATCCCCTTGATTTTCATGTGTAAATTTATTGATGTATATGTGGATTTTGATGGATGATATGTTTATGGTATTTATGTTCCTATTATGTTGGTTATATGTATATTTTATGACAATAGCTATGCATGGCTCTCAATATTTTTTTACTTGTATATGAATGGATAATGTGTCTATGACCTAATAGATGATAATGCAGTGAATGACATGAGGGAACAATGGTTCATAAAGATTCTCATATAAGTATGAGATCCATACACTTAATTCTGTTGTTTACACTTGTAGGTTACATGTTGGTGATATGTTTGACAAAATTCTTGTCATGGCTAGTAAGGGTCTAGTTAGGGTCTTGTTTATTTTATTTATTTTGCATCAACGTTTCCCTGTATTTTATTGATTCTAAGCTATCACTCCATTCTAGGCAGTGGCCTGGACCCTGGGCCTAAAAAGGTGGCTTAAATCATGGGGTCACTGGCACTGAAATGGAAATTTTTGTCCCTCGTCGATGGCAAGCAAGCCTGTGAGAGCGACTTTAGGTTCATGGTCACTCCCTTTCCCATAGCATGAGAGCGACTATGGCCTGAGAGATCTAGAACAATAGTGGGACCCAGGGACAAGCTATCTGAGTGGCTAACTTGTCTCTTGAGGGTTCTATGGATGATTCTGGATGATTGTGTGTGATGTTTCCATTGATTCCACTTCCTTAAGGTCACATAGGAGGTCAAATATAATCATAGTAGCCTCTTATCTCATATTTACCCTGGTTGGCATGGTTACTTGGGCGGATGTGGGAGGAGGGTGTTACAAAGTGGTATCATTGCATGGTTCACCCCTCATACTAGATGGGCAGTGTGTGTTGGTCATGCATGCATGTCATTTGCATGTGTGTCTCTTACACTTACATTCCATGTGCTTGTTGCATTGCATAATGTTGATCATGGTTATAGTAAGGTTGTCATGAGGAACATGATGTTGATTTTGTGGGATGCATCATCATGAGTGTATGACTGGTTACATATTGTTATATGTCACTTATATGTTTTTATATGTCTCTTGATTACATCCTTGTATGTTAGGTTGCATTCTTGTATGTTTGATTACATGTATCAGTCTTGTAGGTTGGTTATAAGAATTGATCGCTTATGATTGACTACATGTGTTCATGCGTATGCGTAGTTGATTAGGTATTGATTATGCATGTGGCAATGTGTACAATGGAGTAATGGTTGTTGTCATGCATGCGGTCGTGGTTTGTGTAGTTTATATGGTCATGCATTGATGATTGGACTCTAGCTAAAGTGATGTGTATATGGTTTCATACTCATGTGTTATATGTCCATATGTAGTTGTTATGCATGTATGGTTTTGGTTATAGTATGCATGAATAGTAGGACAAACATGCCTTGTGAATCCATGGTATGCAATTTAGGTCATCATGGTGCTATTGGCTATTATGATGCTAATATGTTGGTTGAGATAGAGCAGGAGATGTAGATCATCCTAATGAGGTTGTAGCATTGGACTTTGGGTTAAGAGAAGATTGTCATACAGGTATTGTATGTTTGGAATGCAGGTATGTAAGTCAAGGATTGTTATATGCATTAGGTTTAAGTACATGTCTTTTGATGTTATGGTTACATTTATGATAGATGTTAGTTTATTAGTGTAGTTATATGCACATGTGTCAGATTTAGTCGACGTTTCAAACCAGCTAATGTGGTTCATACTCAGAATAAGGTGAGAAATCAATAGATCTGAGGGAATAAATAGCAGGGATGCATCACTGCCCAAAGTTAGCCATTGGAAATTAGCCGTTAGGTAATTTGTTAAATTTAGTTAGAAAAATAGTTGTTATGTAATAAATAAATAATTTATTTCGATATTATAAATTGATAATATTAAATTTAGCTAGAAAATAGTTGTTGTGAAATAAATAAATATTATAATTCGATATTGTAACTGGAATAATAATATTAAATTAGTAAGACTATGACAATTGATTATATTGGTTCGTTCCATTAGTGTAAATGGACAGTGGCAGTAAAGTCATGAGAAAGGTAACCAAAAAGGTAAAGTAAATGGATTTGAGGTGTCAGATGGCTTGGCTATGTTGGGAACGATTGTTCTCAATGTTGTGCATGATGTGCATGGATAAAGGGAGTTCTCTTAACCTTGACCTTGATATCTAGTAATTATGTTATGATTATGATTATGCTTATGTTTATATATGTATACATGTAGGTGTGTATGTATGTCATGTCTGATAGGGTCGTCATGGATCATGATTATTAACGCTAACATTTATATGTATATATATGTGTGTATGTATGTCGTTGTCTGACAGGACCATGATTTTTTTATGCTAATGTTTATATATATGTATGTATCTATGTATCCATGTCATTGTCTGATAGGGTTTTTAGGGATCGTTCTTGTGGAGGAATGATTGCTTACGCAGGTGAATGACATGAAGAGGTTCTTGGTCTCGTGAGGAATCAAGTGGAAGAATAGTCATGACAAATATATGAGGTCAGTATCATGTGAATATGAATTTATATGCTTGTATTATGCCTATGTTTATGTTATGACAGGTAATGCTAAAGGATACATCAGCGGAATGAAAACAACATGGTCCACGACATGCTAAGACAAGCATGAATAATACACTGGAAGCAGGGTTGCTTGGTAGAGTCAGTGTGGTACTACTATTGTGCATATGTTGTACATGTTGCATTTGTGATGTTGTGTGTATGCGGTGTGGTGTATATTCATTGTGTGTACCTGTTGTTTATACAATGTTATGTACAAGGTGTTAGCATAGATAGTGTTGTATGAATTTTGCATACTCAGTGCTCGGTATAAATGGTGCTATGTACATGTTGGATACATGGTGTTGTGTATATATTGTACTATGTGCATGATGGATATGTGGCGTTGTGTACAGATGATGCTATGTACATGTTGGATATGCAATGCTATGTACATATAGTGTTGTGTGTATGTTGTACATGTGGTGCTATGTACATATGGTGTTGTGTGCATGATTGTACAAGTGGTGTTGTGTACATGTTGTACAATTAGCATTGTGTGCAGGTGGTGCTATGTACATGTCGTGCATGTGTCATGTATAGGTGGTGTCGTGTACATGTCATGTATGTGGTACTATGTATACGTGGTACTGTGTACATGTTGTACAGGTGGTGCAATGTAGATGTGGTGTTGTATACACGTTGTACACATGGTGTCGTCTACATGTGATGTTGTGCACATGATGTGCAGGTGGTTGTGGTGTACAGGTGGTACTATGTACATATGCTACATATGGTACCGGTGTATGTGTGGTATTATGTACATGTTGTGTTGTGTACATGCGGTACTATGTATGTGCATTGTGTAGTCGTCGTATCATGACATGTGTATTCATTGTGTTGTAATCTGTGTGGGTACATGTATTGTGTGGCGTTGTATATCAGGTATAGATGTATGAGTTGTGTTGTATATAGGTTTTATGTGTATGCATTTGGTGATGTCACATGTTGTGTGCAGAATGTATGCCTTGTGATGTACATTGTGTACATATACGTGTTGTGTTGTGTCATACACTGAACGTAGGAATATGTATCGTGTTGTGTTGTACACTGGATGTAGGTGTATGCATTGTATGTTAGGTGTGAATGCATGTATTTCATGGTGTGGTATTCTATGTGTGGTTGTATGTGTGGGATGTACACTATGTGTATGTACACATGGTTGAGGAGAAGGAACTGAGTATTGTCTGTTGTGGCAATCGATCCGGTATGTGTAAATAAAGAATAAAGGCAGAAGTAAGAATTGATGAAGGACAAGTATCAATATATTATTTCAGTTTTACTATGCATGTGATTTATGATTCTAGTATATGATGGCTATATGTGATCTATGATTTTGATTTATGATTGTTACATGTGATTTATGATGTTGATCTATGATGGTTGTGTTTTTAGCTAACCAAATGTGATATGTTTATACATGATGTTTTGATCAAATAGTTAGTTTGACTTTTTGTGACAGGAAGTGAACAAATTGCAAATGTACCTTATTGACAAGCTATCAATGAGGTATGATGTGAATTTATTTCGATTTATTTTAAATATAATGGAAGTTATGTGCTTGGAACAGGAATGCATCAACATGCCCAATTGGGTGGTTAAAATCGTCTACAAGAATTGGTAGCAACAGAGAAAGAAATTGGAATATGTCGCAGTACGTTGGTAAAACACTTCAGGAGCAGGGCCATTATGGGACACTAGTACCCAATAGTGACCATTGATTTCCATGAGCATGCTATGACTGGTATGATGGTTTTGAGGTAGGCATATGCCTTGGTTTTTGTATCTTTCGATGTGAAGAAGCCTTTCCAAGGGATGGACTGCTTGGGATAAGGGTGCCAACAGAACTTGGAAGGTGAGTGATTGCATGGAAGGGATTGACCGGATTTCCCGAGGGTCTGTGTAGCAGAGAAGGGAAGGTCAGGGATATATTTTTTTTGGTCATGAGCATTAATGTAAGATGGAATCAAATGCACATTAGGAGTGTGCCCTAGAAAAATGAACTGGTAAATGTTCGCTGAAAGGACAAGTGGTGCAGGATTGTAGCATTGGACATTGGATGCAACTTTGACTGTGGCAGTGGATTCTGGACTTCCTGGGAAGGAGGTGAATCCTGGTATTACTTTGAGGGTGGAGGTGTGAGCCTCTGGATTCCCTTGTTATGGATGTAGGCATCATATCCTTTATTTGCTGGTTTAGCAAATGTGCATATGTGTATATGTGGTTATTGTAAATATCGTAATGAGATGTGTTATAAAGCTCCAGTATGCGGTATGGTTGTTATCTGGTCATGTTGTCATGATGTTTTTCTTTTGAGCAGGTCATTCATTGTAAATGATACAACGAGCTATGTTATAAAGCCTCATGGGTAGTATATTTTGTTTTCAGCGACCTTGTTGCTTATAGGTGTCATTGAACACCGAGGACGGTGTTCCCCTAAGGGGGAGGATTCTGTAACAACCCTGGTGAAAATTCCATGTAAAAATATATTAATACCACGATCTATGGGACATGTATTCCGAGCTGAATGTTGGGCAAGACATCCTAGGGGGTGTTCAATTGGTTGTTTATGGCTAAGGCTTTGGAAAGGAAAAATGGCATTTTTGGCACATTTATTTATGAAAATAATGGAAATCAAGAGAAAAGGAAGGTGTAAGGTCACTGGTTGCATGTGAGGAGTGAATTGAATGAAAATGATGGAAAATGAATAAAATAGAGGCCTCATTGATAAAAAGGCTTTTGAGGGTCAGTTGGCAAGCTTGGTCAGTGTAACCTTTTGTCAATTAAGTTTTGGAGCTCTCTCATTACTCTCTCTCTCTCTCTCTCATACTCTTGGAAACTTAGAGTTTTCTTGGAGCACTTTGGCATTTGTTCAAGAAAGGCAAAGAAGGAAAGAGGAAGCAAAGATCAAGCAGGGAAAGGTAGGATCAAGTAGCTACAACAGGCTTCATTGCAGGTATCAACTTTCATGTGTATTTCCCTTCCTAGATTTGCATGCATGGGATTGCATCTATTTCTTTTCTACCATGGCATGGGTTTTTCCAGGTGTGAAAGTGTTTTCAGCCTAGCTTTGCCATTTCCTGATAGCTTTGATGAGATGGGTTCTCTCATACGGTTTATGTGGGATGACCAGATTGGATTCGAAGTTGAGTGGGGTGGATCTTTGAATTGACAAACACATGGTCTGAGTGGTCCCTGAACCAGACTGAGGATCACGAAGCCACTGGCCTAGTAGCCCCTGAACCAGACTGTGGGTTGCGGTAAAGCTAGATTGTGTGCCTTGGTGGGCCTAGGAATTATTTTCTGTGAATGGCAGGATATACGGTAAAGACAAGAGGTGGATTTTCTCTCTGTTGGGCCTAGTGATCCTAGGATGGGATGCATGGTAAAGCCTGGAGATTATGTATTGGTATAGGGCCTAGTGATCCCTGGATCGGACTGTGGATGAATGGTAAAGCATGAGAGACTAGGAGGCACTCAAATTCCTCACTGTGTAGGCAGATAACTCCGGTGGCATCCATGTTGATTGGTGTTTTTTGGTGTGTTCTATGAGTCCCACATTCATGCTTGGAATATGGCATGGGGGTGAATGGATGAAGAGAGGTTTGGATCAACCATTCTATGGTCGAGTGGAACGTGGTAGTCCCTTCTCTGGTTGGTTTATTGCATTCATTAATGAGAAATTCATTCCCTTGATTTTCATGTGTAAATGTATTGATGTATATGTGGATTTTGATGGCTGATATGTTTATTGTATTTTTGTTCATATTATGTTCTTTATATGTATATCTTATGACAACAACTATGTATCTCTCTTAGTGTGTTTTTACTTGTATATGAATGGATGTGTCTATGGAACAATGGTTCATAGTGATTCTCAGATAAGTATGAGATCCCTGCACTTAATTCTGTTGTTTACACATGTAGGTTACATGTCGATGATATGTTTGATGAAATGCCTATCATGGCTAGTAGGGGTATGGTTATGGCCTTGTTAAGTTTATTGCTTTTGGATCATTGTTTCCCTATATTTTTATTGATTCTAAGCTATCACTCCATTCTGGGTAGTGGTCTAGGCTCTGGGCTTGAAAAAGTGGCTTAAATCTCAAGTCACTAGCACTAAATTGGTAATTTTTGTCCTTGGTCGCTGGTAGGAAAGCCTGTGAGAGTGACTTTAGGTTTTTTTTCGCTCCCTTGCCCATAGCATGAGAGTGGTTATGGCCTAAGTGATAAAGAACAACAATGGGACCCAGGGACAGGCTGCCTAAGTCGTTGACTTGTCTCCTGATGGTTCTATGCATCATGTTGGATGACTTTGTGTGATGTTTCCATCGATTCCACTTCCTTAAGGTCACATAGGAGGTTGAATATGATCATAGTAGCCTCTCATCTCATGTTTACCCTGGTTGGCATGGTTACTTGGGTGGATGTGGGAGGAGGGTGTTACACTTACATTCCAGATTTTCTCTCCCCCTCCCCCTGGCCCTTCTTTGTAACACACACTCTCTCTAACCCCCCCTCTCTTTTTGCCTTATCTCCTTACCTCTCACTCATCCTCCACCTCTCTACTATTTCTCTCCCTCCCTTTCTCTCTCTCCCCCTTATATCCCCTTCTCTCGCCACTTCACAAAGCGCCCCCCCAGCCTCTCTATATATTTCTCTCCTTCTCCTAACTCACCCCCACTCCCTCTCTCTCCCTCTCTCTCTCTCTCTCTTCCCCCGACTCTTATCTCTCTCTCCCTCATATGTCTACCTCCTATATCCCTCTCTTTCTCTTTCTCTCACCCTCCCCCTCCATGTCTTCCTCTTACATCCCCCTCTCTTTCTCTTCCCCCCTATCTCCCCATTTCTCTCTCCATATCTCTCCATCCCCCCTCTCCCTCATTTTTTTTCCTCTCCCTATCCCTTTATCTCTCTTCCCCTATGTCTCTCCATATATCCCTCTCTCTATCTACATTTTTTCCCCGTCTCTCACTTTCTTTCCCAAGTCTTTCCCCCCTTCCTCCCTCTCTTTCTCTCCCTCTTTTCCCTACCCTCCTCTCTTTCTCTATTTCCCTCTCTCTCTCCCCCATTTATCTCTCTCTCTTCCTATGCTTCCCTCCTTTATGTCTCTTTCCTTCCCTTAATCCCCCTTTATGGGGGATTCACTAGGGGAGAAATACCATACCACATGCATTCATATTGGGGGATATATATTAAGGAAAAAATGAAATAATATATTGAGCATATGATAGGGGATAAAGGGTTTTTATATTGATAGCTATAAAAAATGGAGCTCAACGTTAATGAAAAAATATAAAGGTTATAGAAAATGTTAATGAAAAAATGGATACCTACAATATCTAGTGAAAGTAGGGGTTTTTTAAATTGGGAATGTGCACTCTATTCATATTGGTGGGGGGTTAAATAATGTGTTTTTTAGAGGTTTTCAAGATATACTCAAATTAAGGGTATTGTTTAGTATGAAACGAACACACATGATATGTCAGAGGTTCATTCAATGAAGCCCCCGTGCCCCCCTTTCTCTCTACCCCTTTCTATCCATCACTCTCTACCTATCCTTATTTATATCTCTCTCTCTTTGTTCCCATTTTATCTCTTCTTCGTTTCTCTTCTTTATTTCTCTCTTTCTACCCCTATCCATTCCTCTCTCTCTCTCTCTCGCTCTCTCTAGATATATATATATATATATATATATATATATATATATATATATTCTCCACTTCTGTCTCTCCCCATGTATTCCCCCCCCCCCCCCCCCCCATAAATCCCCCCACCTCTCTCTCCCACCTCTCCCCCTTTCCCTCTTTGTCTAAAACACATTCACCCCCCCCCCCCCCCCCCCTTCTCTCTCTATGTGTATGTCTCCATACAATATCCCTCTTTCTAGTTTTTTTTTTAACCTAAGAGTCGCTCTCTCTAACTCTTTTCCTATTTCTTTCTATCTCTCCCCTTCTCCATATCCTTGATTCTATCTATCTATCCCTTTCCCTACTCACCCCATTCCCCCACTCTCTCTCTCTCTCATACACACACACTCTCAAGGATCATTTTGGTTTCGAAGACCAACCATGGGGTGGATTATAGAGAGAGAGGGGGGGGATGGGAGTGACACATCCCATCATTCAGTCCCCTTCCTCGCCACCCCCCTCCCTCTCTCATCCATCCCTTTCTACCTCCCATGTTCTCCCTCAATTCCTCTCTATCCATATCCCTTTTTCTTTCTCTCTCTTAGTAGATGTTGAGAAATGGAAACAGGAAATTCCAATTTAATTTGTCCTTGAATTAAATTGAGAATTAAAATCAAATTATATTATCATATCAACTTGTAAATAGTTAATTAAAATTTAAGTTTAATTAACATAGGAATTTTGAGTTGGAAGCCTTTCTGAAGTCATGTATATTTTCTCCCTAAGTTTTAGGGTTCCGGGATGAGTTTAATTGTGAGTTGTAAATTAGGTAACTTAGTTTACTGAGTTATGTTCATTTAAATTAGTTCCAAACTGTTTGAGGAACTAATAGAGAGTTAACAATCAGTTGGTGCACTAGTGCATCCATAAGTGTCACTCTAGTTAACTGAAGATTCCCTCATCAAAAAATCATGCATGTCAATTCTAAGAAAGACCCAATTGAGACTAGAGTGTGGGGATAGTGTACTATCAGTTGCATGATTTACTGAGTTGTAAATATCATGCATGCAATAAGAGAAGGACCTATGTTTGGATTGCACAGTTTTGGAAGCATGAATTCCCTTTAAATACAGGTTATTCATCCTAGGAATTACGAAAGGAAATAGGGGCTTGGAGAGCAGTAGAAGAGGCTAGAGATTGGCTTGAGCTTGCTTGTGAGAAGGGAGATTGATCATACTGAGTGTTTGGATTGTTCATGTGAGAACAAGCATTGTATTCTCATCTTGGATTTTTGATTTAATGCAATACAGATAGTCGGGGTTTTGAGCAGTTTCTCTCCCCATATACTTATTGTTTTATGTGCCATTGATTTGTCTTCTTCTTGTTCATATTGTTTTCATCGATCTATTGGCTTTCGTTGGTTGAAAGTAAAAGTAGATTCTTGTCCCCTGCTTTAGTAAATTACATGAGATTTTGAATCTACAGGAAATTCTACAAGGTATCAGAGTTGAAGATAGTGTTCTACAAGATATTTCTAAGTTTTGGGTTACATGTGAAATTTGAATTTGCAATACATACTTCAGGATCAATAGATGGTGTTCTGTGGTTTGCGGCTCGAGTATGCCTTGGTAGGAAACTCAAATATTATATCCTGGAGGGACTGAATGGAGGTTGTGCTAGAGGATAATGGCTTGAAGGAATTCATTGATCAAGAAATTCCTAAGGCAGCAGCATCAAATGCACAAAATTTGGCTGAATGGAAAAAGTGTGTGGCGAAGGCGAGGTGGATAATCCTTGAGGGAGTTCGAGACCACATTGTCTTGAGTCTCCATGGCAAGGAAACTTTGTATGCTATGTGGAAAAAATTGACGGACTTGTATCAGAACAACAATGACCAAAGAAAATTGGCATTGAAGGAAAAACTTTGAAAAATCAAAATGGAGAAAGGCGAGACTATTCCAAAATACTTGACCAAGTTCACTCAGTGTCGTGATGAACTTGGAAGTGTTTGAAGCATGGTTTCTGAGGATGATATGGTGAGTCTTTCTCTTTCAGGACTCCCAAAGAGTTCGTAAAGTTATCAAGACTCTATCAATGGTCGGGAGAAGCTTCTGGATGGGAACGACTGTGGTCATATTTGATGCAGGAGGAGATCAGGAGGAACACCAGGGATGGCTCTTCATCAAATATTGAAGATGAAGAGAAATGTGCCTTAGCGATTAAGGCGAAGAAGGGGAAAGGGAAATATTCTCATTCCAAATCAGATTCTAATGATGGAGGTAAGAATAAAGACATGACAAAAGTTAAGTGCTTTCATTGTCATGATTTGGGCCATTTTACTGGAAATTGTTCACTCAACAAGTCCAATAAGAAGTCCTCATGAGGAGCGGTGGGTGAGGCTTTGGCCTCTCAATTCAAATTAGACTTTTCCCTCATTGCATGCATGGTGTCATCAATGGTGGGATGTGTATGGTGCTTAGATAGGGGAGCTTCATTCCACATGATTGGTGACAAAGAGTTATTCAGTGACCTGGAGGAGAAAGATCTCCAGATTCATATTGAGATGGGTGACGACGGGAAGTATAGTGTTATTGGATTGGGCACGATTACTTTTTAGAGGGAGCATGGGGCTCCACTCACCTTGAATAATGTTATGTAAGGGACTTGGCTGAAGAAGAACTTGGTATCCGTTTCCATGCTTGAGGATAGAGGCTATGATGTGATCTTATCTTAAGGACAAGTGTTCCTTCAACACGTAGCCACGAGTCAAGTAAAGAAGATAGGGCTTCGAGTGAAGAATCTTTATAAGCTGGAGGTAGAGGAGTGTGTTGCTTGAGGCACAAAAGCAGAAAGGGTGAAAACCTGAGATTTTGGTGAATTGTGGCACAGGAAATTGGGCCACTTGCATCATGGGGCTTTGAAGATATTACAGCAGATCTCTACCAGTCTTCCCAAAGGCACGCTTAAGCAAGTTGATACATGCAAGGGGTGTACTTTGGGACAATACACCAAGTATTCCTTTCACGACAGAGACAATTGAGCAGAGGCTATTCTAGAGCAAGTCCATTCATATGCGTGTGGACCATTCTCAACAGAATCCATGGAAAAATGCAGGTATTATGTTATATTTTTTCATGGCTTTTCTCGAAAATGCTGGATATTTTTCATGAAGAAAAAGGATCAAATCTTCACAAAGTTTTTTGAGTTTAAATCATTGGTGGAGAAAGAGTTGGGCAAGAAGGTTAAAGCTATACGGAGTGATAATGGTGGTGAGTATGTCTCTAACAAGTTTAATAACTTTTGTGCAGTGGAAGGGATTAAACGGGAGTTGACAGCACCCCATAAGCTTTAGCAGAATGGGGTGGCCGAGAGGAAGAACATAAGCATAGTAGGGGCAACGAGGGCAATGTTGCATGATCAGGGCCTACCACTACATTTGTGGGCTGAGGCATGCAACACAATGTTTAATGTTTAGAACTGTAGCCTACATAGGATTCTTGAGATGAAGACACTAGAGGAGGCTTATTCCAAAAAGAGGCTAGATGTTGGTCACTTCAAGAATTTTGGGTCATTGGTATATTTCCATGTGACCAAAGATGCACAAAATAAGCTTGAGCTGAAAATAGAGTTGGGGATATTTTTGGGTGCATTGATACACCTCACAACTATTAGGTGTAATTGCCGTCCAATAGGATGATAATGGTTCGCAGGGATGTCAGATTCGATGAGGAGAAGGCCATGTGAGTTTCCCTTGAAAGGGAGCTTGAGCTACATGCAGATGAGGAGCTTTTACGTCCTAAGGTTGAGGAGCCTCAGATTGATATGGAGCAGCCACATGTAGAGGATCCAGGAGTGGAGACATCCACTCAGGCATAATCTTCCAGAGAGGAAATAAAGCGCACCAGAGAGGCCGATAGATTGTTTGATGATGCACAGGAGAATGTGGGAGAACCCACTTCTCAGCGTAGGAAGAGGAGGTCACTTAAAAGGTACACTGGATACATGTCTCTTATGGGTGAACGTGTTGTGACAGATTCATCTTCCTTTAAGGAAGCAGTGCAGCGGTTGGTTTGGGTTGATGCCATGGTGGAGGAGTATGACTCCATAGTTCGTAATATTGTTTAGGATGTGGTCCTGAGACTGAAGGACAAGTTAACGGTGAGCTCCCATTGGATTTACAAGGTAAAGCAAGTTGTAGATGGTAGTGTGGATAAGCATAAGGCTAGATTTGTGGCCCATGGCTTTTCATAGGTAGAGGGGATTGACTATGATGAGACCTTTGCTCCTGTTGCAAGGTACTCTTCAATCAGATCTATATTGGCATTATCAGCACATATGGGCTGGAATATACATTAGATGGACGTAAAGACAACCTTCCTTAATGGCTTGATTGAGGAAGAGGTGTACATAGAGTAGCCTAAATGTTTTGAGACCTTTGACCATGAGTCGCATGTGTGCCAGCTCAAGAGAGCATTGTATGGGTTGAAGCAAGCACCTCGTGCTTGGTACACCAGGATAGATAGCTACTTCATCAGGTTGGGCTTCACGAAGAGTGAAGAAGATGAAAACCTGTACCACATAGTGGTGGAAGGTAAGTTGTTGATCATTGTACTTTATGTTGATGATCTCATATTGACAGGTGATGATTAGCTAATCAAGTCTTGCAAGGAGGACCTTGCAAGAGAGTTTGAGATGAAGGACATGGGGCTCATGCATTAATTTCTTGGCATGGAGGTATGGCAGGGAGATGGGGAGTTGTTTGTGTCTCAGGGAAAGTATGCCAATGAGATACTCAAGAGATTCCACATGGAGAGCAACAAACCCATGGAGACTCCTCTAGTAGGTAACTGGAGGAAGGAGGATGCTACTTCAGGGGAAGTAGTGGAAGCTACTGTTTATAGGTAGCTTGTGGGTTCACTCATGTACTTGGTGAATAGACAATCGGATATGTGCTATGCAGTTAACCAACTTAGTCAAGCGATGGTTAGGCCTACCAAGTTGTATTGGAAGGCAACAAAGCATGTGTTGAGATACCTCAGGGGCACTTCTCAGTATGGATTATGTTGCATACAGATAGAGGGAGTGAATCTTCAAGGTGTCATTAATATAGATTGGGCAAGGATTCCATTCAACTGGAAGAGAACATTAGGAGGGATCTTCAGTATTGGGTTAGGTACAATTTCTTGGTACATCAGGAAATAGAGATAGGTTGCACTCAGTTCAGCAGAGGTAGTGTACATGGGTGCAAGTTAGGCAACATGTGAGGCCATCTGGATGAGGAAGATCCTAGTTGGTTTGTTTGGTCAGTAGATGGATCCAACTGTGATTTACTACGATAATTAGAGTTTTATCAAAATCTATAAAAATCTAGTTTTTCATGATTGGTCCAAGCATATTGATATTCGATATCATCATCTCAGAGATTGTGTATTGATGTGGATTATGTTGTTAAGGTACATTCCCACGAAGGAGCAAGATGCTAACATTTTGACAAAGGCATTGACAAGATGTAAATTTGAGTTTCACAGAGATAGGATTGGGGTAGCTGATAATACCTTTCTTGTTGAGAGGGAGTGTTGAGAAATGGCAACAAGAAATTTCAGTTTAATTTGTCCTTAAATTAAACTAAGAATTAAAATCAAATTCTATTCTCATAGAAACTTGTAAATAGTTAAAAATTAAGTTTAATTAACTTAATTAGCTTAGGAATTTTGATTTGGAAGTCTTTATGAAGTCATGTATATGTTCTCCGTAAGTTATAAGGGTCCAGGATGTGTTTAATTGTGAGTTATAAATTAGATAACTCATTCTACTGAGTTATGTTCAGTTAAGTTAGTTCCAAAATTTTTGAGGAACTAATAGAGTTAACAGTCAGTTGGTGCACTAGTGCATCCACAAGTGTCACTCTAGTTAATTGAAGATTCCCTCATCAAAAACTCATGCATGTCAATTTTGAGAAAGGCCCAGTTGAGACTAGAGTGCAGGGACAATGTACTGTCAGATGTGTGATTTACTGAGTTGTAAATATCATGCATGCAATTAGAGAAGGACCTATGTTTGGATTGCGTAGTTTTGGAAGCATGAATTCCCTTTAAATATAGGCTATTCATCCTAGGAATTACGAAAGGAAATAGGAGCTTGGAGAGCAGCAAAAGAGGCTAGATATTGCCTTGAGCTTGCTTGTGAGCAGGGAGATTGATCATACTGAGTGTTGGGATTTTTCTTGTGATAACAAGAATTGTATTCTCATCCTAGTTTTCCGATTTAATGCAATACATATAATAGGGCTTTTGAGAAGTGGCTTTCCCTGGATACTTATTGTGTTATATTCCATTGATTTGTCTTATTCTTGTTCATATTGTTTTCATCGATCTATTGGCTTCCACTGGTTGAAAGTAGAAGTAGATTCTTGTCATGTGCTTTATTAAATTACATGAGCTTTTGAATCTACAAGAAATTCTACAGTAAAACCATATCTCTCTCGACCCATTTTCTCTATATATTTTTTCTCTCTCCCCCTCTCACCGTCATTCTTTTTATCTCTCTCTTTCTCACCCTTTCCTTAACCCCCATTCTACTTTCCCCCCTCAACCACTCTCTCTCTCTCTTTCCCTTTCCCTATCCATTTAGACTCTCCCTCTTTATCTCACTCTGATCCCCCCTCTCTCTTCGTATTCCTCCCCTCTATTTGTCTCGTCCTTTTTACAATTAGAAAAATCATTTAAAATTTTGTAATTGTTTATTTAATTAAAAAAAACATGAGACTTACCTCTACCCATGAAGCGTCGAACCTATACTAGGAGCACATGCATATTAAATCTAAGTTAGAAAGATTTCATTCGATAGTATAATTGCAGTGGGAGGGTGGGGATGATCATATCTAATTGGCCTCCCTTTTTTTAATGGATCAAGAAACACACGTGATATTTTTTAAAGAATGTGAACATTAAAATAACATGTGTGCACTTTTATAAAAATATTTTGTGTGTTTCTTAGCCCTTTCATAAGCTCAACATGGAGGTTTGACAAGGGATAAACCTTTTAAAAGGGTAGTATGCTCACATTTCTAGGCATTCATGTGCATTCCTGAAAAAAAATCACTTGTGCACTCATGTTGCACTAAAATCAGGTAGCATCTTTGTGCGAGCACCTTCTACCTTATAGAAGAAAATGAATCTTAAAAAAAATTGTCCTCACAATTCCTTAAAACAAGATAGTTATAATCTATCCCATGGGGTGTAGAATAGATGGTGAATGGATGCAATATTAAGGAACTAGGCTTGTATGATGGTCACTAGCTTCAAACCCTATGGGTAGTCCCATCACCTAACATTAAAAAAAATATACTTATAATCTAATGAAGGAGGTACCATTTTGCTAGGACACTTCAATGGTAGAAAATTAATTAATCAAACTATTATTTTAAGAAACTTTTCCAACCCTAATCCTTTAGGGATAGATGATGACCTTATATTCCAGTAGATATAAAACAAAAGAGTTTGAAGACTTGGTTAAGAATTTTTCTGGCACAAAGATAATCAAGCTCTGCAATTCTCAAGATGTAATATTTGTAATGGTCTAATGAAGTGGCTGGAATCCAATTTTATGACTTGTATTGATGGTCTTGGAAATAGCATCGTAGATTATATGATATATGATATCCCCATATATGACTATATAGTAAATTTTGACCTCTCAAGGAACCATGAGTCTAACTTTGATCATAGATCATGGGGGATTCACCTTATTGACCAATATCTTATCATGTTCATTCATAAAGGGGCTTCTAAAATTGTGAAAAATAGAGGCAATATATTGTAGGTATTGGTGGGGTAGATATGGGATATGGGTGAGTTTATGGGATTAGGGGTTATAAAAAAACATTTCTAGTAAAAATATAGGTTATTTTTATTGGAAAGATATATCAATATGGGGGTTGAATAAAAGGATTTTATGAAGTATTTATTAATATCTAGTTAAATTAAAGGAATTATTTAATATCCCATGAATTCACATGCTATGTCACAAGTTAATTGAGTGAATACCCATGTCATAGACCTTTAATCCTAACTCTAAACTTTGTCATGCAATAAATCCCATTGAAGAGAATTTTGATAGCCAAAAGTAGTTGATTTTCAACAAAAATAAATATGTCGTTCTTTTAAAATATTTTAAAAATGGATTAAATCTCCTAGCAAATAAGGACAATATTGAAGACCTCGATCATAATTTTATGACAACCCTCTCTAATTACATTAAAAATTTCTCTATTGAGGTGTTGTGTAAAAAGGAAAAGTAGAATTACCAACCATTGATATGATAAAGAGTGTAATATTGTTAGCAATTCCATTAGGGATGTTTTTTATGAACCCTTAAAATGTGACAATATAAATATATTTAAAGCCCTAATTAGAAGGAAAAAAGTGTACTATATATATAGAAAACAAGAGAAAATTTTGCACCTATCGAGGCTAGATCTTAAAAAATTTTGGAGACAAATGTTGACTCATAAAACTAAAAATAAATATGTTTCCCTTGAGGGATTGAAATTCCTAGCTCAAAAATATTTACATAACTCATTAAGTCATGGACAATATTCAAACCACTTCTATAAAGAAAGAAGCTTTTTTTCGTAGAAGGTATATACTTTGGGGTAAAGAATCTTGAAAAAAGTAAATTTAAGGACATCATAGGCTACAAAGTAGAAATCTTAAAAATTGGAGGGTTTATCCTCACCCTTCACATCCATAAGTTCTTCGATTTAGTAGTCAAGTAGAGCTTCCTTAAACCATGTATTCAAAGCCTTATTATATCATTATGATAGGACCATTATCATGAGCTCCATTTTAACCAAGTTATATGGACTTATTTTGAAAAAAAAGATTAGGGTATGCCTAGAAAGCCATGGAAGAAAAGAAAAAAGGTAACATGGATTTAGGATCTATAATTCAACTATACACCACCTTGTTACACTTAGTATAATTTTGGGTGGCATTAATAAAACCGACCTCCTTTTTCTCAATTTAAAAAATAAATCTTTTGACACGAATCCCAAGACTAACCTTTGGAATAGGTTAGAAGAGGTAAAATTTCATTTCAAGTGAAGTTTTGTTGTGTAGGCTTGGATCTCATAGGTATAATTAGCATGCTTCTTCTTTATGTTGTTTATGATTTTTTTATGGTGAGGAGTCCCTACGATATCAAAAAGAAACTAAGAATCCTCAAGAATGTTTTCTCTGGTACATGTAATAAGTTGAAAAATGAACAAACAAAGGTTACAACAATCAAATCTAGAATGATCACTTACACTAACATTGTGTATAAAAAAAAAAAAACCTAAAAGATGTGACTTCATACAAATATCTCATAATCAATCCTCATCACAAGCTTAATTGGAACTTTAGCATTGAGAAAAAAAAATGGATGGTGGGAAGCTTTTGATGGAATTGAAAACATTTGTAAATTGGTAGAAGATTGGCTATGGGATAAGAAAAATCCTCTTTGAGATGCTCATTATACTCTTATTATATTGTATGGTTGTGAAGTTTGGGGTTGTAGTGTCTATATAGAACCACAGAGAAAAATAGAGAAAATCCAAAAGTTTTTTTTATAACTTATAATATCAAAACTCAATGTAATGCATCCTATTTTATAATCCTCATAAAACTGAATCTTTCTGTCATTGAGAAAATAGCTATGAGTAGGTACCTTATGTAACTAATCCAAATTATATTGTTATATTATTTTTCATCTATTTTGATACTCTCAGAGTGGGAAAAATGGAGGAATCAACTTGCACAATCATTTTAATGGTGGGTCATAATTTGGAGAATTAGGGTCTAAAACCTTTTTGCAGCCATTTTAAGGCATTAAACAATGTTTTTATGGGGTCAATAAACCCTCAATTATGTCAAATCATCTGACATTTTTCTATGCTCACGAACCTTTCCAATGGTGCAAAAATCGTGTCAATTGGAGTTCATATGTAAAAGTTATCCCTACCATAAGTTGACCTATCGTTTTGACCACATGGTAGAAAGGATGCTACATCAACCTTCATTACTCATGCATATGGGGCTAGCCATGTGTGGACTTTCAAGAAAACTATAGAAGGCTGAAAATCATAACTTTGAGGGAGTCAAATCTAACCCCTAGTTGGCTATTGTGTCATGTTAAATATCGGGCTACTAAGAGGAGTAGGAGTTCCATTCTATGCTATTGTATTTTGTTCCATAGTTGAGTAGAGAAACTAGGAGTGAGAAGTTAGAGAGAAAAGCATGGGAGGTTAAGAATATGTAGTATCCTTACAGGGAACATGTCTTAGGTAGCTTGAAAGAGAGTACATCTTTCTTTGTCCTTGCACATTTTCCATACCAAAGAAAAGAGAGGAGACCAACCTCACCTTCTAGCTAGGTTTTCTTTGGTAAGGGTTTCTTAGGGAAAAAATTGTCCCTATTGTGGATGGTTGTACATTTCTTTCTATTATATTTTCTCACATTTTAAATAATTTATTCACTTAAGCATAAAAACAATAAAAAAAATAATCTGAGATATAAAGTGAATTAACCTTCACAATAAAGATTTCAATAATTTTATTAGATCTGTTGTGCTGAACTATTCTAGTGGTATATCCACAATAATTCACATATCATATTGGTATCAAAGAAGGTTTCTTTGGACTGTTTGTAGGAACTTGCATGGGATCTAGGAATTAGTTTAAGAGACAAGTCACAAAACCCTAACTATGCTCGATGAGTATGTTCATAATAACCCTCATGATCTGGAAAAAGAGAGATTTGCAATGTAGGAAGTGCAATTTGTCGATATTGGTCATAATAGGAATGCCCTCATGGTAGCTATAGAAACAAAGCTTCAACCAATTGCATATTATGGAGGCTCTAACTCAAAGGTGATATCAGTGTAGAAAACTTGTGTAGGTTAACCTCATAATGCAATATAAATCAAAGCAGAATACTATAACCTACTTCTACTATAAATTTGCGGAAGCTTAAAGATCAAGCTGAACAATATAACCAGAAGAAGAAGAATCAATGGCACAATACACATGAAAATACTTTGGGGAAATACTCAAATAAAACCCCACACTATTGTATTATCATACATGGTGGAAATACATAGGAATTATACAAATCCTTAGCTCCCACAGCTAGCCAGCTCTCAGTACAATCCTCATAGATACTCACAGGAAATCTTGGCTTCTCTCCTGCCTTCCTCTCTGCCCTCCAAGCTCCTTTTTTCTTGTGTTGTTCCTTGTGGATGATTTTCCTTCAACCAAGTGGAAAACTTCTCTTCAAAACTACCCAATCCTCAAGGATAAATCCTTGACTGCATGCATGAGTTTTCTCCATGAGAAAACACATGCAACTAATAGTACATTGTCCTTGAACATTTATCTCAACTGGGTCTTTCTCAGAATAGACATGCATGAGTTTCTGATGAGGGAATCTTCAGTTAACTAGAGCAGCACTAGTTAAGTGCATTAATGCATCAACTGACTGTTGACTCACTATTAGTTCCTCAAACAGTTTGGAACTAATTTAACTGGACTTAACTCAGTAAACTGAGTTAATTAATTACAACTCAAATATAACTAAATCTTATATCCTTAATTTAAGGGATAACTCTTGCATGACTTCAGAAAGACTTCTAACTTGAATTTCTCCAACTAATTAATTTAAAATAAATTAACTAATTATTTCCAAGTAGATGTTATGACTAAATTCGATTTTAATTCACAATTTAATTCAAGGACAAATTAAATTGGAATATTCTTGTTTCCATATTTCAACACTCCCTCTCAACAGAAAGGGATTATCTGCCACCCCGATCCTGTCTCTATGGAACTCGAATTTACACTTTGATAATTCCTTTGTCAAAATGTCAGCATATTGCTCCTCTATCGAAATATGCTGGAGCAACATGATCCTCTCGACCTGTGAAAAGTCACAGGCAACAAATCTTGCCTTATGCTTCTCCACACTACCATCAGTAGCTTGTTTTACCTTGTAAAGCCAATGGGAACTCACAACTGACTTGTTCTCTGGTCTCGGAACCATGTCCCAAACACTGTTACAAACTATGGAGTCATACTCCTCCACCATAGCATCAACCTAAATCGGCTGCTGCACTGCTTCCTCAAAGGAAGATGGCTCGGTCTCAACACATTCCCTAGAAAGGGCCATGTATCCAGTGTACCTCTCAGGTGACCTCCTCTTTCTGTGCTGAGAAGATGGTGCTCCCACATTCTCTCTCACATCCTCCAACAATTTTTCAGCTTCTCTTGTGCGCTTCCGTCCATCTCTGGAAGACTCTGCTTGAGTGGATGTCTCCACTCCTAGAACCTCTACATACGGCTGCTCCACATCAGTATGAGGCTCCTCCTCCTTAGGAACCAACAGTTCCTCCATAGCCTGTAGTTGGAGCTCCCTCTCAAGGGAAACTCGCATGGCCTTTTGCTCATCAAACTTGAGATCTCTACGAACCACTATCCTTCGACTAGTAAGAAAGTACACCTAATAGTTGTGAGGTGTATCAGTGTACCCCACAAATATCCCCAACTCTACTGTCGGCTCAAGCTTCTTCCGTGCATCCTTCGTCACATGGAAATATATCGATGAGCCAAAATCCTGAAGTGACCCACATCTGGTCTCTTACCAGAGAAAGATTCCTCTGGTGTCTTCATCCCAAGTATGCGATGCGGGCTTCTATTCTTGAAATAGACCGCTGTGTTTCATGCCTTAGCCCACAAGTGAAGTGGTAGGCCTTGGTCATGCAACATTTCCTGTGCTTCCCCTACAATGGTTCTATTCTTCCTCTCGGCCACCCCATTCTACTGTGGGTTATGAGGTGTCGTCAACTCTCGTTTAATTCCTTCCGCTACCCAGAAGTCCTTAAACTCTTGAGAGACATATTCTCCATTGCTATCACTTCTCAAGGCCTTGATCTTCTTCCCTAACTCTTTCTCAAACAAATATTTGAACTCACAAAACTTTGTGAAGGTTTGGTCCTTCTTATGCATGAAATAAATCCAGCATTTATGAGAATAGTCATCAATGAAAATCACATAATACCTTTGCTTTGTTGTGGATGCCGTCGAGAATGGTCCACACAAATCAGTATGAACTCGCTCTAAGATAGCCTCTGTTCGATTGTCTCGATCATGAAAGGAAGACTTGGTGTAATTTCCCAAGGTACAACCTTTGCATGTGTCAACTTGCTCAAGTTTACCTTTGGGAAGTCCTATAGATATCTGCTACATTATCTTCAAAGCCCCATGATGCAAATGGCCCAACTGCCTGTAGAAATTTTGACTAATAAACACTTATTCACAGAGATTATCCTGATTATACACTATTGCAGAATACATGTAGAATACATAACCTCCTCTACGTTGATCATCAATTTAGCAGCATCAAAAACAATGAAACATCAATCGCATGCACACATTAACACAGTATGTAACCCGGCGAAAGCATACAGTTGAAAACCCCACACTATCTATATATTATAATGATTGAGAACATGTAACAATACATAGTACAATACTCCTCACAAGTATCCAACACTATCTCCACCTGTTACACACAAAACTAGCTCAGATCCGAACAAGTAACAGGTTCAAATCTCCTCCGCTGCTTTGCCTGCCTCCACTGCGCAATCCTGCAAGAGAATGAATGATTATGGCTGATCCAAACTCGTATTTTTCTTGGCTGAACCATGCAATCCTCATTGGAACAACTCAATCCATGCATGTAAAAAATCTCATGCACAACTGATAGTCACAACTCACCTTTTCACTTACCTCTAACACCTGTCTCTGTTGAACTGTCCATGCACTGAGTTAACTGATGTATTCTTTAGTTTCTTTATGAGTTAATAATTAGTGAATTAATTAACAATCAATTCACACAACTCATCACTAGTGTATTCTTTAGTTAGACTAAAATACAACTAGTTTAACCAATTCAAACTAAACACAACTCCATCAACTCCACATCCAACTCCACAGAACTCACATGCATGAGTTCTAACTGAAGTCCTCCATGCAATAGCTCAACTAACACATAAGAAGCCACGTGATTCCTTTTGTCAGCTGCATGTGCCACATCCGTAGCTCGAACTGAAGTGCTCCAACAGAATAAGATAATGTTTAGAGTCCAAATATTACTAAGGGCTAATAATATTTGACTATTTCTATTTTTAGCCTGGCAGTCTAAAAATAGACTCTGATCACTCCGCTGTGAACCAAAAATAGAAGTCCATCTATTTTTCCCAACATGACCAATCATCCATAAACAGCATCCTGCAACTCATAGACCATGATCCATATGTCTAAAAATAGACAGTTTAAAAATAGACTTTGCGCCAAAAATAGCCTGCGGGCCCACTTAGTGAAGGCGACTCCTTTCCACTAAGATCCATCATCTTGTTGCATTTTCAACACTCCCTCTCAACAAGATATGGATTATCTGCAACCCCTATCCTGCAACTCTGAATGTTCTACATGCAACACATTTGCCCGGTCCATTTTGCTCCAACAACACTTGGAACAAAAACACTCCCAACTGACCACTCTGTTGGGATAGGAACATACTCTGATGCTGAAGCTCTACCTATTGCTGACAAGTGCTCCCTCTCTGACATCTGCGCTACTACAACACCTACATGCATCTCGCACCATTGTGCACTTCTCTGTGCCACCTAGCACTGTGCAAAACACTTGTGCCTCTCACATTGCTGCAGCCTACTAGCCATGCGCTGTCCTGGGATTCCCTACACTGTTGTTCTCTATGCCGCTCCATTCGCATCTGTATCTACCCAATCAGCCAGTTCCTGCTACTCCACATCGGTGCTCCTGTAGCAAGGTCTCATCCAAGAGGTTAGGTAGCTCAAGGATCTTGCCCCTCCTCCTTGGGACGATCAATCCACATCACCCCACCTCCTACCTGGAGGTATGGCTGCATGCGATCCCTCAGCCCACCTGGCTCGAAGTTTCCCCCTACTGGAGGTCTCTGCATGAGTAGATGTCTCTACTCGATCTCCTCTCAACTTCCCTTGTTGTGGCTGCTCCATAACCTCCTGAAGTTGTTGCACCAATCATGGCTCCTCCACAATCGTCTGAGACTTCTTCTGGCTCTGCATGTTGAGAGGTAATATACGCTCCCTCTCAACCAACAAGTCTCCATTAGTTGCCTTGCTGCTCAAGGCTTTGCATGCATCTTGAACCTCAAGAGCATACATGTTCTTGACTCGTGAACCAATCTGCTTCACCTGTCTAGTGATGATGTGTTTAAGGAAAACATTTCCCTTACTGAAGACTACATCATAGCCTCCATCTTCCAGCATCGCGATCGACACCAAGTTTCTCTTCAGTCCTGGTACATACTTGACATCGGTCAAGGTAAGGCGAGCTCCATGCTCCCTCTGAAAAATAATCGTGCCTACACCTGAGACACTATACTTCTCATCATTACCCATCCCTATGAGTATTTGGAGATCTTTCTCCTCCAAAGTACTGAACAAACTCTTGTCACCAGTCATGTGGAAAGAAGCTCCACTGTCAAGAAACTAACCACTTCCCACCATGGATGAAACCATGCATGCGAAGAGTGTGAAATCTAACTCAAACTGTGAAGCAAGTGCCTCACCTTCAGATCCCTTCTTGGATTTCTTCTTTGGGAAATTAGTAGCATAATGGCCCAACTCATGACAACGAAAGCATCTCACCTTTGACTTGTCAACCTTCTTCCCATCATTTGAAGAATTGGATTCGGAAAGAGAACCCTTCTCCTTCCCCTTCTTCACCTTACTCTCTAAGGCACAATTCTCCTCATCGTGCATGCATGAAGAACTGTCTCTGGTGCTCCGTCTGATCTCCTCTTGCACAAGATCTGACCAAAGTCTCTCCCATCCTAGCAATTTCTCCCGACCATTGACAGAGTCCTGATAGGAATGCCAACTCTTCGGAAGACCAAGGAGAGCCAAGCTCACCAAGTCCTCATCATCAACAGTCACCCCCACACTTCCCAGCTCATCCCGGCATTGGGTGAACTTCGTGAGATACTGGGGCATACTGTCTCCATTCTCACACTTAGATGTTTCTGAGTTTATCCTTGAGCGCCATTCCACTAGCTCAAAACTCAACCACTTCTGATCTAAAATTCGTGAGAACAAAGTATTTCTCATACAGAGATTGACTGTATGGGCTTTTACCGGATATCTCACCTTCCAAAGGAAGGATGAATCCAAAAGCTACCTGGCCCGATTACAGACTTTGCCTGAAAAAATAAAATGTAAACACTTTCTGAATAGTAGATATGATGATCAATCCTCGCTTTGATATCCTGTAGAACTTTTTCTACAAATCAACCAGCTCCGATACCATGTAGAAATTTTGAATAATAAACACTTATTCACAGAGATTATTCCGATTATACGCTATTGCGGAATACATGCAAAATACATAACCTCCTCTATGTTGATCATCAATTTAGTAGCATCAAAAACAATGAAACATTAATCGCATGCACACATTAACACAGTATGTAACCCGAGGAAAGCATACAGCTGAAAAACCCACACTATCTGTATATTATAATGATTGAGAACATGTAACAATACATAGTACAATACTCCTCACAAGTATCCAACACTATCTCCACCTGTTACACACAAAACTAGCTCAGATCCGAACAAGTCACAGGTTCAAATCTCCTCCGCTGCTTTGCTTGCCTCCACTGCGCAAGCCTACAAGAGAATGAATGATTATGGCTGATCCAAACTCATCTTTTTCTTGGCTGAACCATGCAATCCTCATTGGCACAACTCAATCCATGCATGTGCAAAATCTCATGCACAACTGATAGTCACAACTCACCCTTTCACTTACCTCTAACATCTGTCTCTGTTGAACTGTCCATGCACTGAGTTAATTGATGTATTCTTTATTTTCTTTATGAGTTAATAATTAGTGAATTAATTAACAATCAATTCACACAACTCATCACTAGTGTATTCTTTAGTTAGACTAAAATACAACTAGTTTAACCAAGTCAAACTGAACACAACTCCATCAACTCCACATCCAACTCCACTGAACTCACATGCATGAGTTCTAACTGAAGTCCTCCATGCAATAGCTCAAATAACACATAAGAAACCACGTGATTCCTTTTGTCAGCTGCATGTGCCACATCCGTAGCTCGAACTGAAGTGCTCCAACAGAATAAGATAATGTTTAGAGTCCAAATATTACTAAGGGCTAATAATATTTGACTGTTTCTATTTTTAGCCTGGTAGTCTAAAAATAGACTCTGATCACTCCGCTGTGAACCAAAAATAGAAGTCAATCTATTTTTCCCAACATGACCAATCATCCATAAACAACATCCTACAACTCATAGACCATGATCCATATGTATAAAAATAGACATAGTCTAAAAATAGACTTTGCGCCAAAAATTGCGTGCGGGCCTACTTAGTGAAGGCAACTCCTTTCCACTAAGATCCATCATCTTGTTGCATTTTCAACACTGCATGTGCCACAACTCGCCAATGGCTTGGCTTTGCACGAATTCTGCTTTTGTACTCAATGTTGCATAATCATCTACCTCTAGTTTATAGATATTATTCACTCGAATCCCTATCCTCTTGGTCTGACCCGTGGCTATGTGTCTTAGGAACACCTTTCCTTTACTGAAGAAAACATCATAGCCTTTGTCCTCCAACATCGTGACCGATACCAAGTTCTTCTTCAGTCCAGGTACATACATCACATATGTCAAGGTGAGAAGAGCTCCATGCTCCTTCTGAAAAGCAACTGTGCCCACTCTTGAAACACTATACCTTCTGTCATCACCCATCTCTATGCGCATCTTGAGGTCTTTCTCCTCCAAGGCACTAAATAAATTTTTATCACCGGTCATGTGGAATGAGGCTCCACTGTCAAGATACCAAACACAACCCATCATCGATGACACCATGCATGCGATGAGGGTAAAGTCCATTTTGAACTGAGAGGCTAATGCCTCACCTTCCGATCCTTCCAAGGATCCCTTCTTGGACTTCTTCGATGGGAAATTAGTCACATAATGTCCCATCTTGTGACAATTAAAGCATCTTACTTTAGACATGTCACCCTTCTTCCCTCCATGAGAAGAATTCGATTTGAAATGGGAAGCCTTCCCCTTCCCTTTCCTTGCCTTACTTGCTAAGGCCAGATTTTCTTCATCATCATTCTTGGATGAAGAACCATCTTTTGTGCTCCTCCTGATCTCCTCCTGCATAAGATCCGACCACAGTCGTTCCCAATCCAGTAGTTTCTCCCTTCCATTCATAGAGTCTTGGTAGCTATTCCAACTCTTTGGAAGGCCAAGGAGAGCGAGGCTCACCATATCATCATCGACAGTAGTTATTCCCACACTCCAAGCTCATCTCTGCAGGTCGTGAGTTGTTGTGTCTTGAAAATGTCATTCATTTCCATTACACTTTCACTATTATGTCTATTATATCACCTCCATTTCACTACTATGCCACTACATTCATCCCACTTTCATTATCATTGGGCCACATTTATGTTTTTCCAAACTTTATTAATTCTTAGCCTTTTTAAGTGAATTTGTGGTTAAAAATTAGAAAATAATGTGCATATGCTTATACCTAACAAGTGGGTTGCGATTGTTGACATGTGTAGGTCAAAAAGAGGCTTCTAGAAGACCTTTATGTGGCATCCTAAGGCCAAATTCGAATTTGAGTATTATGAGATCATGAGGATATGTGTCACATCTCCTAATTGTATTGAAACTTTAAGAAGACATGTGTCTTATCAATTCCTATTTTGATTAAGACTTTAGAGGTAGAGGGAGAGATTCATGGACTCTCATTAATGAGATGGCTTCTCATGTTTTTGTATAAATAGGAGATCTCTCTCCTTCATTTGTTAGCTTAGCTTTTTAGTTCTTAAGCTTTTAGCTTTTTGGTAGCTCTTTAGCTTGGAGTTTGTAGTTCTTCTTTGATGGCTTTGGAAACCTTTGGAGAGCTTTGTTGTACTTTGTAATTTTGAAGAATTTGAATAAAGCTTTGATGTTCTCAATATGGAAGGAGATGTGAGGTAGATGTCATGGAGCACATCAAAATGTCAGGTAGAGTAGATTTTGTTTTGAAAATTTTCTTTGATTTCATTCAAGTATGTCATTTTCTTGCTTTCAAGTTTGATAGATTAGAGTTTCCGTTCATGCAATTTTAATTCATGCAAGTGTGTTCAACTGGTTGATTGTAAATTAGTTTTCTTTACATGTTTCTTGTATTTGCTTATTAGATTAGTCTCTCATGCTATATGATGATATTTCCAGAGCCTTTAGCTTAACACCGTTTTAGAAGTTAATTGGCGAAATATTGTGATTATAGGTGAGATGATTGGATTTTCTTTTAATTAGTGTGCAGTTAGATAGTTTAGATGTCAGTTCTTTCATGCTATATGATGATATTTCCGGAGCCTTTAGCTTAACCCCGTTTTAGAAGTCAATTGGCGAAATATTGTGATTATAGATGAAGTAATTGGCTTTGCTTTTTGCTTAGTAGGATACTCATTACATAAGTTCATGTCTCATTGAGTATTTTTAGTTCTTTAAGAACGAAATTGGTGATATGTGAAGTTATGAATGGGATTTGTTTACTATTCAAGATAGTTTAGATATCAGTTCTTTCATGCTATATGATGATATTTCCGAAGCCTTTAGCTTAACCCCATTTTAGAAGTTAATTGGCGAAATATTGTGATTATAGATGAAGTAATTGGCTTTGCTTTTTGCTTAGTAGGATACTCATTACATAAGTTCATGTCTCATTGAGTCTTTTTAGTTCCTTAAAAACGAAATTGGCAATATGTGAAGTTATGAATGGGACTTGATTTGTTTTTAGTCTTACTTTTGCCTTTAGTTTAAATTGCAGCAGTTTTGTTTGTTTTGCTTTCTTTTCTTAGATATTTTGCTGACTTAGATTAATCTAATTGTTCAAAGTTTTGATTTGTTTCATTTTCTCTTTTCTTTAGAAATTAGATTCTAACATAAGAAACAAAACCCCCAAAAACAACATAAACTATAAAACAACAAAGTAAGAAAAAAGGTTAACTAAGCACATATGGTGCACCACACTTCATCAGTTTACGATACCCGAATTGATAATTTATGTAGAGAAATTTAGGACACTAAATTGACTAGACATTTTGGCGCCGTTGTCGGGGAAGTGTAATTAGGAGACCTTATTTCTTACATCTAAAAAAGAAAATTAATAATTTCTTGAGTATGCTCTCCTCCTGCACTTTGTGTGATCTGGAGGATCAGAAAAAGAATTGTTATGTTAAAAAAAAAGAAAAAGAGAGAAAAAGGGGACAAAATAAACTTCATCATTTCATTTGATTCAATAAAAAAAAAAAAAAAAAATCCAACTACTTTGATAGGTTCAACTATCCAAGATTGATTGGTTATGTTTTGTAGTGGTCCTCAAAACACTGTATCCTGTTTTAATAAGATTCTGTAAATTAGCTGCGGAATGCAGCCTGATTCCACAGCTAATTGTGAATTTTGCAGCTAATTCCAAGGTTTGGCAGGTTATAGGAATCCAATGAAGAAACCGACCACATGGGCATCTCCAAAATCATCCCGACATGGATCCTATCCTAGTCACCCAGCCCAGATCGATAAAAAAAAAAATCAACTTAAGACCTCAGTCAAAGTCCTGTTTTTAGCATATTTCCTTGAAGTCTTTGTTGCCTGAAATTGAAAACCATTAATCATTTTTATAAAATTTCACAATTTCAGAGAGAAAAAAAGGAAAGGAAACAACCAATGGCTATCTCCAATCCTAGTTTTCACTGTGGCCTCAATAGAAAATCTGCATTCCTGTTCAACTTTCGCCTTGAAATGAACCTACAAAAAAATTAAAAAATAATAATAATAATAATAAAATAAAAACTTGCAACTCATTTTACAAAGCCTTGGTCAATATCTTACACTTGTTCAGCAACAGCTCTATGGAGTTCAGTAAATGCATTTCAACTGTTCTACGTTGTTAACTAAAAAATGCATTTAGAAGTGAGTTTATATTATAATGATGGTCGAATATGCATTTTTAAGTGGCGCTGTAAGGGAAGCTTACATAGTCTAATTGCCAGATCTGATCCCAAACAAAATCCATGACTTTGAAATCGAGACAGAGTGCTGGCAGCCACAACCTTCATATGTTGAAGAGATCTCGCCAGCAACCAAATTCCAAATTGCAAATGGAGATGTTTAAATTCTAGAGAACATGGGCTATTTAAATAGGACAAACAAAGTTGTTTTAGGAAAGAATAATGAAGATGCGAAGATGATAGAATTTGTGAGACGTCTTTGCAATTTGTCGTTGTCTAATTTAAGCTCCAAAGGTTATAGGGAACTGCAGGTTGATGGCAGGTCTTCAGGTTGCACTAAAGGAAGAGTAGGAAGGCATATTTTTGTTGAAGAATCTGTGCTGTGATCGCATCTAAAAATAATTTCAAAATCAATTTTACAAAGGGTGTAATTCACAAAAACGCAGAACACTAAAAAACATCAAACTTTAACTACATGATCTAGCCAAACAAAGATGAACTAGGGAAAAATAAAACATGGGTTTTTTCGGAAATAGGGTCAATTAGATAACCCAAAAATTGTTTTAAGGAATTTGAAGCGGTTTGAGAGATTTTCGTAGTTCTTTGAAACCCATTTTTGCATGCCACGGGAGAGAAAAACGGAAATTAAATTGATGAACAAATTGTTGTTACGCCACACCTCAATCTTGTGTGCTGGCATTTCATTTTTGTTTCAGCCACGCCTCAGTCTTGTCTGCTGGCATTCAATCTTGACTTTAATGACTAACGGTTTCTCCCTGTGACCTGTACATTAGTTACGGCTGATTACAATCCAAAATCACACAACTCTTCTCTTGAATTATTTCCACGTTGCAGAGATTGGATCAGGTCCGGCTATGTTGTTCCATTTTTAACTCAGACTCCACCACGTCTCCCGCCATGCCTCACGCCTTCCATTTTTTACTCATACTTCGTTATGCCAAGGTGGATGCCGTATTATGACTGTGATCTCTGTATTGTTTGGCTGTGGCTCTTGATGTGGCTCAAAGAATGAATTATTTGCACAAGTAGCAATCTCGTAATAGTTCATCGAGATCTGAAGTCGCCAAATTTTCTCGTTGATAAAAATTGGGTCGTCAAGGTTTGTGATTTTGGCTTGTCACGCTTGAAGCACCATACATTTCTGTCTTCAAAGTCAATTGCAGGAACGCCGGAATTGGACTTTAGCTTCAGGCATTCAGAGGAGATATATGATGCAATTTCTATTGTCTGGTAGTCTATAAAGTTGCAGGAAAGGATGATAATTTGTGTTTCAGTAGTTGGTCTGCAGAATAATCCTTTGTACAAAAAAATAATAATTTAAAACTGATGGTTGGTTGTCTTTTAGGTACGGAATGCAGCTCTATTCCTCAGCTAACTGGAAATTCCACAGCCATTTTCATACTTTTATATGTTACAAGTGTCGAAAGATGAAACGAGCCACATGGGTAGTTGGGAAAATGTCAGTACATGGATGGTGTCCTATCCATTTGAACCAAGTCGATGAAAAAGACCCCGGTCAAAGGAAAGTCAAGGTGTGTGTTATCACTAAGTCACCACACTAAGTCGCCACACTAAGTCGTCGCATGTCAAGAAAAAAATAATTTTGAATCAATGAAATGAATAAGTTATTTACTCATTTTTCTGAAGGTATTGATTAATTTTGGACTGATGATGAAAAATGAATGGCTAACTTTTTATTCAAGATTTTTAGCTATAGATATTGTGCACATTCTGCAACTAAAGTCATTCCGCAGCTAAAGTCATTCCGCAGCTAAAGCCATTCTGCAGCTGAAAAATCTCATTGTTGAAATCAACCTAATTTTCTCATATAAAATCAAATTTTGATGATTCAAGTGTCATTGGAAAGATATCAACAAGATCTACACAATGATAAATCCATCATCAGAGTTTGAAATAGTAAATAATGAAATAAATTGCTGAAAAGAAGCAACATTTGACTTAAGGCACTAATTCCAAAGCAGGTATAAATTATTTTTATTTTCCTTTGAGAACTTGTTTCATTAATATAAATTCTTATTTTCGTGTGTAAATATCATAACTAGAGAGATTGGCTATCTCTCTCCTTTGATAATCTTATATTCCATTGCAGAAGAAGTATTAGTTTTTTTGCAGGTTTCAAGAGGAAGGACAAATGACTACAAGAGAATGGTGTCTCTCTAAGAGACCAATTTGTTTCATAAGAGGATGATTAGCAACAAAGAGGAAATATGTTGATGCAAAATCAGATCCAAACACTTGAAAAATTTTCAGATACTATTGTCTTCATCACATCCATACCTCATAATAAACCATTCACTTCATTTCACTTCATATTTTCCATTTACATTCACATACACTTTCCATTTCTTTTTGTCCATTCATAACCCACAAATAAAATCAAGAGGCTCATTCATATGCTTATTTCCCATTGCCATTTCTACTCTCCATTTCCATCTTCCATTTTCATCTTCCCTTTCATGTCATTTTCATTTCGCAAATAAGCCCTGCTTCAATGCAAATTATTGAGTCCATATTCCTTTGAGTCTAAGTTCCTTGTTGACACCTTGAGGCTTGCATGCCTTAATGGCGAGTCCTCATGCTGACAAAAAATGGGAATACATTAATGTCCCTTGTTCATCAGACCTTCAAGGTGACTTGACATCGGAAAAATTATTCATACCTAGCAAGATGTGTTTGGGCATCTTGACTCTCATTGTCATCAATGGTGAGAGTTCTCGTTTTGAATAGTGACATCCATTAATGGCCACTAAGTCAACAATTTCCTGCTATGTTCGACATCAGAACATATTTTCACATAGTAGGAATTGTGCCAACGAATTTTGAAGACATGAAGACTATTATTTTCAGCATTTTGGAGCAGATTCAACAAGTTTTAGTAGAAGCAATAAAAAGTCATCTTAACTCTTTATCCATGACTCTTCTTGTTCAGCCACTTGAAGAAGAATATAATCAGAATTTTGTAGCCACCACACATACAACTCATCCATTCCAAAGGGTAAGTTAAGGTATGCCATTTTCTAACTTTTGACCATAGAATTCCATAAAAAGGTAGAATGATAATTGTTGGAAAAAAATTTCTCTTTCTCATTTCATAAAATTGCCAATACCATCGGTTGGGGGGGGAATACATTCATATTCATATCTTACCATGTACATATCATATTCAGGAGTCCACATACTTCCAAAATGTATTAACTATTACATTGTTATTATGAGCATACAATAGATTTTCAAAAAGTGCTTAAAGGATAAATTGGATACAAACACAATCATGGTTGTCACACAAGAACCAACCATCATGCAATCCAATAAAGATATACTTTGCAACAATAATCAAAATATCATTATGCAAAGTTCAAAGATCAAAATAGAATGCAATAACAAAATATGGTTGTTACACAAGAACTAACCATGTTGCAATTCAAGAAAAACACTTTGCAAAAGTACGAAGTTATCAAATGATATCATGCAAAGTTAAGCCAAGGCTCAAGGGTCAAAAGAATTAATGTCATATATATTGCATGAGGACATGCAATAGCTTCAGTTGGGAGGTATGTTGGGTCTTGAAAATGTCATTCATTTCCATTACACTTTCACTATTATGTCCATTATATCATCTCCATTTCACTACTATGTCACTCCATTCATACCACTTTCATTATCATTGGGCCACATTTATGTTTTTCCAAACTTTATTAATTCTTAGCATTTTTAAGTGAATTTGTGGTTAAAAATTAGAAAATAATGTGCATATGCTTATACCTAACAAGTGGGTTGAGATTGTTGACATGTGTAGGTCAAAAGGAGGCTTCTAGAAGACCTTTATGTGGCACCCTAGGGCCAAATTCGAATTTGAGTATCATGGGATCATGAGGATATGTGTCACATCTCCTAATTGTATTGAAACTCTAAGAAGACATGTGTAACTTTTATCAGTTCCTATTTTGATTAGGACTCTAGAGGTAAAGGGAGAGATTGATGGACTCTCATTAATGAGATGGCTTCTCATCTTTTTGTATAAATAGGAGATCTCTCTCCTTCATTTGTTAGCTTAGCTTTTTAGTTCTTAAGCTTGTAGCTTTTTGGTAGCTCTTTAGCTTGGAGCTTGTAGTTCTTCTTTGATGGCTTTGGAAAGTTTTGGAAAGCTTTGTTGTACTTTGTAATTTTGAAGAATTTGAATAAAGCTTTGATGTTCTCAATATGGAAGGAGATGTGAAGTAGATGTCATGGAGCACATTAGAATGTAAGGTAGAGTAGATTTTTTTTTGAAATTTTGCTTTGATTTCATTCAAGTATGTCATTTTCTTGCTTTCAAGTTTGATAGATTAGAATTTCGATTCATGCAATTTTAATTCATGCAAGTCTGTTCAACCGGTTGATTGTAGATTAGTTTTCTTTACATGTTTCTTGTATTTGCTTATTAGATTAGTCTCTCATGCTATATGATGATATTTCCGGAGCCTTTAGCTTAACACCATTTTAGAAGTTAATTGGCGAAATATTGTGATTATAGGTGAGATGATTGGCTTTGCTTTTCATTAGTGTGCAGTTAGATAGTTTAGATGTCAGTTCTTTCATGCTATATGATGATATTTCCGGAGCCTTTAGCTTAACCCTGTTTTAGAAGTTAATTGGTGAAATATTGTGATTATAGATGAAGTAATTGGCTTTGCTTTTTGCTTAGTAGGATACTCATTACATAAGTTCATGTCTCATTGAGTCTTTTTAGTTCCTTAAGAACGAAATTGGCGATATGTGAAGTTATGAATGGGATTTGTTTACTGTTCAAGATAGTTTAGATGTCAGTTCTTTCATGCTATATGATGATATTTCCGGAGCCTTTAGCTTAACCCCATTTTAGAAGTTAATTGGTGAAATATTGTGATTATAGATGAAGTAATTGGCTTTTCTTTTTGCTTAGTAGGCTACTCATTACATAAGTTCATGTCTCATTGAGTCTTTTTAGTTCCTTAAGAACGAAATTGGCGATATGTGAAGTTATGAGTGGGACTTGATTTGTTTTTAGTTTTACTTTTGCCTTTAGTTTAAATTGCAACAGTTTTATTTGTCTTGATTTCTTTTCTTAGATATTTTTTTGGCTTAGATTAATCTAACTTTTCAAAGTTTTGATTTGTTTCATTTTCTATTTTCTTTAGAAATTAGATTCTAATATAAGAAAAAAACCCCAAAAAACAACATAAACTATAAAACAACGAAGTAAGAAAAAAGGTTAACTAAGCACATATGGTGCACCACACTTCATCAGTTTATGATACCCGGATTGATAATTTATGTAGAGCAATTTAGGACACTAAATTGACTAGACATGAGCTTGTTCAGATATGTGGAAATAGTATCTCCCTTCTCCATCTTGATTCTTCGAAGCTTATCCTTGAGCGCCAATTTCCTCTAGTCGCTACTGTTCTAGTAGAATTCCTTCAATGTCTTCCACATTGAAAATGGAGTATCCTTCCCATGGAGACTTGAGAAAATATGGTCTTGAACTCCCTCAAGGATGATCCATCTCGCCTTTGCCACACACTTCTTCCACTCAGCCAACTCTTGTGCATTAGTTGAAGCTGACTTTGGGATTTCTTGATCAATGAATTCCTTCAAGCCATTGTCTTATAATACAGCCTCCATTCTATCTTTCCATGCTATGTAATTCAAATTACCTTCCAAGGCATACTCGAGTCTCAAGACATAGAACGACATTGGCCAACCTTGAAGTATGATATGAATTCGATTTGCACTTACAACCCCAAACTTCAAACTTCAAATTCTCTTCTCAATATACTTTTCAAAGCTCTGATACCATGTAGAAAATCTATACAAATCTAGCTCTGATACCATGTAGAAAATTTCTACAAATCTAGCTCTGATACCATGTAGAAAATCTGTGTAGGTTAACCCGATAATGCAATATAAATCAAAGCAAAATACTATAACCTACTTCTACTATCAATTTGCGGAAGCTTAAACATCGAGCTGAATAATATAACTGGAAGAAGAAGAATCAATGGCAAAATACACATGAAAATGCTTTGGGGAAATCCATAAAACCCCACACTATTGTATTATCATAAATGGTGGAAATACATAGGAATTATACAAAGCCTTAGCTCTCATAGCTAGCCAGCTCTCAGTACAATCCTCACAGATTCTCACAGTAAATCTTGGCTTCCCTCCTGCCTTCCTATCTGCCCTCCAAGCTCCTATTTCCTTGCGTTGTTCCTTGTGGATGATTTTCCTTCAACCAAGTGGAAAACTTCTCTTCAAAACTGCCCAATCCTCAAGGATAAATCCTTGACTGCATGCATGAGTTTTCTCCATGAGAAAACACATGCAACTAATAGTACACTATCCTTGAACATTTATCTCAACTAGGTCTTTCTGAGAATAGACATGCATGAGTTTACGATGAGGGAATCTTCAATTAACTGGAGTAACACTAGTTGAGTGCATTAATGCATCAACTGACTGTTGACTCACTATTAGTTCCTCAAACAGTTTGGAACTAATTTAACTGGACTTAACTCAGTAAACTGAGTTAACTAATTACAACTCAAATATAACTCAATCTTATCTCCTTAATTTAAGGGATAACTCTTGCATGACTTCACAAATACTTCTAACTTGAATTTCTCCAACTAATTAATTTAAAATTAATTAATTAACTATTTCCAAGTAGCTATTAAGACTAAACTCGATTTTAATTCACAATTTGATTCAAAGACAAATTAAATTGGAATATTCTTGTTGCCATTTTTCAACAATTAGAGGAGAGATTGGAAGATCTTGAAGACCTAGAAAATGAGTTAAGGAAAGAGCTTGAGGAAGAGTATTCGAGTTTGATTTTCGTTAACCATTCATAGTTCCAATTCAAGATGGAAGAAAAAGTGGGCATAAAGTTATAATAAGGTGAGGTAAATGCATTAAAATTGAATCATTGGTTGCAACGATTAGAATTTTATTTCAACATTCAACATCTAGATGAAAAATAAAAGATATCATTTGTTAGATTGAAGTTAGAGGGTCACATTTTGACCTAGTGGGGAATCCATACAATGATCCACTAGTAACCAGGTGGAAGACTTCAAAACCCTCTTTAAGTCCCAATTTTTTCCCATTGGGTATGTAGACGACCAATGGATATTCTGGCACTACTGTAGACATATGCGTGGGTAGAGTGTATAAGGGTACATAATTGGGTTAAGAAAAATGGTCATCATGCTAGGTATCTCTCCCAAGAACCCAAATTTACTCCTAAAGTATTTGGGGGGGTTTATATAACGATCTATAAAATAAAATTATGTTTTCCAGGTGAAGGATTGTGGATGAGGCTTACGTTCAAGAATAATATCTAGAGAGCATAAGCCAAAAGAAAATCTAGCCAAGTGGTTTCGAGCAAAAAGAGCATCGAAAAGCTTACAAGGAGGGGAAGAATAAGTGGAAAGGGGGAGGATAAGAATACAATAGCCAACAAATATTAGTGCAAGGGTCCTAACAACCATTATAAACAAAGTTACCCTCTCAAAGGGAACTGTGACTTGAAAGTGATAACTCTAGCCCAAAAAACCATATTTTTGTGTAAAGGACATGAAAAATACAGCCCAAAAAATGGTGATGCTACATCACCCTTTTTATTTTAGTGTTAAAATTCCAACATTACTAAACTATGGCATTAAAAATTGAAATCATGATCATGAAAAACCTTCAAATATCAATATTTTTCAACCATGCCATTAAAAACCAATATCATGATTATGAAAAACCTAAAAAAATAACACCTCAATGAAAGAGTGGTTCTACTAGGACCTTTTTTTTAAATAAAAAATTATAGTTCACTTGAAATCTTAGCATAAGCCAAGTTTCTTCCCTTTTAAACATGGAATTAAAATTGAAACATTATTTTAGCTATAGTCTAGAAAATTATCACTAGTGTAAACAAAATCATAAAGGGCATATTTAAAAAACCAAAATAGAAATAATAATTACAAAAAAAAAAAACAAAACAAAACAAAAAGTACATGACTTTCTGAAGGGGGACAATGCACCCCCCAATGTGTGTCTCAAGTAGCCTTCGTGACAATCAAGATTGCAATACACCAACTATATTTATAAGATTAATAAATGATGTATTATGCCCATATCTAGATTCATATGTTACAACTTATTTTGATGATATACCAATTTATATTGCTAATTGGGAGGAGCACATCTCACACTTGTTGTAGGTTCTAGAGACTTTGAAGAAGTACCAACTACTGCCAAACCTCAAGAAATGTGATTTTTCCTAGTAGTCTTTAGTGTGTTTAGATATGTGGTTGGTGGAGCGAAGCATAAGATAGATCTCACAAATATGGCAGCCATTGTGAAGTGGTCAACTCCTACAAATGTATCTGCAGTTAGTAGTTCGTTGGGGTAGAACAATATCTTTGGAAATTTGTAGCTTTACTTTTAGTACTAGCTACACCACTCCATGCCATAAAAACAAAAAAAAATAGTTTGCAGTGGGGGAAGAATGAACAGAATATTTTTGATGAGCTACAACTAAAATTCAATCAATACTAGTTCTTGCATCACCAAGCTTGCGAAAGCCCTTCGAAATGGAGATGGATGCAAGTAGGTATGTTGCAGGAGTAGTCTTAATCTAAGGAGGAAGTCCTATATGTTATTATTCTAAAGAATTCAATGAATAAATTATCAACTACCCTACCTATGACAAGGAACTTTGTGCCCTAGTACAATATTTCAAATAATGGAAACACTATCTGAATGGGAAAGGAGACCATCATCCACAGAGATAAATAGTCACAATAATATCTGCACACTAAGTGTAAGCTAAAATAGGCTAGATACTATAAGAATATGGATTTCTTACAACAATTTCATCTAGTCATCAAGCACAAGAAGATAAGCACAAATAGATTGGAAGACATGTTTTCATGGCCATCCACATAAAAAATTATAGCTTTATGAAATCTAATGCATATGGAACCTTTTAGCCATGATGCATATAGAAAGGCATACACAAAAGATGAGGATTCAAGGATGTTTTTTAGTAATTATAGGGATAAATTTATGAAGAAGGTGGTGATAATGAAGTTTACTATCATCTCTAGAATGGGTTACTCTACATGTTAGACAAGCTTTGTGTTAGGTAATTAACTACAACATATCAGAGAGGCTCACACCTCAAAGTTTGTAGGTAATTTTGATGTTGAGATGAAAACAACCAAATTAAAAAGGCACATGTTCTAGTCCAAAATGAAAGAATATGTAGTGGAATACATCAAGGATGTATACTTTGTTGTACCAATAAGCCTAGTGTTAGGTCCCTATAATACTAGTGTAGCCCCCTTATTATGATTGTTAATGTAGCCCCCTATTGTTATTGTTGTGCTCAAGAAGCCCCGATATTATTATTGTTATGCCCTTTCATTATTATTGTTATGCATGATCTAATTATATTGTGACCCCTCAGACTCCTATATATACCAAGGGGGTCTTGTCATTTGTATAATCCAAGAATTATTCATTTATGTAATGTAAAGTAGGTTTCCCCCTTGAAGAGGATAATTTTTAAGTCATTGATCTATCTGTTCTTCTATTTTGTGAGCTGGTTGCATAACATTTGGTATCAGAGCTTTAGATTCTAGGGTTTCATTGCTTCAAACATGTCATCTCAGCATTTTCACTATAAAAAAATTTCTACAAGGATTCAAAAAATAAATTTGAAATCATGTGGAGCTAAAGTATAGATGAAATTTTTGTACAAATTTCAGATCTTGGTTCACTATATTTTAGGATATATGATCTGAAAAAGTTAGGGTTTATGCAAGCTCCAAAATTCCATCTCAAATAGGTGACCTGTGGAAAATCGTCATAACTGTTGGCATTATGTTTCTGGTATCGCTATATGTTACAGATGTTGTACTTGATGGCAACTCCCGTGGCAAGGCTCTCATTTTGTTGAAAATCAAGAAGTACGCAGGAAATCAGTTCAGAAGGTGCATACCCGCAGGTACACCATGCAGGGACCGCGTCCAGATACGCAGGCCAGCCGTTCAGGAGGTGCGTCCCCCCAGTGCACACATTTCAAGGCAGAGAAAAGCACACGTGGGGTTTCTTATGTTTTACTCTTGGTATTTAGCCGACGGTATTGGGTTATTATGGTGTCGGCTCATGGTATTGTTCCATGATTTTAGGAGGAGCTTGCCTATATAAAGCAAAGGAGATCACTTGGCTAAGTATCTTTTTGCAATTGAATATCTTTAGATCTGAAATATTGGGTTATGGTCTTAAAAGCTTGATCTATATGAAAGGGAAGTTGAAGGCGAATCTGTGAAGGGTGATCTCTCGAGCGCATGATCAGATCTGAGCAACTGTGCCACTCTGGTGGACTGCCTATTCGGCCCTAATCCGAAGGACGCAGGTGTTTAACAGAAGAGCTGCGTGGGTACGCAGTACAGAAGCAGGAGATCTGCGTGGGGACGCAGAGCAGAAACAGGAGACCTGCGTCGGTACGCAGAGAAGAAGAAGGAGAACTATGTGGGTACGCAGAGCGACTAAGGTTCAGGTGCGTCCGCATAGTAAAAGTACGCGGCGCGATAGTATTTTTGGGTGCGTGCCTGCAGTAACAGTACGCGGCGCGATAATGTATCTGGGTGCGTCCCTGCAGTAATAGTACGCAGTGCGGTTGAAGGAACAGTGCGTGGGCACGCAGTGCGGCAGAAGGATCTCCGCGGGTATACGCAGGGAAGCAGAAGGTGAACTGCGTAGCGACGCAGGCCACAGAAGGGAAAACTGCATATCTGTTCTGTTGATTGAATTTTTCTGTTGATAAGGTGTTCTGGGTTAGTTTTGTTATTGTTGATCTGATAACTGTAGTGGATTGTAACTTTTATGTACTTGATGATCATTTGATGCTTTATGAGAAGAAGTAGGGGGTTGTAGCTCCCTTCCAGAAGAGACTGGAAAACGAGAGAGAGAGAGAGTTGTAGCTCTCTGCAGGTTGCAGCCTGCGTACTGGTAAAGGACTGCACCAGTACAAAACCATTGTAAAAGAAGTTTCTAATTTGAAAGAAGATAGAGACATATTGTAGCAGGTGGTTTTCACCCACATTGGGTTTCCACCTTACATCTTGTGTTCTTTGGTGTGACTATCTGTTTTTCTTTGTTCATGCTCATTATTTTATGGTACTAACATGCAAAAATAATTCAAAGAACAAATAAGGAAGATTTATTAAAAGAATTAGATAATATTGATTCACCCCCCCTCTCAGTATTATTTTCAACAATTGGTATCAGAGCAGGTCCTTCAAAGAAGCTTGATCGCTTGAAGGTAGATCGTTCATCATGAGCAACTACGAGAGAGAAGCATCAATCAGGCCACCGGTTTTTGATGGGACAAACTTCAATTATTGGAAGGTAAGAGTTACTGCCTATCTTCAATCTCTTGGTACATAAGTTTGGGACATCGTAGAGACAGGCTATGCTTTTCCTTCAGCTACTCCTACAGGTGCAGCCGAGAAAAAGAAGTATGAAACAAATGCGAAAGCAGTCAGTACTCTATTAGGATGTATATCTCAATCAGAATTCATGAAGGTAGTGCACTATAAATCCGCAAAAGAGATATGGGACAAAATTGTCACGAGCTATGAAGGAGACGAACAGGTAAAACGTGCTAAACTTCAAACTCTCAGAATTCAGTATGAGACTCTCAAAATGTATAATGATGAAAGTGTGGCTAACTATTTTCTTCGGGTAGATGAGGTTGTTAATTGTATGAAAAATTTGGGTGAAGAAACAAAAGAGGCTATTGTGGTTGAAAAGGTCCTAAGATCATTGTCCCCTAAGTTTGAATCTAAAGTATCTGCAATAGAAGAAAAGGAAAATCTACGAATTCTTACTATGTCTCAGCTACATGGAATTCTAACTGCTTATGAAATGAGAAAGGGAGGTCCATCAGACAGAAGAGAAGCTGCTTTCAAGGCATCAGGCAAAGGAGATTATTATGAAGCAAGCCACGTCCCAGAAGAAGAGGAAGAAGAATCAAATTTTGTCAGAAATATTCAAAGGGGTTCTGGAAGGTTCAGAGGTAAGTTACCTTTTAAATGCTTTGCTTGTGGAAGAGTAGGTCATTATGCTGCAAAATGTCCTTATAAGGATAAAGGAAAGGAACCTGCTAGATGGAACAAGAAACAGAACGCAAATAAGAAAAGCTACTACACTCATGAAGATAGTGATGGTCTATCAAACAGTGATGAAGATGAACAAGGTAATGAATATAAGTTGTTAATGGCATTTGAAGATGATGATTATATGGATGCTATAGATGTGGATAACCTTTATGATGAAATTACTAGACTCAAGAGATGTATAGAAGAAAAGAACATGATCATTGATACTCTACAATTTCAAATTGATGAAAAGGAAAAACATCTTGAAAAATTAGAAGGTGAAATTGTTGGTCTTAGAAAAGAGATTGAGAAAACAAAAGCTATTAATCTCAAGTTTGTCAAAGGATCTGAAACTTTGGATGAGATTATCAATGTGCAGCGGTCTCCACTAAACAAGACAGGTCTGGGCTATAATGGAGAAACTTCTCAAGCATCCACCTCAAAAAGTTATCTTGATGCAGCAAGAAGAAATGAGCAAAAGCACAATGAAGATCATCAGGTAAAGCAGGGACGAATTACAAACAGAAACTATCAGGGGCAATCCATCTTAAGGGTGAACAAAAGCTACAACCAGCCACAGGTAAAATCTTCTCAATTTGGTTCAAGAATAGATGAAAATAGAAATTACAATCAGTTGGCTGGTAGATTCGATTACCGCAGAAGTTTCTTCAATGGACAATGCTTTTCTTGCCATAACTTTGGTCACAAAGCAGCTCAATGTGTTGCATATAAAACGATCATGACTAGGGAAGCTCAAAAACAAAGAAGTATGACAGGAATTACAAAAAGGACCTATAACAACTTTTCGGTTCTTGAAAATGAAGTTGAATGCTCTATTTGCAATAACTTTGGTCATGAAGACTCTGAATGCAGGAGCAGGTTACAGCAGAAAAAGGAAAAAGCCTCAAGCACCAAAACATGGAGAATAAAGGAACCACAAACAGAAAGATGTGGGATAGCATTTTATGCAGAGGGACAGGAAAATCTATGGTACATTGACAGTGGATGTTCGAAGCATATGACAGGTGATAAAGAAAAACTTGAGTATTATTCTGCTCTAGAAAAGGGAAAGAAAGTCTCTTTTGGAAATGATACTCCTGCAACTATAAAAGGAAAAGGCGTTGCTCAGTTAAAAGAAAAGGTCAAGGCTGGAAATGTTTTGTATGTTGATGGATTGAAGCATAATCTTCTAAGTGTCAGCCAGATGTGTGATCAAAGAACCGAGGTTATATTCACATCAAATGGATGTCTTGTTCGTGATCTTGATACAGGTAAAACAGTGATCAAAGGCAAAAGAACTCCAAATAATTTGTACATATTTGAAGAAGGACAACAAAAATGCTATATGAGCAAGGATGATGAGCACTGGTTATGGCACCGGAGGTTGGGACATCTAAGCTTTTCACAAATAAGGAAAGCTTGCAAATATCAGGCAGTTCGCGATCTTCCAGATATCAAAATTCCTGACAACACCATATGCAAATCATGTCAGTTTGGAAAACAAACCAGAACTAACTTTCCAGAGAAAGAAGGATCAGCTAGCATGCCTCTTGAGCTAGTACATACAGATACCTGCGGTCCTTTCAGGAAAAGAACACCTCGAGGAGAAGAATACTTGATATTATTCATTGACGATTTCTCCAGGTTTGTTTGGTTAGGACTTATGAAGCACAAAGATGAAGCATTCGAAAAATTCAAATCCTTCAAAGCCTTGGTTGAAAATGAATCAGGTCACAAAATTAAGTGCCTCAGATCCGACAGAGGTGGGGAGTTTACCTCAAATGAATTTTTCGATTTCTGTGAAGAACATGGGATAAGAAGAGAATTCTCTACAGCTAGAACTCCTCAACAAAATGGAGTTGTGGAAAGAATGAACAGAACAGTCCAACAAATGGCTCGTGCTATGCTTGATGAATCAGGAACTCCCACAACTTTCTGGGGTGAAGCTACACATGCTGTGGTTGTTATTCTCAACAAAACAAATGTCCGGGTGAACAGCACTCAAACTCCTCATGAGCTCTGGAGTGGTAAGACTCCTTTGGTAAAGCACTTCAAAATCTTTGGGAGCAAATGCTATATCAAGAATACTGATGAGCAGCTTGGCAAACTTGAACCTAGAGCAGATGAGGGCATTCTTCTTGGGTACTCTCCACATAGCAAAGCATACAAATGCTACAATAAAAGACTTGGCAGAATTGTTGACAGCATTGATGTAGTGGTTGATGAGAAGGGATACATTCCTAGGCAAGTACATCATGAAGACATCGAAGAAGATGAAGGCTACCCTCAAAGACAGAATGATGAAGAAGAAGAACCTCAAGAAGAACCTCAAGAAGAACCAAAGGAGCAGACAAGAATAGAAGAGAAAACCCCATCCAGATATGTTCAGAAGAATCATCCAGAATCTCAGATTGTGGGGCAGAAAGAAGCAGGTGTACAAACAAGAAGAACAGTTGCAGAAGCCTCAAGCTATTTGGCATTACTCTCCTCCACTGAACCACAAAATGTGAAAGAGGCATGCAAAGATGAATGTTGGGTGAAAGAAATGGATGAAGAACTTGAGCAAATTGAAAAGAACAACACTTGGGAGCTGGTTCCTAGACCAAAGGATAAGAATGTTATCGGAACAAAATGGGTCTTCAAAAACAAATTGAATGAAAATGGAGAAGTAATTAGAAACAAGGCCAGACTTGTTTGTAAAGGGTATGCGCAGCAAGAAGGAATAGACTTTGAAGAAACCTTTGCTCCTGTTGCAAGACTTGAGGCCATCCGAATGTTCCTTGCTCTCTCAAGTTTTCAAAACTTCAAAGTATTTCAAATGGACGTGAAATCAGCCTTTCTGAATGGAGACTTGGAAGAAGAAGTGTACATTGAACAGCCAGATGGGTTCATTCTTGGAAATGATCCAAATCTTGTATGCAGATTGAAAAAGGCTCTCTATGGTCTCAAACAAGCTCTAAGGGCTTGGTACTACCGTTTGGACAAATATCTTCATCAACAAGGTTTTTCAAAAGGATCGGCAGATAGCAATCTTTATATAAAAGTTGAAAATGACAAATTGCTAATACTCGTTGTGTATGTAGATGACATTATTTTTGGGAGCAATGAAGAAGCTATGAGTCAAAGCTTTGCCTTAGTCATGCAGAAAGAATTTGAAATGTCCTTGCTAGGAGAATTGACATATTTCCTTGGTTTGCAAATCCAACAAAAGGAAGGAGGAATCTTTTTATCTCAAACCAAGTATCTCAAACAGATTTTGAAGAAATATGGTATGGAAGATGCAAAACCAGTATGTACACCCATGGTCACAGGATGTAGCCTTAGTGCAAATGATGAATCTGTAGCAGTACATCAACCAACCTACAGATCTATGATTGGAAGTTTACTTTATTTGACAGGTACCCGACCGGACATCATGCATGCAGTTGGAATAGTTGGAAGATTTCAGGCAAATCCGAAGGAGACTCATCTTCAGGCAGTGAAGAGAATTTTCAAATATCTTCAAGGGACTCAAAATTATGGCTTATGGTATCCTAGAGATACAGATCTTACACTTCATGCTTATACAGATGCAGATTGGGCCGGAAGCGTGGATGACAGGAAAAGCACAAGTGGTGGTGCGTTCTTTATGGGTCCCAGACTGGTATCTTGGTTCAGCAAGAAACAGAGTTCAATTGCCTTGTCTACAGCTGAAGCGGAATATGTTGCTGCTGCATCTTGTTGCACCCAACTTCTTTGGATGATGCAGACTTTGCAGGATTTTCAAATCACTTGTACACCACCAATTCCCATCTTATGTGATAACACAAGTGCAATCAGCATCTCAAAGAATCATGTTATGCATTCGAAAACCAAGCACATACCAATCAAGTACCATTTTCTCCGGGAACAAGTACTTGAACAGAAGGTCAAGTTGGAGTATGTTCCTTCTAAGGAACAAGTTGCTGATATTCTCACCAAACCATTGCCCAGGGACACTTTTGAATACCTCAGGCAAAAGCTGGGGGTTGTTGATGCATCATCTTATTGTTGAACCTTTTCTAATTGATGGTACAGGTTCAGGGGGAGCATATAATGCATTGTTGGCATTATGGAGGATGGTCAGAAGGAGATCTTGGAAATAGCTGCAATATGTCTCTATCTCTTTCATGGTGGATTATGGTTCTTTGTTGCAGATCTGGTTCATTTTCAGGGGGAGCATGATCTTAGGGGGAGCATACCCCTTTGCCCTTGATGTCAAAGGGGGAGAATGAAGCTGAAGTTTGTGAGGTTGCCATCAAGTCCAAAGGGGGAGATTGTTGGCATTATGTTTTTGGTATCGCTATATGTTACAGATGTTGTACTTGATGGCAACTCCCGTGGAAAGGCTCTCATTTTGTTAAAAATCAAGAAGTACGCAGGAAATCAGTTCAGAAGGTGCGTACCTGCAGGTACACCATGCAGGGACCGCGTCCAGATACGCAGGCCAGCCGTTCAGGAGGTGCGTCCCCCCAGTGCACACATTTCAAGGCAGAGAAAAGCACACGTGGGGTTTCTTATGTTTTACTCTTGGTATTTAGCCGACGGTATTGGGTTATTATGGTGTCAGCTCGTGGTATTGTTCCATGATTTTAGGAGGAGCTTGCCTATATAAAGCAAAGGAGATCACTTGGCTAAGTATCTTTTTGCAATTGAATATATTTAGATCTGAAATATTGGGTTATGGTCTTAAAAGCTTGATCTATATGAAAGGGAAGTTGAAGGCGAATCTGTGAAGGGTGATCTCTTGAGCGCATGATTAGATCTGAGAAACTGTGCCACTCTGGTGGACTGCCTATTCGGCCCTAATCCGAAGGACGCAGGTGTTTAACAGAAGAGCTGCGTGGGTACGCAGTACAGAATCAGGAGATCTGCGTGGGGACGTAGAGTAGAAACAGGAGACCTGCGTCGGTACGCAGAGAAGAAGAAGGAGAACTGCGTGGGTACGCAAAGCGACTAAGGTTCAGGTGCGTCCGCATAGTAAAAGTATGCGGCGCGATAGTATTTTTGGGTGCGTGCCTGCAGTAACAGTACGCGGCGCGATAATGTATCTGGGTGCGTACCTGTAGTAATAGTACACAGTGCGGTTGAAGGAACAGTGCGTGGGCACGCAGTGCGGCAGAAGGATCTCCGCGGGTATACGCAGGGAAGCAGAAGGTGAACTGCGTAGCGACGCAGGCCACAGAAGGGAAAACTGCGTATCTGTTCTGTTGATTGAATTTTTCTGTTGATAAGGTGTTCTGGGTTAGTTCTGTTATCGCTGATCTGATAACTGTAGTGGATTGTAACTTTTATGTACTTGATGATCATTTGATGCTTTATGAGAAGAAGTAGGGGGTTGTAGCTCCCTTCCAGAAGAGACTGGAAAACGAGAGAGAGAGAGAGAGAGTTGTAGCTCTCTGCAGGTTGCAGCCTGCGTACTGGTAAAGGACTGCACCAGTACAAAACCATTGTAAAAGAAGTTTCTAATTTGAAAGAAGATAGAGACATATTGCAGCAGGTGGTTTTCACCCACATTGGGTTTCCACCTTACATCTTGTGTTCTTTGGTGTGACTATCTGTTTTTCTTTGTTCATGCTCATTATTTTATGGTACTGACATGCAAAAATAATTCAAAGAACAAATAAGGAAGATTTATTAAAAGAATTAGATAATACTGATTCACCCCCCCTCTCAGTATTATTTTCAACAATAACTTTCTCTCTCAGCATCAAATTTGAATTTCATATGAAGAAACTAAAATTGAGAAGATTGTAGTTTTTCATGTATCATTTTTAGGGTCAAATGTCAAAACAGTGACACATGGTACTTCGTATAAGTTTGTTCTACTGAACCAATCTATAATCTCGTCATTGTGGGATATTGGGCATACATATTTCTTAAAGAGTACAATCTTGATTTTACTTATGGGGTTGTAAAGAAGACTTAGAGTGATACTACAGAAAAAAAAATTCAGACCTTGGAGATCTGAAATTGCAAAGATAAAACAGTTTCAATATTGAGCTCCTAAAAAGCAAGAAAAAGGTGTGTATTTTTTTAAAATTTTGCATAACTTTTGTTTGAAAAATCAGCTTGAAGTCATTCAAAGGGCATAGTGAAGAAATATATATCATTTTTGATTCCAAAATTCCTTCAAACGAAAAAATGGACACACCTACTAAGAAACCATAAATGTCTTCTATGACGCATAAAGAAGAGGAAGAAATGCAACTTGATATATCAAAATTACGAGACCAAGTGCAACAAATTTCACTCTCACAAAGAGTAACAAAAAATGAACTGGAAGGTAAGATGGATTGTTTGAAATCTGACATGGAATACATGATGAATGTCAAGATGGAAGGTTTAAAGGATGGTTTAAAAACAAAAATGAAAAGGGACCTGGAAGGTTTGACAAAGTTGCTACAACAAATTCTTTCTAGTCATGACAAGGTACTCCACGAAAATCATGATGAGGATAAAATGAATACAAATTATGATTTTAGAGACTCCCATAGTGGGTTTAATACTAACCACATTCCAAATATCGATATGAGGAAGTTTGACGGTAATGATCCAGTGACATGGATACTACAGATGGAGCAATTCTTTGATCTAGCAGATGTGTAGAACACACAAAAGGTACACATTGCATCTTTATATTTAGAACAAAATCAGTTTGTATGGTATCGATGGATTTGTTCTCATAAATCAATTATCACTTGGACAATTTTTGTGGAAGAATTTGTAGCACATTATGAGGATACAAAGAGCAACACCTTCTTTAGCCAATTGATAAATCTCAAACAAAAGGGTTCAATGGTAGAGCACATTGAGGAATTCCAAAGATTGAATATCAAGGTAAATGATATTCCAGAGGAGCATATGATTGATGTATTCATAGGGACTTTAAAGGATAACATCCAACATGAGGTTCGCCTTTGGGAACTTGATTCATTGGAGAAGGCATTCAAGGTGGCAAGAAAAGTTGAAAGAAAAATTATGGAAATGAGGAAGTCTACCACTCACAGTTATAAATATGGAAGTGTTGCTACTACTAGCCTTCCAAAACCTACAGGGTTGAAACCACAACAATTGGAGGAAAAAACAGAAAAATGGGTTTTTTATGGTTGTGATATAAAATACACTAAAGGTCATAAGTGTGTTGATAAGAAGTTATTTTACATAGATTATGAAGAGGAGGAAGAAAAGGAACAAGAAGCATAAAAAGAGGAGGATATACACCAAGAAACAACCCTAGAAAAAGAAGAAATGAATTTGACAATATCTTGTAATGCATTAAAGGTAATTACCACTCCCAAAACTCTCAAGATAGAAGAATATATCAAGAAGAAAAAATTAATAATGTTGATTGATTTGGGTAGTACCCATTATTTTATTCATTGTAAGATAGCCAAGGAATTGAATTTCTTTCTATATCCAACACCAGAGTGTCAAGTGATGGTTGCAAATGGAGGAACTATAAATTTCTCTAAAAAGTGCCATAATATCAAGCTAACTATGGGATAATATGTATTGAATAGACCAATGCTTTCCATTCCAATGGGTGGTGCTGATATTGTACTAGGAGTCCAATGGTTACAATATTTGGGGATAATAGCTTTGTAGGTTTTAACCTCGTACATAAATTACTTGCATACGAATTCTAAGAACAAAAACTAAACAATGCGAGAGCATAACACATAAAACACATATACACATAGATTTTCCCCTGGATCCCAAAATCGGGACTACCAGCATGATTTTTCATTATGTTCCTTTCAATGTTATAATACATATTTATACATGCCAAAGCATCCAATACCATGGACCGAAAACCATCGTGCCCAAAACCATATGCAAAAACCATGCACAAAAACTTTTAATTTTCAAAAACCTTCCATGAAATTTTTTTGGGAAGGAAAATAAATTGAATTAAGGGCTATCATAGTGAAACTATGGAAGATAATCAGCTCCAGCAGCATGAAAAAGCTTTTGAATAAAGAACAACGAGGTGTAATTGCACAATTATGCTCACTAGAGGTTCAAACATCGAAATCATATATTTCTCCATATCTCCAAAAAGTATTGGACAATCATTCCAAAATTTTTGAGAATCCCAAAGGCTTCCCACCAATTCATGATTATGATGATGCTATTCACTTGATTCTAGGAAGTGTTCCTTCAAACATCATACCTTACAAATATCCTTTTTCCCAAAAGAGTGAAATTGAACATATGGTTGTAGAAATGCTAGGTAAAAGGTAATCTTAATATATCTTCAAGGTAAAAGAAAATCACAATAGCCTTAAATAATTTTTGGAACAAAGATAATCTTTAAAAGAGTAGCAAAAATGGGTCACAAATATGTTGGGTTATGACTTTGAAATCATCTACAAGAAAGAAAAGAAACATGTTGTTGCATATGCACTCTCGAGAAAGGATGACGATTTGGAAGCATTGCTCTGTGCCATTTCTATTATCCAACCTGATTGGATAACTGAAGCAAGGGATGAATGGAAGAATGACGAAGAGGTGTGGACACTTATTCAAAAGTAGTAGCAAGATCCTAGTACATCAGATACATTTATCTAGAAAAATGATTCATTATGGTAAAAATATCAGTTATATCTCTGTAAGAATTCCAAACTCAAACACAATATTCTTTTGGAATTGCACACCTCCTCCTTAGGAAGGCACTCAGGATTTTTAAAAACTTACCACAGGGTCAAGAAATATTTATTTTGGGATGGCCTTAAATCTGATATTCAAAAGTTTGTAGAAGAATGTTTGGTTTGCCAACAAAATAAATTTGAGACAATTAAGATCCCAGGTTTTTTACAACCTTTATCCATTCCAAGTCAGTGTTGGGAGGAGGTCTCAATGGATTTTATCACAAGTTTACCCAAGTCTGAAGGAAAGAGTGTTAGCATGGTGGTAGTTGATATACTTACCAAGTATGCACACTTTTGTGCACTATCTCATCCTTTTAAAGGCAGTACAGTTTCTATTGCATTTATGGAAACAATTCAAAAGAAAAATGGAAACCCAAAGATTATTGTATGTGACATAGATCCCATTTTCATTGGAAATTTTTGGATGAAATTATTTTCTTGCCTTCGTACACAATTAGCTCATAGCTCATCTTATCATCATCAACTTGATAGGAAAACAAAGATAGTGAAAAAATGTTTGGAAGAATATCTTTGTTGCTTTGTATCTAATAAAAAAACACAATGGGTCAAGTGGTTACCTCTGGCTGAATGGTGGTATAACACTTACTTCCATACTGCAGAAAAAATGATGCAATTTATGGCACTTTATGGATATCATCCACCATCCATCACATCATCTTTAAGAGAAAATTCTAATGTTCAAGTTGTGGAAGATCACATCAAGAATCAACAACAAGTTCTCCATATCTTAAATGATAACCTCACTCTGACACAAAATCGAATGAAACAACAAGCAGATCAACATCGTTGTGAAAGAATTTTTATGTAGGCGACTGAGTATTTTTACATCTACAATCCTACAAACAAATGTCCCTTAAGCAAGATAAGAAGGATAATAAATTATCACCCAAGTATTATTGTCCTTATAAGGTGTTGCAAAAGATTGATACTATGGCATAGAAAGTGGAGTTTCCTACATCTTTCAGAGTACACCCAATTTTCCATGTTTCATGCTTAAAGAAGGTTTTTAGTGACAAGCTCCCAGTTTAAACAGTATTTCCAGAACTTGAAGAAGAAGGAAAAATCATATTAGATCTTGAACTAGTCATAGAAACAAGAACTTAACAACTATGGAATTGATCAATTTAAGCGTATCTCATTAAGCGGAAGGACTTATCCACTGAATATTCCACATGGGAGGGTGATAATTTTATATAAAAGCATCCAAAACTACTCAAGCGTTGATGAAAACACTTTTTCGAAGGAGAGGGGCATGTTATGTCCCTATAATACTAGTGTAGCCCCCTATTGTTATTGTTGTTTCCTTACATTATTATTTTAATGTAGGTCCCTTAGACTCCTATATATACTAAGGATGTATTTTCATTTGTACCATCCAAGAATTGTTCATTTATGTAATGTAAAGGAGGTTTCCCCCTTGAAGAGGACAATTTTTAAGTCGTTGATCTAACTCTTCTTTTGTTTTGTTAGCTAGTTGCATAACACCTAGTAATTGGAAGAAAGGTTTATACCAAACCTTACTTGCATTGCTTGTCTTTAGGAAAGCATTTCCATGGATTTTATGGGAGGTTTACCAACAACTAGAAAGGAACATGGTTACCTATTTGTGGTAGTTGATAGATTCATAATATGTGCATTATTATGACCTTTTAAAAGATAATTAAAAGGATGAATAGGCATGGTGCGCTTTGGGATACTAAGGATCATCATTTCATATAGGGACACCAAATTTGTTAGTGCATTTGGACTATGATGTGGGAGCTGATGGGCACAAATTTGAAGAAGTTTACAACATTCCATCCAAATAAAAATAGGTAGACATCAGTAATCAACAAGAATTTGGTACAACTTTTGAAGGGTTGCAATTAGATGCATTTGAAGACCTATGATGAAAAATTGGTCTATATAAGATTCTTATAATAAAGCAATTCAAAATTCTATTGGTAAGTTCCCTTTTGTAACTTGCTTTGGATATTTTCCACCTTCACCTTTGGATGTTGTATATGGATATCAAGGAAGAGTGAGAGAGGACCTCATAGGTGACACATTAAGAGTAGAAAAAAAATGTGCAAAATATTAGATATACCCATTTGCAAGTATAGGAGACAGTAAATAAGTTATAGGAAAAATATAAGTCCAAGTAAGATCAACATAGAATAAAGAAATTGTTAAGAGTGGGAGAAAAAGTGATTAAGGGACCGGGCGTTAAGGCCATTTGTGAACTTAGGGAATTCACTTAGGTGAGCTTAAAGCCCCCTTGCTCTTACTTAGACAACCTGGACCCGGGGGAAGAAATAGAGAAAGAATTACATATATATAACGACTTTTCTCATTTCGTAGAGAGAGAATAAGGCCAAGGATACCCGTACATAACTACATAGAAAACCTTCCATTAGTTCACGAAGGAAGAGGTATCAATCTGACGTCAACCCTCCATTGAAAGGGCCTTGCAATGACCAGACATGCCCTCGAAAGGCCCTTCGAAAGGCTCTTCTTCGCTTGATCATGGTAAGAAGATCAAGGCTTTGGAGTATGGTCCTTTTAAGATATTGGAAAACATGGGACGTAATGCCTATAGACTTAGTTTATCCCCATACATGTGCATTTACTTAGTAGTGGATGTGGAGAATCTTAAAATATTTGAGCCTTACATGTTGGTTAAGGGGAGGGGAAAGTATAACCTTCCATTGAGTACTTAGCACCAAATTATCAAGTAGATTTTGTAGATGACACAATTTTATTGAAGAGTTACGAAACTACAAAATAGGGACAACATGACCTTTAGCAGATTTGGTTGAAAGGATAAATTACAAACAAAATGGCACTCCAAGGAGAAGGTAGATGCAAAATTCCTCACCTCATTTAGTAAATATTTTAAGGACTAAAAGCTTCCCTAAATGGGGAGGTGTGATTCTAGAATAGATCATTATATTAGTTGTTATCTATCTAGATGCTTTCATAGTGGAAAAATTTGGAGGATTCAACTTGCAAGGTCATTTTAACGTTGGTTCCCAGTTTGGAGAATTAGGGTTTGAAACCTTTTGGTGCCATTTTAAGGATTTAAATGATGTTTTTCAGAGTTAAGAAAACTCTCACTTGCATCATAACCTCTATGAATATGTTGTACACTAAGAGACCGAGAATCATGTTAAAATTTTGTACACAAAAGTTATGCCTCCTGCAAGTTGACCCGCCATGTTGACTACAATGGTATGAGAGGATGTCATTTCAACCCCTATTAGTCATGCATATGGGGCTAGACACATTTGGAATTTCAAGAAGACACTAGAAGGTCCAAAATAATCAATCCAGTTGAGGTTTAAGGGAGTTAGATCTTACCCCTAGTTGGTTATCGATCTATGTTAAATACTAGTTTACTACTAGGAGGAATAAGGGTTCCATTCTATGCTACTCTATTTTGTTCCATAATTGAGCATAACATGTGGGAGTGGGAAATTAGAGAGAAATATAAAGGGGTTTAATATTATATCACAATGTTTTAAGCCATGGATCTCAGGTAAATCCAAAGTGAGTACCTATTTTTTTGTACTTCCACATTTTCCATACTAGAGATATAGGGGATTCACATTGTTGACAAATATTTTCACACATTCATTCATTAAAGAGTTTTTTTAATTTTAGAGGGGTGGGTAGAATCATAGGTATTTTGAGGTATAAAAAGGGTATATGATAAAAATAGGGGATATTTATTAAAAATGAGGTTATTTTTATTAGAAAAATATATTGGGAGGAGGTTCAAAAAAAGGATTTTGGGAGGTTTTTATCAATATATAGTGAGATTATGGGTACTATTTAATATATCATGGACGTAGACATTATGAAACCAATTGACTAAGTGGAGACTTATGACAATGAAAAAAGAGAGAAAAGCAACCTCACCTTCTAACTGAGTTTTCTTTTGTAATGGATTTCCAGGTGAAAAAATATCTATTGTGGATAGTGTGCGTATTTCTTTCTATTCTATATTTCTTGCATTTCAACAAATTTATTCATTTAAGAATAAAAAAATAAAATAAAGAATATGAGATCTAAAGGGAATTAACATTCATAGTAAATATTTTAGAAATTTTATTAGATATATTGCAATGAATTGTTCTAGTCGAATATCGATAGTAGTTTCTCGATGAAGAACAAGATAAACAACATGGAAGATAATAAGCTTCCTTAGTATTTTTTAAACTCCAATGGAAACCACCTATAACTAAAGTGGGGTTAACATAAAGATGTTGATTCTTGGCTAAATCATTGGGTAGTAAATGGATAGGTTACTTTAAATAATAATGCTAATGTTTAATATATTATACCAACTAAATTTAAGTAGAAATTGTGGTGCAATAAAGAATCAGAGGATAAAAGAAAATTAAGATACTATAAGGAGGTGATCAAGCCTAATCTAGAAGATCACATGTATCTCTCTATTTTGACTAGTGTAAGGAAGAAAACAAACATTGCTAAAGTAAGAATAAAATCTCATGAGCTCACAGTGAAAAAAAATGTTGAACAATTATTAAAACACAAAAAGAAATTGTCATGTTTGTGGCACTAAGAAAATTGAATATGAAAATCATTTTCTTAAATTGTCTTGGGTAAACCCACATTAAATAATAACTTCAAAATATCTATTACAATATCGACCTTCTTAACCTTTTATCTCATCAAGAATATGGACATTTAGGAACACTTCTCTTAAAGAAAACCATGTCATTCCTTGTCTCTTTTAAAATCCAATAAACTAATTTTGATCTCACTTAATGTTAATCATGAAATTAAAATATGATACTCCTATTTGTAACGTCATTATTATGAAATAAAAATGTCATTGGCTAGAAATCCATAATAAAAGGACTAAAAGCTAAGCTAGGTTGAGGAGATATCACTCAACAATGGACCAATTAAAATATGGTACTACTATTTGTAACATCACTATTATGAAATGAAAATGTCATTAGGGGTAGAAATCCATGCTAAAAGGACTAAAAGCTAAGGTATATTGAGGAGATATCACTCAATCATGGACCAATTTGTTTGTCTCAAAGTCATAGTGGAGGAGTGCCATAACAATAAAATTGATCCGTTTTGTTTTTTCACTGACTTCAAAAAGGATTTTGACATTGTTTCTAGGAAAAATCTTTGGAAGAGGCTAGAAAAGATAATGGTTCCTCTCAAGTTAAGGGTTGTTGTAAAAGGTTGTATGAGAAAGTTATTACCAAGTTTAGGCCACTAAGGTCTAGTTAGAAGAAATTGACTGCAATATCATAGTCAAACAAGCATTGTCCCTTGTCCCATACCATTTTTGGAATATACATTGATACACTAGAAGAGCATTAGGAAGAAGCAAGTTGTGTTAGCCCCATGCTCACTAGTATAGTCATAACTCTTTTCTTTTACGTTGATTATATTTTTATTTTGGAGAGGAGTGCTTGTGATCTTGGAAAGCAACTAAGAGTCCTCCAAGATCTTTGTTCTGAAATGAGCAGGACTCTTGATACTGAGAAAACAAAATTCATGATAATTAAATACAAAAAGGTCACATGATACTTTCATATTTGATGATAGCTTTGAGGATATTTCATATAAATATCTTATAATCGATACCCATAACAAGATCAAGTCAAATCGAATTATAGCATTGAGAAAAGGATAAATGGAGGATGGAAAACTTATTATGAACTTGAAAACAATTGCAAGTTATAATTTTTTTGGATATGGGATATATACTAAATACATATACACAAAAAAAGTTCCTCTTTGAGACTCTTGCCACCCCTATTATTTTGTATAAATGTGAAGTTTGTGGATGCAATATTTCCATAGATTCATGGAGGAAGATAGAACAAATCCAACTGTGGTTTACAAATTACAATCTTAATATTACAAAAAATGCAACATATCCCATCCTCCTCATCAAAGTAATATTTTCCCCATTGAAAGCATGACTATGACTAGGTATCTTCTGTATAAGAAAAGGTTGAACAACATGGAAGACAACCGGTTTTCTAAAATTGTCTTTAACCCTAACCAAAAACCACCACCTTCGGCTCATGTATGGATAGCAAAAGGATGCCCAATCTCGACTATACCATTGGAGGATAAAGGAGGAGATTATTTTGTAGAATAAGGATAATATTGCTACATCAAACTTTTAAGAGAAAATTATGGGGGTGATAAAGAGTTAGAGAAAAATAAATAAAACTAAGATAATATAAGGAGGTGATCAACCCAAATCTAAAAAATAAAACATATCTCTTTGTCTTGACTAGTGTAGAGAAGAAAATAAGCATTTCTAAAATAAGAACATATTCTCATAAACTGATGAAAAACACTAAGATTATCTAGCTTATACTCACATTAGATCGAAATTTCAAAATATTTTTCACACTACCAACCTCCTTGATTTTTTAACTTAACAAAATTATGGTGATATTGAAGAACTTCTCTAAATATTTTTCTAGCATAGAAACAAAATTATAAAAAGTTCTAAGTAATATCTTACTTGCTTAAGGTCTAATAAACTATTTAATTCTTAGTGGATGTTAATCATCATCGTCGTCATCATCATCTTAAAATAATTTCAATATTTTTTTCAGAGAAAAAAGACACACAAACACACACACATATTCATATAGTGGAATATATACATTGTTGCATTTGCATTCATCTGCCGTTTAAGGCTCTTGGTATAGAACTATACTTCAGAATATCCTAAAAAAAACTTGTATTCAAAATACAACTCCTGCTTCTTTCCAGCTTTAATTCTTGATAAAAATGGGATAACATCTACAAAACTACCATTAATAAAAACTGAGCAAAAAGAAGATAACAGTGGGGTGATAGAGAGAGAGTTACAAACATGTGTCTATAGATACTAGCTCTTCCTCATTGTTGTATTCCTACAAGCCCATAGAACCCGAGGGGAGCTCTATGCTTATTTGGAATGAGCATTTTGCTTCCTCATTTATTTCCCGTAGTATATGCTTATAAGAGATCCACTCTAAGGACTATGATCAACTGATTAAAACCAATATTTTGGACTGTAGCCCTTTTGTTGGCCCGGTTTATGACTAACTTGGAGTCGCTAAGTACCTATAGTATAGTGATATTTTTCTTTCTTGCTATTTCAAGGAGAAACCATAGCCTGATGAATTTTGTCTTATTGTTGGTTCCCTTGTTATGCGAATAATGACATTAAAGAAAGTGTGTTTGGTTTATATATAGGACTACGCCAACACCATGGCGAAGCAGATGTCCCTGGCTAGCTTCATCAAAGTAGCTCCATGGAATGTTATAATTAAGCTCTAACATGTGTTGCACAAACTATAGAGTCAAAATAATTTCAATATATGTTCTCTATCTTTTCTTTTCTATTTATTAAATTATATTTTAAATATAAATTAATCAAAATTAATCTAACTATTTATAAAAATGTAATCTAACTAAAATACATCAAAATTTTATTACAATTACAAGTTTGAAATTTATAATTTATATAATTCTAGTACCAAAAGTATTTTTAAATAAATTAAATTCATTTATACATTTAAAAATATAATTTAAATAATAAAAAAATACAATCTCATTAAAATTAAAATTATAATATTAATTTTTAAATTAAAAAACAAAAACTTATAACAATTACACCGTAAAAACATAACTCAAAACAAAAATCATATTCATTTTCCAATTTAATTCTAACCTAAATTTAATTTCATTATCATAACTACATCTAATTTTAATTTCATTATCATAATTGCGGAGAATTTGATTATATGGTTTGATTTCCAAATATACCAAATAAAATAAAACAAATCATTTATTTATTTGATTACAAGGTCTTATAATGTTCAAACAAAAATAAATAAATAAAACTACTTAGGACTCGGTAGAACCGATTCGTTATGACGAGTGATGAACACGAAAATTGTAAACAAAGTTCAGTGCAAACATAAAGGAAGGCGCAAAAGTCCACGGCACAAAAAATCATAGGGCCCTTTCGGAATTATATTTGTGGACAATTAAGTAAAACATTATAATATAAAATAATAATAATATTTTCAGCGAGGTCAATAAAAGCTAAATTTGAATATTTGTAAAAATAAAAAGTCAAGCCCTTTATTATCAACTTTACAAATTCAAAAATAAATATTTTAATTATAAATTTTATTATAATAAGATAGCATTTTTATTGTAAAAAACTGATGCTTGTTAATTACGTCTCTGTAGGGGTGATCATTGATGATGGTGATGATTATGGAAGAAAGATGGTGGTATTAACAAAATAATAAATTGTTATTATGGAATATAACAATATTCATGCTTCATTATATATATATATATATATATATATAATTTTTATTTAATTATTTGAATGTAAAAACATGTTTTATAATGCATATAATAAATATTTTAATAATTATATAGGGAGAAAATTATTTATTAAAAATATAATTAATTAAATATAAAAAAATCATGTTCAAAAGTGTGACTGAATGTAAATTCTGAACTTTTACAATATCTTGATGTTCCATTTTTATTCTTCCTCCTAGCCTAATTTACTAAGTGTCTTAATCGGTTCCACGAACTGATTTTGGGCACAATTATTAAAATGCCCTCTCTTTTAATACATACATATACATATACATATACATATACATATATATATATCATTGAATACAATGTCCTTGAAAACAAAACTTCGACACTAGAAAATATTTGGAATAGCCATGTTTAAATATTTGGACCTCCAAATCAAAGTAAAGTTAGTGTGGGCCCTATGTAAAACAACTTTTTGCCCCCGGGACCACCCATAGTAGTTTCTGGAACTTCAAAGGAGTGATGTTGGGTTGAATATTGACCATTGATTTTTTAGTGGGTAGTTTAGAAATACCGCCTTGCGAGACCACATTTTGGGTTAAACTTCGAGCATCTTGACCCACCGTGATCACATTGGATTGGAGCAAGAGTGCTATGAACTGTCAATTTTCTTGGCAAACCTGCTAGACCATATATCTTAAGGTTTAAACCGGTCATTGATATTTGGTAAAGAATGTTCTTGATCGCAGAATGATGGTGGATATCTCTCAGAGATAGATCAAAATTGATAGATACAGTCCAGAGATCATAGAGACAAGAAATGATGTACTTTCCTCCGAGTTTCTTTGATTACCAGTTGAGAAAAACTTCCTTTACTTTTGTTGAAACGAATTCGGCAATACCACAAACATCACCATCGATCAGTCCTTTCCGTTTACACACTTCTCAAGGTCAACATATATAGTTTGAGTCGAATTATATGTCGTATCAAATTGAAAGTCTGATTTCTCTATTTCGTAAGATCGCTTTGCTTCATTGCTACATGGAAGTAGTTTTTCTTTTCCCTTTGTTTTCACATCAGTGACCATATGAGTGCTTCCCTTCTCAAATTCATTGAGAATAGCATATACGGGCATGTCCGTTGGTACCCTCGACATTCTCCTTATTGAAACAACATTGACAAGGGTCTTTGTTTCAGGATGAATTGTTATAAAGGCATTTCGCCAAGAGAAGTTTTGGGGACTCCCTGAATATACAGGAATACGACTTTGGCCTTATACCAAAATATTTCCCATTGCTTTGTTGGAAAGGTGGAGGAGACAAAGCATAAATAATTCACACATAAAACACAAGTTGCAGCTCTTCTATTGATCACACAAAACATGATACTTACAATGAACCTGGTGAAGGGTATTTATCCCGACTAGAGACTTGCCTAAAATATCTGGACATGCAACCACACACTAAAAGTTTTTTATCACTTAACTTGAGTTGTCTCAACACTCAAACGCTCAATTATTCAATCACTCAATTAATTGACTCTCTATGTTTAACCAACTCTTCATGTAGGAGTAATTATCTTGTTTTAACACTCCCCCGTAATTACGACCGCTAAACTAAAACATGACTCATGATAGCTCAAACATGCCTACTGGTCTATGTCTCAGTTAGGCTTACAACACCCAAGTTTCTTCTATGAAACTCAAACTCATATTTTGCTAATGACTTAGTAAATATATCAACGAGTTGATCACTAGATTTACAGGGCTTCAAGTTAACTTCTCCATTGCTCACAAGTTTTCTAATAAAGTGATATCTAGTATCAATATGCTTGCTCTTCTAATGAAACACACTATTCTTGGATAGTGCAATCGCTGAGGTGTTGTCACAATATATTGTTGTTGATCCTTGTTGTTTCTGCTTTGGTCCATCAAATACTCTTCTTTACCAAACTGTTTGACATGTTGTTGATGTTGCTGCTACATATTCTGCTTCTGCTGACGAAAGTGTCACAATGGGCTGCTTCTTAGATGTCCATGAAATCACACCTGAACCAAGGTGGAACACAAAACCAGAAGTGCTCTTCCTATCATCCAAATTTCCCACAAAGTCATCACAATCTCTAGTTCCTACTATGTATCTCAAAATTCTTTTTCCTACACTCCAATGTGTGTCTTTTGGAGTCTCCATAAATCTGGAAATCAAACTCACTCCTTGCATGATATCCGGACTTGTAGCTATTAGATACATGAGGTTTCCAACCAATCTTTTGAATAGAGTTGGATTGACATATGATCCTTCATCATCCTTGCTTAACTTTGTACCTATTGCAACTAGTGTAGGGACAGGTTTGCAATTTTCCATCCTGAATCTTTTCAACAAATCTTTGGCATATTTATTTTGACAAATAAAAATTCCCTTTTTCAGATTGCTCAACTTCTATGCCAAGAAAATATTTCATGAGACCAAGATCTGTCATCTCAAATTCTTTCATCATGGCTGCTTTAAATTCATCTATCTCAAAATCACCTGTAAAAATCATGTCATCAACATATAAGCAAACAATCAAAATCTATCCATGCTCATTTACCTTTGTGTACAAGGTAGGTTCAATGTTGCTTCTGCAAAATCCATTCTTAATCATGTAGTTGTTGATTCTGCTATACCAAGATCTAGGTGCTTGCTTCAGTCCATAGAGCGCTTTCTTCAACCTGTAAACTTTCTCTTTGTTACTCTCAACTTCATATCCTGGAGGCTGTTGCACATAAATTTCTTCTTTTAGAATTCCATTCAAGAAGGATGATTTCACATCCATTTGATATACTTTCCACTTCTTTTGAGCTATTGTGGCTAGAACTGCTCTTACAGTGTCCAATCTAGCTACCGGAGCAAACATTTCTCCAAAATCTATTCCCGGTTGCTGTGAGAATCCTTTTGCTACAAGTCTTGCTTTAAATTTGTCAATTTCACCTTTCTTATTCAACTTTGTCTTGTACACCCACTTCACTCCAATGATATTTTTGTCCTTTGGTAAATCAACCAAATCCCATGTATCATTCTTTTCAATAGCTTCAATTTCTGCATCCATGGCTTGCACCCAATTTTCATCTCTAATTGATTCTTCAAACGAAGAAGTTTGGAATGACAATAATGCAAAATTTAAACTAACATCCAAATCATCATAAATATCTTTCAAACTTCTCATCTTTCTCTTACCATTGCTTGATTCATCACTTGATTGATTGTTAGGAGAATCTTGATCTGTTGATCTGTTTGAAGATCCATGCTACTTTGAAAATCTTGGAGTCCTTGTTGGTGTGTCTATGTTTGGTGTCTTCACCTATGATTCTTGATGCTCCTTTTCTACTACATCATCTTCTTACATCAATGGCACTTGTGCATCAACTGTTTTATCTACAGTTCCATTCCACGACTCTTTCTCTTTGAACACAACATCTCTTCTAATTATGGTCTTCTTTGTGACATGGCTATACAATTTGTAAGCTTTTGATTGCTCACTATAACCAGTGAATATGCATTTTTCCCTTTTATCATCCAATTTTCATCTTCGCTCTTTAGGAACATGTGCATAAGATACACATCCAAATACTCTGAGATGAGATATGTTGCAAGAAATACCTGACCATGCTTGTTCTGGTACTCTATTCATCACTCTATTTGTAGGATATTTGTTGATCACATAAATAGCACATGCAACTGCTTCTTCCTATTACTCACTAGACAAGTTTTTGCCTTTCAACATGCTTCTTACCATGTTCACAATTGTCCTATTCTTTCTCTCTGCTACACCACCTTGCCGCAGTGTGTACCTGGTTGTAAATTGTCTTTTGATTCCATGTTGTTTGCAGTAATAATGGAATGCCTTTGAGTCATATTCTTTCTACTATAATCATAAAAGAAAGTGAGGAAGTAACAACTTCCACCTTTCACCAACACTTTGTTCTTTCACGTCACATTTTTTTTAAGAAGTCAAACTTTGGTACTACGCTAATGCTTCCACACTACACTACGCTAACAATCTGTATTATTAGAATGGTATGCGTTAAATGCCGTGCACGATAGGGAGCAACATGTTAATGATTTAATGCATAAGGAATACATGGAACTAGCGTGCATGAAAAACAAGGTAAGTCCAAGACGATTAACGCGGCCCTATGTTACACCTTCAAACATTATAACGCCCTGTATATAACTATAGGATGCGTTAATGCTCAAATAACGAGAAAAAATAGATTTCTCTTCTCACACAAATTGTTGCTAATCCATTCTCCCTTGCTCTATGTAACCTCGCTTTGATACTAATTTGTTGGAAAGGTGGAGGAGACAAAGCATAAATAATTCACACATAAAACATGAACTCCGACTCCTCTATTGATCACACAAAACATGATACTTACAATGAACTCGGTGAAGGGTATTTATCCTTTTCCAACTAGCAACTTGCCTAAAATATCTTGACATGCAACCACATGCAACCACACACTAAAAGTCATCTATCACTTAACTTGACTTGACTCAACACTCAAACACTCAATCACTCAATCACTCAATTAACTGACTCTCTATGTTTAGCCAACTCCTCATGCAGGAGTAATTATCTTATTTTAACATGCTTCCCAATCTAGCTTTGAATCTGCATCCAAATAAAAGGTTAACTTAATGGGTGTCATAGCTTCCTCAACAATTTTCTTAGTGAGATCAAGTGCTCCACTTATAATAGTCATGTGAGAGCTCCCCTTGTTTAATTGCACTCATTGTGTCAAAGTATGCAATGAAGGACCTTCGATATTGGATAGGCAATAGGGTAACAAAAGAGTATAAGGATGCGCACAAGCCACAAAAAATTTTCACCAACAGAAAGTTTGTGTTGTGAACATATCGCTTGTGGAATAATCCCCCCAAAAGAGAGGACAAAAATCACTGATAAAATTGCAACAACTACAATGTTGAAGATCTTTTCCAAATAGACAAGAAATCCTCCATTGTCGTGGCATTACATAAGAGTAGTGTCTCCAAAAGTTGATGTTGTTTTATTACCACTAATAAGATAGCATCAGTTTCTCATGGTCCAGAACCTGAGTCACCTTCATCATTCATTCTCAAGACCACTGAGAGTACTTGAATTGCACCCCATCTAATGACATAAACTATTTCTAAAGTGATTGTAATTCTAATAGAATAGCGAGGCCATTGAAGCAACTCTAAGAACATACCCCAATCCCAAAGTTTAGAAAATAATTTGGGCTCTAGATGAAAAAAATGATAAGATGCCCATACAACATCCAATCAATGAAAAGATTATATTTTCATCATAGAGACGGAGTTATGAAGTTGGAGAAGTAGGAATGGAAATATCCTTTGAAGTAATAACTGAATCAAAATCACTGGGTTGATTTACACTGAATTCCAATGTATTAGATCATTTATATGCTCTCTATGGTGTTTTGTCATTTGGCGATAAGAAGGCGAATCAGTTTGGTGGTGTCAACTCTTGTATAGTTGTACAAGATTTTGGAGCTTAGCGTGGGCTTTTCCCTTGGTCCCTTCTCTGTTGGCGCAATTATATTTGCTTTGGAAATTTTCTGGTGCTTATATTGTTGGAGGCAGATATTATATATTGACACGTTGAATAAAGGTATCGTGGGATCCTCCAAATGCTTTATATGTAAACCTTACAAAGAGAGTTGTCATTTGTTAAGTTTTCTCGTTAGTTACTGGATTCCGATAATAATGTAGCATGGAAAATAATCTTTGAGATTAGCTTTAGGTTTTAAATCACTATGCTCTTTAGAAAAAAATTTGTATGGGTTTGGTTCAATGCTTACAAATTTTCTTGTTATGACATTGAGAAGTATACTCTGCACCAACCCTCTATCCCACTCTATTCAACTGAACTATGTTTTTTATTTTATATATAGGATTTTTACATTAGCGATCAACGCATTGTGCCAAAACAATTTGTGAAACTTCCTTTTGATACCTTGTATAAGTGTTGGCTCTTTATATCTATAGGAAATTGAGGACGCCAATGTGACTTTTAAAAGTTATTTTTGGCCTCAAATTAACACTTTGCATCACTTCATTTTTTCCTTTAAAAGAGATTATAAAAAAGTTACAAGCCATCAGTAGCTAGCTATGCTATGAGCTTTTCACTAGGAAAACCCTAAAAAAAAAATTTAGTTAAAATATTTGGCTAACCAATCTTTGATACGTTTACTTTGATACCTTTACTGAGCCGGATTAAGCTACAACATCTTTGCTTCGGCTACGGATAACGCTTTGCATGCAAAGAGCTGAAAATCGTAGACCAGTGGCCTCTGGTTGGGCATGGCGTCAAACCAAAATTGCTCCCTAAAATTTGAAATCACCCAGTAGATTTATTTCCCAGATTGTCACTCTTTATTGAAAACTATAAACCAAAATTAAAATTGTCGGAATTTTTCACACTGAAAAAGAGATGCTAAATTATTGAGCTTATTTATTTACACTCGCTAGTTGCTCAGGTATATGAAAATTTCCAAAGCAACCATGAGAGTAAAATTGTAAACGAAATGATTATTTTTGCATGGCTGACTAATGAAACCAAAAATAAACCTATACCGGGCCATAAAAACTTTGTCAGAAAATCATATCTATAGTTGGAAACTACCAATATGTTGAAATCTGCACTTTTTAAAAACTCAGAAAAATAATATTCCATGAAGTCTGTCACTGGATCTTCACCAGTTGATTTATTTCCTAGATTATCACTCTTTATTGAAAACTATAAACCCAAATTAAAACTCTCAATTGTTGAGCCTATTTATTTACACTCGCTAGTTGCTTAGGAATATGAAAATTTCCAAAGAAACCACGAGAGTAAAATTGTAAACGAAATGATTATTTTTTCATGGATGACTAATTAAACCCAAAATAAACTTGTACCGAGCCATAAAAACTTTGTCAAAAAAACATATCTATAGCTGGAAACTACAAATATGCTGAAATATGCACTTTTAAAAAACTCAGAAAATTAAGATTCCATGAAGTCTACCACTAGATCTTCAAAGGAATTTTTTATTTGTGTCGGCCTTTGCACAAACTTCACTTTTGAGGTTTGAATGCCAAAAATATGATTTCTATTTTCTACTGACAACCATTTAGGTTGAAAAGAGGAATCCAAATTTAGTTTCCCATAATGCTGATGTTTTTCATGCATTGCCAGCTCTTGAAAAAAAAATCCTCCTGCAACAACACTTGAGAGACTGTATTAGTTCCTCCTTTATTCACAAAATTACTAAACCTACATTTTCCTATAAAGCATTTCCATTTTTTTCTTGGCAAACCTTCTTGTCTTCAAAAATACTTTTTCTTTCCATATGATAAGAAAATTTTCCACAAGCCCATAAATTATCTTCAATTTCCTGTGCATAAAGAAACATCTGCTCCAATGTACAAGGCCTCCTCTCCTTGAGATAAAAGCCCAAGCCAATAGGATGATCCTTTGAATAATACAACATAGTGGCAACTTCAAGAGGCCGAATTTCTTTTGACATGTTGAAATAAATTCTCTCAAACCTCCTATGAAACTCAGTGACTGATTCACTGCTCTACCTCTATATAGTATATAATTCCAATAGGCATTATTCATGTGCCTTGTGTTGTCCCCAATATCTAAGAAAAATCTCCTAAAAACATGGCCATGAGCTAATAGAAATTGCCTTTAGATGTTGGAACCATTGTTGAGCATCATGCTGATGGACCTCTAAATTAGACATAAATTAAGGCCCATGTCTATGAATTAAACATAAATTAAGGCCCATATGACTATGAATATTGGGCAGTTTATGAAGATTTGGAAGTCGAGATAATTTAGGGACTTGCTCCCTACTATAGGAGGATCAATATTAAATAATAAATCAACAATATATTATGGAATTATGGCACAGATTGTGGAACTCCAATGATTGTGAAAATCTAGGAATGTATTCCCTCCCATTTAATGCAGATTCCTAGTATTGGGAACTAGATCCACTAATCAAGGTATTTTGGTAGGGAAAGCTTCCTCCTTTCATGAGGAATGATTCATAATCAATTTTTATAAGTACCAAGTCAAATTTTCCTCCAGGGAGATATTTTTATTAGCCTTCTTATGGAGAGAACTCATATTTCTGCAACTCCATTGTATTTTCTTGTAGGGATGTAATTGTATTGATGAAAATAATAAAGATTGGTGTCATGTTCAACTTCTAAATCTTGTTATCCTCCATAGGTCTCTGATTTTCCCTAGGTTTTGCCATCCCAAGAGCCTTAGAGCCCTTTTGTATCATTTTCTTTTCTTCTCTTCGCTTCTTATTCACATGCATCTCTTATTCTTATTTCTTTCCATTTTTGCAATTAGTATTAATGGTTTCTTGTTGTAGGATTGGGTTAAATGGTTGTTGTAAGTTCTTTTGCAGGATCAAAAGCATCATTTCATCCTTGGAAAAGCTTTGAAAGGTCATAGTAATCATTAAGATACTTGGATTAATCTTCTTATTCCCAAATTTAGATTTCTGGAACTCCTTTTTAGAAAAGAACAATAAATTTCTGCTATTTTTTAGAGCATGCTAACAATCTTCAATCGAGTTGGTTCCACTTGAATTATATCAAAAAAACATTGTATTTAATAACAAAATTTACCCCATTTCATTTTCACTTGATTAGGTTAGGCATTTGATAGATTTACTAGCTCACTAGTTCTTGAATTTCTGATTTTTAGACAAAGTAATTTTTCGTTATTTAATGAATATTTCCCATGTATAGATAAATTTGTGGATAGATGCAAACAATAATGTGTGTTGTTGCAAGAGATTCTACATTGCAGGGAGACCTCATCTCGTTTGCCTCATCCAAGCCTCATCCACCCATGTCGCCAAAGAAAAATTGCCATTTCCATTGAGCAAACCTACCCATCTTGAAGCCCTTTCTTGAGTTCTAGGTAGTGTCCACCACCTCCAGGCCTTATTCCTCCATTAGCCACATTTTCCAAGCTCCATTCCACCTTCTAGACCACTTCCACACTTTCGTCCTGCTTTTTGTATTAAAATAGGGGATCTTGTAGACGTCCTGTAGGAAAACTTGTAGTGGTCTGTTTTGAGCCTAAATTGAGAAAAATCATCACTAAAAGACAGGATTAGCCCCCTAGTTTCCCTCTAAGACATCTGAACCATTGTACTCCTTTTCCTCCACACCTGTCTCCCCTGCCAAAGAACCAAGCAAGATTAGCATTTACATTTTTCAAGCAAAAAAATAAAAAGGAAAAAGTTATTTTATATTTATTCGTGCACACAACAGTTAGCACTCTCTATATCAGATTCCATGCTCAGTTAGTTTAAATTATCACATGTGATAATTAGGGTTAATTTAGGTTTCTTTTACATTTAGTTCATAATCTTCATGCAATTAGAATATGTTTCTTTCCTTGTACTTTATTTCTTGCAATAAGTTAGGGTTCCCATTTCAGTTCATTTTCTGCAATTAGCTTAGGGTTTAATTTTAGTACATGCACTCCATTATATCATGACAGCGAAGGAATGACACATTGTATGTTGAACATATAGTGTCGATACCTCTTAATTTTGTACGAACCGCAGGTTGATAATTAAAGTCGGTAGCCTTGGGAGTTGCAACATTCTTGTTGCAATATCGAGGCTCGTCACTTTTGGCGCTATTGTCAGGGAGTTGTCAAAGTATGCATTGTTTTATTCCTTAGTTGATTCATTTCTTTTTACTTTTTGCAAAAAAAAAAAAAATACTTGCATTAGACATATTTCATTTCAAAAATAGAAAAGTGCATTGCATTAGTGTTTTCATTCAATCATAATAACAAAAAAAATTCCCAACACCAACCCACCCCCCATTTGATCACGTGGTGCAGTAAGAGCCACATCACCATTCACTTTTGCAGGTAGAAGAAGAAGATGACAAATATTGTAAAAGAAATGGATGGAGATGATGACAATGAGGAAGATCCTCTCGGATTTCCCATTCAAGATGCTGATGGTAGTGTGCACATGAAGAACATCCCTCCATCTTTTGTTCCAAAATTTCATAGTCTAAGGTTAGAGGATCCAGAAACCTTTCTCTTTGAATTTGAAATTTTTTGTAGATCTTATGATTACTTATTAAAAACTCAAAAATTGAGATTGCTTCTGGCAACATTGAAGGATAGAGCTCTTAAATTGTTTATGAGTTTAGAGACTAATTTAATAAGATCATGGAATGATATGAAAAATATATTTCTAGAAAAATATAAAGATCATGATCTTAAGGAATAAATATTTAGAATGAATCAAAGATAAGATGAGAGTCTAGAGGATCTAATAGAGAGGTTCATGTATAATGTTAATAGGGAAAAACTACATCATTTAGGATTCGACACACTAAAAACCCTCTTACTTAGAACAATTATGGATGAGTGGATTGATCTCCTTGATCTCATGAGTGGAGGTGATGTATACCAACTATCATTTGAAGAAATTTGTGAAACATGCAAACACATATCAAGAGAAAGGGCAAGAGTAAGTAAATCAACATCAAGATCGGTAAGTCAAGCTAAACTTGGAAATTTGTTTGATGATGTTAAACATAAATTCTTACCAATCTAACCAAACAAGTAGAAATGTTAAGAATGCAATATGAAGAAAAAGAAGATGTTGATATTTATGTTGTCCATGCAGCATCACATGATGTTAAATATTGTCCATCATTACCAAGGTTGAAGGAAGTTCACCAAGAGGACAATGAAGTAAGTCAATTGCCAATGCAACTATGTTATGTAGCTCCAAGAGGACCATGGTCGCCTATTCAACCTAGTATGATGCAAGAGCCTAATTCACAATTTCAAGGTTATGCATATGCACCTCAAAGTAATTGGAACACACCCTTTCCTTGGAAACATTGGCTATCTCATCCCCAAAACCAATCTTGGCAACAAGGTTGGCAAGGAACTTATGGGAGCCATCTACAATATCCTCAATATTTTCCTCAATATCCTCCATACCCAACTCCGTGTTATATTTGCCATTCACCTCCACCTCCAACACAACCCAAACCACATCCATCTCAAATATCCACTGCCAATCAACTACCTGTACCACTATTTCCAAACCCACGCATTGAAGTAGCTCATCCCACTTACAATGTTGAGGTACAACACTTCAAAATATCCCCTCTTGATCTCAATGGTATTCATCTCAGCTCAGGAAGAACATTACAAAAAAGCGATTATCTTGATGCCATTGAAGGACAACATGCAGAAAAAAGAATATTCAAAAGAGAAGATCAAAGAACCATGGGTTGCACTTAATGAGAGCAGACATCAAAATTAGAAATTGAGAAAGCTCCCTCATGGCTACCATCAAATCCTCCATGAATTCAAAAGAACAATCAACAAAAAGAGGAAGATTTGAAGGTCATGGTAGAAGAAGACATGAAGAATGATCCAGATAAGCAAGAAAACCAAGGACATGAAAGTTATATTGAGGTTTGGTTCAAGAAAGTCACTAAGTTGCAACAATACTCTCTTCTTCAATCGTGCTTGATATCATGAAAGTCAAAGCATTTGATCACTCAAATCTAGTTACATGTCAAGTCATATATCGCAAGCCTACACATCAGTTTTTCTGTCATCTTGATGTGGACATGGCTCCATTGGAAGTATTCTTATACTTGGAAGTGATTTTATTTTTCAAGTAGGGTAGGGTAGGGCAGCTCAAATTGGCTCATTGATTGAAAACCTCCAAGAGGCAGTCAATGGGTTGGGAAAAAAGAAAAGAAAAGATCCTAAGTGAAAACCTCCTTTGGGGCGCCTAAGCAGACCTACTATTTGAAAATCTCCTTGAAGTGGCTAGTAGGCCTAGAAAAGAAAAGAAAAGAAAAAATAATAAATCTTTGCTCCATGTGTCTCTTTGATGAATGCATGTACTCTCCAACAACTGCAAGCAACAAGAACAAGTTGGTACCAAAATAAAAAATTGGTCAAGCCTAGTCAAAAGAAGTCAAATTTTGACTTTCTCCCCTTTTGCTCAAATGCTCCAACAAGGCCAAGGCCATGCAAATCAATCACCCTCATATATTTCCACCATGTACCTATCATTCTCAAGCTTTTCTCATTCAGTTTGCTTGTTGTCCAAAAAAACTACACGAATGCTCTGTTTTACTACAAGAAATAAAAATACATAGAGCAGAAATTTATTTTTTCCATAACTTGAAAACCATGCATCCATTTTCCAAGATGTTTCATGGAGAGATGCATATGGATGACATGCTCAAGCAATTTTAGAAAATTCCAGTACACGGTTTCCAAGAAATCTGCCTCTATCACCTACAACCATTTTTTAATTTGCTCGACATCCGTGCATCCATTTAAAATGATGCTTCATGGGGAGATGCACATGGATGATGGTAACATGCCCAAGAAATTTTAGTAAATTCCAATGCACGGTTTCCAATAAATTGGCCTTCATCACCTTTAGCCATTTTTTAGTTTTTTCTCGAGATTCGTGCATCCATTGGCCAAAATTTTTTTTTGGGGAGGTGCAAAATGATGATGGCCACATTATTATGTTACCTGGGCCACCTTTGTTTTCCTTCAAGTGAGCATGCCAGGCTGATTTGGGAGGCACACTACAGTTGGGTCACAGGACACTTTGGTGTGGAGAAATTTGTGGTTGTACTACAAAAGTACTTTTACTGGCCCAAACTCTTACTAGATGTTGGGAAATATATCAGATCCTACGCCATTGCCAAGCCAACCATTAAGAAGCAAGGTCATTAAATCCAAGGAAGGCCTTTTCAAATGGTTGGTTATGCCCTTTGGGTTGACAAATTCCACGAATGCTTTTATGAGGCTAATGAATGACATCTTGCAGCCCTTCACCAACTCGTTAGTGATGGTTTATCTGGATGACATCCTCATCTTCAACAAGAGTTCGAAAGAACACTTCCAACACATTCGACATGTCCTTCAAACCCTTCAGTAGCACAAACTATGTGCCAAGTTGGAGAAATGCACCTTTGGCATGAGCCTGATCCAATAATTGCATTACATAATAGATGAGCGTGGTGTGCATGTGGACCTAAATAAGATCCAAGTTGTTCGGGATTGGCCAGCCCCAACCACACTAACAGAGCTTCAAAGCTTTTTGGGCCTTGCAAATTTTTATCGGAGGTTCATGTTTGGATTCTCCCAAATTACTTGGCGTTTGAAACAGATTAATAAGGGAGGGGCGAAAGCAAATTTTTCCTAGTCCGAGTCCCAACAAAAGTCGTTCATTGAGTTGAAGCACTGCCTCTACTCTGCATCGGTGCTCACACTACTAGACCTGCAACATCCATTTGAAAACGAGATAGACACCTCAGACTATGTTATTGGGGTAGTCCTCACCTAGCACGAGCATCCAATGACCTATCATAGTGAGACACTTTCTGATACAATTCGGAAGTAGCCCACCTATGATAAAGAGATGTATTCCATCATGCAGGCCATCCCATAGTGGAAGCACTACATTCTGGGGAAGGAGACGGTCATCCACACTGATCACCAACCTATTTAGTTTATATAGACATAGGGGAAGTTGCAGAGTGATTGCCATGAGAAGTGGTCTACATATTTGCAACAATTCCACGTAAGCATTAAATACAAAAATGGTAGCACCAATCATGTTGCAGACTACCTCAGTCGGCCCCTAGTCGCAACATTGACTTTTTTTCTCAAGCCTTGTGGTCATGAGACATTTGGATGGCTACAACTATACAAAAATGATCCAGAGTTCACCTCAACATGCCAAATGCTAGTAGATGGGAAGCAAGTTCTTGATTTCCACCACCAGGACACATTATTATGCTACCTGGGCCACCTTTGTGTTCCTTCAAGTGAGCATGCTAAGATGATTTTGGAGGTGCACTACAGTTAGGTTGCAAGACACTTTCGTGTGCAAAAAACTGTGGTTGTACTATAAAAATACTTTTATTGGCCCAAACTCTGACTGGATGTTGGGAAATATAACAGATCCTACAAAATTTCCAATCCAACCATCAAGAGGAAAGGTCTATACACTCCTCTGCCTACTCCCAACCAGTCATGGGAATCCATCTCCATGCACTATATGTCTGGCCTCCCTTCTACCAAGCATGGTAATGACTGTGTATTTGTGGTCGTGGACAGATTTTCTAAGATGGCTATATTGGCGACCTGCAACAAGAGTATCATCGTAGAGGACACTACCAAACTCTTCTTTGAACGATTATGGGTACATTTTCAGATCCCACAGACCATTATATCATATCGAGATAGAAGGTTCCTGAGCACATTCTGGTCAAGCCTCTGGACACTATTGGACACCAAGCTCACCAGGTCGACTGCCTTCCATCCCTAGAATGATGGCCAGACGGAGGTCGTCAATAGGATGATAGTGCACATACTCCACATGTAATACTCCAAGCATCCTTGAACCTGGGATGAGAGTCTTCCATATCGGCAACACAATTATAATAGATCTCTCCATAGATCGACTGGTCACAGTCCCTTTCAAGTTTGTCTATGATTTCAACCATTGTGTTTGTTTGATGTTATCATGCCTCACATGACTACACAGACATAATCCACACATGTATTGTCTGAGGTTGATAAAGTGACCATAATTATTGAACGCATCCAACACATCTGCCATTAGGTTCATGACATCCTGCAGAAGTCAAATGCCAAGTACAAGGAGCAATATGATCAACGTCAGGTGCCACACAAGTTTCAGGTGGGTGACAAAGTTTGGTTGCATTTGCAGAAAGAATGCCTTACTGGAACCCATCGAAAGCTCATACCACTCTGACATGGTCCTTACACCATTATCAAGGTTGTGGGAGACAATGATTTTGAGCTCATATTACCCTGATTCCTTAGCCTGCACCCAATGTTCAATGTGGACCGCCTTCGGCCATACTTCCCACCATTATGCGACACATCAGACATTGCAGAACAACTCACACAAACAGAGTTAAACCTAGACTACATGGAACATGCCACAACTGATCGAATTATAGACACACAGGTCAAGAATACTCAAGAGTAGAATATTCAATAGTATCAGGTTGTCAAAGCTAGCCAACTCCTACACCAAGGCAAGTGGCTCATCGGGGACCAGGTTCAACAAACATTTCCTCACCTCATGGAAGCTCTATACACAATGGGTACCATTGCTTCCTAAAGGGGGAGGAATGATCCGGGTGGACATTGGTGGCCACCCACCTATTCCACTTAGGACTCCAGTCGGTTTCACTTGTTTCCTTGTTTATTTCAGCATTTACTATTTTTCGTAGTTTTTCGGTCCTAAACTTCTGGAGTAGTTTTGACCCCCTAAATAACGTTTTTTTGAGGTTTTCTACAACCCACCGCTACAAGCTTGTAGAAAATCTTGTTGTACTTAGAGAGACCTTTCCAAAAAGGTATCATACACATCAAATGAAGATAATATAACCATGTTATGACCCCAGGAAGTTGGCTGCCCAACTAACCTCAATGAGGCCCACAAACTCTTGGCGTGAGATCTCTTGGGGTTAAGGTTTTGGTTTTTTATGGTTTTCTCATGTTTTTCAAAAATAAATAGGACCTTGAGCCTCATTGTAACAAAGTTTAGAGGCATGTAGCCACCACATCTCTTCTAAGATATAGGCTACCATTGCCCAAGCCTAGGCTTATTTCCATTCTGTTTGTAAGCATATTTCTGTAATTTTTTGGGTTCTTGTTTAAGTTCGGATCATTGGTATCAGAGCAGTTTTATTTTTCTTTGTTTTTCTTTGCATGTCCCCAACAAAGTTGGGATATAAGGTGTTAGGGCTCGAACTGGTTCAAATTTTGCAAGACTAGACTTGCAAATCCCGACAGCTTCCCATGACGGAAGATAAGAAAAACGACGAGGTAGCAAATCATTTCAAAATCTTGCTTAAAGAAGCCCTCGAGTGACAAAGGAACAAGATGATGGACAAATTTGCTCAGATCCTTCGGCGGCTACCCAAAGGTGACGCATCTACTTCTGACAGCTACTCTAGAAGCGTCACACCCTTTAAGGTACAAGTTAACTTTGACATCCCCATATTTGAAGGTCAAATAGATGTAGATTTCGTAGATAAATGGTTAAATCTCCTAGAAGGATATTTTTTTGTTCATGATTTTTCCAGTTAGAAAAATATTGCTTTTGCACTTCTCAAATCCGCCCCCCACTTCAAGGACTAGTGGGAAACCTACTGTGAGAAGAAAGATGAAAGTACACCCTCACTGTTTTCAGTTGCACCCACTTGGAATTCATTCCGGGATGCCATCAAGGAGAAGTACTACTCCATTGGGAGATATGTGGATAAATACATAAAGTGGACCACACTGCGGTAGGCAAGAGACCAAGACGTGCCAAAGTTTACTAATGTTTTCCATGCCCTGCGCACAAAGTTGGGTATCAAGGATTTTGAGAAACATTTGGTACTCAAGTACTGCGACTGCCTACACAAGTATATCCATGATTAGATGGAGTTCTTTGACATCTCCTTGCTCGACATGATGTACCAGCAAACTGTCAAGATTGAGTCGAAGTTTAAACAAAAAAAGTGAGGCTTTGTATTTGCGAATCCGAAGCAAGGGAAAGGCGCCTCTAAACCGCAGAACAAAAGGCAAAGCAAAGACAGGGCGACCTAGGATAACATGTCGAAGCCGCAAGCAAATAACAACACAACGAAGATAAAGAAGGACACGAGAAAGTGGTGTGAGTTCCAAAAGAGCTTCACTCACAACACAAGTGAGTATCGGGCCAAGTAGTCACTTGTGGCTGAGTTGAAGGCTTCTGAGTCAAACGCATGTTATGACTCTAAGTCAGAACCTGATAAGGGGAGTGACAGAGGGAAGAAGATCATTGACGGGGAGCCCAGTGCCACTATGGCCACCACCAAGATCAAGAAGATCGAACCAAGAAGACAAAGGGAAGAAGATCATTGACGGGGAGCCTAGTGCCACTATGGCCACCACCAAGATCAAGAAGATCTTCTGAGTCAGAACCTGATAAGGGGAGTGACAAAGGGAAGAATATCATTGACGAGGAGCCCAGTGCCACTGTGGCCACCACCAAGATCAAGAAGATCGAACCTGAAGATCCAAAAGAGGGGGAATGCCTATTCCACTCATAGATGTGGGTGAAGGGTTCTCTGTTGCAGTTCATTATCGAAAATGAGAGCCAAAAGAACCTCATTTCAATAGAGTTTGTGAAGCGGCTGGACCTACTGATTATATCACATCTGTAGGTGTACACTATTAGATGGCTTCACCAAGGACGAGATCTTTGCATCAGCCAGCTGTGTCTCCTTCCCTACAACATCAATCCCTTAACAGATGAGGTATTGTGTGATGTTGCTCCTCTTGAAGTTTATGATGTATTATTAAGACAACCATATTTATGGAAGCAACATGTTGTATATGATTCTAAACCTCACTTTGTTATTATTTCTTTGGGTAGTAAGTTATACAAGATATTGGAGGTAGCCCCACCTACCGTCATCTCCTTAATATCTGCCAAGAAATGCAGTAAGGTCATCTCCTAGACTGGGAGATTTATTTTCTTTCTGATTTTCTCTCAAAGTAAGGGAAAGGTCATAGCCACATCGATGGCCCCTAGGAAGGGTTCCTCCAAGAAGCAGAAGTAGGTGGATATTGTCATGTTACAATACAGAGACATCTTCTCCTCGCCCACAGGGGTACCCTTGCATTGTCAGGTGAAGAATTCAATCGATATGACTCTCGGAGCACCTCTACCCAACAGACCGATATATCACTACTCCATTCTGGAAAATGAAGAGATCAAGCGAAAAATCCAGGAGTTGCTGCAAAAATGGAAAATACAACCAAGTTCCTTGCCTTGTGGGAGCTTGATTGTACTTGTACAAAAGAAGGATGGAACCTAGAGGCTCTGCATTTATTATTGGGCATTAAACAAAATCACTATTAGGGACAGGTATCCAATCCTACAGATTTATGACCTGTTGGACCAACACAAGGAGGCCTAGTATTTCATCGAGATCGATCTAAAGTCTAGTTATCAGCAGGTTCCAATAGAGCCCACAAATGTAAGGAAGGCTACCTTTAAATCCATGGAAGGAATTTTCAAATGGTTTTTTATGCCCTTCGGGTTGACCAATGCCCCTGTTGTTTTTATGAGGCTAATGGATGACATCTTGCGGCCCTTCACAAACTCATTCATGGTGGTTTATCTGGATGACATCCTCATCTTCAACAAGAGTTCGGAAGAACACTTGCAACACATTCGGCAGGTCTTTCAAACCCTTCGGTAGCATAAACTGTTTGCCAACTTGGAGAAATGCACCTTTGGCATGAGCTTGGTCTAATACTTGGATTACATCATAGATGAGTGTGGCATGCATGTGGACCTAACTAAGATCCAAGTCATTCGGGATTGGCCAGCCCCGACCACACTAATAGAGCTTCAGAGCTTTTTGAGTCTTGCAAATTTTTATTAGAGGTTCGTGTTGGGATTCTACCATATTACTTTGCCTTTGAGTTAGATTACTAAAGGTGTGGCGAAAGAAAAGTTTTCTTGGTCAGAGTCCCAACAAAAGGTGTTCGTTGAGTTGAAGCACAACCTCTACTCTGCACCGGTACTCACACTGCTAGACCTATAGCAGCCATTTGAAATCGAGACAGACGCCTCAGAGTATGCTATTGGTGCAGTCCTCACCCAACATGGGCATCTGGTGGCCTATCATAGTGAGACACTTTCCAATACAATTCAGAAGTACCCCACCTATGATACAGAGATGTATTACATCATGTAGGCTTGCCGATAGTGGTAGCACTACATTTTGGGGAAGGAGACGGTCATCCACACCAATCACCGACCTCTTCAATTTATACAGACACATGGGAAGTTGCATAATGATTGCCATCAAAAGTGGTCTATATATCTGCAACAATTATTCCACTTGAACATTAAATAGAAAAAGGGAAGCACCAATCATGTTGCAGACTGCCACAGTTGGCCCCCAGTTGCAACACTGACTACTGTTCTTAACTCTTATGTTCATGAGACCTCTGGATGGCCACAACTATACAAAAATGATCCAAAGTTCGCCTCCACATACGAGATGCTAGTAGATGAAAAGTAAGTTCTTGATTTCTACCTCTAGGACACATTATTATGCTACCTGGGCCACCTTTTTGTTCCTTCAAGCGAGCATGCCAAGTTGACTTGGGAGGTGCACTGCAGTTAGGTTGCAGGACACTTTGGTATGGAGAAAACTATGGTTGTACTACAAAAGTACTTTTATTGGCCCAAACTCCGATTGAATGTTGGGAAATATATCAGATCCTACACTGCTTGTGCCATTGCTAAGTCAACCATCAAGAAGCAAAGCTTGTACACTCCTCTTCCTACTCCCAGCCAGCCGTGAGAATCCATCTCCATGGACTATATGCTTGGCCTCCCTTCTACTAAGCATGGTAATGACTGTGTATTTGTGGTTGTGGACAGATTTTTTAAGATGGCTATATTGGCAGCCTACAAGAAAAGTATCACTGTAGTGGACAATGCCAAACGCTTCTTTAAACAAGTATGGGTACATTTTGGGATCCCATTGACCATTATATCAGATCGGGATAGTAGGTTCCTGAGCACATTCTAGTCAAGCCTTTGGACACTATTGGACCCCAAGCTCACCAAGTCGATTACCTTGTATCCCCAAACTAATGGCCAGACGGAGGTCATCAATAGGATGATAGTGGACATACTCTGCATGTACAACTCCAAGCATCTTCGAACCTAGGATGAGAGTCTTCCATATGTGCAGCAAAGTTATAATAGAGATCTCCATAGCTCGATTGGTCGCACTCCCTTTCAAGTGGGTCTAGGATTTCAACCATTGCGTCTGATTGATGTTGTCATGCCTCACGCGACTAAATAGACAAAATCCACATATGTATTGTTCAAGGCTGATAAAATGACCATATTTATTGAACACATCCAACACATCCTCTAGCAGGTTCACGACATCTTGGAGAAGTCAAATCCCAAGTACAAGCAGTAGCATGATCAACATCAGGTGCCACACAAGTATCGGGTGCGTAAGAAAGTTTGGTTGCATTTGCAAAAAAAAATGCCTTACTGGAGACCATCATAAGCTTAGACCACTTTGATATGTTTCTTACACCATTACCAAGGCTATGGGAGACAATGATTTTGAGCTCAACATTCCCCCATTCCCTATCCTGAGCCCAGTGTTCAATGTGGACTGCCTTCGACCATACTTCACACCATTACTCGACACTTGAGACATTGCAAGACAACTCACACCAACATAGTTAAACCTAGGATGCATGGAACATGCCACAACTGATATGGACACACAGGTCAAGAACACTCGCTAGCAGAAGATCCAACTATATCGGGTTGTTAAAGTTGGCCAACTCCTACACCAAGGCAAGTGGCTCACCAAGGACTAGGTTCAGCAGAAATTTCCTCACCTCATGGAAGCTCTACACGCAATTGGGATCATTGCTTTCTAAGGGGAGAGAAATGATCCAGATGGATATTGGTGGCCACCTATCTATTTCACTTAGACTTTCATTCGGTTTCATTTGTTTCCTTGTTTATTTGAGCATTTATTGTTGGAAGCAGATATTGTATATTGATACGTTGAATAAAGGCATCCTGGGCTCCTCCAAATGATTTATATATCAACCTTACAACTAGATTTGCAATTTGTTAAGTCTGCTCGTTATTTACTAGATTCCGATAATAATGTAACATGGAAAAAAAATTCTTCGAGATTAGCTTAACTTTTAAATCACCCTTTCTCTGTGCTCCTTAGACAACATTTCATATGGGTTTGGTGCACTGCTTACCAATTATGATATTGAGACGTATACTCTGCGCGAGAGCTTTATCGCACATCTATTCAACCAAACTATTTTTTTTTGTTTCATAAACGAGATGTTTGTATTATCGACTAACGTGTTGTGCCAAAACAATTTGTGAAACTTCCTTCCGATACCTTGCATAAGCGTTGGCTCTTTGTAGCTTACCAATTTCCTTGAAAAGTATACTCTGCGCCAGTCCTTTATCGCACATCTATTCAACCGAACTATTTTATATGTTTCATAAACGAGATGTTTGTATTATCGACTAACAGGTTGTGCGCCAATTTTATTTATAATAATTCTTCTTCACCCGACATTAACATTTTTGGGTGACTTCATATTTTTTTAAGAAGAGATTATAAAAACAGTGGCCAGCCGTGAGTAACTAGTAACTGTTATAAAAACAATCGTGAGTGTTTTTTTTTTAAAAGATTATAAAAACATTCGCGAGCCACAAATAACTAGTAACTGCTTTTTAGTCACGAGCCATGAGTAATTAGTTATGTTCTGAGATTTCATGTTAATTAGTATAATTATATTATTAAATCAGTGATGCTATGAGATTTTATGTTGGTTGTTAATTAGCACAATTACATTAGTAAACCAGTTATGTTATGAGATTTTATGTTGGTTGTCAATTAACACAATTACATTAATAAAATAGTTTATTTAAAAAAAGAGATTATAAAAACAATCATGAGTTATGAGAAACCAATTATCATGTTGGTTGTCAACTAGCACAATTACATTAATAAACCACTTAAAAGAGATTATAAAAATAAATTATGGAACCAATTATCATGTTGGTTGTCAACTAGCACAATTACGTGAATAAACCACTTAAAAGATATTATAAAAATAGATTATAAAAACAGTAACCAATTATTTAAAAAAAAAAAAAAGAGATTATAAAAACAATCATGAGCCATGAGTAACCAGTTATGCTCTGAGATTCATGTTAGTTGTCAACTAGCACAATTACATTAGTAACCAGTTATGCTTTGAGATTTCATGCTGGTTGTCAACTAGCATAATTACATTAATAAAGTGGTTTATGTACTCCAATCAACATTATTTTCCACTTTTCATATGCCAATCAACACCATTAAATTTAAAAAGTGAAAAATTATGTGAATCAACATGTAACAGCCACTTTATTAATGTGGTTGAGCTAATATTACTATTGCAATCAATAGTAGTTAGATATATGACAAAAAAAAAACAATATCAAATGGAAGAGGAGTTAAGAAGTCCATAATTGACATGAGTGCTTTCCAATATGGGGCATGATAATGCCCATCCTTAGTTATTACCTTCATCTAATGTGTGAGAAAATAAATTTGATATTAAGAAATATCACAACTTAACTCAATTTAACTTCCTGATGATAATGAAGATTATTTATAAATTAAAAGAGAAATTATATAATTGTTATCTATTCTTTTAAATACATAATTTATGAATTAAAAAAAATCATATCTTTTATCTATTCTTTTAAATACATAATAATAGTAATTATTATTATTATTATTATTTAATTTTAAAGTTTTAATTAAATTAAATATGAAATTAATATTTAATTTTTAACACAAAATTTAAATTGATTGCAAAATATATAATAAATTAATATTATTTATATTATGAATCTTTATGTCCTTGGTTGAAAATTTCACAATATCAATTTAAACAACTATATTAAATATCGTACTAAAACAAGGAGTTATTTGATGTTTAATTCAACATGCTCATTTCTAATATTATGATATATTTAAATTAATGTGTGAATTATGGTCAATAATAACAATAATAATTTATTTTAACAATTATAATCAAGCCACACACCAAATTAGTGTATGTATATAAGACATTTTTGTTTGTATAATAAATAACCATGTAACAAGTAACCTGCCTTTGTTTATATATTTATTTCTTGGAATATATATACTCTATCCCCTCATTAAATAAAAGTTTTCCTATTCTTAGCCTCCCAGTAATAATAATGCTTACGGGAAAGACCTTTGAGGAAATTTTTCTTACACGATAAAAATCACACATTCTTAAATATTAAGCCCATTAAATAAAAAAGGAAAACTATCTTTACAAGGAGAAACACTTTTCGGAGATTGAGAAACACTTTCAGCTTTGGTTGAAGAAGCTTTACTCAAAATCCGTGAAGTCAATCCAAAATTGAATATAAAGAAACCACATATTCGTTAGGACCATATATTTTTCAGGGAAATGGGTGATACAACAATTCGATTCCTTATTAACAGCAGGAGCGTTATCCCAGGATATATGAAATAGGGCCATTTATTATTTGTATTGTTCAGTGTCATAATCTGCATTGTTGAATCCAGATTTAATTCTCCATTCTAGGATTGCAGACCTAAGTGCATGATTTGGAATGAGGAACTTATTGTCTAGGCTCTGGTTAGTCATTGGGGACGTATTCTTGTTTTCGAGCCAAGTGTTGATGGTGCTGTACTCGTATGTGAAACCATCAGCCGCGATATGGGGATCGTCCATGACCTCCTGCATACGACAAGGCCAACATGTCCACATTCAATATTAGAAATAATAGCCAGATGTTCATGAGTAATGTATATTTAGTTCTGTTAATGGAGATGGGTTTTATTTCAACTTAGGTTATGATAGTCACTGATCCTTTCTTTAAATGAAGCCTGGATGAGAAAAACTAACCAGGTGTATAGGACAAAGGAAATGCTTTGGGGGCGTAGCATCCATTTCCTCTCCGATATGTCTGCTTTGAGCATTGGCAAAGGTTTTGAATCTGTCAAGTTCTGGTAGAACATCCTTTTCCAAGTCTGGCCCGTCCCTGCGCTGAAAATCCGCACATTTCAATCCTAATATTGCCAATTCGCGGGCCTCGCCAATAGGCCAATTTCCAGCACTTTTGTCCAAGATCTGCCTAAATGAGCCATCCTTAATGGCTGTTTCAACAACATCTGTTAGAGTCATAGGTGGTTTTGCTGTCAGCAATTGCAGAATGATAATTCCCAGAGCATACAAATCTGACATGGGGCCAAGACCACTAGTCCTTTGGCACTCAGGATCAATATAACAAAATGTGTCTGCAGGGGCGGTGTCATTGTACTGGGTTACCATGGTTGTGGTATTTGCAGGCACAAGCCTGGCAAGACCTGCATCACCAATTTTGCTGACAAAGTTGTAGTCAAGTAAGATATCTGCAAGCTTCAAAGCACGGTGAACAATCGGTTCTGGCTGTGCACTATGAAGAAAAAGCAATGCAGATGCCACTTCCCAAATGATTCTGAAGCGTGAAAACCATGGTAGAGGAGCACTGTTGTCTCTGCAGAGCAGACGGTCTTCTAGGCTACCATTTTCCATGTACTCATATACCAAATACCCATGCTCAGGGCACCCTCCAAGCAAAATTACCATGTGAGGATGACGAATTCGGCTCAATATCTCAATCTGAACAATTTCCAAACAAAGATTAAAAGAAAAGCACCCAGCCAAATATTTAAAACAAAATCAGCATAAACGCCAGTATTAAAATCTTCTTCCGATCCATCATTGAGTTTTAAATTTAAGAAATAGGTAATATTTCAAATTTGTTGTTGAAGAACTTAAGATTCCACAAGTAGCTACTCAACTTTCGAGTAGAGGGCAGGGGGAGATAAAAGGGAGAAAAAGGCAGAGGATTTAGTACCTCCCGTTGAAATTGGTGTATTCCTTGATTTGCTTCATTTTTAAGAACTCTGATGGCCACTTTTGTATGTTTGAGAGTGCCCATGTAGACAGCCCCATAACCTCCCACTCCTATCTTGAGTGAATCAGAGAAGAAATCCGTGGCAGATTGAATTTCTCCTATTGAGTATCTTCTGTATCCTTGATGGGTATATGCAAGAGCAATCTGTGCTTTCATTTTCTCTTCTGATTCTTTTTTGGCTCTTAACTCTGCATCTCTTCTTTGTTGGGCCTCCCTTTCAGCAAGTTGTCTTGCTGTCTCAGCTTGCCTCATGGCCGTTTGACTCTTTGCTTTCTCTTGCGCGGCGATTTTTCTTGCTATCTCTTCTCTTACTTTTGCTTCCTCGACTTTCCTCACTTCATGTATCCTTTGGACAGATAGTTCATTGACCTGCCACCCACATTTAGCTCATAAACATTAGCCTTCCTGTGTACTGCCTAGTACCCACAACTACATATCTGATATTCAATTCGACTAGATTTTTTAAGGCTAGATAGACAGATAAACTCACTGTGATTTTTGCGTTCTTTACTTCTTCCCTGGCTACAGCATACATGCTTCGAGTATGCTCTAGCTCAAGTTTCAGCTTTTCTACCTCCTCCATCATAATATTCTGCTCATCAAATAACGGAATCAGATTAGATCAGACCAAACCCATCATATAAGTCCTCATATTGCAAAAATTTTCAGCCAGAGACACAATTTTATGATAAAAATGAAATCAAATTTGTTATTCACTTATTACTCAGAGTGATCTAACACAGGAGAAAACCCAGAAAATACCAATTTGTACATTGTACCTGTTCCTGTGACAAGTGTTCATTATTAGATGCTGATGTTGTTTTGATACCTGCCGTGACCAAGTTAAATTGATTTCTGCTGGCAGAAAAGGTATCAATTTCCATGAATGAGTGGTTTCCAAATGATAGGGCTGGAGTACGTGGTAATCGTGTGTTGCCTGGAGATTCTCTTTCCTCTATGCTCATTGTACTGGAGTTGTCACTAAGGAAATCCGATCTTGATGTTCCACTGTCATAAATTACATCAATGCATGAACTTTGACTTCTCATTGAAATTGAAGCAGATCGACTCTCGACATTTGAAATTGTGCTTGCTGGAATTGAGGCGCTGCTTCTTGTAACTTGAATAATATTCGAAAGAGATTGATTTCTCTGAAATGACAGGGGTTGAGGGTAAACGTGAATGGATACATCAGATTGGGACTCTGTCCCGCCTGTAATTTCCAAAATGACAACAGACAACGCATCCCATTAATTGCCTGTACAAAGATAACTGGAAAGTGGTTCATTTGAAAGCTAGTCACATTCATTTTGATTCATCAACAGAAGAAACAGTAGAAATTTAAGCCTACTAATCATGATCAATAAGGCAAGAAATTAGAGTGCAGCAGATCCTTTTGTTTTTTTATAAGACAAAAAACGAATTAGAGTGCAGCAGATCCTTTTGTTTTTTTATAAGACAAAAAACGGAATCCATTAGCATAATTTTGGAGTGTAGAGAAAAATGGTTTCTGTAGATGGACCTGTTCTGGGAGAGCTCCAGTCAGTCATATCTGAAAAGCCACTGGGATGATTACTAGAATCCTCTGTATTGCCAAATTTGAACTCTGTAGATGAAGTTAAGTGGACAGAACTAAGCTTGCATTTTGGTGCAATGTGTACGGTACAAAAATTTGGGGCATTTTTCAAAACGAATGCCGGTACATCATGGGGTTTGAATCTCCTGCAGAAAAGCAAGATTGAGGGACAACACAGATATGCGTTAACCAGATGTAATAGTTTAAGTAAATAAGTAAATCCTTCAAATGAGGCAAACATTAAAGATTACAAATCAAATATCTTCGAAGTATGGACCTCATAGGCCACCATAAAAAATGAAATCCTTCCCTAAACTCATTGTCTTCTCTTATTTTGTTTAATTACATTAGCACTTTACCTGAATAAAGAATCGTGTGATAAATCTTTATATGAAAATTTGCTCAAACACAGTACTGATATGATCACCATTGTGTCAGTAGTTGAAATAGATCGACAACAAATTAGACTAATTTCAATAATAATAGTCTATTAATATAGATTTCAATAATCCTTTGATAAATAAAGTAAAGATAGAAGATCATTAACCTTAAACTACTCCTACCTCTAAAGTAAAATTGATGTTAAAATCCTTTCATCCGAGGGAAGAATATAATGAAAATTCTCAACATAAATCGTTAGAAATTGAGATATAAATATGTTATTAATATTTTTAGTATAATCATATAAATTAAATGGTTGATATTAATATTAATAAATACCAGTTTATAATAAGTATTCAAATATAAATATCAAAATATGATATATTTATAAGTATTCAAATATAAGTATCAAAATATGATATATTTTTTATTGCTAGAATATAAATTTTTTATTATAAAAATTAACTAAATTTTGTATTTATTTTAAATTATTTTTATTAAAAGGAAATAATTAAAAATATGTGACAAAATTTTTAATCATGGATATTTATCTTATTTTATTGTGTAAATTCTTAATTTATAAATAAACTTTGTTATAATATCATGTGCTAATATTATGTCTTATCAATACCACATGCTTAAAAAATCATAACTCATTTAATATGAAAATTGTTCATATAATATTTCTTTTAATTAATCAATTTAATTAAAAAGGAAGAAAGGCATAACTATTTTGGAAATAAATTTCAACTATTTGATTTCTGAATTCTATTAAAAATATTCTACGATATTAGTTATAGATTAAATCTCTACCATATACCTAAAATTCCGGAAATCCCATTCCAAAATATATACACTTATTTGCATAACAAGTGAAAATTTATTTACAAACAAGATATTTCAATTTAATTAATTAACAAAGATGCAATAATTTTAATTAATTAACAAAGATGCAATATAAAAAATTATGAATCTTTTCTATATCTAAATTAAAAAGTCAAAGTGAAATTAATAATAAAAATTATTGTACAAAATGTAAGAATGAACATTTAATTAAACAAAGAAAAGGAATTGAAAATTTATAGGCTCAATGGAACTTATTATGTAAAAACTTAAAAAGTGACATTAAAGATGTTATTAAAGATGTTTTGAATTGAATAATAAAAATTTAAATATTCTTAAAATAAATAGTAATCAATTTACATCAATTTAAAAAATATATATTATTATTATTATATGATTTTAAGATCACCTCGGCCTAGCCATTTGACTTCTAAGTCTATGAAGGCATACATACTCTACCCCGTCTAGTTTTGAACCTGTAACTTTTTAGGAGGAAACACATGCTTTTAACCATTAAACCCACTTAATAATAATAATACTAATAGTATGCTACTTAATTAAATTGAAATTAATAATAAAATTTACTATAAACTTATAAAGAAAAATACTCAAATATAACTGGAATAGTATTACTTAAACTTATATTATAAAAAACACTCAAAAAAATAAAAAAAATAAAAAACTTCAAATACAATTAATTACATTTACCTTATAAATAATAATTAAACAATAATATACATATGTTTTTCTTTTAAAATAGACTACCAAACATATAAAACTAAAACACTTTTAATTAAACAAAACAATTATTTAAACATTTTAAATATTTTAAAAATAAATTATAATAATTTAACTTTTCAACTTCTAAATCAAATTGAGTTAATATAACTTTTCAACTTCTAAATCAAATTGAGTAAATCATAAATTCACTTGATTAAAAAGATCCCAACTAACATTCGCATGTATTTTAATCACTTTAATGTGTTAGAAATATTACCTTTTAATAGCGCTGCTGGAAGATGATCCTATAACAAGTTTAGTAATGCCATAACTTGAGATTTGCTCAATAATTGCGGATGCCACATCATCACTGTTTACGATTGCCAACCTACTTTTCACCTGCATATCAACTACTAGGTATTAATAATACAACGTAACCTATTATAGATTATTTATGATAAACCAGCACAGAAATAATTCAAGAATGACCTTTCTAGCATTGCATAACCGTTCGTAGGTTGAGAACTTTTCATTTCTGTGTACACGAATTCCCACTGCAAAAAAAGAAAGTCAAAGAGGTTAATGAAATGTATGCAAGGAATATGTTATTTTTTGGAGGAAGCCTTTCTTTTTTATTACTTAAGTAGTTAGAATGATAAATTAAAAAATTTAGAAGAAAATATATTACTATGAATAATATTTTATTATAAAATAAAATTCTCCATTCATATTTTCAAATGAAGGAGCTTATTGTTTAACGAGTTATCAAGATAGGCATATTTATATTAAAACAAATATCGTATTTTAAAGTAAAACATTTTTCGGCGTTTCAAAAGGCAATGAAAGTTTTTTTGGGGCTTATATTTTCATTTTAATTTTATAAATATTTAATTGCTATTTAACTTATATAATTGGGTTAGTTAAATAAATTTCAGGACATACAAGCAATTAAAAGTCCATAAACCAGAATACAGTTTTATGTAAATTCATCATAATGTTTACAATTAATTAAAACAAAAATGATAAATGAACATTAATTCTGTGAAAACTCATTATATAAATAAATGTTATAATATATTTAAACAAGAAAAATAATAGAAAATGACAAATGGTGCTACTCAACAAATACATATTTAAAATCACTTTAATATTATAAAAGTTTAAGTGTAAACCTCTCTTCAGTTATCTCACATTGTTAAAATTATAAAAAAAAAAAATCATAAAATTAGCTAAATTATAAGTTTAATTTAAATTCTTGTCAACAATAAAAAAAAATTAATATATAAGCTAAACAATATACATTTAAAAAAACGTGGAATTAGATTTTTATCCACTAACATTTCTCTCCATTTTACCATTGAAATTTTTAATTTGTAAACAGGCTTTGTCACAATACCATGGGTCAATATCATAGCTTATCAATGCCACATGCCTAAAAAACCATAACTAACTTCATAAAGCACTCGTTCATAATAACATATTTTTAATTAATCAATTTAATTAAAAAAAAAAATCGCATAACTACTTTAAAGATAAATATCAACCATTGATTTGTGTATATCAATATAAATATTCTAAAATATTTAATGGAGGTTAAATTCCTACTATGAGCATAGTAATTATTGATAATTAAATTGAAATTTTAGAAGTCATATTCCAAAAGGCAAACCTATTCACATAATTACATAATTTAAACTACTAATAAGTATTGTACTAATAATTATTGTAAGGCACTCAATTTATTTACTTCCATTTAAATTAGAAATTATATATTGGGAAAAATAACATTAAAAAAAATTGTAACTTATATTAAAAATATTATGTATTGAGAAAAATAACATAAAAATTTGAAACTTACATTACTCAATGCTAAATTAACAGTGTTCAATAAGTAAATCAAATTCTATACTCTAGTTCTAAAAATAACTAATAAATTGAAATATATGTAAATAAATTAATGGATTATTCTCTCACAAAATTTAGAAAGCCATAAACACTAATAATTTTATCCAGTTGCTACCCTTAATAAATAGGACATCCTTAAATTGATTGCAGATTCCTAGAATATTCATGAATCCGACTGACATATTCCTTAATATTCGGAAAATCTACAATCGACTTAAGCTCAAGGGAATAAATATCAATATCAGTGAGTCCCACTTCTAATTGAAATGTTTCGAGACAATTCTCCCAAGATTTCCTTTAATGCGACAAAGCTTTTGCCGGGGTTTTCTCGCTGAACTGAAACAATTGTCTTAAAATCATTTGTGTCCGCAGCGCGCTATCGAGCAGCAAAATGGCAAGCAAAGAGGATATTCTGGCTGCCAAGGTTGTCAGGAAACAGTGACCTCAGCATGATGAGACTAAATCCGGAGCCCAACGGGTTTTCAAAGGCCAACTACATCGAAGGGGAAGGGGACTCGCTATGTATGGTTGTGGAAAACCACTTCCATGATTAATGAAAGAATTTTAATAATATTTAATATTTTTTTCAGAGTAATTTAATAAGGTTATAATTTTATTTTGAAAATAGTAGAAATTTTGATAAGATTTTAGTCAAAATTTTGTGGGAAATTTGAATTATAGTTTTCAAAATTCAAGATTTTGGTAGCTCTCTGGCTTTTTGATGGTGCTAATCCATTTTCACCATCAAAAAATGATTTAAACTCTCCTATGGTTGGATTTTGTGACAAAAAAAATGGCCAGCGAAAAATAGATTTCTGGACAAAATTGTGGCCTCAGTCAGCAGACACTGCCATTTTTTTCTTCTTTTTGTCAAATTATTTTGTATAAAAAATTACATATTCTATTAATGTGATGGTTATTTAGTGTATATAGTAGTCTAAATTCTTCTTAATTCTGGATCTAGCAAGTGTTCAGAAGATCTAATCAAATTTCTCAAAGGTATAAATTTATTTTTTTAAGTGCAAAACTTGAAGAAATATTTGGACTTATAAAAATTTGATCTTTCTAAACTCTTGATAGATCTAAATTTAAAATAAATTATATATATTCAAAATGTTTAAATAATATAATTTTACAACATTTTTTGGTTCTAAGTTGATTTTTATTTTGACAGATTTAAAATGTTTAAAAAAACATATACGTGACTAATTATTAGAAGTTTTGTAGTTTTTGCGCAAAACTAGCCAGGAAAAACTAGCTTTACTGGTGCAGCTCTGGCATGGAAAGGTACTGGCTAAGGTTTGTCAGAGCAAACAGAGGTACTGGTGCAGCTCTTATTCTATGCTCTGGCATGGAAGCAGTCCATCCAAAACCCTAAGCGATATTACTCCGAAAATAAGAGAAAACTTGAAATGAAAAGCAAAACATTTTTTCATTATCCATGCTAATTGCGAAGAACTGTTAATATCGTTTCTAATCTATTCCCATTAAAAAAAACCAAAAAAATAAAATAGTTAAACTATGCTCTTTTAAATAACCATGACCAATATCATTTCAAGTAATGATATCATTTGAAGGAGTAAGAATATTCAAAATTTAGATTTTCAAAATATAGGTTCGAACTGAAAAAAATAAATTGGAAGTAATGGGTAAGTCATTAATTCTTAACTTGCTATTTGTGATTAAGATTCCTATCTCTCGAGAAGCTACGAGATACGAATTAAAAATGATATAGTTTTATTATTTATATTTTTATAAATTTTAAGGAAAACTTTGAAAAAAAACCACAGGTTTCAAAACTCCGCTAAAAGAATCCAACTTTTAGGGAATTGTTAACCTTCTTTTAAAAAGCATAAAAATAGGCCATCAAAATTTCTTATTGGAAGGTTGTTTATTTGGAAATATACATGAATGGGTTGTTTTTGCTAATTTGTTAAGTTATGAATGAAATTAAATCTTAAAGTTCTGTTTTGAAAATAAATCACATTAATTAATTAGTTTGACTAAATTTTAATAATATGATTAATCATAAAATCATTCTCATTCACTAATAAAATAATGTATATCAATTCTCTTATTCAAAATGTAAAGAATTTATGAGATTTAGTTGCACTTGAATTTATGAGGTTTAGTTGCCGTTGTAATTATTCTGAGTGGGATTTACAAGTTTATTACATTGATCGGGGTTATACTCGACATGGGAATTCTTCGGCGCAGTTCGAAGATTTGAGGAAAACGCTACCAGTTTTATGGTCTACAGCGTCATTTGAGGAGAGGGCTACCAGGTTTATGGTGTGCAGCATCATACTCTTAGTCATAGTCTAAGTTACATGTTAATTTTGTTGAGGTTTGTTATTACACTAAAAATTTAATATGTAGTGTCCGGTTTAATTTAACATTTTTTAAACATGATTCAAAAGAATAGGCCTTTGCACCATAATTTATTAATAAATTTTCAAACACTTAACATTATTGGGTTATTAATTCAAATGGCAGCAATTAATCCAACAAATTATGAACAACCCCTTAAATATTCTAAATAAGGTAAGTTACAAAGATTTAAATATAATTAACATCTAAATATTCTAATAACTTAATTAAATTCTAAATTTCAAACTATCCAACAAGTTATGAACGACCCCTTAAATATTCTACATAGGGCAAAGTTACAAAGATTTAAATATAATTAAAATGTAAATATTCTAATAACTTAATTAAATTCTAAATTTCAAACTATTTCAGAATTTTGATGAATATGAAAGAGCTGAAACAATCAACTTTTTTCATATCCATCAGTGAGCTTCTCTCATGTCCCTTGGATTTCTCAAAAGATACAAACTACATGACGTGGCATATATGGAACAAAACTATATGACGTGGAATAAAAGGAATACATGCCGTGTTCTGTTACATGGCATGGCTCACGAAACTATATGACGTGGAATAAAAGGAATACATGTAGTGTTCTGTTACATGGCATGGATCACAGGCAAGAGAGACGTCAGTTTTCTGAGAAACGATGTCATCGCACCGTCAAATCTCTATCGGCTAAGTCGGAGTACTGGGCGATGCTAATTTAACTATCGAGAGATTGAAAGATCAAAGCAGATCATGGTATTTAATTATTTTCTAATAACAACAACGATGTCATACAACGTCGTTTAAGCGAAATAAATAAATCTTATTGTAAGTTAATAATAATAATAACAACAACCTTATTATTTTTTTTTATGGGTGGGAGGGTTTAATAATAATTTTTCTATCAAGATTCCAATTGCATATATCGTATAATACGTTGTGGTGACGCAACTATATGTAAAAATGATGTAATTGATGAAATATATGAAACAATCTTCTTCCCAAAGTCACACCCCATTTAAAAAAAAAGTTCAATAGAAATTTTATTAAGCTTACTGTAAGTCCATAGTGAGAGATCCGAGTTTTATTTTAACGTATGACCATGTGTGAAAAGAGTATTTTGGGTTGGTTTGTTTAGCACAGAGAAATGGGTCAGACATTTGATTTGGTTTACGTGATATGGGATTGATTTCGACTTAAATTCATATTACACGCATTAAACTGAAAAATTTAAACCTCGAACTATATACTTTGCACTTCAGGGACATAGCCAATATCATATAGACACAATAAATTGAAAAATTGAAAACTGGAACCATATACTTTGCACTTCAGGGACATAACCAATATCATATAGACACAATAAATTGAAAACTGGAACCATATACTTTGCACTTGCAATAACCAATCAAGCTGCAAAACCATACCAAACGATAAAGCGTTAAAGCATACCAACCAAACATGTAAAGTAGAGTAAAGCATAAGTGAGGATTCATACCTGGGGTCAGAATGGTGAGAGGGCGCTGCTTGACATGCAAGAGAATCAGAGTTCCGCCTGCAGACATTAAATTTTCCAGCGCCCACTCGACAGCAAACGTGCTATTATCTCCCTTCTTAACTGCCACCGCTATTGCCATGGGAGTTGCCACCGTTTCATTCTCATGCGGCACTTCTTCCATCTCAAAGCTGTCCATTTAAACAGATATTAAAATAAGCAGAGCCTGCACCACAAGAAGAAAAGGAGACCAACCTAGCAAGGAACTAGCACTGCCAAACGGACCAAAGATACCCAATTCAAATGCATATATAGAGCGCCACCCCATGTTCCCCCGACTGAATGAGGCCTCTTTTTCGATATTAAAAGTCAACCCACCTGAATAATGCTTCTTTTGTCAATACAAAAAGTCAACCCTGTTGCATTGTCCTAGTTGGTGCGTGCGGATTCCCGGTTTTTAGTTTAGTCCCAAAATACATATTCATTATGTATCCATCATTACTTTGTAATTATCCCATATATATAATAGGGAAGTTTGCTTAAATTGTATTTTTAAACAATTTAAATTTTAACTTATAGGAGTTTTCAAATTAGGAATAGGTTAATGGCTCAAAATTTAAAAATATATGGTAAAATAACAACGAGTGATGATGTTTTCGCTACTAGTTTAATAACTGAATTATAAAAGTCTTTCTTACAATTTAAAATTATATATGTGTGAGGCTATCACCACTTTATAAAAATATTATGCAAATTTAAAATTAGAAATCTAAATTTCTTACTCCATAAAAACACCTATAAATTCACCCCAATGTTATAATAATAGTTAAAATCAATCCCATCTCACATGACATGCCCAACTAAAATTACTATATAGAAAATTTAAATTTACAATTCCAACCAATTTTAATTAAAATTAAAATTAAATTAATAAAAAAAATACACTAAAAAAGTAACTACTACTTTAAATGACCGAAGTTTTTGGTTAACCCGCATGAATCTCGATCTGTGACGTCAGCTGTAGAATCATTCCCGGCGTGGCGCCACTCGTGGCCTCGGCAAAAGCAATGGCGGAGCTTTTGGATTTTTATAAGGCCACTTGCCGGGGTTGTCGTCGGATCTTCCGGGAATGTGCGTCATGGTCACGGCCACATGGGACCCGACGCCCTCCGACCGCGGCAAGTGACGCGAATTTTGATAATGTATTTGTGAGGGATGTAAAGGACCGTCCCACAGACAAAATCTCTCATGTCACACACAATATCTAGGTTTTACAATTTGATTAAAATGCCTATGTTTGATATATAATTAATTGAGATTTTAATATACATTAATGTATTTCATTATTAAAGTATTTGTATTAGAGCGCTGTTATTTATTATTTATTAATATAATAGTTGATTACGAAACAATAATGTATAATTAATTAAAATGTAAGTATCATCTTACAAGTTTTGTTTCTTTAATATGATTATAAATATATATGATATATGCAGTAGAAGTTTGAATTTTGAAGTTTTTGAAATATTTATAAAATGGGATTTTATTTTAAAAGATTAAATAAAATTAAGAAATGATTTTTAAAAATTAAGAGAAAAAGGATAATAATTAGGAATAAAATATTGTTAGTAAAGATAAATCCAATCCTAAAAATATTGTTAAGTATCTGTTATTATGGAGTGTTATTTTCCATAAATTTTAGTGTTGATTTTATATTTTTCTCTTAAATTAAGAAATATAGTGAAGGTTTAAAATGACGAGGTTGAGTATTAAGCTTGATTATGAGGATCTTAACATATTCATAATTTTATTTCTTTCATTTTACTATGTCAATATTTGTTTGTACCAATGTGAGTTCTTTTCCTATTTCAAAATAGGTCAACTAATCAAATATTATAGAGGAAATAAAAGACATGTTTTTTGTAAATTTGATATATGTCCAGAAAAATTAAAGAAAATAATAAGTGTGTTTAGCTTCATAAGCAATAAACACATAGAGCATATACTCAAACATGGTCGAAAATTAGGAAGTTGTAAAATGGTTGTGTTTTTGTTTATGAAGGCCAAACCAAGAGGTTTGTCAATCCAACCCTAAATCTAAAGTAGCCACCTAGTCCAATACATAATTGAAAAATGTGTTTCCACCATATATTTTTGAAATTAATAAGGCCTGCCCATTATTAATAGACACCCATTTTATTAATGTGTGTACATTCAACTAATGCTCACATAGTTTATATCATGCACACATATTTTTCTCCATCATTCACCATCTTTATGAATTGCCTTTAGCCCCCATATCTCTCTCCCCCTTTTCCCTAACCATCCCCCCTCTCCTTCTCTCTTTCCCTCTCTATCTTTCTCCCTTTCTTTGTCCATTTCTCTTTGTCTCTTTCTCTATCTCTTCCTATGCTTCCCTCTTATCTCTCTCTCTACCCCAAGCCCACCCCCCCTCTATCTCTCCCCCTCTCCCTATCCCTCTTTCCATCACTCTTTCCTTTTCCGTATTCCCCTCCCCTCTTCGTCTTTTCATTTCTACATCACTCTTTTTATCTTTATCCCTTTCTTGCTAGAGGAAACTCGACTTGATTAAAGATTCAATCAAAGTTTTTAGGTCCACATTGGTGGTTTTGGGCACATGGTTTTGGTGGCTGATGGTATTAGATCCCATCGGATACATATGATAAAGCCTTTAAAAATATTTGGGATTCTCCATTGTAATGTGCCTAAGTTGAGTTGAGGGCTCACTTGGCTAGACTAGTATGTTGGCCAGCTTGGATGCATTTAAGTTAAGGCATGGTTGTTATTAAGGCATGAGGAATAGTAGATCTATTATTTGCGATTTATTTTCCCGCAAGGGTTTCCAGGGTAATGTTATTGATGTTTATGTGTTGTTATTGGTTTATTTCTCTCTCATTTTTATTAACAACTAGCAACAGAGCCAAGGGATTGTGACCTATACAAGAAGGTTATGGTCGTAAATATTAACACATTATATGTTGTGGCTAAAGCTAACAAATAGAAGCATGATTGGGATTTGACTTGCATACATGAAGTTTGTCTGAGAGGAAATAGAGGTCCAATAGGTTGAGATGCAACCACATGAGTGAGATTTGGTGAGGAGAGTACCTTGTGTGAGTAGGTGTAAAAACATGAGAGAATGGCAACAAAAGTGTTAGGTAGCAATAACAACAAAAAATAATACTTTGGAGATGAAATTTGTAACTTACATGTATATGGGCATGTGGTTGTAAGACTTGGTTAGGCATGCATACTGCTTTTGATAAAAGCTTGGAGTAGACCTAGGTAATAGGGGAGGAGAACATGTGTAGGGCAAACTTAACTTGGAGAAAGAGTCAAAATTTTTAGGTCAATATTGGCAATTTTGGGAAAATGGTTTTAGTGGCCTATGGTATTAGAGCCCATAGATTACATGTGATGAAGCCTTTGAAAGGCTTGCGGATTCTCCATTGCAATGTTCCTAAGTTGATTGGAGGGCTAACTCATCTAGTCGAGGATGTTTATTTCTCTCTAGTTTTACTATCATTTATCTCTCTCTCTCTCTCTCTCTCTCTCTCTCTCTCATTTTATTCCTCTCTCTCTCTCTCTCTCTCTCCCCCCTTTTATTCTATCTATCTCCCCCCATGTCTCCATTCGATAGGGCCTCTCTCTCTAAGCCCCCCATCTAGCTACCCATTTTCCTATCCCTTTCTATCTCTCCCTCTTTTGTTATCCATATTTATATATATCTCTCTCTTTATCCATTTCCATACCCCACCCTCTCTCTCTCTCTCTCTCTCCCTCCCTCCTTTTATTCTATCTATCTCTCCCCCATGTCTCCATTTGATAGGGCCTCTCTCTCTCTCACTTTCACTAAGCCCCCCATATCTCTACCCCTTTTCCTATCCGTTTCTATTTCTCCCTCTTTATCTCTCTCTCTCTCTGTTTCCCTACTCCACCCTCTCTATTTTCCTTTCCCCGTCTCTCTCTCTCTCTAATCGTACATCTCTCTTTACCCCTTTCCATATCCCTTTATATCTCTCCCCTCTCCCTGTCCATATTTCTATCGCTCTCTTCCTTACCCTATTCCTCGCCTCTCTTTTTCTTTCCCCATCTCTCTCTCTCTCTCTCTATCTCATCCTCTCTCTCTCTCTATGACATACTCTCTATATAACCCCCTATTTTCCCCTCTATCTATGTTACTTTTACGTATCCCTCCTATGTAACTCTCCCTCCCCTTCACTAAGCCCCCCTCTCTCTGTCTCACTCTCACCCTAGCCCCCCAGTCCCTCTCTCTACCCCCACCATCCATTTCTCTCTCTCACTCTCCCTCTGTTTCTATCCTCTTTCTCTACCCCCATCCCTTTCTCTCTTTCACACTCCCAATGTTTCTATCCTCTCTCTCCCCTCCCTATCCTTTCTCTCACCCTTTCCCCATCCCTTTCTATATATCTCTCCCCATTTCCCTATTTCCTCATCTCTCTCTCTCTCTCTCTCTCTCTCTCTCTCTCTCTCTTCTTATGTCTCCGTACTATCTCTCTCTCACCCCAAGCTCCTCCCCTCCCCTCTCTACCTTTTACTATCTCCTCGCCCCCCCACTCTCTCTCCCTATGTCTCCCTCTTTCTCTCTCTACCCATTTCCATATTCACCATCTCTCTTCCCCATTCAACCATTTCTCTCTACCCCCTATATGTCTCCCTCGTATATCCCTCTCTTTCTCTCTTCCCCACTCCCCGTATATGTCTCCCTCCTCTCTTTCTCTCCCACAATTGTATGTATTTCTCTTACATCCCATATTTTATCTCCCCCCACCTCCCCGCTTCCCCCACTCTTTGTAACACATATTCTCTCTAACCCCCCTCTCTTTTTACCTTATCTCCCTACCTCTCCCTCCTCCCTCCACCTCTCTACTATTTCTCTCCCTCCCTTTCTCTCTCCCCCCCTTATATCCCTCTCTCTCTCCACATCCCTAAGCCCCTCCCCCCCCACCTCTCTATATATTTCTCTCCTTCCCCATAAATCACCCCCACTCCCTCTCTCTCCCTATCTTTCTCTCTCTCTCTCTCTCTCTCTCTCTCTCTTCCCTGACTCTCTCTCTCCCTCATATATCTACCTACTATATCCCTCTCTTTCTCTCTCTCTCTCACCCCCCCTACTCTTCCTCTTACATCCCCCTCTCTTTCTCTTCCCCCCTCTCTTCCCATTTCTCTCTCCCTATCTCTCCCTCCCCCCTCCCTCCTTTTTCCCCTCTCCCCCTCCCTTTCTCTCTCTTTCCCTATGTCTCTCCATATATCCCTCTCTCTATCTTCTTTTTTTCTCCATATCTCACCTTCTTTCCCCATTCTTTGCCCCCTCCCTCTGTCTCTCTCCCCCTCTTTTCCCTACCCTCCTCTCTTTCTCTCTTTCCCTCTCTCTCTCTCCCCCGTTTATCTCTATCTCTTCCTATCCTTCCCTCCTTTATGTCTCTCTCCCTCCCTTAAGCCCCCTTCATGGGGGATTCACTGGGGGAGAAATACCATACCACGTGCACTCATATTGGAGGATATATATTGAAGAAAAAATTACATAATATATTGAGCATATGATAGGGGATGAAGGGTTGTTATATTGATAGGTATAAAAAATGTTGCTCAAAGTTAATGAAAAAATATAAAGGGGTATAGAAAATGTTTATGAAAAAATGGATACCTACAACATCCGATGAAAGTAGGGGTTTTCTAAATTGGGAAGGGGCATTGGATTCGTATTGGAGTGGGGTTAAATAATATGATTTTTATAGGTTATTTTCAATATGTACTCAAATTAAGGGTATTTTTTAGTATGACACGAACACACATGATATGCCATAGGTTCATTCAATGAAGCCCCATGCCCCCTTTCTCTCTTCCCCTTTCTATCTATCACTCTCTCCCCCTATCCATTCCCCTATATATATATATAGAGAGCTTTAGCGCACATCTATTCAACCGAACTATTTTTTATGTTTCATATACGAGATGTTTGTATTATCGACTAACACGTTGTGCCAAAACAATTTGCGAAACTTCCTTCCGATACCTTGCATAAGCGCTGGCTCTTTGTATTTATATGAAAATGAGGGCGCCATTTTTATTTATAATAGTTCTTCTTCACCTGAAATTAACATTCTGCACCACTTCATATTTTTTTAAAAAGAGATTATAAAAACAGTGGCCAGCCGTGAGTAACTAGTAACTGTTATAAAACAGTCGCGAGTTTTTTTTTTTAAAGATTATAAAAACATCCGCGAGCCACAAATAACTAGTAACTGTTTTTTAGTCACGAGCCATGAGTAATTAGTTATGGTCTGAGATTTCACGTTAATGGTTAATTAGTATAATTATATTATTAATCCAGTGATGTTATGAGATTTTATGTTGGTTGTTAATTAGCACAATTACATTAGTAAACCAGTTATGTTATGAGATTTTATGTTAGTTGTTAATTAACATAATTACATTAATAAAATAGTTTATTTAAAAAAAGAGATTATAAAAACAATCATGAGTTATGAGGAACCAATTATCATGTTGGTTGTCAACTAGCACAATTACATTAATAAACCACTTAAAAGAGATTATAAAAATAGATTATAGAACCAATTATCATGTTGGTTGTCAACTAGCACAATTACGTTAATAAACCACTTAAAAGATATTATAAAAACAGTAACCAATTATTAAAAAAAAAAAAGAGATTATAAAAATAATCACAAGCCATGAGTAACCAGTTATGCTCTGAGATTCACGTTAGTTGTCAACTAGCACAATTACATTAGTAAACCAGTTATGCTTTGAGATTTCATGTTGGTTGTCAACTAGCATAATTACATTAATAAAGTGGTTTATGTACTCCAATCAACATTATTTTCCACTTTTCATATGCCAATCAGCACCATTAAATTTAAAAAGTGAAAAATTATGTGAATCAACATGTAACAGCCCCTTTATTAATGTGGTTGAGCTAATATTACTATTGCAATCAATAGTAGTTAGATATATGACAAAAAAAAAAACAATATCAAATGGAAGAGGAGTTAAGAAGTCCATAATTGACAATGAGTGCTTTCCAATATGGGGCGTGATAATGCCCATCCTTAGTTATTACCTTCATCTAATATGTGAGAAAATAACTTTGATATTAAGAAATATCACAACTTAACTCAATTTAACATCTGATAATGAAGATTATTTATAAATTAAAAGAGAAATTATATAATTGTTATCTATTCTTTTAAATACATAATAATAATACTAATTATTATGATTATTATTTAATTTTAAAGTTTTAATTAAATTAAATATGAAATTAATATTTAAATTTTAACATAAAATTTAAATTGATTGCAAAATATATAATAAATTAATATTATTTATATTATGAATCTTTATGTCCATAATTGAAAATTTCACAATATCAATTTAAACAACTATATTAAATATCGTACTAAAACAAGGAGTTATTTGATGTTTAATTCAACATGCTCATTTCTAATATTATGGTATGTTTAAACTAATGTGTATGAATTATGGTCAATAATAACAATAATAATTTATTTTGAAAATTATAATCAAGCCACACACAAAATTAGTGTATATATATAAGACATTTTTGTTTGTATAATAAATAACCATGTAACAAGTGACCTGCCTTTGTATAATCATAATAATCTGATTATTAAAATTTCTTGAAATATATATACTCTATCCCCTCATTAAATAAAAGTGTTCCTCTTCTTAGCCTCCCAGTAATAATAATGATTACGGGAAAGACCTTTGAGGAAAATTTTCATACACGATAAAAATCACACATTCTTAAATATTAAGCCCATTAAATAAAAAAGGAAAATTATCTTTACAAGGAGAAACACTTTTCGGAGATTGAGAAACACTTTCAGCTTTGGTTGAAGAAGCTTTACCCAAAATACGTGAAGTCAATCCAAAATTGAATATAAAGAAACCACATAATATATTTTTCAGGGAAATTGGTGATACGACAATTCGATTCCATATTAACAGCAGGAGCGTTATCCCAGGATATATGAAACAGGGCCATTTATTATTAGTATTGTTCAGTGTCATAATCTGCATTGTCGAATCCAGATTTAATTTTCCATTCTAGGATTGCAGACCTAAGTGCATGATTTGGAATGAGGAACTTATTGTCTAGGGCCTGGTTAGTCATTGGGGACGTATTGTTGTTTTCGAGCCAAGTGTTGATGCTGCTGTACTCGTATGTGAAACCATCAGCCGCGATATGGGGATCGTCCATGACCTCCTGCATACAAGGCCAACATGTCCACATTTAATATTAGAAATAATAGCCAGATGTTCATGAGTAATGTATATTTAGTTCTGTTAATGGAGGTGGGTTTTATTTCAACTTAGGTTATCATAGTCACTCATCCTTTCTTTAAATGAAGCCTGGATGAGAAAAACTAACCAGGTGTATAGGACAAAGGAAATGCTTTGGGGGCGTAGCATCCATTTCCTCTCTGATATGTCTGGTTTGAGCATCGGCAAAGGCTTTGAATCTCTCAAGTTCTGGTAGAACATCCTTTTCCAAGTCTGGCCCGTCCCTACGCTGAAAATCCGCACATTTCAATCCTAATATTGCCAATTCGCGGGCCTCACCAACAGGCCAATTTCCAGCACTTTTGTCCAAGATCTGCCTAAATGAGCCATCCTTAATGGCTGTTTCAACAACATCTGTTAGAGTCATAGGTGGTTTTGCTGTCAGCAATTGCAGAATGATAATTCCCAGAGCATACAAATCTGACATGGGGCCAAGACCACTAGTCCTTTGGCACTCAGGATCAATATAACAAAATGTGTCTGCAGGGGCGGTGTCATTGTACTGGGTTACCATGGTTGTGGTATTTTCAGGCACAAGCCTGGCAAGACCTGCATCACCAATTTTGCTGACAAAGTTGTAGTCAAGTAAGATATCTGCAAGCTTCAAAGCACGGTGAACAATCGGTTCTGGCTGTGCACTATGAAGAAAAAGCAATGCAGATGCCACTTCCCAAATGATTCTGAAGCGTGAAAACCATGGTAGAGGAGCACTGTTGTCTCTGCAGAGCAGACGGTCTTCTAGGCTACCATTTTCCATGTACTCATATACCAAATACCCATGCTCAGGGCACGCTCCAAGCAAAATTACCATGTGAGGATGACGAATTCGGCTCAATATCTCAATCTGAACAATTTCCAAACAAAGATTAAAAGGAAAGCACCCAGCCAAATATTTAAAACAAAATCAGCATAAACCCCAGTATTAAAATCTTCTTCCGATCCATCATTGAGTTTTAAATTTAAGAAATAGGTAATATTTCAAATTTGTTGTTGAAGAACTTAAGATTCCACAAGTAGCTACTCAACTTTCGAGTAGAGGGCAGGGGGAGATAAAAGGGAGAAAAAGACAGAAGATTTAGTACCTCCCGTTGAAATTGATGTATTCCTTGATTTGCTTCATTTTTAAGAACTTTGATGGCCACTTTTGTATGTTTGAGAGTGCCCATGTAGACAGCCCCATAACCTCCCACTCCTATCTTGAGTGAATCAGAGAAGAAATCTGTGGCAGATTGAATTTCTTCTCTTGAGTATCTTCTGTATCCTCGATAGGCATATGCAAAAGCAATCTGTGCTCTCCATTTCTCTTCTGATTCTTTTTTGGCTCTTAACTCTGCATCTCTTCTTTGTTGGGCCTCCCTTACAGCAAGTTGTCTTGCCGTCTCAGCTTGCCTCATGGCCGTTTGACTCCTTGCTTTCTCTTGTGCGGCGATTTTTCTTGCTATCACTTCTCTTACTTTTGCTTCCTCGACTTTCCTCACTTCATGTATCCTTTGGACAGATAGTTCATTGACCTGTCACCCACATTTAGCTCATAAACATTAGCCTTCCTGTGTACTGCCTAGTACCCACAACTACATATCTGATATTCAATTCGACTAGATTTTCTAAGGCTAGATAGGCGGATAAACTCACTGTTATTTTGGCGTTCTTTACTTCTTCCCTGGCTGCAGCATACATGCTTTGAGTATGCTTTAGCTCAAGTTTCAGCCTTTCTACCTCCTCCATCATAATATTCTGCTCATCAAATAACGGAATCAGATTATATCAGACCAAACCCATCATATAAGTCCTCATATTGCAAAAATTTTCAGCCAGAGACACAATTTTATGATAAAAATGAAATCAAATTTGTTATTCACTTATTACTCAGAGTGATCTAACACGAGAAAACCCAGAAAATACCAATTTGTACATTGTACCTGTTCCTGTGACAATTGTTCATTATTAGATGCTGATGCTGTTTTGATACTAGCAGTGCCCAATTTAAATTGATTTCTGCTGGCAGAAAAGGTATCAATTTCCATGAATGAGTGGTTTCCAAATGATAGAACTGGAGTACGTGGTAATCGTGTGTTGCCTGGATATTCTCTTTCCTCTATGCTCATTGTACTGGAGTTCTCACTAAGGAAATCCGATCTTGATGTTCCACTGTCATAAATTACACCAATGCCTGAAGTTTGACTTCTCATTGAAATTGAAGCAGATCGACTCTCGACATTTGAAATTGTGCTTGCTGGAATTGAGGCGCTGCTTCTTGTAACTTGAATAATATTCGAAAGAGATTGACTTCTCTGAAATGACAGGGGTTGAGGGTAAGCGTGAATGGATACATCAGATTGGGACTCTGTCCCGCCTGTAATTTCCAAAATGACAACAGACAACTCATCGCATTAATTGCCTGTACAAAGATAACTGGAAAGTGGTTCATTTGAAAGCTAGTCAGATTCATTTTGATTCATCAACAGAAGAAACAGTAGAAATTTAAGCCTACTAATCATGATCTATAAGGCAAGAAATTAGAGTGCAGCAGATCCTTTTGTTTTTTATAAGACAAAAAACGGAATCTATTAGCATAATTTTGGAGTGTAGAGAAAAATGGTTTCTGTAGATGGACCTGTTCTGGGAGAGCTCCAGCCAGTCATATCTGAAAAGCCACTGGGATGATTACTAGAATCCTCTGTATTGCTAAATTTGAACTCTGTAGATGAAGTTAAGTGGACCGAACTAAGCTTGCATTTTGGTGCAATGTGTACGCTACAAAAATTTGGGGCATTTTCCATAACAAATGCCGGTATATCATGGGGCTTGAATCTCCTGGAGAAAAGCAAGATTGAGGGACAACACAGATATGAGTTAACCAAAGTAACCAGATGCAATAGTTTGAGTAAATCCTTCAAATGTGGCAGACATTAAAGATCACAAATCAAATATCTTCGAAGTATGGACCACCATAAAAAAAAATGAAATCCTTCCCTAAACTCATTCTCTTCTCTTATTTTGTTTAATTACATTAGCACTTTACCTGAATAAAGAATCGCGTGATAAATCTTTATGTGAAAATTTGCTCATACACAGTACTGATATGATCACCATTGTGTCAGTAGTTGAAATAGATCGACAACAAATTAGACTAATTTCAATAATAATAGTAGTCTATTAATATAGATTTCAATAATCCTTTGATAAATAAAGTAAAGATAGAAGATCATTAACCTTAAACTAGTCCTACGTCTAAAGTAAAATTGATGTTAAAATCCAATATACTTTCCTGTGAGGGAAGAGCACATTGACGATTCTCAACATAAATGGTCAGAAATTGATATATTTCTTATAACTAAACTATAATTTTTTTTTAATAAAAATTAATTAAATTATATATTTATTTTAAATTATTTTTATTAAAAGGAAATGATTAAAAATATGTGACAAGATTTTTAATTATCGATATTCATCTCATTTTATTGTGTAAATTATTAATCTATAAATAAACTTTGTTATAATATCATGTGTTAATACTATGTCCTATCAATACCACATGGTTAAAAAATCATAACTCATTTAATATGACAATTATTCATATGATATTTCTTTTAATTAATCAATTCAATTAAAAAGGAAAAGAGGACATAACTATTTTGGAAATAAATTTGAACTATTTGATTTCTGAATTCTATTAAGAATATTCTACAATATTAGTTGTACATTAAATCCCTACCATCCACCTAAAATTCCGGAAGTCCTATTCCAAAATATATACACTTATTTGCATAACAAGTGAAAATTTCTTTACAAACAAGATATTTCAATTTAATTAATTAACCAAGATGCAATATCAGAAATTACAGATCTTTTCTATATGTACATTAAAAAGTCAAAGTGAAATTAATAACAAAATTTATTGTAAAAAAGGTAAGAATGAACATTTAATTAAACAAAGAAAAAGAATTGAAAATTTATAGGCTCAATGGAACTCACTGTGTAAAAAATTAAAAAGTAACATTAAAGATGTTTTGAATTGAATAAGAAAAGTTTAAATATTCTTAAAATAAATAGTAATTAATTTACATTAATTTAAAAAAAATATTATTATTATTATTATTATCTGATTTTAAGGTCACTTCCGTGCAGCGATTTGATTGCTAAGTCTACCAAGGCATGCATACTCTACCTCTTCTAGTTTTGAACCTATAACCTTTTAGGAGGAAACACATACTCTTAACCATTAAACCCACTTGATAATAATAATACTAATAGTATGTTACTCAATTAAATTGAAATTAATAATAAAATTTACTATAAACTTATAAGAAAAAAAAACTCAAATATAACTTGAATAGTATTATTTAAACTTATTTTATAAAAAACACTCAAATAAAATTAATTACATTTACCTTATAAATAATAATTAGAGAATAATATATATATGTTTTTCATTTAAAATAGACTACCAAATATATCAAACTAAAACACTTTTTATCAATTAAGCAAACATTTTAAATATTCTGAAAATAAATTATAATAATTTAACTTTTCAACTTCTAAATCAAATTGAGTAAATCATAAATCTGCTTGATTAAAAAGATCCCAACTAATATTCGCATGTATTTTAATCACTTTAATGTGTTAGAAATATTACCTTTTGACGGCGCTGCTGGAAGATGATCCTATAACAAGTTTAGTAATGCCATAAATTGAGATTTGCTCAATAATTGCGGAGGCCACATCGTCACTTGTTACGATTGCCAACCTACTTTTCACCTGCATTTGCAAAAATCAACTACCAGGTATTAATAATACAACGTAACCACCTATTATAGATTATTTATGATAAACCAGCACAGAAGTAATGCAAGAATGACCTTTCTAGCATTGCATAACCGTTTGTAGGCTGAGGACATTTCATTTCTTTGTAAAGCCATTTGTTGCATATAAGAAACAACCAAATCTTCCGGTGCATGTGAAATTGGTACACGAAGTCCCACTGCAAAAAAAGAGAGTCAAAGAGGTTAATGAAATGTATGCCAGGAATATGTTATTTTTTAGAGGAAGCCTTTCTTTTTTATTATTCAAGTGGTTAGAATGATAAATTAAAAAATTTAGAAGAAAATATCATTATGAATAATATTTTATTATAAAATAAAATTATTCTCAGTTCATATTTTCCAATGAAGGAACTTATTTATTTAACGAATTATCATGATAAGAATATCTATATTAAAAAAAATATCATATTTTAATAATATGATATTAATAAATTTTCAAACACTTAACATTATTGGGTTATTAATTCAAATGGCAGCAATTAATCCAACAAATTATGAACAACCCCTTAAATATTCTAAATAAGGTAAGTTAAAAAGATTTAAATATAATTAACATCTAAATATTCTAATAACTTAATTAAATTCTAAATTTCAAACTATCCGACAAGTTATGAACGACCCCTTAAATATTCTACATAGGGCAAAGTTACAAAGATTTAAATATAATTAAAATGTAAATATTCTAATAACTTAATTAAATTCTAAATTTCAAACTATTTCAGAATTTTGATGAATATGAAAGAGCTGAAACAATCAACCTTTTTCATATCCATCAGTGAGCTTCTCTCATGTCCCTTGGATTTCTCAAGAGATACAAACTACATGACGTGGCATATATGGAACAAAACTATATGACGTGGAATAAAAGGAATACATGCCGTGTTCTGTTACATGGCATGGCTCACGAAACTATATGACGTGGAATAAAAGGAATACATGCCGTGTTCTGTTACATGGCATGGATCACAGGCAAGAGAGACGTCAGTTTTCTGAGAAACGATGTCATCGCACCGTCAAATCTCTATTGGCTAAGTCGGAGTACTGGGCGATGCTAATTTAACTATCGAGAGATTGAAAGATCAAAGCAGATCATGGTATTTAATTATTTTCTAATAACAACAACGATGTCATACAACGTCGTTTAAGCGAAATAAATAAATCTTATTGTAAGTTAATAATAATAATAACAACAACTTTATTATTTTTATGGGTGGGAGGGTTTAATAATAATTTTTCTATCAAGATTCTAATTGCATATACCATATAATACAAGATTCTAATTGCATATATCATATAATACTTTGTGGTGACGCAACCATATGTAAATATGATATAATTGATGAAATATATGAAACAATCTTCTTCCCAAAGTCACACCCCATTTTAAAAAAAAAAGTTCGATAGAAATTTTATTAAGCTTATTGTAAGTCCGTAGTGAGAGATCCGAGTTTTATTTTAACGTATGACCATGTGTGAAAAGAGTATTTTGGGTTGGTTTGTTTAGCACAGAGAAATGGGTCAGACATTTGATTTGGTTTACGTGATATGGGATTGATTTCGACTTAAATTCATATTACACGCATTAAACTGAAAAATTGAAACCTCGAACTATATACTTTGCACTTCAGGGACATAACCAATATCATATAGACACAATAAATTGAAAAATTAAAAACTGCAACCATATACTTTGCACTTCAGGGACATAACCAATATCATATAGACACAATAAATTGAAAAATTTAAAACTGGAACCATATACTTTGCACTTGCCATAACCAATCAAGCTGCAAAACCATACCAAACGATAAAGCATTAAAGCATACCAACCAAACATGTAAAGTAGAGTAAAGCATAAGTGTGGATTCATACTTGGGGTCAGAATGGTGAGAGGGCGCTGCTTGACATGCAAGAGAATCAGAGTTCCGCCTTCAGACATTAATTTTTCCAGCGCCCACTCGACAGCAAACGTGCTATTATCTCCCAGCTTCTTAACTGCCACCGCTATTACCATGGGAGTTGCCACCGTTTCATTCTCATGCGCCACTTCTTCCATCTCAAAGCTGTCCATTTAAACAGATATTAAAATAAGCAGAGCCTGCACCACAAGAAGAAAAGGAGACCAACCTAGCAAGGAACTAGCACTGCCAAACGGACCAAAGATACCCAATTCAAATGCATATATAGAGCGCCACCCCATGTTCCCCCGACTGAATGAGGCCTCTTTTTCGATATTAAAAGTCAACCCACCTGAATAATGCCTCTTTTGTCGATACAAAAAGTCAACCCTGTTGCATTGTCCTAGGTGGTGCGTGTGGCTCCCGGTTTTTAGTTTAGTCCCAAAATACATATTCATTATGTATCCATCATTAATTATCTCATATATATAATAGGGAAGTTTGCTTTAAATTTTAACTTATAGTAGTATTTAAATTATAATAGGTTAAGAGTTCGTTCTTTTTAAACGAATAGTTAATTCAAAATTTTTAAACATAGGGTAAAATAACAACAAACATAGTAAAATAACCAAGTGATGATGTTTTCACTACTAGTTTAATAACTGAATTATAAAAGTATTTTCTACAATTTAAAATTATATATGTGTGAGGCTATCACCACTTTATAAAAATATTATGCAAATTTAATATGAGAAATCTAAATTTAATAGAAACACATAAATTCACAAGTTATAATATTTAAAATCAACTCTCATAATAATAGTTAAATATATCTCATATGACATGAGCAACTAAAATTACTATAGAAAATTTAAATTTACAATTCCAACCCATTTTAATATAATTAAAATTAAAATAAAATCAATAAAAAAATACACTAAAAAAAGTAACTACTATAGAAACACATGTAAATTCTATGTAATAGTTAAAATCAAACCCCATCTCATCATGACATGAAAGCAACTAAAATTTACTTCAGGTGGAAAATTGATAAATGATTAACTGACATTGCAAGCCAATTTTAATTTTAAAACTTAAAATTAAAATAAAAAAAAAAAAACAAAAAAACAAAAAACAAAAAACTACTACGTTAAATGACCGAAGTTTTTGGTTAACCCGCATGAATCTCGATCTGTGACGTCAGCTGTGGAATCATTCCCGGCGTGGCGCCACTCGTGGCCTCGGCAAAAGCAATGGCGGAGCTTTTGGATTTTTATAAGGCCACTTGCCGGGGTTGTCGTCGGATCTTCCGGGAATGTGCGTCATGGTCACGGCCACATGGGACCCGACGCCCTCCGACCGCGGCAAGTGACGCGAATTTTGATAATTTATTTGTGAAGGATGTAAAGGACCGTCCCACAGACAAAATCTCTCATGTCACACACAATATCTAGGTTTTACAATTTGATTAAAATGCCTATGTTTGATATATAATTAATTGAGATTTTAATATACATTAATGTATTTCATTATTAAAGTATTTGTATTAGATCGCTGTTATTTATTAATATAATAGTTGATTACGTAACAATAATGTATAATTAATTAAAATGTAAGTATCATCTTACAAGTTTTGTTTCTCTAATATGATTAAAACTATATATGGTATATGCAGTAGAAGTTTGAATTTTGAAGTTTTTGAAATATTTATAAAATGGGATTTTATTTTAAAAGATTAAATAAAATTAAGAAATGATTTTTAAAAAGTAAGAGAAAAAGACAATAATTAGGAATAAAATATTGTTAGTAAAGATAAATCCAATTCTAAAAATATTGTTAAGTATGGAGTGTTATTTTCTATAAATTTTAGTGTTGATTTTATATTTTTCTCTTAAATTAAGAAATATAGTGAAGGTTTAAAATGACAGGTTGAGTCTTAACCCTGATTATGAGGATCTTAACATATTCATAATTTTATTTCTTTCATTTTACTATGTAAATATTTGTTCGTACCAATGTGAGTTCTTTTCCTATTTCAAAATAGGTCAACTAATCAAATATTATAGAGGAAATAAAAGACATGTTTTTTATAAATTTGATATATGTCCAGAAAAATTAAAGAAAATAATAAGTGTGTTTAGCTTCATAAGCAATAAACACATAGAGCATATACTCAAACATGGTTGAAAATTAAGAAGTTGTAAAATGGATGTGTTTTTGTTTACGAAGGCCAAACCAAGAGGTTTGTCAATCCAGCCCTAATACATAATTGAAAAATGTGTTTCCACCATATATTTTTGAAATTAATAAGCCCTGCCCATTATTAATAGACACCCATTTTATTAATGTGTGTGCATTCAAATAATGCTCACGTATTTTATATCATGCACACATATTTTTCTCCATCATTCACCATCTTTCCGAACGGTCTTTAGCCCCCATATCTCTCCCCCTTTTCCCTAACCATCCCCACTCTATTTCTCTCTTTCCCTCTCTATCTTTCTCCCTTTCTTTGTCCATTTCTCTTTGTCTCTTTCTCTATCTCTTCCTATGCTTCCCTCTTATCTCTCTCTCTACGCCAAGCCCACCCCCCCTCTATCTCTCCCCCTCTCCCTATCCCTCTTTCCATCACTCTTTCCTTTTCCATATTCCCCTCCCCTCTTCGTCTTTTCATTTCTACATCACTCTCTTCATCTTTATCCCTTTCTTGCTAGAGGAAACTTGACTTGATTAAAGATCCATTCAAAGTTTTTAGGTCCACATTGGTGGTTTTGGGCACATGGTTTTGGTGGCTCATGGTATTAGATCCCATCGGTTACACATGATAAAGCCTTTAAAAATATTTGGGATTCTCCATTGTAATGTGCCTAAGTTGAGTTGAGGGCTCACTTGGCTAGACTAGTATGTTGGCCAGCTTGGATGCATTTAAGTTAAGGCATGGTTGTTTTTAAGGCATGAGGAATAGTAGATCTATTATTTGCGATTTGTTTTCCTGCAAGGATTTCCAGGGTAATGTTATTGATGTTTATGCGTTGTTATTGGTTTATTTCTCTCATTTTTATTAACAAATAGCAACAGAGCCAAGGGATTATGACCTATACAAGAAGGTTATGGTCGTAAATATTGACACGTTATATGTTGCGGCTAAAGCTAACAAATAGAAGCATGATTTGGATTTGACTTGCATACATGAAGTTTGTCTGAGAGGAAATAGAGGTCCAATAGGTTGAGATGCAACCACATGAGTGAGATTTGGTGAGGAGAGTACCTTGTGTGAGTAGGTGTAAAAACATAAGAGAATGGCAACAAAAGTGTCAGGTAGCAATAACAACAAAAAATAATACTTTGGAGATGAAATTTGTAACTTACATGTATATGGGCATGTGGTTGTAAGACTTGGTTAGGCATGCATACTGCTTTTGATAAAAGCTTGGAGTAGACCTAGGTAATAGGGGAGGAGAACATGTGTAGGGCAAACTTGACTTGGAGAAAGAGTCAAAATTGTTAGGTCAATATTGGCAATTTTGGGAAAATGGTTTTAGTGGCCTATGGTATTAGAGCCCATAGATTACATGTGATGAAGCCTTTAAAAGGCTTGCGGATTCTCCATCGCAATGTGCCTAAGTTGATTGGAGGGCTAACTCATCTAGTTGAGGATGTTTATTTCTCTCTAGTTTTACTATCATTTATCTCTCTCTCTCTCTCTCTCTCTCATTTCATTCCTCTCTCTCTCTCTCTCTCTCTCTCTCTCTATTCTATCTATCTCCCCCCATGTCTCCATTCAATAGGGCCTCTCTCTCTGAGCCCCCCATCTCAATACCCATTTTCCTATCCCTTTCTATCTCTCCCTCTTTTGTTATCCATATTTACATATATCTCTCTCTCTATCCATTTCCATACCCCACCCTCTCTCTCTCTCTCCCTCCCTCCTTTTATTCTATATATCTCTCCCCCATGTCTCCATTTGATAGGGCCTCTCTCTCTCTCACTTTCACTAAGCCCCCCATATCTCTACCCCTTTTCCTATCCCTTTCTATTTCTCCCTCTTTATCTCTTTATCTCTCTCTCTCTCTATGTTCCCTACTCCACCCTCTCTATTTTCCTTTCCCCGTCTCTCTCTCTCTCTAATCGTACATCTCTCTTTACCCCTTTCCATATCCCTTTATATCTCTCCCCTCTCCCTGTCCATATTTCTATCGCTCTCTCCCTTACCCTATTCCTCGCCTCTCTTTTTCTTTCCCCATCTCTCTCTCTCTCTCTCTCTCTCTCTCTCTCTCTCTATCTCACCCTCTCTCTCTCTCTATGACATACTCTTTGTGTAACCCCCTCTTTTCCCCTCTATCTATGTTACTTTTACGTATCCCTCCCATGTAACTCTCCCCCCCCTTCACTAAGCCCCCCTCTCTCTGTCTCACTCTCTCCCTAGCCCCCCAGTCCCTGTCTCTACCCCCACCATCCCTTTCTCTCCCTCACTCTCCCTCTGTTTCTGTCCTCTTTCTCTACCCCCATACCTTTCTCTCTTTCACACTCCCAATGTTTCTGTCCTCTCTCTCCCCTCCCTATCCTTTCTCTCACCCTTTCCCCATCCCTTTCTATATATCTCTCCCCATTTCCCTATTTCCTCATCTCTCTCTCTCTCTCTCTCTCTCTCTCTCTCTTCTTATGTCTCCCTACTATCTCTCTCTCCCCCCAAGCCCCTCCCCTCTCTACCTTTTTCTATCTCCTGCCCCCCACTCTCTCTCCATATGTCTCCCTCTTTCTCTCTCTACCCATTTCCATATTCATCATCTCTCTTCCCCCATTCAACCATTTCTCTCTACCCCCTATATGTCTCCCTTGTATATCCTCTCTTTATCTCTTCCCCACTCCCCGTATATGTCTCCCTCCTCTCTCTCTCCCACAATTGTATGTCTTTCTCTTACATCCCATATTTTATCTCCCCCCACCTCCCCCCTTCCCCACTCTTTGTAACACATATTCTCTCTAACCCCCCTCTCTTTTTACCTTATCTCCTTACCTCTCCCTCCTCCCTCCACCTCTCTACTATTTCTCTCCCTCCCTTTCTCTCTCTCCCCCTTATATCCCTCTCTCTCTCCACTTCCCTAAGCCCCTCCCCCCCCCCCACCTCTCTATATATTTCTCTCCTTCCCCATAAATCACCCCCACTCCCTCTCTCTCCCTCTCTTTCTCTCTCTATCCCTCTCTCTCTCCCCCAACTATCTATCTCTCTCATATATCTACCTACTATATCCCTCTCTTTCTCTCTCTCTCTCACCCCCCTACATGTCTTCCTCTTACATCCCCCTCTCTTTCTCTTTCCCACTCTCTTCCCATTTCTCTCCACCTATATCTCCCTTCCCCCTCTCCCTCCTTTTTTCCCTCTCCCTCTCCCTTTCTCTCTCTTTCCCTATGTCTCTCCATATATCCCTCTCTCTATCTTCTTTTTTTCTCCATATCTCACATTCTTTCTCAATTCTTTGCCCCCTCCCTCTGTCTCTCTCTCCCTCTTTTCCTTACCCTCCTCTCTTTCTCTCTTTCCCTCTCTCGCTCTCCCCTGTTTATCTCTATCTCTTCCTATCCTTCCCTCCTTTATGTCTCTCTCCCTCCCTTAAGCCCCCTTCATGGGGGATTCATTGGGGAGAAATACCATACCACGTGCACTCATATTGGAGGATATATATTGAAGAAAATATTACATAATATATTGAGCATATGATAGGGGATAAAGGGTTGTTATATTGATAGGTATAAAAAATGGAGCTCAAAGTTAATGAAAAAATATAAAGGGGTATAGAAAATGTTTATGAAAAAATGGATACCTACAACATCCGATGAAAGTAGGGGTTTTTTAAATTGGGAAGGGGCATTGGATTCGTATTGGCGTGGGGTTAAATAATATGATTTTTAGAGGTTATTTTCAATATGTACTCAAATTAAGGGTATTTTTTAGTATGACATATATCTATATGTATATATGTATATGTATACATATGTATACATATATATCTATACATATATATATATATATATATATATATATATATATATATCCAATTATCTCTCTCCCCATGTATTCACCCCCCATAAATTCCCCCACCTCTCTCTCCCAACTCTCCCCCTTTCCCTCTTTGCCTAAAACACATTCATCCTCTCTCTCTCTCTCTCTCTCTCTCTCTCTCTCTATATATATATATATATATATATATATATATATCCCCATGTGTCTCCCCACATAAATCCCCCCACCTCTCTCTCCCAACTCTCCCCCTTTCCCTCTCTGTCTAAAACACATTCACCCCCCTTCTCTCTCTATGTGTATGTCTCCATACAATATCCCTCTTTCTATATTTTTTACCTAAGCATCCTTCTCCCTAACTCTTTTCCTATTTCTTTCTATCTCTCCCCCTTTCCATATCCCTCATTTTATCTCTCTATCCCTTTCCCTACTCGCCCCATTCCCCCACTCCATCTCTCTCTCTCTGTGTCTCTCATACAAACACACTCTCTCAAGGATCATTTGGGTTTCAAGGACAAACCATGGGGGTTATTATAGAAAGAGGGGAGGTATGGGAATGACACATCCCATCATTCAATCGCCTTTCTCCCCACCCCCGCCCTCTCTCATCCATCCCTTTCTATCTCCCACCCTCTCCCTTGTTTCCTCTCTATCCATATCCATTTCTATTTCTCTCTATTGGTAAAACCATATCTCTCTCTACCTATTTCCTCTATATATTTTCTCTCTCTCCCCCTCTCACCATCCTTATTTTTATCTTTCTCTCTCTCTCCCTTTCCCTAATCCCCCCTCTATTTTCCTTTCCTCCTCAACCACTCTCTCTCTCTCTCTCTCTCCTCTCTCTCTCTCTCTCTCTCATTTTTGAACTCTCCCTCTTTATCTCACTCTACTCTCCCATCTCTCTCTCCTTACTCCTCCCTCTATTTATCTCGTCATTTTTACAATTAAAAAAAATCATTTAGAATTTTGCAATTGTTTATTTAATTTAAAAAAATACATGAGACTTACCTCTACCCATGAAACGTCGAACCTATACTAGGAGCACATGCATATTAAATCCAAGTTAGAAAGATTTCATTCAATAGTTTAATTGCAGTGGGAGGGGGGATGATGATATCTCATTGGCCTCCCTTTTTTTAATGGATCAAGAAACGCATGTGCTATTTTTTAAAGCATGTGAAAATTAAAATAACATGTGTGCACTTTTTTAAAAAGTAATGTTTGTGTGTTTCTTAGTTCTTTCATAAGATCAATGTGGAGGTTTGACAAGGGATGAAGCTTTAAAAAAGATAGTGTGCTCACATTTCTAGGTATGCATGTGCATTCCTGAAAAAATCACTTGTGTAGTCATGTTGCACCAAAATTGGGTAGCATCTTCGTGCGAGAACCTTCTACCTTATAGAAGAAAATGAATCTTGAAAAAAGTTGTCGTTACAATTCCTTAGAACAAGATAGTTATAATCTATCCCATGGGGTGTAGAACAGATGGTAAAGGGATGCACAATTAAGGAACTAGGTTTGTGTGATGGTCACTAGTTTGAAATCCTGTGGGTAGTCCCATCACTTAGCCTTAAAAAATATATATACTTATAATCTAATGAAGGAGGTATTATTTTGCTAGGAGACTTAAAAGGTATAAAATCAACTAATTAAACTATTATTTTAAGAAATGTTTCCAACCGTAATCCTTTAGGGATAGATGATGACCTTATGTTATAGTAAATATAAAAAGAAAAGAGTTTGAAGACTTGGTCAAGAATTTTTCTAGCATAGAGATAATCAAGCTTTGCAATTCTCATAATGTAATATTTGTAATGGTCTAATGAAGTGGTTGAAATCTAATTTTATGACTTGTATTGATGGTCTTGGAAATAGTATCGTAGATTATATGATATATGATATCCCCATATACAACCATATAGTAAATTTTGACCTCTCAAGGAACCATGAGTCTAACTTTGATCATAGATCATGGGGGATTCACCTTATTGACCAGTATCTTATCATGTTCATTCATAAAGGGGATTGTGAAATTGTGAAAAATAGATTCAATATATTGTAGGTATTGGTGGGGTAGATATGGGCTATGGGGGAGTTTATAGGGATTAGGCGGTGTAAAAAATTATTTCTAGTACAAATATAGCTTATTTTTATTGGAAATATATATCGATATGGGGGTTGAATAAAAGGATTTTAGAAAGTATTTATCAATATATAGTTAAATTAAAGGTATTATTTAATAGCCCATGAATGCACATGATATGTCACAAGTTAATTGAGTGAAGACCCATGTCATAGACCTTTAACCCGAACTCTAAACTTTTCCATGCAATAAATCCCATTGAAGAGAATTTTGATAGCCAAAAGCACTTGATTTTCAACAAAAATAAAGATGACGTTCTTTTAAAAGGTTTGAAAAATGGATTAAATCTCCTAGCAAATAAGGAAAATATTGAAGACCTCGATCATAATTTTATGACAACCCTCTCTAGTTACATTAACAAGTTCTCTATTGTAGTGTTGTGTAAAAAGGAAGAATAGAATGGCCAACCATTGATATGATAAAGAATGTAATATTTTTAGAAATTCAATTAGGGATGTTTCTCATGAACCTTTAAAATATGACAAGATAAATAGATTTAATCTCCTAATTAGAAGGAAAAAAATGTACTATATATATAGAGAACAAGAGAAAAATTTTCACCTATCGAGGCTAGATATTAAAAAAGTTTGGAGACAAATGTTGATTTGTAAAACTAAAAAAAGATATGTTTCCCTTCAAGGATTGAAATTCCTAGCTTAAAAATATTTACAGAACTCATAAAGTCATGGAAAATATTTAAACCACTTCTATAAATAAAGAGTTTTTTTTTTAGTAGAAGGTATATACTTTGGGGTAAAGATGCTTGCAAAAAGTAAATTTAAGGACATCAAAGGCTACCAAGTAGAAATCTTAAAAAATGGAGGGCCTATCCTCACCCCTCATATACATAAGTTCTTCTATTTTTTTGTCAAGTAGAGCTTCCTTAAACCATGGATTCAAAGCCTCATTATATCATTATGATAGGACCATTATGATGAACCCCATTTTAACCAAGTTATATGGAATTATTTTGAAAAAAAAAATTAGGGTATGCTTACAAAGCCATGGAAGAAAAGATAAAAGGTAACATGGATTTAGGATCTATATTTTAACTATACACCACCTTGTTACACAGAGGATCATTGCTGGGGAGCATCACATTAGTAAAATTGATCTCCTTTTTTTAATTAAAAAAAAAAACTTTGACACAAATCCCAAGACTAACTTTTGGAATAGGTTGGAAGAGGTAAAATTTCATTTCAAGTGAAGTTTTGTTGTGATTATGTTGTACAAGAATCTTATTTCCAAGTTTAAGAATATTTAGGGTTGGTTGGAAGAAATTAATTGCAGTAAGGAATTATGCAATGTTGTCCCTTATTCCCTACACCTTTTGGCATACACATTGGTAAATTAAAAGGGTTGTTTGGAATAACTAGGTTCTGTAGGCTTTGATCTCATAGGTATAATCAACATGCTTCTTATCTATGTTTTTATATTTTTCTTATGGTGAGGAGTCCCTATGATATCAACAAGAAACTAAGAATCCTCAAGAATTTTTTCTCTGGTACATGTAATAAGTTGAAAAATGAAAAAAAAAAGGTTACGACAATTAAATCTAGAATGATCACTTACACTAACATTGTGTATAAAAAAACAACCTAAAAGAAGTGACTTCATACAAATATCTCATAATCAATCCTCATCACAAGCTTAATTGGAACTATAGCATTGAGAAAAAATAAATGGAGGGTGGGAAGCTTATGATGGAATTGAAAACATTTGTAAATTGGTAGGACTTTAAGTATGGGATAAAAATAATGCTCTTTGAGATGCTCATTATATTCTTATTATATTGTATGGTTGTGAAGTTTGGGGTTGTAGTGTCTATAGAGAACCATAGAGAAAAATAGAGAAAATCCAAAAGTGTTTATTATAACTTATAATATCAAAACTAAATGTAATGCATCCTATTCTATCATCCTCATAAAAATGAATCTTTCTCTCATTGAGAAAATAGCCATGACTAGGTACCTTATGCATAGGAACTAATCCAAATTAGATCGTTATATTATTTTTCATCTATTTTGATACTCTCGGAGTGGGAAAAATGGAGGAATATATCAACTTGCACAATCATTTTAATGGTGGGTCATAATTTGGATAATTAGGGTCTAAAACCTTTTGGAGCCATTTTCAGGGATTAAACAATGTTTTTCTGGGGTCAATAAACCCTCACTTATGTCAAACCATCTAACATTTTTCTATGCTCATAGTTCTTTCCAATGGTGTAAAACTCATGTCAATTGGAGTTCATATGTAAAAGTTGCTACCATAAGTTGAATTATCATGTTGACCACCATGGTATAAAAGGATGCCACATCAACCTTCATTACTCATGCATATGGGGCTAGCCATATGTGGAATTTCGAGAAAACTATAGAAGGTATAAAATCATAAATTTGACGTAGTCAAATCTAACCCTTAGTGGGTATTGTGCCATGTTAAATATTAGACTACTAAGAGAAGTAGGGGTTCAATTCTATGCTATTGTATTTTTTTCCATAGTTGAGTAGAGAAACTAGGAGTGAGAAGTTAGAGAAAAAAACATAGGAGGTTAATATTATGTAGTAGACTTACAGGGAACATGTTTTAGGTAGCTTGAAAGACAATACCTCTTTCTTTGTCCTTGCACACGTTCCATACCAAAGAAAAGAGAGTAGACCAACCACACCTTCTAGCTAGGTTTTCTCTGGTAAGGGTTTCCTAGGGAAAAAAAATGTCCCTATTGTGGATGGTTGTGCATTTATTTCTATTATATTTTTCTTACATTTCAAATAATTTATTCAGTTAAGCATGAAAACAATAAGTAAATAATCTGAGATCTAAAGTGAATTAACCTTCACAATAAATATTTCAATAATTTTATTAGAGCTATTGTGATGAACTATTCTAGTGGAATATCCACCGTAGTTCACATATCATATTGGTATTAAAGAGGTTTTCTTTGGGGTGTTTGTAGGAACTTGTATGGGATTTAGGAAATAGTTTAAGAGAAAAGTCATAGAACCCTAGCTATGCTCAATGAGTCTGTTCACAACGACCCTCATGATCTGGAAAAAGAGAGATTTGCAATGTAGGAAGTGCAATTTGTCGATATTGGTCATAATATGATTGCCCTCATGGTAGCTATAGAAAGAAATCTTAGACCAATTGCAGATGATGGGGGCTCTAACTCAAAGGTGATATTAGAGGAGAGATTGGAAGATCTTGAAGGCCCATAAAATGAGTTAAGGAAAAAGCTTGAGAAAAATTATTCGAGTTCGAGTTTCGTTAACCATTCATAGCCCCAATTCAAGATGGAAGAGAAAGTGGACATAAAGCTATAATAAGGTGAGGTAAACGCATTAAAATTGAATCATTTTTTGCAACAGTTTTTTATTTCAACATTCACCATATAGATGAAGAATAAAATATATCATCTGTTAGATTGAAGTTAGAGGGTCACACTTAGACCTAGTGGGAAATCAATACAATAATCCACTAGTAACCAGGTGGGAAGACCTCAAAACCCTCATTAAGTCCCAATTTTGTCCTATTGGGTATGTAGAGAAATAATGGATCTTTTGGAACTACTTTAGACATAGGCGGGGGTAGAGTGTATAAGGGTACATAATTGGGTTAAGAAAAATGGTCATCATGCTAGGTATCTCTCCCAAGAACCCAAATTTAATCCTAAAGTATTTGGGGGGGTCTATATAATGATCTATAAAATAAAATTATGTTTTTCAGGCAAAGGATTTGGATGAGGCATATGTACAAGAATAATATCTAGAGAGAATAGACCAAAAGAAAAGTTATCCAAGTGGTTTTGAGGAAAAAGAGCATCGAAAATCTTACAAAGAGGGGAAGAATAAGTGGAAAGGGGGAGGATAAGAATACAATAGCCAACACATATTAGTGCAAGGGTCCTAACAACCATTATAAAAAAAATTACCAACTCAATGGGAACTGTGACGTCAAAATGATAAATCTAGCCCAAAAACCCCATAATTCTGTATAAAATACATAAAAAACACACCCCAAAAAATGGTGATGCTACATAACCCTTTTTATTTTAGGATCAAAATTCCAACATTACTAAACAATGGCATTGAAAATTAAAATCTTGATCATGAAAAACATTAAAATATTAATATTTTTCAACCATGGCATTAGAAACCAATATCATGATTATGAAAAATATCATGATTATGAAAAACCTAAAAAAATAGCACGTTAATGAAAAAGTGGTTCTACTAGGACCCTTTTTTTAAAGAAAAAATTATAGTTCATTTGAAATCTTGGCATAAGTCAAGTTGCTTCCCTTTTAAGCATGGCATTAAAATTACAACATTCTTTAAGCCATGGTCTAGAAAACTAACACTAGTGTAAACAAAATCATAAAGGACATATTTAAAAAAAAATAGAAATAATAATTACAAAAAAAAAGTACATGACTTTCTGAAGGGGAAAATGCACCCCCCAATGTGTGTCTCGAGTAACCTTGGTGATAATCAAGCTTGCAATACACCAACTATATTTATAAGACTAATGAATGATGTATTATGCCCATATCTAGATTCATATGTTACAACTTATTTGGATGATATATCAGTTTATATCGCTAATTGGGGGGAGCACATCTCACACTTGTTGTAGGTTATAGAGACTTTGAAGAAGTACTAACTTCTGCTAAACCTCAAGAAATGTGATTTTTCCTAGTATTATTTAGTGTGTTAGGGTATGTGGTTGGCTGAGGGGAGCATAAGATAGAATCAAAAATATGGAGGCCATTGTGAAGAGGTCAATTCCTACAAATGTCTAAGAAGTTAGTAGTTTGTTTGGGTAACACAATATCTTTGGAAGTTCATAGCTTTATTTTTAGTACTAGATACACCACTCCATGCCATAACAACAAAAAAGAAGAGTTTGTAGTGGGTAAAGAATCAACAAAATATTTTTTATGAGCTAAAAATAAAAATCAATCAAGCACTAGTTCTTGCATCACCAAACTTGTGGAAGCCCTTTGAAATGGAGATGGATGTAAGTATGTATGTTGAAGGAGTAGTCTTGATCTAAGGAGGAAGTCATATATGCTATCATTCTAAATCATTCAATGAGGAAATTCTCACCTACCCTACCTATGACAAGGAGCTCTATGCCATAGTACAATATTTCAAATAGTGGAAACACTATCTGAATGGGCAAGGAGGCCATCATCCACATAGATTACTAGTCATTATAGTATCTATACGTCAAGTGTAGCTAAAATAGGATAGACAACTATAAGAATATGGATTTCGTACAACAATTTCATCTCGTCATCAAGCACAGGAAGAGAACCACAAATAGATTGGAAGACATGCTTTCATGGCCATCCACATAAAAAAGTATAGCTTTAGGAAATCTAATGCATATGGAACCTTTTAGCCATGATGCATAAAGAGAGTCATATACAAAAGATGAAGGATTCAAGGAGGTTTTTTAGTAGCTATAGGGATAAATTCATGAAGAAGGTGGTGATAATGAAGATTAGTATCATATCCAGAATGGGTTACTCTACATGCTAGAAAAGATTTGTGTTAGGTAAGTGACTACAACTTATCAAAGAGGCTCACACCTCAAAGGTTGTAGGTAATTTCTATGTTGGGAAGACAAAAACCAACTTAAAAAGGCATGTGTTTAGTCCAAAATGCAAGAATATGTAGCGCAATACATCAAAGCATGTATACTTTGTTGTACCAACAAGCCTAGTGTTAGGTCCCTATAGTACTAGTGTAGCCCCCTATTGTTATTGTTGTGCCCATGTAGCCCCGATATTATTATTGTTGTGCCCTTATTATTGTTATGTAGGTTCTTATTATATTGTGACCCCTTTGACTCCAATATATACTAAGGGGGTCTTGTCATTTGTATCATCCAAGAATTATTCATTTATGTAATGTAAAGTAGGTTTCCCCCTTAAAGAGGATAATTTTTAAGTCATTGATCTATATTTTCTTCTATTTTGTGACCTGGTTGCATAACATTTGGTATCAGAGCTTTGGATTCTATGGTTTCACTGCGTCAAATAGGTCATCATGGCATTTTCGCTATAAATTTTTTTCTAGGAGGATTTTGTTAGCACTCCACAGTGCCCCAAGGCTAAGAAAGGAGACCGATGGAGGTAACCTCAAACCAACCTTTTGATTTGGTAGCTAGCCCTACCAAACCAGAGAGGGCTCTCTCTATGGTCACATCCAAGGATTTGACTGGTGAAAGAATGGATTTTAGGCTAGATAGTTCAACTCAATTTGGGGTTTTTGAATTTAGGGTTTTTGCTGGATGATGGTCTAGGTCTAGGGGGCTAGGCTAGGGTTTCCAAAAGATGAGTTTGTAGAGATATAATGGGGTAAGGTAGGCAGGCTCGGTTAGAATTCTTGATTTTTCATGGTGTATAGGGTAGAAAAGTAAGCTTTCAAAATGAGAATGAGTTTCATGAATTCATTTATCAGACGAGAATGTAACAAAAATATGAGAGTTTCATCAAAACAGAGCATAAACATATGAATTTTTTTTAATACTTACGAAACAATCACAATAAAGCATTAAGATGGAAGTAGAGAGGACAATAGATTCATATTGATGATAATAGAAGACAAAACACTGCTAATGAACATACCACATTAATCCCACTATAATAGATGCAAGTCTTGTATATTACTTATGCAAATAATCACAAATACCTTAGCTCCACAAATCCTTGACTAAACAACATCCAACCCTTCCCTTCAGTTTGATTTGGGTATATATAGACAAAAACAACTCTTTCCCCCTCTCAGGGGTCGAATCCATCATGATAGGAACTATTTACAAGAATATCTCCAACCAAACCTAAACCTAGGGAAGTTAAAAACAAACTCCTTAATTAAACCAACTGATTCATTTTGACTTTACAACCATAAGTAAGCATAAATCTACATGAAATTTACATTGTTCACCTCATTTACATTTAATTACATCACATGATTACCGTGGAGGAGTAATTTGACCAGCATCCTCTAGAGGAGTAATAAGGCCAACATCTTTGACTTTGAATGGAGAAAATCTGAATTCCTGTCTTCCTGGGAAAAGCGCGGCGAATTCTGGGAAAAATGCAGTGTTGTATGAGAAAAGCATAGCACTAACTTGGAGGACAATTTTGAGTGACTTCCCATGCTCCAAATTCTGATCCGAAGGAGTCATTGGAAATCTTAGGATGCCAAGTTTTCCATAGAGTCCTTAAGCATGCAAAATGGCCTCTCCAAGGCTGAGAAAAATGGATTCTCCCAAGATCAATCTAAAAGCACAGCGCCAGGGTGAAAACAGTGGCATAAAGTGGTTTTTAGCATGTGTTTTGCCCTTTTCTTCCAAAATGAAGGCTGACATGGCACCCAAGTGGCATATCTGACATGTCCAGGTGATAAGCTATCCAAGCATGCAAAGTTTTTGTCATTTGGATGCCCCAGGGAAAAGCGCAGTGCCCTTTTGGCTGACTGAAATTTCTTGCTATAGCCAAAAAGTCACAAAACTTCAAAATTTTCTTCAAAAGTGGTCCAGACTTGCCCCTTTGAGTTGGAAAATGATGTGCTATGAAATGAGAGGCCTCAGCCAATAGGTCAAGCTTATCCTTCTTTTCTCAATTAGAGTTTTCCTCAATTCCCTTTTCAATTTTTTAACCCTGATTTGACTGATCAAGTGCCGAGTTTAGTAATGCCTTGCCATGTGCCTTTGTAGGTTGGTGGCCATGTTTTCCCTTTTCAGGATCATCTCCAAATCATCATTGACCTTCTCAAGCCAATACTCCTTATTTTCTTCAAGCTCTACTTCAAATGATTTAACAAGGTTGTTGACCTAACAGAGGAGATGGCTCACTCCCTTACCCTTCTTGTCTCTGTAAACCTTTGGTCTTTGGCCTTGTTGTCACTCACTGCATTATGAGTTTTCAGTTGATCAAATTTTCCAAAGAGAAGTGAATTTTGAAGCCATATTCCAGGCCACAAGAGCATTGAAATCCAAATCAGAACCTCTCCATTGCATAATTCTTGGAACGAGCTTTCCAGCGATAGGTGGAAGTCCAAAAACGGACTCCTGGATCAGAAGTTAGAGAAGATTGAAGATACCCTTTCAAAGATAGAAAACAAAGAAAAATGGCTAAGGGTCAGGCTAATCGCAAATCACAATCAGGTCTTTTCTGTAACAACAACAGTGGAAGGCAACGAAACCTGCGATTGGCCGATTGCCGATATAACAAATTGCAAGTCGACAGTCGAAGGCCCATGGCACATAGTGCATCGGTGGTTCATGGTGTAGAGAACTGATATCGCATATCAGTGATCTCAAGTGCAAAGGGGTTCACACAAGCACTTGGCCATGAAAATCATCAAATGCTGATATCACGAAAATTGCCGAAAATTGGGCTTTAGTGTTAAAGCGCTGGGAGGGGATGATTTTATTTAACAAAGGAATTCAAGGAAAAACCAAGGGTGGATGGGCCCTTTTCTCTCTCCTCCAGGGGGGCAGGTGGCAGAATGCTATTGGTTCTAGGAATCCATGGGTAAGTTGACATCAGCATGACGTGGCAGTGTAGAGATGATGTGGTAGTATGGAGGGCACGTGGCACACAGATTTGGCATTTTCAAGGGTCCTATGGGGGCATATCCGGGTGACACGTGTCACCACTCAAGAAGTGCCACATGGCACGGATGATGTCATCAATCCCGTAACCGGTGATCATGCAAACCAAAGGTTCCTCCTCTGCCAAAGTCCTTCCTAGCTTACGATTGTGATATGCAAGAACTCCTTGGATGCGATATTTTATGTATCACACGTAATGAAAGTTCATGTTCGGACAATCGGCCAGCGTTATGAAAGGAGGTAGAGAGGCTCCCTCTCCCATGTTGCAATTGCGATACCTCGGGTGGGCCCAATCCTGCAGATCGACGATCGCAAGGGTCAAGAGGGGATATTGAAGGCAAGCACCAGAAATCACAGAAGTGTGGGATTCTACGTATAAAAGGAAAAAGGCCGCCGGACATGAGTCTAAAGGCCCTAGTACCATAGGGTTAAGCACCTGGTTCTAGACCCTAGTCAGATGAAGAGAATTATAGAAAGAGGGCCGAAGTAAGAGGGCCAAAGTAAGAGGGATTAAAGGGGATCAGGACTCTCCTATTTGGTAATGTTTTAATGATAAGTGCCAGAGTTGGGAAGTCCTCCATATTACGACATAAGTGCATCACCAAAAATATCAGGGCGTCAATAATGTTCTGCAAAACTTTAAAGTCATGGTGGGTCAGTAGCTGTGGCACTTAATAAGGAAGATGGAGCATTCAAACCAGACATGGGCTAATCTATAAAGGCTCTCTGAGATACAGAACCAAGGTCCACGCTGATAGAAATAAATAGGGACTTGTAGCTCAGGAAGACTTGATGATCCATCATGGTGCCCCCATACAGAGGGAAGATGAAGTACCACTCAGAGGTCCTCTGCTCCAGTACTACAACATGAGACTGATAGTGCCCACTCCCAACTTTAAAGGAGGAATGGTTGAGGCAGTAAAGGTAGAAGCGACGGAGTCAGATGAGAAGCACATGAGGCCATGCCGTGAGAAAACTACAATGTGAAGTAGTAGTGATCACAGGGATGGGTATGAAGATATTTTGTTGGCATTCTCATCTGATTGATTGAATTGTTGTGTATTCCTGTAATATGTGGCCATTCAATGAGGAAATTAATGTTTTGTAATGTTTTTGGGTCATAGATCCATCTCTGCCCAAGACAGCTAATCGATCTGATAGTTGAGACTCAGCATAAGATATGTTATTGTAGTAATTGTTCAAACGCTCCCCCCTCTATAGATAAATAGGGGAAAGTAATACTTTACAAAGGTTCAGAAATCCTAAAGAAAACACTACATGTTATTTTCAAACTATATGAATTTATAATACAAATATTTTAGAATATCAAGGAAATGGTGGGGATTCCCCCTTCAAGTATTACAATATGTTATCCCTCTGTTAAAACCCATTATGTTCATGTTTCTTATCCGAATTCATGCAATCATAGCTACTAGAAATATTTCATACTTCCCCATAGATTCATTTGTATTGACTTATTAATGCATGTTCCTGTATGGATTGTTGAAATTGTGTCTTTGAATTTGCGCTACATGAATCATAGCATTCAATCCCTCTTTTATCCATTGTTTCGACCCATAACTCAAATAAGTGTAGAAATCCTTAATGCTTCAAGCTCTATGTGTTGAAGGTAGAATTCTTGAAGTTTTAAGATCTATGTGATGACTTTCTCTTTCTTATCATCCTCTCTCATTGCTCTATAACATATTATTAAACTATAAGTCCTTGAACTACTCAACCTCCACTGTTTTATGCATATATTTATGAGATTTGTACATGTGAAGAAGTACCAAAAATTCATGTCTTACTCCTTTAGATGATGAACCAACTTATTCCATTTTATATATACATATAGAATATATGTGAGGTCTCCATTTTATTGAGAATAATTTGAGACACTCAAAATCTAGATGTGCCCAGGCACTAGCCTTGTAAGCAATCTGAGGTTGTCTATGGGAGCGACAACATCTTATGGCACCGTTTCCAAGGAACATATTGAAGTATTTTTCACCTGGGCTATGACAAATTGAGCACTATTTGTGTAGGTGAGCAAAGACGTTCTAATTGCATCCACATCACATTGGTGACTCCACACACCACATCATCATTTATCATCTTGGCTTTTAAAAAGCCTCACACTTTCTCAGATATTTCTCAGCAGAAAGCCCATCTGTATCTGACCCACATAAAATAATTTCAGGAAAGTATAGAAGGGGAAAACTCCTACTTCCCGCGCTACTGTCTCATTAGTCTTTGAAGCATCCTCATCTAGCTCTCAACCCATTGTTACTCACTATTTAAGAATTACTCCTAAAACCCTTACATACCCTGCTTTCAGTCTAGCCACTCCTACCACTGTGCTTTTGGCCCAAGTTTCTCAAGCGAGTCTCAATACCCGTCCATTAATCCATATGGATCTTCTCGGTTTTTTGCTAAATAAATATGCCCCTGTTAATTTACCTTAGCCCCTAAGTTCTATGCCCCAAGACTACCTAAAGCTTCTACCTAGGTTCAATGGGGAGGGTGATACTGCACAGAGACACATTGAAACCTTTTGTGCATTTGTTGAGAATTTAAACGTGGAACAACTAGATGTGGTCATAATACTTTTTGTACAATCCCTCGATGGAGAGGCTAGAAAATGGTTTAAAGCTCTGCCCAATGCCTCCATCACTACCTGGGAGGAACTTAAAAACTCTTTCACACAAAAATGGGGTGAAAGAGAAATCATGAGTACCTCCTCACAAAGTTTAACTCTATAAGGGAAAATCCAAAAGAGGATATCTCAGAATTTATAAAAAAGTTTAATAAACAGTATAATAGCCTTTCGGGTGAGATAAAGCCTCCTACAGCGGCTACTTGAGTAGCATTTTTGGGAGCCTTTGAATCTGACTTTGGCTTTACTCTAAGGGAAAGGAAGTCTCTCACTCTAGATCAAATCCAAGTCGATGCACTTGAGGTGGAAGCAAATTTCACCTCAGCAGGGAAGTCAAGAGGAAAGAAAGAACCTACTAAGAATAAAAGAGGGAAAGAAGAAGCATCTTCCTTGGGTCAAGCTAAAGAATCACCAGACTTGAAGTGGGATGAACTAGATAAATTCATCAGGATTTTATCACATAAGGTTGGAAAGCTTGGACTTGAGAACAAGAATCTCTCCAAATAGAATGCTCAAGTTACCAACCGGGGTTATAACCCACAATATAGAAGGCCTCCATTTAAAATACTTACAAGGGAAAGAAAGGAGCAACTTGAGTATATCCCTCATCCTCTATATTTTGAAGATGATCCCGATGAACAATCGTCAGATACACATGAGATGCAAGGAAACTTGTATTTCGCTTTCTCTAAACGAGAACATGAAAATATGGCTCACCAGGAGACCAACCATGATAGAGAAGTAGCCAAATGAGGAGGATATAGATTATTATTTTAAAAATTTTGCAGACTTCATGCAAACACAGCCACACCGAAAATATGATCTGAGATCTTCAAAGAAGAGGTCAAGAGAACCAGAACAACAAGAGGGATCTGCTCCCCAAGTTATTCTCCCAGTACTAGATAAAGGCAAAGGTAAGCTAAATTGTGACCATTCCAAGATAAAGGTCCCCTCTAATAAGGAAAACAATAGTTTCGAGGGACACACAAAAAAGGAGCCACCTATTCTGCTGAAAACTACCAGTGGTAAGGAAGAAAGAGTAGAGCTAGGAGGTATAGAAAAAGTTCAACCTACATTTAATCTTCAGAGGGGGCTTGAAAAGGTAAATATTCTTGTTTGTTTGATTGATATTCTAAAGAAACCTACTTATAAAGCTCAAGTCTCTCAATTCATGCATCCATCCACCTCAGCACCAACCCATGACAGTTTAAACCTTCAAGAGGAGAAGCCAATGGTTGTTTTTGGGCCACATGTGGAAGAACTTGATCCTTCTACTGCACCCTTCTACGTGACCCTGGTATTCCATGACCTCCTATTGCATAATTTCATGTTGGATTCCAGAGCCTCACACAACCTCATTCCCCTAGTAGTGATGGAACAACTAGGCTTGCAGATCACCAGGCCCTACAAGGACCTATACTCATTTGACTCTAAGAGGACCTATACTTTAATGGAGAAAATTCAAAAGAGGGAAATGGAGCAGGAGTATTTTTGGTATTTCCTGAGGGCAACATGATACCCCTCTCATTCAAGCTGGAGTTTGAGGCGACCAACAACATGGTTGAGTATGAAGAATTTCTCCTTGGGTTACAAACAACAAAGAATATGAATATTGAATTCCTAACAATCTATGGAGATTCTGAGTTGGTCGTAAGGCAGATCAAAGGCAGATCAAAAATTAGTGAGGCCAAACACCTGAGACTGAGGACGTACTAGAATGAAGTGTGGGATCTAACTGATAATTTATTCTTGGCCTTTGATGTCCAATTTTTGCGCAGGGAAGGAAATGGTATGACTGACTCCCTTGTTGTAACAACAAGTTGTTTCAAGCCCCCTCAAAATCCGCTCCTCAGATACAGGGTAGAAGTCAGATATAGACCCTCTATACCTAATAATGTCAAGTACTGTCAGGTATTCGAGGAAGACGAGCAGGTGAAAATATTCATAGAAGTCGTTGGGGAGTTTTCCCACTCCACTGTCGATCAAGAAGAAGAAGAAGAAGATGAACAAGAAGCCACTTCGTGGAAAGTCACAATGGATGGGTGAAAAATTTTGCAACTGAAAGGGAATAGCATCCCTCACGTCTAGTCCCACTGGAAAGGATTTTTAATAAAGATGACATAACCTCCAAACCAATGGCTCCAGAAATAGACGATCAAGTAGAAGACTGCAATATCGGCTCCGAGGAGGGACCCCATATGATCAGGCTATCAAAAGGAATTCCCTTGCAATACATATAAAGGTATTTAAATCTATTAAAAATATACAAGGGTTCTTTTACTTGGTCTTATGAGGATTTGAAATCATTTGATACTAACGTCACTCAACATAAGATTCCTTTGAAGGGTGGAAGAAAGCCATGCAAGCAAAAAAAATAGGCAGATAAATCCACTCTTACTCCCCTACATTGAAAAAGAAGTGAGAAAGCTTCTATATGCAAAGATCATAGTTCCTTTAAGGTACTTTGAGTGGGTGGCCATCCTAGTCCTTGTCCAAAAAAAGAGCAGAGAAATAAGCCTATGTGTATATTTCCATAATCTAATCAGGGTGTCGTTGAAAGACAACTACCTGCTGCCTAAGATGGATTATATATTACAGGAGGTGGTTGGCTCAACTAGAATGTCCATGATGGATGGTTTCTCTGGTTACAACGAGGTGTCAGTCCACCATGATGACCAAAAGAAAATTTCTTTCACCACCCCGTGGGGAACATTCATGTACGCTCGCATTCCTTTTAGACTTATTAATGCAAGGGCCACATTTTAGAGAGCTATGGACATAACTTTCGTAGGGGAGCAAGAAAAATTCATGGTAGTTTATTTAGATGATATCACGGTGTTTTCTAAGACTAATGAAGAGCACGTCCTCCACTTAAAGCTCGCCTTTGAAAAATGCAAGAGGTATGGTCTTTCTTTGAATGCTAAAAAATCTCAGTTCACCCTGAGTAAGGGGAAGCTACTAGGACACTTAGTAGTGCAGGAAGGTGTGAAGATTGATCCTAAATGAGTCGAAGCCATCAGCCATATTCCTTTGCCCAGGAATAAGAAAGAGGTCCAAGCCTTTCTGGGGAGAATAAATTTCTTAAGGAGGTTCATACCCAACTATGCAGAAATAGTCAAGGGTATTACAAACATGCTTAAGAAGGAAAATGGAGTCAAGTGGGGCCTTGCCCTCAAATATTCTTACTTTAGAATTAAAGAAGCTTTGGCTAAAGCCCTGGTACTATTTAGCCTCGACTATTCAGTGCCTTTCTATATATTTTTTTCACTTCTCCACATATTATTTCCGTAGTGCTACTATAGAAAAATAAAGATGGGTATGAACAGCCCATCGCCTTCTTCAACCAAGCCCTGAGGGATGCTAAGCTGAAATATAACATCTTAGAGAAGAAATCCTATGCACTAGTGAAGGCTTTGAAGGAATTTCGTATGTATGTGCTACAATAAGAAATCACAACATTTGTCCCAACGATAGTAGTCAAGGAAATCGTGGTGGAAGGAGACAACGAAGGAAAAAGGAGTAGGTGGATGGCAAAGATTCAATAATATGAGCTAGACATAAAGCCTACCAAGCTCATAAAAGGCCAAGGGTTGGCCAAGGTTTAGTCCGAATATAATTGCCAAGCTTTAGTGATAAACCTAATCACAGAGGAAGGAAGACCAAGGGATCATTAGAGCAGGATTAAAACATCTGAGAAGAAAATCTATGCAAAATATGAGGGATCACCCTAGTATAAGAACATCGTTCATTATATATTATTCCTGAGGTGCCCTTTTGGGCTGGATAAATCCAAATACCGAAGTCTAAGATTGCAAGCGCAAAAATATATCATATCTAATGGTCTACTCTACTAGAAGGACCCGGTGGGAGTATTGCTGCAATTTTTGGTAGAGGATGAAACCCATAAGGTGATTGAGGATTTTCATGAAGGAGTTTGTGGAGGACACTACAGCTGGAAGACCATAGCACAAAAAATCCTCAATGCGGGATTTTACTGGCCTACACTATTTGGGAATGTTCAATCCTAGATCAGGTTGTGTCATAAGTGCCAAGTGTTTGCTGAGAGGCAAAATATTTCTCCTCTCCCCCTAATTCCAGTACATGTGGAAGAACCTTTCAGATAGTGGGGACTAGATTTCATAGGAGAAATAAACACACCATCCAGTGGCAAACACAAGTGGATATTATTGGCCATAGGTTATTTTACCAAGTGGGTAGAGGCCATCCCATCCATAAATGCTACAGACTCAGTGATAATCAAATTTATGGGGGATAACATATTATCTCGCTTTGGTTGTCCCTTCAAAATTATCACTGACAAGTTCATCAGCTTCTTCCAGAAATTCAGTATCATCATTGGGCACTCCACTACATACTATCCTCAAGGTAATGGCTTAGTGGAGTCCTAAAAAAATTGTGGTGATGGTACTGAAGAAGACCATCGCCGATAATCAGAGGAACTGGGACTCCCAACTGAAGTTCGCCCTATGGGCCAACCGGGTAAATCCTAAATGATCCATGGGGAAATCTCCTTTTGAGCTAGTGTATGGTAAGGCTGTAGTCTTCTCGATACAATTAGAGATGTCAATGGCAAAGTTACTACAAGAAGCAGAGGAAGATCCAAGTGACTTAACGCGAAGGATAAATCAACTGGTCGAGCTTCATGAAAATAGAGAACAGGTGGGGGAAAATTGTCAACTTACCAACAAAAGATGAAAGGATTTTTTGACAAGAAGGCCAAGGATCGACCTCTTCAACCAGAAGATTTATTTCTCCGTTGGGATGTCTGATGGGAAGAAAAAGGAAAACATGGAAAATTTGATCTGCTATGATTTGGCCCTTTCAAGATTTTAGAAGAAAGAGGAAATAACATGTACATGCTTGAAAATCTAGACGGTGAATCTCTGGAACTGTCGGTAAATGGTCAGTTCCTCAAACTTTATTTCCAAAACTAGAGGTACATGTCTTGCACTCATTGTAAATACCAGTGTGTGTATTGTAATTGTTATATGAAATTTCCAGTTTATGTTGAAAAGTCCACTTTCAGAGAATTATCATTTTTTTAGAAATGACTCCATGCCTAATGGAAAGGAAGCTACTGGTCTACAGGTTCTCAACACCTTGCCAACAAGGCACTGTCCCCAGTTGGAGCCAATGTTATCACTCACTGCATTATGAGTTATAAGTTGATCAAAGTTACCAAAGATCAGTGAAGTTTGAAGCCATTTTCTAGGACACAGGAGTACTCAAAGCCAAATCAGAACCTCTCCACTGCATAGTGCTCAGAACGAACTTTCCAGTGGTGGGTGGAAGTCCAAAAACAAACTCTTGGATCAGAAGTTAGAGTAGATTGAAGATATGCTTTCAAAGCCAAAAAAACAAAGAAAAATGGTTAAGGGTCAGTCTCATCGCAAATCACAATTGGGGCTTTTCTAGAACAGAAGTAGTGGAAGGCAGTGAAACCTGTGATTGGCTGATTGTCGATATCGTAAATAAAAAATCATCGAAAATTGGACTTTAGTGTTAAAGTGCTGGGAGGGGCCAATTTTATTTAACAAAGGAATTCAAAGAAAAACCAAGGACAGATGGGCCCTTTTCTCTCTCCTCCAGGGGGCCACGTGGCAGAATCCTATTGGTCCTAAGAATCCATGGGGTAGCTGACATCAACATACGTGGCAATATGAAGATGATGTGTTAGTACAAAGATGACGTCGTAGTATGAAGATGACATGGCATTATAGAGATGATGTGGCAGTACAAAGTTGATATGACAGTACAAAGGACACATGGCATGTAGATTTGGCATTTTCAGGGGTCCCATGGGGGCATATCAAGGTGACACGTGTCACCACTCAAGAAATGCCATGTGGCATAGATGATGTTATCAATCCCGCAATTGTTGTTCGCATAAAGCAAAGGTTCCTCCTTTGAAAAAGTCCTTCCCAGCTTGTGATTGCGATATGCGGGAACTCCTCAGATGCAATATTATGTATCACACCTAATGGAAGCTCACGTCCAGAAAATCGGCCAGCACTATGAAAGGAGGTAAAGAGGCTCCCTGTCCATGTTGTGATTGCGATACCCCGGGTGGGCCCAATCCCGCAGATCGATGATTACAAGGGTCAAGAAAGGATGTCAAAGACAAGCATTAGAAATCGCCGAAGTGCAGAATTCTATGTATAAAAGAGAAAGGACCCCAAACATGAGTCTAAAGGCCATAGCACCTTAGGGCTAAGAACCTAGTTCTAGACCCTGGTCACATGAAGAGAATTACAGAAAGAGGGCCGAAGTAAGAGGGCTTAAAGGGGATCAAGACTCTCCTATTTCATAATGTTTTAATGATAAGGTCCAACATTGGAAATTCCTCCATATTACGACATAAGTGCATCACTAGGCATATCAAGGTGTCGATATTGTTCTGCAGAACTTTAAAGGCACAGTGGGTCAAAAGGTGTGGCACTTAATAAGGAAGATGGAGCATTCAAACCCGGCATGGGCTGATCCAGGAAGGCTCTCTGAGACACGGAACCAGGGTAAACTTTGACAGAAGTAAACAGAGACTTAGTAGCCCGGGAATACTTGATGATCCAACACCATACGTAGGGAAGACGGAGTACCTCCCATGGGTCCTCTTCTCCAGTACTATGGCATGAGACTGATAGTGCTCACTTCCAAGTTTAAAGGAGGAATGGTTCAGGCAGTAAAGGCAGAAGTGACGGGAGTCGGCTAAGAAACACAGGAGGCCATACCATGAGAAAACTAAAACTTGAAGCAGTAGCGATCACAGCGATGGGCATGAAGATATTTTGTTGGCATTCTCATCTGAATTATTGACTTGTTTTGTATTCATGTAATATGTGGCCATTCAATGAGGAAATTAATGTTTTTTAATGTTTTTGGGCCACAAAGCCATCACTGGCCGAGACAACTAGTCGATCTGACATTTGAGAGTCGACAGAAGATATTTTATTGTAGTAAATGTTCAAACACTCCCCCCTCTCCAGATAAATAAGGGGAATCAACACTTTACAAAGGTTCAGAAATCCTTAATAAAACAATACATGCTATTTTTAGACTGAATGACTTTGTAATGCAGATCTTTCAAAATATCAAGGAAATGGTGTTGATCCCCCTTCAAGTATTATAATATTTTATCCCTCTGTTAAAACCCATTATGTTCATTTTTCTTCTCTGAATTCATGCAATCATAAATGCTAGAAATATTTCATACTTCCCCACAGATTCATTTGTATTGACTTATTAATGCATGTGCCTGTATGGATTATTGAAATTATATCTTTAAATTTTCTCTACATGAATCATAGCATTCAGTCCCTCTTTTATCCATTATTTATACTCGTAACTCAAATAAGTATAGAAATCCTTAATGCTTCAAGCTCTATGTGTTGAAGGTATAATTCTTGAAGCTTTAAGATCTATGTGATGATTTTCTCTTTCTTATCATCCTCTTTCATTGCTCTATATAATCTTATTAAATTGTAAGTCCTTGAACTACTCGGCCTCCATTGTTTTGTGCATATATTTCTTAGATTTGTACATGTGAATAAGTACCAGAAATTCATGTCTTACTCCTTTCTATGAATGAACCAACCCATTCCATTTTATATATACATATATAATATATGTGAGGTTTCCATTTTACTAAGAATCATTTGATACACTCAAAATCTAGATTTGCCCAAGCACTGGTCTTGTAAGCAATCCGAGGCTGTCTCTGGGAGCAAAAACAGGCCTTCTGAACTTGACCTGAAACTTTGTGTCTTCTATATGTTCTAGATCAATCACTACCTTTCCTTTGTCATGCTCCACCACCACATCATTTTAGGTTTGTTGAGCAAGAGATGTTTTACCTTTAGCTGCCTTTTTTCCTACTATAGGAATGCAATCATATAGTTGGCCTTTGCCAAGTCATCCTTTAGTTCTTTGATATCTGCCTCTTTCTCCTTGATGATATGCTTAGGTGACTTGTCCTATACCATGTTAGAGTCATACTGTACCTTTTCATCTTCTTGCAATGGTGCTTCATGGTGGTGTGATGTATCTCTCTCAACTGAAGTAGGATTTTCCCTTTCAAAATTGCTTGGACCAAATACAAGCCTCTTTCCTCTAGTGTATGTTTTAGTCACCTCATCCCTATATATTCTTGTTACAGGTCTACTTGTAGAACCTACTTCATGGTCTCTTGGTGATGCCAAAGGTGTAGAGTGACTGCTAGATTGAGTTGGAGTAGGTAAAAGAGATGCTGACTACATGAATGCCTCCCAAGACAAGTTGACCTGTGTAAGCTGATGGGAGACAATTATTTTCACCAAGCCATGATGGAACAAGCTTGCTTGATGATATTGCCCTTTTCTATGTACCTTTTTTCTCCATTTTGACCAAGCTTCTATAGAGGTAGTGAGGTAGGTTAAGAGGTTTAACACCTGTGAAATGCATCAATAATCTAACATGGTATTGATATATCCTTCAAAACCTACCCTCACACGCAAATTATTTCATGATCATCTTCATGAGAGGGGCATACTTATCAAGAAAGTGTCTAAAAGGAAAAATATGCTTTGGAGCAGCTTTGTAAGGAGGTTTCAAAAACATTTTATAATTTTCATTATCTAGATCTGTCATTTTGAACAAAACCTCTCCATGATTTGGAAGCCTAGTGGCTATGGAAATGGCCTCTACTGAAATGGTAAAAGTGACCCCTGCAATAGTTTCCTTATACCTCCTTAGACTGGTGGCAAAGGTGCTTGTTAATTTATCACTAAAACCTAGTTCTTCAATCTTTTGGCAGAAAACAAGGCAGCCTTCATCTTGGAATGACTTCTTGAGAAATGGTGAAGAAATGATTTCCTGTACTTTGGTGGGTTCATACCTAATAATATGACCTCCTTTATTCTTCCTCTGATTAGTGGTTGTGGTCTTTGGATCCATTGTAAAGCCCTAGTTCATTAGGAAGGGGAATTAGGTTTTAATGTTAGGAAAATAGGGGATATGGGGCAGTTTTGTGAATGGAGGGAGATAAAGGGGTTTGAGCGTGTCTAAATTTTTGGGAAAATTTTGGTGGGTAGGGATAGATTTTAGGGAGTGTAGGGAGGTGAAAATTTGGGAAATGGGTGAGGGGAATGGGCATAGAAATGAGAAACACAGTCGTAGCCTAGGAAAGTGTAGTGTGGGCTAGGGTTTGTAGGGAAATGAAGGAAATGAGGGAAATGGGTGAGGGGAAGTTTCAAGGAATGTGTATGGAGGGTGAGGGAGGGTGTTTGAGCATGAAATTTATGGTTTTTCATATCAAATGAATTAAAAACACTATGAGACCAAAAGCGCGGAAAACCCTAGGAGAGGGTGATTTTGTGAGCTTTCAAGAATGAACTGAAGCAAAATAAAGGAAGAGGAGGGGAAAATGTATCCTAATTACTTGTCACTGATGTGATATAACCTTTATTTGATGAAGAAACCCCTTCAAATGACTAATTTTTCTCCCTTAGAAAAAACACAGCGGTTTGGAGAAAAGTGGAGCACCGCTGACAAAAACGCAACGAGAGAGGAAATTTGGCACTTTGTTGGCAAGAAATTAATTTTAATAGGGTGGAAATGCTTCTTGGTGGAGTGATGTCTTATGAGGGTGGAATGAGCAAATGGTTTTCTCCTTTGGTATTCTTATAGGTTGGGTGTCGATTTTCTCTTAGGTGTTGATGTGGCCCCACCTTGTCTTTTCACAAAATGATATGAAATGCTAGTGTGTTGCAGCTTAAAACCTTATTATACATAATTACATCTTATTAAATATAAAAATTCACTTTAAAGATCATTATATAACACTTTTCCCTATTACTACTCCCACAATGCTGATCTATATGATGTCATGACTCTTTTTTTTACCTTTTTGATGACTTGACCTAATGATGACATCTAATGGAGTATGAAACTAATGATTTGGACCTTGAAAAATGGTTGAACATGAGATGATGACTGAGATTGTGATCAATACACTTCATGAACGACTCATCATAATGAGTGATGGCATGACTCATATGACAATGAAATGAAGGGAGTAGTAGCATACCTAGACATACTAACAAGTGACCAAATTTTTATTTCAAAGCCTATTGAAACCACCAAAAATCGAATTAGGACCCTATCAACCATATTGAAAAATTACATTTGATCACTGGTGATGACAGGACTGATAGGCACTAACATTGGCTCCAGTTGGGGATGGAAACTCCTTTAGGAGGTATCAAGAACACTGTAGACCAGATAGCCTCATCCATTGGGCAATGGAGTCAAAAGAGTAAATAGAATCAAAAATGAAATGAATGATTGAAAAAACATAAGACAAACTGAAACTAACTTAATTTTCAAAACCAATGGCTGATAATAAAGGTATTATGGCCTTCTCCTCGGGCTTCAAACTTTCATGGCATCTCTTTCACACTTGGCAACAAAATAAACTGATATTTACAATGGAAATGACAAATTTATGAAGAAATCAATTGAGGTAATGCTTGAGGAATTGACCATTAATCAATCCTCCCAGTAGCTCTTGTCCATCTAGTTCTTCTAACAAATAGGCATTCAGACCTATGAAAGCTGAAATCCTGTATGGTCCTTTCCACAAGTTATCAAACTTGTCATGCTTACATTTCTCCTCATTTCGGATATCCCATCGGAGAACAACATCTCCCAAACCAAAATAATCTTCTTTGGTTTCTCAGTCATAGATCTTCTTGATCTTTTCCTGAAGCTTTGAAGTATTCTGAACTACTTCCTCTCTAGATTGTTGCAAATGAATCATCTAATTGATTCTTTGTTGAATATCATTGGGTTCACTGTTAACTTCCTACAAAATATTCATCACTGGGACAACAAGGGAAGTTAGAAAAATAGTGTCTTTTCCATATACCAGCGGAAAAGGTGACATACCTATGGACTTCTTAGTGCTCACTCTGTCTTCCCATAGTGCATTGATCAACATTTTGTGCCAATTCTTCTTATTTTATTCCAGCAACTTCTTGATGATATTAACCAATTATTTATTTGATGATTTAGCCAACCCATTACCTTGTGGTTAATATGTCATTGAATGCCTGAGTTTAATGTGGTACTTGTCACATAAATCAATCATATTTTTCAACTTTAAAGATGTCACATTATCAATGATAATTTCTGTGGACAACCAAATCATGGAAAAATATTAGACTCAAGAAATTGAATTATTACTGCATCCGTAGCTTGTCTAGTGGGGATGGCTTCGATCCACTTTGTGAAGTATTCGATTGCTGTCAAAATCCACTTGTGCTGAGCTAAAGATGAAGGGTGAATCTCACCAATAAAATTAAGACCCCACTGCTGAAAAGGTTCTTGGACAGAAATGGCCTGCAAGGGCAGCGATAACAACTTTCTCTTTCCCTGAAAGATCTAACACTCATGACAACTCATTACAATTTTGTATACATGTAAAAATAAACTTGGAAAATAATACCCAACTCTTAAGATCTTGTTTGTTGTAGTCTTACAATAAAGGTGACTGCTAGAATCGCCCTTATGAAAGTCATTCATGACTTCTTTTGCTTCACTTTTAGCTAGACAATTCAATAAAATTCCTCCCGAATCCTTCCAGAATAAAACATTGTCTAAAATGAAATATATTTGAGGTTTTAACCTCAATTATCTATCCTTACTTTTTGACACACCTGGTGGAGAATTCAAATGCTGAAGCACATAAAAAATATCTGAATACCAAGGAGATGAGGTAAAAATCTATGATACCTGAACTTATGAACCAACCACTTCTTCTTCGGACATTGCAGCAATAAGATTGATATCCAGAGAATGTAAATTGGATACTTCCATTTGCTTCGCCAAACCTTGCCCTTTAACCAACTTTGTAGGCTTAATTCCGAGGTCATACTCCAACATTGCAGCAATCCATTTACCTTGACTACCTTCAGGATCATTCTGCATCAAAACATCCTTGACTGCAACATTTGGAACATACGAAATAGCATGTTAATGAAGAATGTATACTGAAAACCCTTCAAAGCCTTTACTAGGGCCAAATCTTGTTTTTTCAATGATATATTACCTTAATACCGCATCCCTTATGGTTCTGCTAAAAAATGCAATTGGCTGCTCTCTTTTTTGGTATTTTTTTTGCATTAGGACAAAAACCAATGTGTGCTCAGAAGAAATTAAAAAATGATAAAATCCATAGTACAATCAGAGCTTACTAAGATGGGAGCGCAAGAAAATGTAGCTTTTACTTGGTTGAAATATTTCCTTGCATCCTTGGACCAAATTACCTCACTATCACTTTTCAACATGTTGGTTATTTCTCTTAGATGCTCAGCAAGGTTAGGAATAAGCCTTCTCAAGAAGTTGATCTTTCCATTAAAACACTGAACTTCTTTCTTGTTCCTTTGGTAATCCAATTGCTTGATTCCCTCGATTCTTGCGGGATCTATGTGGATGCCATCTTTTGATATGATATGACCAAGTAATTTTCACTCTTCCATGGAAAACAAGCTCTTTTTTGGATTCAGCGATATGTCGAATTTCCTGCACCTCTGAAAGACTATCCTCAAATGATGCAAATGGTCTTCATCTGTTTGGGAGAAAATTGTGATATCATCAAGGTAAATAACCAAAGGCACATCCTTTTCATTAGCGAAAGAGATGTTCATCTCTCCCTGAAATGTAGCTTCTTCATTTTTTAGCCTAAATGGCATCTTGGCATACATGAAAGTGCCCCACGGTGTAGTGAATGTTGTCTTTGCTTGGTCATCAGGATGGACCAAGATTTGATTATACCCAGAATAACCATCGAGAAAAGACATTTTAGAAGAACTGATCCAAATTTAAATAGGAACACAAAAAATTATAGATATAACCATAGATACAAAGATGCATTAGAAAACACACTTCATTTCATTAATATCAAATATTGAAATATGCCTACAAACATAATGGAAATAAGGTTAGCTCAGGTGATGGTAGCTTATCTCTGAGAAAAGATGTGGTAGCTACATGCCTTTGAACTTTGTTATAATGAGGCTCAAAGGCCTATTTATTATTGAGAAATAATGGAAAACCCTAAACATCCAAAAACCTAACCCTAGGAGATGAAGTGCCAAACTATGGGCCCGGTTTGGGTAAATTAGTACATCAACTTCCCGGGGTTGTAACTTTGGCATACGATCTTCGTTTGATGCGCACAATACCTCATTAGAAAGATCTATTCGAGGAATACAACCTTTGAATAACCAATAGTAGCCAATGGCCCATGTTGGTCCCAATTTTCCCAAAAAAACGTCGTTTAGGGCCTCAAAACGGCTTTGGAAGCTCAGGACCTGAAAAACTACCAAAAATAGTAAATTGTGTTTCAAATAAGGAAACTGAAAAACTGAAAGAAACAATGGTGGGGGTCCAGGTGGAATAGGCGGGTGGCCACCAATATCTACCTGGATCATTCCTCCCCCCATTAGGAAGCAATGGTCCCCATTGTGTTGAGTTCCTCAATGAGATGAGGAAACTTCTGCTGAACTTGGTCCCTGGTGACCCACTTGCCTTGGTGAAGGAGTTGGCCTGCTTTGACAACTCGATATAGTTGGATCCTTTGTTGTTGAGTGTTCTTGATCGGTGTATCCATGATCCGATCAATTGTGGCTTGTTCCATTCAATCTGGATTTAACTCTATAGTTGTGAGATGTTCTGCAATGTCTGATGTGTCTAGCAATGGTGGGAAGTATGGTCGAAGGTAGTCCACATTGAAAATTGGGTGTAGGCCAAGGAATAGGGGAATGATGAGCTCAAATTAATTGTCTCCCATAGCCTTGGTAATGGTGTAAGGACCATATCAGAGTGGTTTGATTTTCTGATAGGCTCCAGTAAGATGTTCCTTTTGCAAATGCAACCAAACTTTGTCTCTCACCTGAAACGTGTGTGGCACCCAATGTTGATCATGTCGCTGCTCGTACTTGGCATTTGATTTCTCCAGAATTTTGTGGACCTGGTGGTGGATATGATGGATGTTCTTAATGAAGTTGTTTGTCTTATCGGCTTTAGATTGGACATGAGCCGAATCTTCTTAAGTAGCTACAAATGGCATGGCCACATCAATGGGACATAGTGGTTGGAATCCCAAGCCCACCTAAAAAGGCCTATGTCTAGTCGAGCTGTGGAGAACCCAGTTATAAATGTGATGGACATAGGGGAGGCTCTCATCCCATGTGCATGGATTCTTTGAGTGGTACATGTGCAAAATGTGTATGATCATCCTATTGATGACCTCTGTCTGGCCATCAGTTTGGGGATGGAAAACCATGGACTTAGAGAGCTTGGTGTCCAGCATCGACTAGAGACTGGACCAAAATGTACTGAGGAACCTGTTGTCCTGAACTGAGATGATAGAATTTGGGATCCCAAAGTGTACCCACACTTGTTCAAAGAATATTTTAGCAGTGGCTTCTGATGTGATATTCTTTTTGCAGGCCGCTATAATCGCCATCTTCGAGAATTTGTCAATGACCACAAAAACACAATTGGTGCCATGCTTAGTAGAAGGAAGGTCTGACATGTAATCTATGGAGATGGATTACCAAGGTCAACTAGGGGTAGGCAATGGAGTATAGAGGCCTTGCTTATTGATGGTCAGTTTGGCAATGGCGTAGGCAGTGCAGGATCTGATGTACTTCTCGACATCCTGTTTAAGATTCGGCCAATAGAAATACTTTTGCAGTACTGCCACCATTTTCTCGATTCCGAAATGCCTAGTGGCCTGACTATAGTTTGCTTCCCAACTCATCTTGGCATGCTCACTTGAAGGAACATAAAGGTGTCCTAGGTGGCATAATAGGGCATCTCGGAGGTGAAAATCTAGAACTTGTTGACCCTGCAAGACTGTTTGGTATGTGTGGCTGAATTCTCGATCGCTTTTGTAGAGAAGTGGCCAATCAGAAGTCTTGTTCCCACAAGAGTTGAGCATGGTGGTTAATGCCATGATCGGTGGTCGACTGAGGTAGTCTACAACATTATTGGTTCTTCCCTTCTTATACTTGATATTCAAATGGAACTGTTGTAGGTATGTGGACCACTTCTGATGGTGATCATTCTACAACTTCCCTTGCTTATGTATGAACTGCAGGGGTTGGTGGTCTGTGTGGATGACTGTTTCCTTCCCCACAATGTAATGCTTCCATTGTCAACATGCCTGGACAATGGAATACATCTCTTTTTCATAAGTGGAATACTTCCAGACTGTGCCTGAAAGTGTCTCACTGTGATATGCCACTAGATGCCCCTATTGAGTAAAGACTGCCCAAATAGCATAGTCAGAGGCATCTGTTACGATCTCAAATTGTTGTTGCAAGTCTGGTAAAGTAAGCATCGATGCAAAGCAAAGGCAATGTTTCAATTCTGCGAATGCCTTCTATTGAAATTCATACCAAAAGAATTTTTCTTTCGCTCCTCCCTTGGTGACTTGACTCAAGGGCCAAGTGATATGAGAGAATCCCAACACAAACCTGTGGTAGAAATTAGAAAGACCGAGGAATATGCGGAGCTCTGTCAGAATTGTTGGGGCTGGCCAATCCTAAATGACTTGGATCTTGGTTGGTTCCACATGCACCCACCGTTCATGAATAGTGTATTGCAGATACTAAACCTGGGTCATGCCAAAAGTGCATTTCTCCAAATTAGCACACAACTTGTGTTGACATAGTGTTTGGAGAACCTGTCGGATGTGGTGGATGTGGTCTTCCCAACTCTGGCTAAAGATCAAGATGTCATCCAAGTATACCACTACAAATGAGATGGTGAATCGTCACAAGATGTCATCCATTAGCCTCATGAAGGTTACAAGACCATTCGTTAACCCGAAAGGCATAACCAACCATTCAAAAAGGCCCTCCTTGGCTTTGAAGGTAGTCTTCCACACATCAGAGGGCTCAATTGGTACTTGGTTATATCCGGACTTCAAGTGGATCTTGCTGAAATATTTATGCCCCTTGAGTTGGTATAGAAGGTCATCAATCCATGGGATTAGGTACCTATTCCAGAAAGTGATCTTGTTCAACTCCCGATAGTCAATACAGAGTCTCCAAGTCCCATCCTTCTTCTGTACCAACATGATCGGGCTCCTACAGGGCGATGAACTCGATCGGATGTGACCTTTCTACAACAACTCCTGAATTTGCCTCTTGATTTCGTCGTTCTCTAGAATGGAGCACCGATAGATTGGTCCATTGGGTAACGCACACCTGGGGTCAGATCGATGGAGTGCTTGACCTGACATTGAAGAGGCACCCCTGCGGGGGAGGTGAAGATGTCCTCGTACTCATCCACAAACTTGTCCAGTTGTTGTTGTCGTGCGGAGGAGCCTTGTCTAGAGGTCATGACCACCGTCTTCTTCTTTCCCCGAGGGCATATCATAAGGAGAACAAATTACCTGGTTTTGGAAATGAGCTTACTGCATTGTTTTTCAATAGCCAAAGAGACGATGGTATGCGGTGCTACCTTTGGTATCCTGTACAACTTATTTCCCAAAGTAAAATAACAGCATGAGGCCTTGACTCATACATAACATGTCACTTCCATAAGTATGGTTGGCCTAATAATACATCGCAAAAATCAAGGGGAGCAATGTCACACAATACCTCATCTGTGAAGGGCTTGATGCTGTATGGGAGGCATCATTGCTGGCTCACGCGAAGATCCCGTCCTTGGTGAAGCCACCTGATGGTGTATGGTTGTGGGTATGATGTAGTCAGTAAGCCTAACTGATTCATGACCTCTATTGAAATGAGGTTATTTTGGCTCCCGCTGTCGAAAATGAACTGTACTGGGGAGCCCTTTACCCACATCTGGGAGTGGAAGAGGCACTCCTCCTCCTCTGGATCTTTAGGTTCCTCATGGTGGTAACGGTGGCACTAGGCTTCACATCGATAACCTGCTTCCCTTTGTCATTCCCCTTGTTGAGTTTTGACTTAGAGTTGGAACATGCATCTTATTCTGAAACCTTCATCTCGGCCACCAGTGACTGCTTGGTCTGAAACTCACTTGTGTTGTGAGTGGAGCTCTTATGGAACTCACACCACTTTCCTGTGTCCTCCTTTGGCTTCGCGGTGTTGTTCTTTGCTTGCAGATTTGGTGGGTTGTCTTGGGCCACCCCACCTTGGATTTGTTCTTTGTTCTATGGTTTGGGGGCACCTTTCACATGCTTCGGATTCACAGATCCAAAGTCTCGTTTCTTCTGTTTAAACTTCTTCTCAATCTTGATGGCATATCAGTACGCCGTGTTGAGCGAGGAGATGTCCAAGAACTCCATCTCATCCTAGATGTACCTATGTAGGTAGCCACGGTACTTGAGTAACAAATGTTTCTCAGAATCTTGATGCCCAACTTCGTTCGAAGGGTATGAAAAACATTGGTAAATTCTAGCACATCTTGGTCCCTTCCCTGTTGTAGCATTATCCATTTTATGTATTTATCCTCATAGCTCCTGACAAGGTAGTACTGCTCCTTGATGGAATCCCAGAATGAATTCCAAGTGGGTGTGGCTAAAAAAATTGATGCCATACTTTCATCCTTCTTCCCACAGTAGGTTTCCCATCAGTCCTTTACATGGGGGGTGCTTTGAGAAGAGAAAAAGTAATATTTTCTCGACCGGAAAAATCATGAACAGAAAAATATCATTCTAGCAAATTTAACCATTTATCTAGGGCGTCTGCATCTATTTGGCCATCAAATATGGGAATGTTAAAGTTTACTTGTACCTTAAAAGGAGTGGAGCCTCCAAAGTGGCTGTTGGATGTGGATGCGCCACCGGTGGGAAACTGTTGAAGGATCTGGGCAAAGTTATCCATCATCGCATTCCTTTGTTTCTTGAGGGCTTCCTCAAGCAATATTTTGATAGGATCTCCTGCCCCCTCATCTTTATTTTCTTCCTCCATGGGTGGTCGTCTAGGTTTGCGAGGCTAATCTTGCAAAGGCTCAGCCAGATCGAGCCCTAACTCCTTATATCCCGACCTCGTTGGGGACATGCAAAGAAAAACAGAAAAATAACAGACCGCTCTGATACCACTGATCCAGATTTAAACAGGAACACAAAAAATTACAGATTAAACCATAGATACAAAAATGTAGTAGAAACAACAATTCATTTCATATCAAATATTGAAATATGCTTAGAAACATAATGGAAATAAGGCTAGCTCGGGCGATGGTAGCTTATCTCTAAGAAGAGATGTGGCGACTACATGCATGTAAACTGTGTTACAATGAGGCTTAAAGGCCTATTTATTATTAAGAAACAATGGAAAACCCTAAACATCCAAAAACCTAACCCTAGGAGATGAAGCACTAAACTATGGGCCCGTTTGGGTAAATTGGTACATCAACTTCCTGGGGTCATAACTTTGGCATACAATCTCCATTTGATGCGCACAATAGCTTGCTAGAAATATCTATCTGATGACTACAACTTTTGAATGGAAAACATCAGTTATATTGTAATGTTGGTCCCAGTTTTCCCAAAAAATGTCGTTTAGGGCCTCGAAACAGCTCTGGAAGTTGAGGACTTGAAAAACTGCCAAAAATAGTAAATTTTGCTACAAATAAGGAAACTGAAAAACTAAAACAAGAAATGGTGGGGGTCCAAGTGGAATAGGCGGGTGGCCACCAATATCCACCTGGATCAAGAACCCACTACCCTTTGCAGAATGTGATCCATCTTAGGGAGAGGGTAATTATCTTTTAAGGACACTTTGTTCAGATTTCAGAAATCAATACATAAATGAATATCACCTGTCTTCTTTCGGAATAGACCCAGATTTGACATCCACTTTGAAAAGCGAAGAGGAACAATGATACCAGATTTATATAATTTTTTTACCTCTTTCTCTATGGATGACAACAACTTTGGATTGATCCTTTTGAGCTTTTATCGAAAATGTTTTTGATTGGGCTTAATAGGATACTATGTTGAATTACACTTTTATCATAAACCTTCAAATTTGGATATTCCCATGCAAACACATTAGAAAACTCACCCAAAAGAGATGCATACTTACCTCTCATTTCTAGGGTTAAGGACTTTGACAACTTCAGGGTCTTTGGCTTCTCTGTTGTGCTAATATTGATGTCTTCAACTCCTATTTCAGTGGGGACCAACGTTGGCTTCTGTGCAACATCATCATGATTGAAGAGCTCTTTGAAGGGTATAAGACCTCTTGGAATGGAATTGTTCTTCAACTGTACTACTTCCAATTCTATGGCTTGGATCTCCTGATCATCCTCATAAAATACATCATCAATGTAAGAAGTGGTGAATTCTTCCTCCATTTGCAGAAAATTATTGGTTTTCTTATCATCCTGAAACACTTTCCAGTACCGGAGATTGTCAGGGACATCAGGATGATGTTTAACATTGATTTCAAATTTCTTATTGGAATGTATTGGGATCTTAAACATACTTGCAACAATGGCAAGAGAATCATCCATGAAATTCTCATTTCTTGGAATTAGAGATAATGTATACCTAGAAAAAGTTTTGAGGATATCTAACTCAACATTACGATATGCTCGCATCCTGGAATTTTTGGCTTGGTATTCCCCCTTTACTTGTTTGATTACCAATTCGAAGTCGCCATAAACTGAAATTATTTTTTCACCTAGCTTCTTAAGAATATTAAGACCAGTAATCAAGGCTTCGTATTCTACTTCATTATTAGAAAAATCAAAAGCTAGTTTATATGAACATACTCTGAAATTACGAGGAACTTTACCTGAGTGATTCATTGGAGTACGAATCCAAATTCCGATTCCAGCTCCTTCCTTTCCCAGGGCTCCATCAAAATCCATGGTCCAAAGAGCCTCTTCCTCATCAGGAAGCTAAAATTTGGAAGGCTGATTTTCATTTTTTGTTTGAAGATGATCCATTGTTTTGACATAATCTATTTCCTTCCCTAAATCCACTGTCCTTTCAACTAATATATTAGGATGTAAACCCTTTAATCCATTTTTTTTTATTTTCTGCAAGTGCAACTACTTCAACACTACCTGAAACCTATGAAATTTCTAAAACTTCTTCAATCTGAATTTCTAAATCAACTGAACTATTATCATTGTACAAAATAAAATATTCTAAATTAGTATGTATAACGTGTATAGGGTGATTATTTGGATTCTCTTTGCTAGTAATCATATATTTCATCTTAGTTTCCTGATACAATTTTCTAAGTTGACTGAACACTGGTATAGTAGCATAAGATAAATCAAGCTGTAAAATACCTTTGAGTTTTTCTCCCCATGACCGGGAGAGAAGCATCCCATACCTTGGAGGAATATCCGCAACAATCACATCCATCAAAACATTTTTTTTTGAAATCTGATCTAAAGATACTACCAAGTATTTAATGACACCAAGACAATTTACTCTTCCTGAGTCAAAGGAGTAAATATCATGATATGATCGACTAATATCCAGTCCTAACTTGTCCATGATGGCCTCAGACATGATATTGTGAGAAACTCCGAAATATAACATGGCATTGTGAAGGATGAAATCATGGATCCTAAGACTAAGGTAAAATGGTGGGACTTCATTGTCTTATAAATTTCCATCTACGACAAGGCCAAAAAAAAGTTCAGGGTGGTCATCACTAACATTCACCATGTCTGACATTTGATCGACCTTTAAAAATTTGGCTATATGGAATTTATACTAATCGTTCTTAACTAATTTGGTCAAAGGACTAGAAATTTTCAATTTAGAAATATCCTTCTCTAGACTAAATAAGTTAGGATGTTTTTCTACTTCTTTGGAAGTCATATCCTTCTTTTCTGGTTGTTATTTGGTGGGAATCTCCTTTCTCTGTCCTCCACTTTGTCTTTTTGTATTTCTATTTCCCTGACTAGTGGTAGCAGCTTCCTTTCCTTTGTTTTGATTTGTAGAGGTTGATTCTTTGGTATGAGTATACTTTTGAGAAGTTAGCTTATTTGGATTTGAAGTAAGTGGCACACTTATGTTCCCCAAGTTATATTGCCTTTGCACTTGGCTAAGAGCATTTTGGTAACCCCTTTGATAATCTTATGTCTCGACTACCAACACATCATCATTTGAAAGAACAAGTCTCTGGTCATTGGCTGCATATGGTTCCTCAGAAAACTCATCCTCTTTTGTGAGGAAAATATGTTTTTGATTCTACTCAAAAAGGTGGTTATCACCTACACACTCTTCTTCTTCATCAAGTCCCTGTGCATAATTCTGCCGGAGTGGAGTACGAATTTGCTGTTGTGCTTGCTGATCCTGACTGTTTTGCTCTCTTTGTTTGATTCTAAATTGAGGTTGTTGTTGTTGACCTCGGTAATTCAGATTCCTGACTTGAGTTTTTGATATTTTCATCTTATCTATCATTTTCTCCATGGTTTTGATTAAAGTGTCAAGCTTACCATCTGATGAAGTAGACGACTCCTCTTTAATTGTGATCCTATTTTCCACTTTCTTCTGAGTTTTCTTAATCAACAAATTTGCTTCAACACACAACATTCCTTTGCATTTCTTCAAGAGTTGTAGGATTCCTCTCTCTTAGCTGATATCCCATGTCAGGGTCAGAGGCATCATGATAGTGAAGCAATTCCAAGTTAGGAGGAGGTTTGATGTTGTTGGGATAACATTGTAGACCTTATTGAATCTGACAGTAAAGTCTTGTACAACTTCATTTGGACCTATTTTCAATGAATTGTATTCACCCAAGATCTAAATAGGGCTCTTCTTCTCTTCCATCTGGCCAAAAATAAGTCTATCAACTATCGAGGATTGGCTATTGAAGCAACTCTTAAAGCACGAACCATTTATTCACTTCACCTAAAAAAATTGAGTTATGAGGCGCATTTTGGCATCATCTTCATTGACTTCTTTGAGATCAATGAAATCACTAATCTTATGAATATGTTGTCTTTTTATAATCCTTCTTGTGCCATCAAACAGAGGCAACCTTTGACCATAATTATGAGGTAATGTAGCAAGGCGCCCAAGAAAAAACAAAGGGGAAAATCTCGCCATAAAGGCTACAGAAGGTAGACAATTACAACAGGGGGTATTAATGGAGGAGATGGTTTGGAAGAGGATGGTTTGGGAGGATATGATGGTTTAGTGATGGAGGATGACATGGTAGCTGTGTGAGGGGGTGTAACAATGGGGAAGGCCTCTTGCTGATATAGGGTATAAGCTTTTCAGAAGTTACTTTCAACTGATCAACTAGATTATGAAGTTTATGGATATTTAACCAAACCTTATTGTCAAGCTTATCAGATGAAGCCTTATAAGATTGTACATATGACTCGAACTTCACAGGGTCAAATAATTTTTTTGAAAGAGAAGATTCAGACTTGGACTTGAATAATGATAACTCAAAGTTTAGATCAAAAGAAAAATCTTCAAGAGAAATCAATTGTGCATGTAAAGCTGTAGTTCTTAGCAATGTAGATGTACTTGTTTCAGATTCTGGAGGCTAAGACTTTAGCTTTCTCAAAAGTTTCTCAGGATTTTCAACTACTTTTGGAGGGTTGGGATCAGGATTCAACTTTGTATATCTTTTAGGAGCCAGTTTTTTCCTCAATCTGCACTTTGGTTCAATTACTGAATCATCCTTCTTGAAAACTAGGACCTGTCATCCACAGGCCTAGATCTTGATGAACTGGCAAGAAAAATCCTGGGGAAGATTTGACAATTCAATCCCCAGTATGGTCACCAAAAAGGTTAGCACTCCAGAGTGTCCCAAGGCTGAGAAAGGAGACCGATGGAGGTAACCTCAAACCAACCTTTTGATTTGGAAGCTAGCCCTAACAAACTGGAGAGGGATCTCTCTATGATCACAACCAATGATTTTAATGGTGCAATAATGGATTTTAGGCTAGATAGTTCATATCAATTTGGGGTTTTTGAATTTAGGGATTTTGCTGGATGATGGTCTAGGTCTAGGGGGCTAGGCTAGGGTTTCCAAAATATGAGTTTACAGAGATATAATGGGGCAAGGGAGGCAGGCTCAGTTAGCATTCTTGATTTTCCATGGTGTATAGGGTAGAACAGTAAGTTTTCAAAATGATCATAGTTTCATGAATTCATTTATCAGAGGAAAATGTAACAAAAATATGAGAGTTTCATCAAAACAAAGCATAAACATATGAATTTTGTTTAATACTTATGAAACAATCACAAGAAAGCATTAAGATGGAAGTAGAGAGGACAATACATTCATACTGATGATAACAAAAGAAAAAACACTGCTAATGAACATACCACATGAATCCCACTATAATAGCTACAACTCTGGTACATTACTCCTGCAAATAATCACAAATACACTAGCTCCACAAAGTCTTGACTAAACAACATCCAACCCTTCCCTTCAGTTTGATTTGGGTAGATATAGACCAAAAAATCTATTTCCCTCGGACCCCTCTCAGGGGTCGAATCCATCATGATAGGAATTGTTTACAAGAATATCTCCAACCAAACCTAAACCTAGGGAAGTTAAAAACAAACTCAAACCAACTGATTCATTTTGACTTTACAAACATAAGTAAGCATGAATCTACATGAAATTTACATTGTTCGTCTCATTTAAATTTAATTTCATCACACGATTACCTTGGAGGAGTAATTTGACCAACATATTTGACTTTGACCGGAGAAAATCCGAATTCTTGTCTTCCTGGGAAAAGTGCAGCGAATTCTGAGAAAAATGCAACGCCATCTGAGAAAAGCACACCAAAAACTTAGAGGACAACTTTAAGTGACTTCCTGTACTCCAAATTATAATATGAAGGAATAACTGGAAAACTTAGGATGTCTATTTGTCCATAGAGTCCTTAAACAGGAAAAATGACCTCTCCAAGGCTGAAAAAAATGGATTCTCCATGGCATCCAAACTGAAGGTTGACATGGCATCCAAGTGGCATATCTGACATGTACAGGTGATAAGCTATCCAAGAATGCAAAATTTTTGTCATGTGGAGGCCCCAGGGAAAAGCGCAGTGCTAGGGCACTACACTTTTGGCTGATTGAAGTTTCCTGTTATAGCCAAAGAGTCACAAAACTTCAATATTTTCGAGATTTTCTTAAAAAATGGTCTAGAGTTGCCCCTTTGAGTTGGAAAATTATGTGTTAGGAAATGGGAGAGGCCTTAGCCAACATGTCAATCTTATCCTTCTTCCTTTGTTGAATTAGGGTTTTCTTCAATTCCCTTTTCAAGTTTTTGACCCTGATTTGACTGATCAAGTGTCGAGTGTAGTAATGCCTTTTCATGTGCCTTTGTAGGTTGGTGGCCCTATTTTCCCTTTTCAGGAGCATCTCCAAATGATCATTGACCTTCTCAAGACAATACTCTTTGTTTTCTTCAAGCTCTGCTTCAAATGATTTAACAAGGTCTTGCTGACCTAATGGAGGAGATGACTCACTCCTTTGCCCTTCTTATCTATGTAAACCTCTAGTCTTTGGCCTTATGAACTTGACCTAAAACTCTATTCCTTCAATATGTTCTAGATCAATCACTGCCTTTCCTTCGTCATGCTCTGCCACAACATCAGTTTTACTTTTGTTGAGCAAGAGATGTTTTACCTTTAGCTTCCCATTTTCTTGTTGTAGGAATGCAATCATATAGTTGGCATTTGCCAAGTAATCCTTTAGTTCTATGATCTCTACCTCTTTCTCCTTGATGTTATGCTCAGGTTACTTGTCCTCTACCATGTGAGTGTCAGACTATACCTGTGCATCTTCTTACAATGGCACTTCATGGTGGTGTGGTGATGTATCTCTCTCAACTGAAGTAGGGTTGGCCCTTTCAACATTGCTTGGAGAAAACACAAGCCTCTTTCCTCTGGTGTATGTTTTAGTTACCTCAGCCCTAGATATTCTTGTTACAGGTCTGCTTGTAAAACCCACCTCCTATGCTCTTGGTGATGCCAAAGGTGTAAACTGATTGCTAGATTGAGTTAGAGTAGGAAAAATAGATGCTGACTGCATGAATGCCTCCCAAGACAAGTTGACTTGTGTAAGATGATGGAAGACAATGATTTTCACCAAGCCATGATGGAACAAGCTTGCTTGATGATATTTACATTTGATATGTACCTTTTCTACCATTTTGACCAAGCTTCTGTAGAGGTAGTGAGGTAGGTTAAGAGGTTTAACACCTATGAAATGCATCAATCCAATGCTTTCCATTCCAATGGGTGGTGCTGATATTGTACTAGGAGTCTAATGGTTACAATCTTTGGGGATGATAGATTTTAATTTTCAAGAAGTTTTCTTTATTTTTTTGGGAAGGAAAGTATATTGAATTAAGGGGTATCACAATGAAACCATGGAAGATAATCAACTCTAACAACATGAAAAATATTTTTAAGAAACCATGGAAGATAATCAACTCTAACAACATGAAAAATATTTTTAAGAAATAATAACGGGGTGTAATTGCACAATCATGCTAACTAGAGGTTCAAACATTGAAATCATCTATTTCTCTAGATCTCCAAAAGGTCTTGTACAATCATTCCAAGGTGTTTGAGACTCCCAAAGGCCTTCCACCAATTTGTGATTATGATCATGTTATTCACTTGATTCTAGGAAGTGTTGCTCCACACATCAGACCTTAAAGATATCCCTTTACCCAAAAGAGTGAAATTGAACATATGGTTGTAGAAATGCTAGAGGCCAATAAAATTCAACCTAGTCAAAGTTCTTTCTCTGCTCTAATAGTTTTTCTATAAAAGAAGGATGGATCATGGCGTATATGTCATGATTATAGGGAGCTCAACAAGCTCATATTAAAAATAAATTTCCCATTCCTGTCATTGCTAAATTGATTTATGAATTACATGTAGCAATTTACTTCACCAAGGTAGATCTTCATTTGGGATATCCTCAAACGAGAATGAAGATTGAAGACATTCCAAAAAGCAGAATTCAAAACTCACGAAGGTCATTATGAATTTTTGGTCATGCCTTTTGGCCTTACTAATTCACCTTCTATATTTCAAGGTTTGATGAATTCCATTTTCAAACAAAATTTGTGTTAGTATTTTTTGATGATATACTAATTGACATCAAGTATTGGAAGGATCACGTTCAACATGTTGAAAAGGTGCTCAAACTATTGGATGAGAAACAATTATATGCAAAAAAATCCAAATGTTTCTTTGGAGTACATGAGGTGGAATATTTGGGTCATATTGTATCTCATGAGGGTGTTAAGGTAGACCCTAATAAAATTAAAGCAATTAAGGAATGAAAAATCCCCACAACCCTAAATAATCTTCAAGGATTTCTCGGCTTGACATGGTATTATCGCAAGTTTGTTGAGAATTATGGGAGAATAATAGCACCTCTAGCAACACTACTGAAGAAAGATGCATTTTGTTGGACTCTAGAAGCAACTAAGGCCTTTGAACATCTTAAATAGGCAATGTGCCAAGCACTAGTCTTAGCTACAACAAACTTCACAAAAACCTTTATTGTGGAATGTGATGCCTTAGGAAATGGACTTGGTGTTGTTTTAATTCAATAAGTAAGACCTATTGCTTTTGAAACTCATCCAATCAAGGGAAAGTATTTACACAAACCTATTTATGAGAAGGAAATGTTTGCAATACTACATGCACTAAAGAAATGATGACCTTACCTAATGGGAAGACACTTCAAGGCAAAAGAAAATCATGATAGTCTTAAATAATTTTTGGAACAAATATTATATTCAAAAGAGTAGTAAAAATGGGTCACAAATATGTTGGATTATGATTTTGAAATCATCTACGAAAAAGGAAAGAAAAATGTTGTTGCAGATGCACTCTCAAGAAAGGATGAGTATTTGGAAGCATCACTCTTTGCCATTTCTATTATCCAACCTGATTGTATAACTGAAGTAAGGGATGGATGAAATAATGATGAAGAGGTGTGGACACTTATTCAAAAGTAGCAACAAGATCCTAGTACGTCAGATACATTTATCTAGAAAAATGATTTATTATGGTAAAAATATCACTTATATATCTGTAAGCATTCCAAACTCAATCAAGACATTCTTTTGGAATTGCAGAACTCCCCCTTAGGAGGGCACTCAAGATTTAAAAAAATTTACAACACGATCAAGAAAGATTTTTTTTGGGATGACCTTAAATCTGATATTCAAAAATTTGTGGCAGAATGTTTGGTTTGCCAACAAAATAAAGTTGAGACAATTAAGATCACTGGTTTGTTACAACCTTTATCCATTCCATGTCAGTGTTGGGAGGAGGTCTCGATGGATTTTATCACAGGTTTATACAAATATGAAGGAAAGAGTGTCAGCATGGTGGTACTTGATAGAATTACCAAGTATGCACACTTTTGCGCACTATCTTATCCTTTTAGAGCCAATACAGTTGCTAAGACATTTATGGAAACAATTCAAAATCTACATGGAAACCCAAAGATTATTGTAAGTGACAGAGATCCCATTTTCACTAAATTTTTTTGGATGAATTTATTTTCTTGTCTTCATAGGAAATTAGCTCATACCTCATCCTATCATCATCAACCTGACGAGAAATAGAGATAGTGAAAAAATGTTTGGAAGGATATCTTCGTTGCTTTGTATCTGATAAAAAACATAATGGGTTAAGTGGTTACCTTTGGTTGAATGGTGCTATAACACTTCCTTCCATACTGCAACAAAAATGATGCCATTTGTGGAACTTTATGGATATCATCCAACGCCCATCACATCATCTTTAAGAGAAAATTATAAGTTTCAAGTTGTGGAAGATCACATCGAGCATCAACAAAAAGTTCTCCATCTATTAAAGGATAACCTCATTCTGACACAAAATTGAATGAAACAACAAGCATATCAACATCACAGTGAAAGAAGTTTTGATGTAGGTGAATAGGTATTTTTATGGCTACGATCCTACAAACACATCTCCCTCAAGAAAGCTAAGAAGGATAATAAATTATCACTCAAGTATTATGGTCCTTACAAGGTGTTGGAAAAAATTGGTACTATGTCATAGAATTTGGAGTTGCCTGCATCTTCCCGAGTACACTCAGTTTTTCATGTTTCATGCTTAAAGAAGGTTGTCAGTAACAAGATCACAATTTAAATAGTATTACTAGAGCTTGAAGAAGAAGGAAAAATCATATTGGAGCCTAAAGCAGTCAAAGAAATAAGAACCCAACAATTATAGAATCAATCAACTTAAGAGTATCTCATTAAGTGGGAGGAGTTACCCGTTGAAAATTCCACATGGGAGGATGAGAATATTATACAAAAGCATCCAAAACTACTCAAGCGTTGAGGACACACTTATTTGAAGGAGAGGAGCATGTTACGTCCCTATAATACTAATGTAGCCCCCTTATTGTTATTGTTAGTGTAGCCCTGTATTTTTATTGTTGTGCTCATGTAGCCCCCATATTGTTATTGTTGTGCCCCATAGAAGTACACTATTATTATTGTTTTTCCCTTACATTATTATTTTGACGTAGGCCCCTTAGACTCCTATATATACCAAGGAGGAATTTTCATTTGTATCATCCAAGAATTGTTCATTTATGTAATGTAAAGGAGGCTTCCCCCTTCAAGAGGATAATTTTTAAGTCATTGATCTATATTTTCTTCTCTTTTGTGAGCTAGTTGCATAACACCTAGTAATTGAAAGAAAGGTTTATACCAAAACTTACTTGTACTACTTGCCTTTAGGAACACATTTCCATGGATTTTTTGGGAGGTTTACCAACAACTAGTAAGGAACATGGATACCTATTTGTGGTAGTTGATAGGTTCATAAGATGTGCATTCATATGACCTTTTAAAAGGTAATCAAAAGGAAAGAAGCAATAAGCTTATTTTTTGAATATGTATGGTTCACTTTTGGATACTAAGGAACATCATTTCATATAGGGATACCATATTTTTCAATGCATTTGGACTATGATGTGGGAGTTGATGGACACAAATTTGAAGAAGTCTACAACATTCCATCCACAAAAAAAATAAGCAAACATCAGTGATCAACAAAAATTTGGTACAAGTTTTGAAGGGTTGGAATTATAAGCATCTGAAGACCTATGATGAAAAATTGACCTATATATAACTTTCTTATAATAAAGCAGTCCAAAATTATACTGGAAAAATATAAGGCCAAGTAAGATCAAAATAGGATAAGAAAATGTTAATAGTGGGAGACAAAGTATGTCTACAATTGAAAAACAAAATGATATAAGATCATGGTAAGAAGATCAAGGCTTTGGAGTATGGTCCTTTCAAGATATTAGAAAACATGGGATGTAATGCCTATAGACTTAGTCTATCCCCATACATGTGCATTTACTTAGTATTGGATGTGGAGAATCTCAAACTCTTTGAGCTTTTCATATTGGTTAAGGGGAGGGGAAAGTATTGCCTTCCATTGAGTACTTAGCACCAAATTATCAGGTAGAGTTTTTAGAAGACACAATTTTATAGAAGAGTTACGAAACTACAAAAATAGGGACAACATGGTGTTTAGCAGATTGGGTTGAAAGGATAAATTCCAAACAAAATGGCACTCCAAGAAGAAGGTAGAGGAAAAATTCCTCACCTCATTTAGTAAAGATTTTATGGACTAAAAGCTTCATTAGATGGGGAGGCATGAATATAGATTAGATCATTATATTAGTTTTTATCTATCTAGATGCCTTCATAGTGGAAAATTTTGGAGGATTCAACTTGGAAGGTCATTTTAACATTGGTTCCCAGTTTGGAGACTTGGGGTTTAAAACCGTTTGGAGCCATTTTAAGGATTAAATGATTTTTTCATAGTTAAGAAAAATCTCACTTGCACCATAAAATCTATGAATATGTTGTACATCGAGAGACCGAGAATCATGTTAAAAGTCTGTACACAAAAGTTATGCCTCCTGGCAGTTGACCTACTGTGTTGACTACAATGGTATGAGAGGATGCCATGTTAACCCCTATTACTCATGCATATGGGGCTAGCCACATTTGGACTTTCAAGAAGACTCTAGAAGGCCAAAAATAAGAAATCAAGTTGAGGCTTGGGGAAGTTAGATCTTACCCCTAGTTGGCTATCGATCTATGCTAAATACTAGTCTACTGCTAGGAGTAAGGGTTCCATTCTATGCTACTGTATTTTATTCCATAAATCAACATAGCATGTGGGAGTGGGAGATTAGAGAGAAAAATAATAGGGTTTAATATTATATCACAACCTTATAAGCCATGGATCTCAGGTAAATCCAAAGTGAGTACCTATTTTTTTGTACTTACACATTTTTTATACTAGAGACATAGGGGATTCACCTTGTTGACAAATATCTTACCACATTCATTCATAAAGGGGGTTTTTTAATTATGAGAAATAGAGTCAATATATTGTAGGTATTGTAGAGGGGTGGGGAGAATCATAGGTATTGTGAGGTATAAAAAGGGTATTTGGTAAAAATAGGGGACATTTATTAAAAATGAGGTTATTTTTATTAGAAAAATATATTGGGAGGAGGTTCAACAAAAGGATTTTGGGAGGTTTTTATCAATATATAGTGAGATTAGGGGTACCATTTAATATATCATGGACATAGACACTATGACACCAATTTACTAAGTGGAGACTCATGACAATAAAAAGGATAGAAAATCAACCTTAGCTTCTAACTGAGTTTTTTTCTATAAGGGATTCTGAGGGAAAAACTTATCTATTGTGTATAGTATGTGTATTTATTTCTATTCTATATTTCTTACATTTCAAAAAATTTATTCATTTAATAATAAAAAATATTAAATAAAGAATGTGAGATCTAAATGGAATTAACATTCATATTAAAGATTTTAGAGATTTTATTAGATATATTGTGATGAATTGTTCTAGTCGAATATCGATAGGAGTTTATCGATGAAGAACAAGATAAACAACATGGAAGATAAGAAGCTTCCTCAATATTTTTTAAACTCCAATGGAAACCACTTGCAACTAAAGTGGGGTTAACATAAAGATGTCAATTCTTGGCTAAATCAATGGAGAGTAAAGGGATAGGTTACTTTAAAGGCTAATGTTAATGTCTGATATATTATACCAACTAAATTTAAGGAGAAATTGTGGTGCGATAAAGAATTAGAGGATAAAAGAAAATTAGGATACTATAAGGAGATGATCAAGCCTAATCTAGAAGATCAAAAGTATCTCTATATTTTGACTAGTGTGAGGAAGAAAACAAACATTACTAAAATAAGAACAAAATCTCACGAGCTCATAGTGAAAAAAAATGTTGAACAATTCCTAAAACACAAAAAGAAATTTCCATCTTTATGGCACTAAGAAAATTGAATATGAAAATCACTCTCTTAAATTGTCTTGGGTACACCCACATTAAATAATAACTTCAAAATATCTATTACAATATTGACCTTCTTAACTTTTAGCTCATCAAGCATATGGATATTTAGGAACACTTCTCTTAAAGAAAACTATGTCATTCCTTGTCTTTTTTAAAATCCAATAAAGCAATTCTGATCTCACTTAATGTTAATCATGAAATTAAAATATGATACTCCTATTTGTAACATCAATATTATGAAATAAAGATGTCATTGGCTAGAAATCCATGATAAAAAGACTAGAAGCTAAGCTAGGTAGAGGAAATACCACTCAACGATGGACCAATTAAAATATGATAGTCCTATTTATAACATCATTATTATGAAATAACAATGTCATTCAAGCTACAAATCCATGATAAAAGGGCTAAAAGCTAAGCTAGGTTGAGGAGATATCACTCAATGATGGATCAATTTATTTGTATCAAAATCATTGTGGAGGAGTGCCATAACAATAACATTGATTCCTTTTGTTGCTTCACTGACTTCAAAAAGGATTTTGACATTGTTTCTAGGACAAATCTTTGTCTTGACTAGTGTAGAGAAGAAAATAAGCATTGCTAAAATAATAACATATTCTCATAAGCTCCATACTGAAACCGATGAAAAACATTGTCTTAAATTATCTAGCTTATACTCACATCTAAATTTCAAAATATTTTTCACACTACCAACCTTCTTGATTTTTTAACTTAACAAAATTATGGTGATATTGAAACACTTCCCTTAATATTTTTCTATCATAGAAATAAAATTATAAAAAGTTCCAAGTAATATCTTACTTTCTTAAGGTCTAATAAACCATTTAATTCTTAGTGGAGGTTAATCATCATCATCATCTTGAAATAATTTCAATATTTTTTTCAAAGAAAACACACACACACACACATTTGAATATATACATTGTTACTTTACATTCATTTGCCCTTTAAGGCTCTTGGTATAGAACTGTACTTTAGAACATCCTAAAAAAACTTGTTTTAAAAATACAACTCCTGCTTCTTTCCAACTTTAATTCTTGATAAAAATGGGATAACCTCTACAAAACTATCATCAATAAAAAATGAGAAAAAAGAAGATAATAGTGGGGTGAGAGAGAGAGAGAGAGTTACAAACATGTGTCCATAGATACTAGCACTTCCTCATTGTTGTATTCCTACAAGCCCATAGAACCTAAGGGGAGCTCTATGCTTATTTGGAATGAGCATTTGCTTCCTCATTTATTTCCCGTAGTATATGATTATACGAGATCCACTCAAAGGACTATGACCAACTGATTAAAACCAATATTTTGGATTATAGCCCTTTTGTTGGCCCAGTCTATGACCAACTTGGAGTCACCTATTACCTATAGTCTAGTGATATTTTTCTTTCTAACTATTTCAAGGAGAAACCATAACCCGATGAATTTTTCCTTATTGTTGCTTCCCTTGTTAGGTGAATAATGACATTAAAGAACATGTGTTTGATTTATATATAAGACTACGCCAACACCATGGTGAGGCAAATGTCCTTGACTAGTTCTATCAAGGTAGCCCATAGAATGTTATAATTGAGCCCTGACATATGTTGCACTAGCTATAGAGTCAAAATAATTTCAATATATGTTCTCTATCTTTTCCTTTTTTTTGTTAAATTATATTTTAAATATAAATCAATCAAACAAACTGTTTAAAAAGTGTAATCTAACTAAAATAAATAAAAAATTTATGTTTGAAATTTATACTTTATACCATTCTAAACCCAAACATATTTTTAAATACGCTGAATTCATTTATACATTTAAAAATATAGTTTAAGTAAGAAAAATATACAATCTTATTAAAATTATATTATTAATTTTTAAATTAAAAAAACAAAAACTTATAACAATTACATCATAAAAACGTAACTCAAAACAAAAATCATATTCATTTTCCAATTTAATTCTAACCTAAATTTAATTTCATTATCATAACTGCGTGTAATTTTAATTTCATTATCATAATTGCGGCCAATTTGATTATATGGTTTGGTTTCCAAATATACCCAATAAAATAAAACGAATCATTTATTTATTTGATTACAAGGTCATATAATGTTCAAACAAAAATAAATAAGTAGAACTACTTAGGACTCAAGTGGAATCGATTCGCTATGAGGACTGATGAAAACGAAAATGGGAAACAAAGTTCGGTGTAAACATAAAGGAAATGACGCATGATTACATGTGTAAACGGCCCAAAAGTCATAGGGCCCTTCCGCAATTTTATATTTGAGGACAACCAAGTAAAACATTATAATATAAAATAATAATAATATTTTCCGTGAAGTCAATAAAGCTTAAATTTGAATATTTGCAAAAATAAAAAGTCAAGCCTTCTATTTTAATTATAAATTTTATTATAATAATATAGCATTTTTATTGTTAAAAACTCATGCTTGTTAATTACGTCTCTATGTCATTGATGATGGTGATGATTATGAATGATACATGGTGGTGAGGAAAACCATTTATTTAATAAATAATCAATTGAATATAAAAATATTCATGTTTCATTATATATATAATTTTCACTTAATTATTTGGATGTAAGAAAGTTCGTGTCTCATGATGTATATAAATAAATCTTTTAATGATTATATATTAGGATATTATTTATTAAAATATAATTAATTAAATATAAAAGATTCATGTTATATACAAATATTTTATCAATTATATATGAAAAATTTTATTTATTAAGAATTTAGTTACTTGAATATAAAAAGGTTTTTATATTTTTATATTATAAAGTAAAAAGAAAAATATATATTTAATCCAATTTAAAAAATCAATTGATATTATATTTAATATTTATATAAAAAATAAATATTATATTTAAAATTTAATAAATTAAAATAATCATATTAGAATTTTATTTTTTTTAATTAAATTATATTATGAAATTTTCTATAATTTAATTGATTTTAAAATCCTCCATTTAAAAGCACATAATTACATTCAATAAACAAAACCAACATTAGTCTTAAAATAAAAATACAAAATTACATACCAGCAACCATGAGTGGAAAAGTACCATGAGTGGAAAAGTTGCTTTACATATGCCTTTGAAAATACAAATTACATACAAACACGTTGTTCAATAAATTCATAAAGAGTGTGTTAAAACTAAAAAAACTCACATTTATGGCTATATAAAATTTAAAATATTTTTATTTATTAAAAGTATATATTATTTTGCATATCTTTATGTATATTATTTTTCAAAAATTAATTAATATATAAATATTTAGTTATTTAAAAAATAATATTTTAATATATATTAAATATAATCCTAAGATATATATTAATATAATATTTTATATTTTAATATATAGAATAATAATATATTTTTTTATTTTATTTTTATTTTAAATAATTATATACATAATTTTATTTTTCAATTTGTATATAAAAAGTAGCTATGGTTATTTCGCACATACAAAGTAAAGAGTTTGATATATCCCTATTATATTGTATAGAATGTATAAAATATATTAGTGATAGGTTTTTTAAGTTGCATATTAGTTCACCATGAGTAGTTGGAATGGATTATGTGTATAAAACTAATATTAATAAAAAATTAATACCTCTATCATGAAAAATGGAAATGGAAATGCAGGAAGAGTAAGATAATAATGGTGATGTAAAGGGGGTTTAAAGTTTCTTAATGATGAAAGTGATGCAATCCTCCTTTTGGTAAGGTTAGGCTCCCCTTCTCAATACAATGAATCTTCGATGAAGTGAGGGATGTGATAATGTGAATTTTGATTGTTTATTTATATGGTACCAAAGTCCACATTTTTAAGATAGTAGAATGGATAGATTCATAAAAAACAATGGTAGCAAAAGCTAAAATTATAACCATGGTAGTTAAAGTCCTTTATTAAGATGGTATTTTGCTTTCCTTTTTGGTTAATAACCATGTGGATAAGGAGCTGATTTATTTTAATAGTCCTGGCATTTATGGGAATTAGCTTTGATATGAATGGATTGATTAAAAATGATTTATTAAGGAGAAGTTTTTTTCATGGCTTATTTTCTTAAACAGGGAAAATTTTAAGAACCCCCTAAATTTATATGTATAATAAATGGGTGAATTTCCATGGTATATAGGAAAAATGGAATGCGATTTTATCAATAATATAATATGTATATATAATTTCTTGGCGAATCTCTCAACAGGCATGGCGAATATTTTGTTCAATTATAAAATCTTGTAAGATCTTGGTATTACCATGGGTTAATACCATGGGATATCATAAAGCTGGAGTTTAAAAATTACTATTAATAATTTATAAAAATTAATAAAATTAATAGTTGATTTTTATTTTGTTTTTTTATTTTAACAAGCTAAAATGTTTAACATACATTAAATTACAACATCCATTTTTACTCTTGATCCACCAAGCCCCAAGAGGGATCAAATATTTTTTCACTCTATTCTAGTTTGCATATCACGATATTTGATAACTCTTGAGTAAAGATGGATCTATGTTGGTTTAATTCCCCCATTTAAATAGGCTACATTCCAGGTGAATACCATGGGTCAATACCATGTGCCATTTTGGTGAATACTATGGGTCAATACCATGTGCCATTTTTATTTTTATTAATACTAATATTAGGGTTAATAATGTTTTTTTGCATGATATTAATAAAAATCTAGTCCATGGTATTTGTCCCATAGTATTTTGCCCATAGGTTTCACCTAAATGTAACGCATTTTTTGAGTGTTCGTAAATATAAGGTGACTTATGGAGTAAATATAAAAAAAATGTTTTATTTGTTACCATACCTCTCGTTTATTTATATTTTTATTAATTTATCATACCTCTTTTACAAATATGGTATTTGGCCCATAGGATTCACTTAAATAAAACCTCTTTCTTGAGCCTTATAAATAGAATGAGGGTTATGGACTAAATATAAAAAGAGGTTTTATTTATTTACCATACGTCTAGTTTATTTATATTTTTATTTATTTACCATACCTTTTGAGTAAGTATATGTCACATACCCCGGTAACCTCGCATGTAAAAGTAGGGAGTTAGAATTTTTTTTATACAAATTACCACAAGTAATTAACCAATTCACAACTCCACAATTCATCATTAACCATTAGATATAATATTCATTAGTACATCAAGTAAATTGCCATCAAAGACAGTAAGTTGCATAACCATTGCATAACCTATAACCACCACTGTGGTAGTGTAATAACATAAACTGTCTCATGAATCGTTGCATCCATTTCTTGATATACTTAACCATAATAAATAATCATGTACTAGGACATTATGGTTGTCACATCAAATAAAGAACCATCAACATCAAGGACTCATCATTATCAAACTGACACAAAAAGCAATCACACCATTTGAACACCAATTTACCCTAGAAACCCCGTAGGGTGAAAACCAACAAACGTTTAATCTTATTATTAAACGCTCGTGAGGGATTTCACCCCTCACTCAATGGCTTATAAGGGATTCCATCCCTTAACCATTGTTATAAAATCATTACAATGAGTTATCATTAAGTTATCACATAACTAGCTAAAAGCTAATACAGTTCTCATGTAATCTTTTACTTACATACCGCCACATACAACATTCCTTGTGGCATGATTGTTTTAGTAATGGACAATCCTGCAACTTGAACTCATCTGCATGGACCAATAATCCTTTTCCTGCCGTAATGTTAAACATCACTTCCCCTTTGGCATCAACCGCCATCGTCTCCTGTCAATGTAGTTGTCAACAAGCTTTGGCAACAATATTAGATACATTATTAATAATTCATTAAACAACCTCTAAAAGTGATCTTTTAACATCTACTCATCTGCATGAGCAAGCATAACATACTGACTAACTAGTACATCTATTCAAGTAAATTCTTATTCTACTTTTCACAATGCTTACTCACACTGGTACATATCTCTCTCTAAGAGATCTAACCATTAGTTTTACAAGTCCATGTTTCCTTTTTAAAACATATAACACATTGGTTATGTTTACATACCAAGTAATAACTATTGTTCTGCGCCTTGCACATGCGTTCCTTTCACATAGTTATTTTTCAAGAAATTAACATAGTTTTGTTAACATACAAAGAACACATCTCCATAACACAACGACTGTTCTTTGAGCATCCATTAGCTTATCCTAATAGCCCCTCTTTAGTATATGCAATGCACATAATCTTTTAATAATACAAGTATGGGTTTTCAATATATTAGGAACACTATTCATATATATTTTTAAAGAAAGAACCACTATTTTGTTTCCAAGAAAACTCTCCTGGAATCCTTCATCCTCATACCTGAAGTATGCACTCTTTTACCAAAAAGAAACTACAGAAACGAATAACTATGTGCCTAAAAGCACGTCACTAGCTAACTTCCTCATGCATGTAATGCATTTTCAAAACAACAAAAGTTAGCTAGAACCATAAAGCATTTAACACAAGATTCACATGTAGTATTTCTAAAGAAATCTACATTTTTACTTTATGAGGTAAAACTACATATTTACCTAGCTCTTACATCCTTGCATTTTCTATCCATATTTGGTAAGAAATCTTTCAAAAGATACCCAAATAAAGCATACTTATATTTATATTTTCCCTTCCAGAAAGCGAGAAAGTTACTTATCTTGTTCATCGCAATCCACCTTGCCGAAGCTCGTGGCCATTGTTCACCTCCAACGTGATTTGAGGTAGAATTATGAAGTGCTAGCTGCGTTGAGCGTTGATCAAACACGCGACCTTCATATATTTGGTCTGACGCAGACTCACGCTCTCCCAACAAAGATCCAACGCAGGACCCAACAAAGATACAGAGTAGCGTTGACCGAACAGAGGACCTTCATATATTCAGTTTAACCCTCTCCAAACAAAGATACAAAGTAACGTGGATGGAACACACGATTCATATATTCAGTACGCCCTCTCAACAAAAATACAGACAGAGACACACGACGATCTCTCAACAAGTATACAGATACAGAGGCAACAACATTGTCGACCGAACACACGACCTTCATATTTTCCATCTGACTTATATTCAATCTGACTTATGGTCGAACATATTCGTTTAACACGCCTTGAAACAATTCGGCACATCTTGATACAATTGGTACAGATTGCTATTCTGAAATCCGCCTTGAACAAAGATGAAACGGATTCCCCGGTCGAAGAGATTGCGATTGTAAAATCCATCTAGAAACTGCTCGAACCCTCTTCCATCGACATAACAATTGATATACACATGAGAGATTGAATCGAGCAAAACTATAATGCCAGCACAAACCGTAACATCCAAGAATCTTGCTTAACCCAGTATCTCGTAATATCTCCCCAATCCATTTAACCAACACCAAGAATTAGTTCTCGATGTCCAGAGAGCTACAGCTTGACCTTAATTTTACAGGAAACTATCAATAAGTTCAGGTTACCATTGGAGAACGGGTCTAAGGGTTGTCAAAAGAAGAGCCACATATCTCCACATCAAGGAAACAGTGCTGCTATCTGAGAAATATGAAAGACCCCAAGCTGGATGAAAACGAAATCCAAAATCCAACAGGGTATTAGATCCGAGTGATCAAGTTTAGGGAGCGGAGAAAACGGAGCTGAATAAACTATCTCCAGAAAAGAGCAAAGAGACACCCCCCCTCCTGATCCTTTGCAGAGATCCAGGTTAAAATCCGAATCCAAGAATCCATTCCGAATACTAACTGTTAACTATTCATAACTGTTAATTTATGTTGAGTTACTACGGACCCTCAGTTACAACCAACCCGTAAATGTTTCATAACGGTTATTATGACGAGTTATTACGGTGGGGATGTTACATACTCCCCCCCTTAACAGGAACACCATCCTCGGTGTTCCTCTTTCATTGAGAACTTGAGATTTTACTCGTGGTATTTCCATCCAAACCACACATAATAGTAATGATATAATCATAAGAAAGATCATTAGTTATAAGCATCAATAGTCATAAGCTTTCATAATTGCAAAAAAATATGCGACTTCTAATGGCCACCACTTGGCCCTTATTCATTCATAATAAAATATTCTCTGTGTCAACTTACCATTACTTACCATCTATTCTTGAAAATCATAAATACCTTCACGTAAGCATTTTAATAGTGGTTGGACAACTCTTCAACCCTCCATGGTAAGTAATTCCTGTAATATATGACTAACAAATTCAATCGCATTAGTCACTATATTTTGAGTCAAATGAAATACGTTTGACTATCAATCAATTGTGCAACGCTAGATGATTTCTAAATCACAGTACTTTTACAAGTACTTAAAGAGCACTAACACTAATAATCAAATGATGAATCACTGCTCATGTGCACACTGAACGACATTCTAGCTCTCTAATCATCAAAACTGTCAATCACTGCATTATTTGGAAATGGTCTTAGCCCCTACTAAGACTTTCACAAGATTAATAAAATGATACAGGAATTAAAATTTCCAATAACTCCATATTGAACATTAAACTCATTTCCTATTAAATGTGCATAACACATTTCACACAAGAATTTATTTTTAACATCACATACAACTGATTAGTTAATTTCTTTAGCCATGAAAATCACAATATACTAAAGAATTCCCAACCCATGGGAACTGGTTTCCACAACCAAACCGAGTCATTTTCACATCCAGACAGTTTCTTTGATAGAGATCTTACCAGGTCTAACATGGGATTCCACTGGCCAACCAGCTCAAGAATTCCAATGTCCACATAAAATCTTTTCCCTCATTGAGATAATTTATCTCTAGGGAGAGGAAATCCACGCAGACAAGTACCATAAACCCCTCCGGGCAGGTAACTGCCATCAACCCAAGGAATATCCGGGCAAACAAGTACCATCAAACCCTCCGGGCAGGTAACTGCCATCAACCCAAGGCATAACTGGGCAGACAAGTACCATCAACCCCTCCGGGCAGGTAACTGCCATCAACCCATCTATCTGCAACTGTCTGGCATGTTAAATTCCTCTTTTATTACTCTTTCTCAAAGTAATTTACGTAATGAACCATTTGAACATTATCATTAACAAAGTAAACATGCATGTACACCATGCATTTACACTTATCCCTCATCATGGGTCCACAACATCTAGATTGATGGGAAACATATCTATCATATGTGTTGTATGCATGCAATTTTCCCAAATAACATAATTCATGCATATCATATAACATCATTCTTTCTCATTTATGATTGCAATTCACATTGCAGCAATTTACGTGGTGAGTTTTCTTGTTGCCATTAAGCTACCACTACTTAATCCCATTAGCAACGTTAGTTATAAATAGGCATCAGTTAACAAATATTCAATTTCCAAGAATTTTCATGCATACAATATTGTTATGTATAAAAGCATATGCAAATATTCATCAAGGTATAAATGTCAACAACAGTTGAGTTAATAATCTAAACATTTCCAATTTTGCCATAGTCTGTTGTCTTAATCCAAATCGTCATTAATGGAGTATTATCTTATGTTTACTATGGCTAGCTTTGGTCATGCACCACTAATATAATTAAACATAATCTCTCTAACATACAAGAACATATCTCTATGTCATAGTGACTAATCTTTGTGCATACCATTGCTTATCATATAAGCCCTTCACTAGAATACTTCCACCATTTCATACAACAAACTACATACCTCTTTCTTCTATCTTCCCTTTCAGGGAATTATTAAAGATATCCATCTTTATGCATAAAAATCAAGATACAGAACAAGATTTGCTTATCCATCCAAAATCAAGAGATCAACACAACTCATCTAGCAAGACAATCTCTTCAAAAGATTATTGTCTTCAAGAAAGTTAACATGATCACTCTCTCTATGTACACACAGAGTCATAATTCCAAAGTCACAATAGCTACCATTATGCAACATGTCTTTTCCTAACACAATTACTTTACTTCAATGCACATAGTTCTTTCCATGAAACAAGTAAGGATTTTGTTCCAAGAAAAATGACAAGAGACAAACATTTCTCTCACATGTAGTCTTTCTAGGAGGAACTACCTATTTTCTTTACTAAGAAAACATATAAAATAACCAATCTTTTACTGCAAGCATTATCATATTTCCTCTACCAAGAAGACATATAAACAATCAATCTTTACTGTAGAAATCAACCCCATGATATTTCCAACTGTTTAGTAAAACACAACTGATTATTCTCTATAAGGAATAGAGTTACTTATCTTTTCCTTGGTTCAACATGCATAACTAACAAATTAAACCACCCTTACCGGAAGCAATTTCTCTACTTATGCATTTAGAAGCATGATCTCCTAAGTGTCACACATGCACCAGAGTTACCACTTGATGCTAGATGCAACAACTGTCATAACAGTACTATGTGTCCATTTCAGAATAATGACTTCAAGGAGACATTACGAAAATCATTAACATCAACACACTATAGTTATCATTTTCCAACTCCTTAAGCATGGTCAACGGAATACTCACATGCACATCGAGCGCTATCTAGTCATCCCCAGACTTAGCATCTTCTGCAAGATTCTGACACTCAAATCTTGCGCTATCCGGTCATCACCAGACTTAGCGATTTCTTTTTCCCATCTCCATCTATCCCTACAACATGGTCTTCTTCCTTCTCCTTGCTTCCTTTTCCTTTGGAAGCATGTATAGTTGGGGAAAGTAGTTAGAGTTTACTGACAACTGTATTAACACAGGTAGTCTATTTATGAATAATTATCACATGTAATTATACCATGAATGGGTCCTAGAAATGTTACCCACTGTACATGCCTCTACAATTAACTTCACACTGGAATGCAACACGCATAAAAAATCCATCATTCCCATAGTAGAGATAAATTCAACCATGATTAGATCGAGGCTCCAATGGTTTTAATCTCACAACAAGTAATAATTAACATAAACACATACCATGCTAATGAATTTCAATTAATTAGAGGGTAACATCATTAAATCTATTAAGACATAAGAATATACTATTCATCATGCATTCTCATGGTGAATAAAATTAAGAACTCTTCTCATAAACAACCGGAACTATAGCACAGAGAGAGTAAGAATCTTTATACACACAAAGAATCTTTATATACACATTCCATGCAAGTGACATCAGTCAACCTTCACTTGTTTACGAATTGTAATAATCTTAAATCCAATTCAATTAATGCACATACGTTATATTGGTTAGTCATACAACACTAACCAACCTCAACTACCAGTCATTTTCATGCATTCATGACAAGACTTAGTAAAAAAATTAGCTATTATAGGCAAATCTCAATACTTGACTCATGGTTTATTTTCAAGTCTAAAGGGGTTCTTACAATGTCTTTTTAAAACCCTATACCATCAAACCAAGGACAACCCCATATTTTATATTCATGCATTGGCTCATCAAGTTTTGTTCATTGTAACTTCAATCTTGTTTAATGAATGTATCATTGTTATTACCATATTTGCAAATCAAAAGCTGGTAGTTCGTTGTCACTTTCCTCAATGACTGTTCAGTATTGTTCTTAAGTGCGACAAAAGTTTCATTGTCTTTTTCCCTCATCAGGAATCCAATGTTATGAATGTAGTTATGCAACAACTTTATTACTTACTACTCAAAGCAGTTATAAATATGAATCACACATATCATGCCAAAATAGTGTACTATGTAAATCATTATGTGAATGATTAAACTCATACCTGAGTTAATGCACACTGGTGGCATACCTCAATTTATTTTCCGCTTACCAATTCCCAAAGGCGCCAGTGCTGCAACCTTTAGCTTTGATACCACTTGTCACATACCCCGGTAACCTCGCATGTAAAAGTAGGGAGTTAGAATTTTTTTTATACAAATTACCACAAGTAATTAACCAATTCACAACTCCACAATTCATCATTAACCATTAGATATAATATTCATTAGTACATCAAGTAAATTGCCATCAAAGACAGTAAGTTGCATAACCATTGCATAACCTATAACCACCACTGTGGTAGTGTAATAACATAAACTGTCTCATGAATCGTTGCATCCATTTCTTGATATACTTAACCATAATAAATAATCATGTACTAGGACATTATGGTTGTCACATCAAATAAAGAACCATCAACATCAAGGACTCATCATTATCAAACTGACACAAAAGGCAATCACACCATTTGAACACCAATTTACCCTGGAAACCCCGTAGGGTGAAAACCAGCAAACGTTTAATCTTATTATTAAACGCTCGTGAGGGATTTCACCCCTCACTCAATGGCTTATAAGGGATTCCATCCCTTAACCATTGTTATAAAATCATTACAATGAGTTATCATTAAGTTATCACATAACTAGCTAAAAGCTAATACAGTTCTCATGTAATCTTTTACTTACGTACCGCCATATACAACATTCCTTGTGGCATGATTGTTTTAGTAAAGGACAATCCTGCAACTTGAACTCATCTGCATGGACCAATAATCCTTTTCCTGCCGTAATGTTAAACATCACTTCCCCTTTGGCATCAACCGCCATCGTCTCCTGTCAATGTAGTTGTCAACAAGCTTTGGCAACAATATTAGATACATTATTAATAATTCATTAAACAACCTCTAAAAGTGATCTTTTAACATCTACTCATCTGCATGAGCAAGCATAACACACTGACTAACTAGTACATCTATTCAAGTAAATTCTTATTCTACTTTTCACAATGCTTACTCACACTGGTACATATCTCTCTCTAAGAGATCTAACCATTAGTTTTAAAAGTCCGTGTTTACTTTTTAAAACATATAACACATTGGTTATGTTTACATACAAAGTAATAACTATTGTTCTGCGCCTTACACATGCGTTCCTTTCACATAGTTATTTTTCAAGAAATTAACATAGTTTTGTTAACATACAAAGAACACATCTCCATAACACAACGACTGTTCTTTGAGCATCCATTAGCTTATCCTAATAGCCCCTCTTTAGTATATGCAGTGCACATAATCTTTTAATAATACAAGTATGGGTTTTCAATATATTAGGAACACTATTCATATATATTTTTAAAGAAAGAACCACTATATTGTTTCCAAGAAAACTCTCCTGGAATCCTTCATCCTCATACCTGAAGTATGCACTCTTTTACCAAAAAGAAACTACAAAACCATAAAGCATTTAACACAAGATTCACATGTAGTATTTCTAAAGAAATCTACATTTTTACTTTATGAGGTAAAACTACATATTTACCTAGCTCTTACATCCTTGCATTTTCTATCCATATTTGGTAAGAAATCTTTCAAAAGATACCCAAATAAATCATACTTATATTTATATTTTCCCTTCCAGAAAGCGAGAAAGTTACTTATCTTGTTCATTGCAATCCACCTTGCCGAAGCTCGTGGCCATTGTTCACCTCCAACGTGATTTGAGGTAGAATTATGAAGTGCTAGCTGCGTTGAGCGTTGATCAAACACGTGACCTTCATATATCTGGTCTCACACAGACTCACGCTCTCCCAACAAAGATCGAACTCAAGACCCAACAAAGATACAGAGTAGCGTTGACCGAACAGAGGACCTTCATATATTCAATTTAACCCTCTCCAAACAAAGATACAAAGTAACGTGGATGGAACACACGATTCATATATTCAGTACGCCCTCTCAACAAAAATACAGACAGAGACACACGACGATCTCTCAACAAGTATACAGATACAGAGGCAACAACATTGTCGACCGAACACACGACCTTCATATTTTCCATCTGACTTATATTCAATGTGACTTATGGTCGAACATATTCGTTTAACACGCCTTGAAACAATTCGGCACATCTTGAAACAATTGGTACAGATTGCTATTCTGAAATCCGCCTTGAACAATGATGAAACAGATTCCCCGGTCGAAGAGATTGCGATTGTAAAATCCGTCTGGAAACTGCTCGAACCCTCTTCCATCGACATAACAATTGATATACACATGAGAGATTGAATCGAGCAAAACTATAATGCCAGCACAAAGCGTAACATCCAAGAAGCTTGCTTAACCTGGTATCTCGTAATATCTCCCCAATCCATTTAACCAACGCCAAGAATTAGTTCTCGATGTCCAGAGAGCTACAGCTTGACCTTAATTTTACAGGAAACTATCAATAAGTTCGGGTTACCATTGGAGAACGGGTCTAAGGGTTGTCAAAAGAAGAGCCACATATCTCCACATCAAGGAAACAGTGCTGCTATCTGAGAAATATGAAAGACCCCAAGCTGGATGAAAACGAAATCCAAAATCCAAACAGGGCATTAGAGCCGAGTGATCAAGTTTAGGGAGCGGAGAAAACGGAGCTGAATAAACTATCTCCAGAAAAGAGCAAAGAGACACCCCCCCTCCTGATCCTTTGCAGAGATCCAGGTTAAAATCCGAATCCAAGAATCAGTTCCGAATCCAAGAATCCGTTCCGAATACTAACTGTTAACTATTCATAACTGTTAATTTACGTTGAGTTACTACGGACCCTCAGTTACAACCAACCCGTAAATGTTTCATAACGGTTATTATGACGAGTTATTACGGTAGGGATGTTACACTATAAAAAGGCGTTTTACTTATTTACCATACCTCCACTTTACTTATATTTTTATTTGTTTACACCCTTGCACGTATATAAGGTGACTTATGGAGTAAATATAAAAAATGTTTCATTTATTTACCATACCTCTTTTATAAATATGGTATTTGGCCCATAGGATTCACTCAAATAAAACCTATTCTTGAAAATGGGTGAATGGATTCACTTAAATAAAATTTATTCTTGAAAATGGGCGAATGGAAGGTTGTAACTCTTAATTTCAAGGGCCAAATTTACCTTTTTTACCCTCTCCCTTAAAATAAGTTGGGCTATTTGAGGTGATTTGTAAAAATCTACTATGATACAAAATATTCGCCCACTAAAAATTTAAAACCCCTTAATTTCGCCAAAGGGCAAACATTCGCCCCTAAAATTTTCTATGTTCCTAAAGCACCCAGCACCACTTCATTTCTAGCATTTAAAAATATCTAGATTGATTAGTGACGAATTAGGTTTCTCTTAGGTTGTATCTTAGAAAACCTTATACATGAGTGGTATTCTTCACATTTTAGTTTTTGGTATTATTAATGGAGGCCTTTGAGAGGTATTAATATTTGAATGAGGTGGAAATAAATGGAATTAAATTCCTGATTATGAAAACTTGTTTTTTCAAACTTGTTATATCCATGTTGAAAGGCACTTATTTAAATATTCCACCATCATGTTTTAGGCTAAGCTCAAACATTCTAGTGTTGGACTTAATCATGGTATCTTGGATAGGAAGGTAGTCTAATCTCTTTTTTAAAGTGATAGTTTGACGGCTTTTGGGTTATTGTTCCAAAATTATTGAAAATTAGGTAACAATCTTAGCAGGTAAGTTCATTCCTCAAACTAATTAGTTGGATACTAGGTTGGTGGCATTTGGCTCATTTGGTAGAGCTTTTATTTGTGTGGATCACAATGCTTCAACTTCAAGATATGTTCCCTCTTCACATGATGCGATATCAAATTCAACCTGTTCAAAGTGTTGAATTTCCACAATTTTGGGTCTAGGTTAGAATCTTAGAATCTCTGACACTACCAAACCAAGAATCTCAACATAACTACTTTGCACATATAAAGCAACAAATCACATATGCACAAGTATACACAATTTTTAACAAAATATTGTATAATAATGTACAACCCAATCTTCATTATAGTAAACCAATCTAAATAATACAACAATCTATGGTATGAAAGATACAATGAAAATCATGCTGCAGAATCTATGTCGTATCTTATCTTGCTAGTCCTTCACTCTAGATCTTCTCTCTAGCTACCCCTTAGTCCATCAAAGGACAACACATAGAGTCTCCAGGAGGGCTGCCACCTATCACTGCTGCACGTCACTTCTGCTACAATGAACATAGGCTGATCCAATCCGCTCCCTAGGCTGGCCAATGCCTGATCTCCAGTCTACCAATCTAGCAGTCACGTCCATCCATCAAAGTGTTGCACATTAGGCTCTAATCTTCACCCAACCTCCAGCTATCAACGTAACTTTATGATGGCTTGTCGAGGGCTAATTTAGGCCATTAACTTGTTTCCCAACAAACCAATGATGCCCAATCCAACCGCTATGAGTTCTGCTCCTAGTTGAGGTTTCAATATGCCCAAGTCAACCTAAAGAAATGGAACTCACAGGCTACTCATAAATCTGCCATCCACATAGAAAACACTATCAACAAGAAGGGACCAATCATACCCCTCCTTGACCATGGGATATGTGCACTTTAATATTGAAATAGCAGTCCTGGTTATGGCTTCTTCAGTAGCCCTAAACACTATTGTAACCTCTTGCATTATGCTCCAGAACTGGCCCAAAAACATTGCTGTCCCTTCCTTTGATTGTGGCCTATTGACATGAGGTTTCTCCACCTCTAGGCCTCCTCAAACAAGGGTAGAAATTTTGTTGTTTCTTCAAAACATCCTGCGGCCCTATACCTGTAACAAAACATATCTCCAACATGCACATTCACTACCCAATACTCTTCTTAACATACTCGACCTTCTCCCAAGTGACCTCAGCCTTCACTACAGGGACAAACCAACCATGAATTTACCCAAACTACTCCTTCCTTCCTTGTTGTTTTTCTCCTTGACCTGAGACTTAATTTCAGAGAGGAATCCTTGACTTTGTTTGCACATGGATGTGTCTCAAACAATTTCCCATCACCTTCTATCTATATCCATAAGAAGGGATTCCTAGGACGTCAATATTGGGCTTGCACAACTGTCATAAGCCTTCTAATCATTACGTTGACTTGACCATAGATGTGCAAAACCCAACCTTATACTTCAAAAATTCATAACTTCGTTTCTACAACCTGGAATCAGATGATTTTCGTTGCATCAGATTCATCTCGAAGAGTACTATCATCCTCATCCATCACATGTCGAAATGTGTCCATGGTTTTTGATCAAATCACGATGGGTGCAAAACCCCAACCTTGGGTTCCAAGCCCATAAGTGATTCTTATGGTGCTCCACCCTCCAAACCCTTAACACTAGGGCTTGGAGTACCTCCCAAGCTACTCAAAAATCAACACCCCCTCTTAGAAAGGGAGGTACTTCTAGGAATAGGAAGTAACTCATCATCACCATAACTACTCACAACACTTGCCTAAATCTTGGCGCTCACCACTACAACAATCCCTGAAGCATGAACTACGGGGGTCTCTCGAAAGTGTCACTGTCACTGGAAGAATCTTATTTCTTCTTCTTCTCTTGTATCACTTTCCAATCCCTCCATGATTCCTTCTTTCTAGATGTTGAAGCACCCTTTCTCCCCACTGACCACGCACTCTTCTTGGGCTGCAAAGTCTCCCTCTGAATCTGCAAGCTCCCATTCGAACTTGACTCTCTCTAAGCCTCTGGAACCTGGACCTTCTTCTCAAGAACATGTACCTGCTCCTGTGAAGCCTGCACTTGCCATTGCTTCTCTAGAACTTGTAACTTCTCCTTCTTCTTCTTCCCATGATCCATAGGCTTTCCCGTCAGCCTGTATAGACCATGCTCTCTAACTCCAAACACAATCCCATCAAAGCTAGAGCCTCTAGGCACGAGTCTTGCCTTCCCATCCTGGAACAAGACCTCGAACTCCTTCTCGATCATTGAGACAAAAATCATGCTATATCTAAGTCCTGGTACAAACAATACATCCTAGACTTGCATCACTCATATTGTCTCCATTTGGATTGGCACAACCCTTGGATCTCCTTCTGACTCTTGTCACCCAACACCATGTGCAACTTTGAGTCCCATTTAGCTAGAGTCTCAAAAACCTCCTGTGACCATGTCATATGTTTCGACGCACCACTATCCACGTACCATCCATCTTCATCGATAGTACCATGTGAGAAATGAGAGATCATAGCAAAGTCATCCTCCTCCAACCTCCTGGTGAGAGCATCTATCTCAGCAGAAATGGAAACATTGACGACCTACTTCGCTTTCCTCTTCTCATCATATCCCTTCTTCTTCATCGGACATCTCGGACGAAAAATGACCCATCTTGCCACAACTGAAACACTTAACCTTACTCAAGTCCTTCTTTTGCTTACCCTCCAGCAAACCAATGATGCCAAATCCAATCATTGTGAGTTCTACTCCTAGTTGAGGTTTCTAACTTCCCAAGTCAACCTCAACAAATGGAACTCACACACTGCTCATAAATCTTTCATCCACACAGAAAACATTGTCAACAACAAGGGACCAATCATACCCCTCCTTGATCACGGGATCTATGCACTTTAATACTAAAGTGATAATCCTAGTTATGGATTCTTCAACAGCCCTAAACACTACTGTAACCTCCTAGATTATGCTCCATAACTGGCCCAAAAAATTTGCTCTCCCTTCCTTTGACTACAACCTACTGACATGAGGTTGTTCCACCTCTCGGCCTCCTCAAACAATGGTAGAACCTTTGTTGTTTCTTTAGAACATCCTGAGGCCCTATACCTGTAAGAAAAAACAACTACAACATGCATGTTCACTACCCAATACTCTTCTTATTATACTCGACCTTTTCCCAAGTGACCTTGGCCTTCATTGCAGGGACAAACCAACCATTAATTTACACAAACAACTCCTTCCTTCCTTATTGTTTTGCTCCTTGACCCGTAACTTAATTTCATAGAGGAATCCTTGACTTTGTTTGCACTTGGACGTGTCTCAAACAACTTCACATCACCTTCTATTTATATCCATAATAAGGGCTTCCTAGGATGTCAATATTGGGCTTGCACAACTATCATAAGCCTTCTAATCATTAGGCTGACTTGACCATACATGTGCAAAACCCAACCATATACTTAAAAAATTCTTAACTCCATTTCTACAACTTGGAATCAGATTATTTTCATTGCGTTACATTCGTCTCGATGAGTACTATCATACTCATCCATCACATGTCGAAATGTGTCCATGATTTTGGCCCAAATCATGATGGATGCAAAACCCCAACCTTGGGTTCCAAGCCCACAAGTGACTCTTGTGGTGCTCCACCCTCCAAACCCTTAACCGTATAGCTTGGAGTACCTCCCAATCTACTCAAAAATTAACACTCCCTCTTAGCGAGGGAGGTACTTCCAAGACTAGGAAGTAATTCATCATCACCATCACTACTCACAACACTTGCCAAACTCTTCGTGCTTACCACTGCAACAATCCCTAAAGCATGAACTACGACTCTCTTGAAAGTGTCACTATCACTGGCATCATCCTACTTCTTCTTCTTCTCCTGTATCGCTTTACAATCCCTACATGATTCCTTCTTTCTAGATGTGGAAGCACCCTTTCTCCCCACTGACCACGCGCTCTTCTTGGGCTGCAAAGTCTCCCTCTGAATTTGAAAGTTACCACTAGAAATTGACTCCCTCTGAGCCTCTGGTACCTGGATCTTCTTCTCGAGAACATGTACCTGCTCCTCTGAAGCTTTCACTTGCAACTGCTTCTATAGAACCTCGGCTGCTCCTTCTTCTTCTTCCCATGATCCATAGGCTTTCCCATTAGCCTGTGTAGACCATGATCTCTAACTCCAAACATAATCCCATCAAAGCTAGAGCCTCTATGCCTGAGTCTTGCCTTCCCATATTGGAACAAGACCTCAAACCCCTTCTTCTCGATCATTGATACTGAAATCATGCTATATCTGAGTCCTGGTACAAGCAATACATCCTGGACCTACATCACTCATCTTGTCTCCATTTTGAATGGCACAACTTCCAATCCTTGGATCTCCTTCTCACTCTTGTCACCCAACACCATGTGAAACTTTGAGTCCCATTCAACTAGAGTCTCAAAAACCTCATGTGACCCTGTCATATGTTTCGACACACCACTATCCACGTACCATCCATCTTCATTGATAGTATCGTGCGAGAAATGAGATATCATAGCAAAGTCAACCTCCTCCATCCTCTTAGTGAGAGCATCTATCTCAGTAGAAATGGCAACACTGACGACCTACTTCCCTTTCCTCTTGTCATCATTTCCCTTCTTCTTCATCAGACATCTCAAAGAAAAATGACCCATCTAGCCACAATCGAAACACTTGATCTTACTCAAGTCCTTCTTATGCTTACCCTTTGTTCGTGCTACAAGTTCCATGTGATCATTTGATGCCCTCTTCTTTGGATGAAGATCCTTGTCTCACAACTCCTCTTGAATGAAGTCATCCCACATCATATTCTAGTCCGGAAACTTCTCTCTGGCAAGGATCCCTTTGATGAAGTTCTTCCATTCCTCAGTGAACCCTTTCAAGGCGATCCTCACCAAATCATTCTCTGAAATAGTCACACCAACGACATCAAGCTCATCTTTGACCCAAGAAAATATCACTAGATACGAAGTCACCCGTTCACCTTGTATCATCTTGGTGGAATTCAAATTATCCTTCATTACCAACACCTGGTTCTTTTTCTTATTCTGGAACAAATTATAAAGAGCCATCAACATCTCAAGTATAGTGTTCTTCCTGGAAAAATGAGGTATTAGGGGATCCTTCACACCATCAAGGATGATTAATCTATCCCTCGTATCCAAATCTTCATACACTTTCAACTCCTTTGGGTCAGTTGGCTGCTTTATGGCTTTCTCGGAAAACTACCAGATCCTGTTGACCTGCAAGACCAACTTGACCCTTTCCTTACATGGACTATAGTTGAAAAAACCCTCCAACCTATCTTCATACTAGATATCAGCCTGTAAATTTGACATTTTCACCTACAATGTGACTAATTCCCTCTTAAGATGTAATTCGTTGAGCACAACTCTGATTCACTGACTTCCAAAGTAGCTCAAACACACTATGATACTATGTTGAATTTCCACGATCTTGGGTCTAGGTTAGAATCTTAGAATCTATGATGCAACAAAACCAAGAATCTCAGCATAGCTACTTTGCACAATGGAAAATATAAAGCAGTAAATCACATATACATAAGTATACACAATTTTTAACAAAATATTGTACAATAATGTACAACCCAATCTTCGTCATATTAAACCAATCTGAATAATACAACAGTCTATGGTATACAAGATACAATGACAATCATGATGCAAACTCTATGTCGTATCTTTTCATGTCGGTCTTTCACTCCTGATCTTCTCTCTAGCTGCCCCTTAGTCCAACAAAGGAAAACACATAGAGTCTCCAGGAGGGTTGCCACCTATCACTGCTACATGTCACTTCTGCTACAGTGAACACGAGATGATCCAATTTTCTCTCTAGTCTGGCCAATACCTGAGCTCCAATTTTCTAATCTAGCAGTCACTTTCATCCATCAAAGTGCTACACATTAGGCTCCAATATTCACCCAAACTTCAGCTATCAACGTCACTTTATGATGGTCTGTCAAGGACTAGTTTGGTCCATTAACACGTTTCCCTCCAACAAACCATTGATGCCCAATCCAATCACTATGAATTACTCTCCTAGTTGAGGTTCCCAACTGTACAAGTCAACCTCAACAAATGACACCCACATGCTCTTCATAAATCTGTCATCCACATAGAAAACACTGTCAATAAGAAGGGACCAATCATACCCATCCATAACCATGGGACCTGTGCACTTTAATACTAAAATGATAGTCCTTGTTAGCGATTCTTCAACAATTCTAAACATTGTTGTAACCTCCCACGTTATGCTCTAGAACTGGACCAAAAAATTCGATGTCCCTTCCTTTAACTACAACCTACTCACATGATTCCGTTCCACCTCTTAGCCTCCTCAAACAATGGAATAACCTTTGTTTTTAGTTCAGAACAGCTCGCGACCCTATATATGTAACAAAATGCAGCTCCAACATGCACATTCACTATCCAATACTCTTCTTAACATACTTGACCTTCTCCCAAGTGACCTCAGCCTTCACTGCAGGGACAAACCAGCCATGAATTTAACCAAATGACTCCTTCCTTCCTTGCTATTTTTCTCCTTGACCTATGGATCAATTTCAGAGAAGAATCCTTGACTTTGTTTGCACTTGGATGTATCTCAAACAAATTCACATCACCTTATAATTATATCCATAAGAAGGGATTCCTAGGATGTCAATATTGGGCTTGCACTATTGTCATAAGCCTTCTAATCATTACGTCGACTTGACCCTACATGTGAAAAACCAAACCATATACTTAAAAAATTCATAACTCCATTTCTACAACTCAGAATCAGATGACTTTCATTGCATTAGATTCGTCTTGATGAGTACTATCATCCTCATGCATCACATGTCGAAATGTGTCCATTGTTTTGGCCCAAATCGCGATGGATGTAAAACCCCAACCTTGGGTTCCAATCCCACAAGTGACTTTTGTGGTGCTCCACCCTCCAAACCCTAAACCCTAGGGCTTGGAGAACCTCCCAAGCTACTAAAAATCAACACAAATCACTCCCCAAAAATCTTTTGTGATCCATATCCCTAAGTCTCGTCTCACATTTCCTTAAACTTCACTATTATTTCTTGTAATTTCGTGCCTTTAATTAAATCTTTTTTGTTGTTTAAACAAAATTGAGTAATATTATTAGTAATTCTGTGCCCAGTTGTAGCAAATACATGGGGAGTGCAACTTTTAGATTCATAGTATCCACATAACCATCTTGCTATCTCAAAACTAAAGTCTACCTATCAACTTATTGACATATAACTCGACACTGCCGATAAAAGGGAATACATTGCTACTTCAACTGACAATGGCATACCAAGACTTACAAAACTAAACCTTCTTAAAATGATACTATCTTCAAAATTACAGACTCAAAAAACCCCACAAAACTGTAACCCAACACAAAGTACTTGGAGATCATTCTGATTATGGATCTGAGTTGTTAAGGTCAATATCTAGATTGACATATTTATCCATAGGTTGGTCCAAAAAAATAGGCTCAGTCCTACTGATCTTGAGTTCTGTGAAATTCCCTCTGAGAGCATCAACCTCGTCCTCCAACCTAACCATTTTCTGTTTGAGATCCAAAGTGCGCTCTTCTTGTTCAATATGTGCATGATACAATTTCAAAAAATGCACTTATAGGTCATAATTTTCTTGCTACAATGCTTCAATTTCAGAACTACAATTAGGACACTGATGAACATTTGAAGGTGCATTAGAATTCGAGAAAGAATCCATTGATAAAAGGGAACTGCTATGCTAGAATAAACGAGGTCGTCCCAAATTGACCAAGAAGAGAAATATTCTAGAGTGAGAAAATAGAGAGGGAGTGAGCTCTTTGGGGGAAAATTCATGACAATTCAAGTTAACAGGCTAGCAATTTCCCAAATTCCAAAACCAGACATAACCCCAAAGCAGGATTACTGAGTTCCCCTAAACGAAAGGCTCCCACAAGCTAGAAACAAGCATATGAAATGGAGAGAAGGCCCGAACTATTATACCAAAATTTAGACTGAAGAAACTGAACTTTCCATACATAGATTGAGAAATTTCTAAATTCAAGATAGGAGACATATATATACCTTTGAAATTAATTTCATGGAGAGGCCTATTATTCAAAAGGATTGTGGAGCTAGGTTATGCTAAATAATGTTGCGAGCTAGAGAGGCATTTGTACCAAATAACCCATGAATAGAAGTGACGATCCATGGAATCCCTAACTTCCAGATAAATAGAAAAGGTCTTGAGCAGAGGCTCTTCATTGATTAAACCAGAGGGAGCCCTTCTAGATGCCACAAATGAATGCAAAAACCAAAATTTTTTCTAATTCCTAAGTCACATACATAAACACATAATTACTGAATCATTGGACAGAGTCTAATCCGGGATGAGAGCCATTTTTTCATCAATTCGCCTGAATTTCCACACAATTGGAATCATTCCTTGATTAATTTCACTCAAATTCCCATCATCGAAAATCATTAGAGTATGGTTTGATGGCAATTCCAAGAATTTGGCCTTAGATTAGCAAAAGTGTAAGCATTTGAAAAAGAGAGAACCACCACTGCATGACAGTGGGAACCATAAACAACCATGTCAAGGATATTGCTGAAGGAGGACATTTTAACTAACATAATAATGATGACCATATGAATAAGACACCAGAGGAGCCTCACATTTCATAAGGAAGAGGCAAGGGAGGAAGGAATGGGAGGGATGGGAATAAGGGAAACAAGGGCGAGGTTGAGGGAAAGATGGGAGGGGAGGGAGAAGGGAGAGAGGAGAAAGAAATGAGATTTAAAGGAGAGGGGAGGTGTATACACAACCCAGAAGGGGAAAATAGGGGATTGGAAAAAAACCTTGATTTAAAACTTAGATTCAAGTAAAACCATGGGGTCAAACTTTTTGCTAGGAACAAAGATCATCGGCCCTTAGGGAATGCGGTTGAGAGTAATGGTACCATTAATATCAAGGATGGATTCTCCTATAGAACAAGCTTTATTCTCTTCCAAATCAAATTCCAAGTTGTTGCCTCTGAGAATATGGTAGAACTCTTTAGAGAGAAAAGAATTTGCCAAACTTTTTATGCAGTCAAGGATCTAGGAGAGGGAATTATCCTTTACGTTTCCTGGTTTAGAAATATATAAAATTGTTATCAATAAATCCCTCAAGATGATGGTTTCTTTAATAAATTTATCTTTTGTAATACTCAGGCCTTGATAAAGGCCATAATATTCACCCTTGTTATTAGTTTTCATTCCCAATCCCCATGCATATCTAATTTCGACTATTCCAACGAGATTATATAAAATCCCTCCCACTCCTTCCACCCCACCTTTAATTAAATATTGAATAAAAAAGGTGATTATTATTATTTTTATGTGTTTCCTTGCTAAATTGGTCTGTATTTCAGTAAATTCACTTATCTAATGATTTGAGGCACTGTAGTCTCCTTTTTTCCTAAGTCCTACTGGGAATGACCACTGGTTACTGGACTGCACGTTATCTCATATCTACTGGAAGAAGTCATCTTGGATAGTTATGGGAGGAAGGAATTCAATGTTAAGTTCACAAGCCAGCTTGGATACTTCTGACCGTGACCAACACAGTTAAAGCAACTATAATTTTGTTACATTTTTCATATTAGTCGAGTTTTTATTTAGAATGAGACTATTCAGCGATAGTTAGGCAATTTTGTCCATTGTCATATTTTGTAAAGATTAACCGGTTAGTTATAGCAATTTTACTTATTCTTCAAACTGTATTGGTTTATGATAGTTTATATATTTCTTTGTAAATAGTTGAATAAAGTTAGTTGTAATGTTATTGTGATTTTTTTGATGTGACTGAACTAAGTTCTAGACTCTGTATCACATTCTGATGACTATATAATATAATTCCCATTGCTTTTGTTTCATCTATTGGATTAACAAGTTCCTTTACCTACAATTCTTACTGTTAGGCAGGTCCCCCTAGTCTGGAATGGACTTGCGCTAGTTATGTGTGCTTAGTAGATTTTATGCAATGCGTTATGATTTGTTAGATTTGTAATGTTAATGTTGTAAATTATTATCTCATATTTCCTTCATTACAGTTGGTTAATATTTTCAATTCATTTTTGAGCATTGCATTTTGATTTGAATGATTTGGATTATTACCATGTGTTAAGGGTCCTAATCGTGGATATATTAAAAGACTACTAAATAAGGGATCTAGTGGAGGTTGAGAGATACTGTCAGGAATTAGACCCGTAGTCCTCTTAACTTGAATGGTTTGTTTATTTTTTCAGTATAAGTGTGAATGGGTTGTTAGTTGTTACTTTTACTCGACTTTGTTATTGATTGATGGATGAAAAACACTTTTAAATATTGGTGAATATATATATTTAGCAAGTGAAATATAAATTTTATCCAGTAGAAAGTAATTGTTGATTAAATGTTTCAACGTGTGATAGAATTTAACAATAAGGTCCAATCCTGAATACATTGTGGAGGTGCCTCATTAGCTTATGAGCTTTGGTTGATAATTTAATGAACCCATAATTTAAGCAATTAAATTTCCCATAATTTATGGCGTCATTGTCGAGGAGGTACCAAGGGAACAAGTTTTGATTGGTTAAATGTTTGATTATATTTCATCATCTGTGGTATCTGAGCATCTTAGGAGTAGTAAGATGAGAGGTACGAACCTACACGTCGACATTTTGTGCATTTCTTGCCTCACTAGATCTAGATGGTGATGGTCATATATGAGTTGAGGGAGAGGTAAGGTAAATTTTGATATTCCAATTAGTAAAGATAAAACAGAAAGACCCCATAGTACTAAGTTGGTAGGTAATCAAACTGATAAGAGAAGAGAATGTTAAGCGTTGGAGAATTTGGGTGAAGCGTCGGTAGCTGGGTGAGTAGATCACTTCATTACTTCCTCTAATGGTCCTCCTATTGAAAAAATACTGGTAAGAGGAGTGGGATACCACTTCATAATAACCCAACTAGTGGATTTCCGCCTCTAGAATCTAAATTTAGTTTTTTTTGGAGGTAACAGAATGGCTTAAGGACAAGGTGATATGAACTAGCCAAAGAAGGAGAGTGATACGACTTTTGGTTTTCTAATTGTTAATCCAACTACTAATGTACAATTGAAGAACATTTCCACAACAGTAATTTCGTGCTTTCAAGGGCTGGTAAGTGATGATCTTGACACTTTTCTATTTGAATTTGATGTCTTATGTCATAGTATGGATTATTCGACTGATGCACAAAAGTTGAAGTTATTTAATGCTACCCTTTAAGATTATGCTTTACGGTGGTTCACGGGATTACAGAAAAAGAGCATCACCACTTGGGAAGACATAAGACAGGAATTCCTTAAGAAGTATCATGATTAATGCAAGGCCCATGAATTGAAAGAGGATATTTTCATAATGCTACAGAGGGTAGACAAAATTTTGGAAGACTATCCGGAGAGGTTTTTATATAAACTTGAATGTGCCAAGAAACATAAGTTGCATCCTAAAAAAAAGAAGATTCTTTTCTTAAAGGGTGTGATGGAAAAATCAATGAAAGTGTTAATTTTGATGGGAGCAAGAGATATCTCAATATTTAACTTTGATGATATCACCAAAGTTTGCAAGAGATATTCACATGGAAAAGGGTGAACATCAAAAAGCTCTCGTGATATCCTTAAAAATAAGAAGTTGACTTCCAGTGGGCTAATTAAGACAAAATTAAGGAATATTTTGGAATATTTTAAAATATATATATTAATTACTTTGAGTCTAGAACTTGACACTTTGAGTTTCAAGAAGAAATAGGAATAAGAGTGCATCACCCTTGTTATTGTTTGCCCTAGATGTCAAAAGAAACACACCAGAAAAGATTTCCCTCTTGATAATCCTATTTTCTGTGCGATCTGTGTAGAAGATAAATGTATAGACAATTTTCCTTCGCTATTGGGATTCAAATTGGCATACCATGGGGATGAGCCTACAATGGAGAAACTATGTTCATTATCAATCAAGAAGCTGTGGCAAACCAAGACTCAAGGTATGTCTTCCGATCCTACTGCTATGAGGTTTTCACATTTTTCACCACACCATGGAATATTTGGCCATAACAACCACCTCAAATCTAGTCTTGGAAACAAGGTTTGTGAAGACTGGGCTACAGACCTATACCTCCATATCCCTATCAGCTACTGCCTCATTATCCTCCACTCTATCAAACGTTCTTGTAGACTGACCAGATGCAAACATCTCAAAAACAACCTCCAAATACCCAATTACAACTGCCTTCTACCCAATATTCTAGGCCAAACCAATTTCCTATTCAACTTGTCACTAACCTGAATAATAAATTATCCCAACCTATCATATGAGCTTAGTTGAAACCCTTCCCAACCTATGTTATCACTCCTGTAGAAGTACAGGATATTCATTTATGGTCAAGAAATGTGTTGTTGAATTTCAACCCAATTATTGTAGAGGAAGAAAGATAGAAAGAAGTTCCTATCCCTATAGAAAAAAATAGTGGACCTACACCTCCTCAATGAGAGAATAGGTCCTAGAAACATCCTTCAAAACCCCCTTTTCATGAGAGGTTAAATGAGAGTGAACCGAAAAAACCTCCTAAGCATGACATGATTAACGAATTAAGGAACATTTGTGTTAAAATTCCCTTGCTGCAAGCTATTCGAGGTATACACTTTTATGTTAAAACAATGAGGGATTTTTGCCTGAAGAAGCTATGGAGGAAACTGAAAGATCCACAGACTATTCATCCTATTGGGGAGTGCATTGACGAAATTACTGGAAATCATTTAGCGAAGAAATATCCCAATCCTAGAAATATAATTGTTTTAGTACATATTAATGGAGTATGTATTCCTAATACTTTGATCAACCTTGGAGAAACCATCAAAATTATGAATGCATATACCATGACGCTTATTGAGCTATCTGATCTCCATCCTTACCCAACTTTTCTTGAACTAGTAGACTGGTATAGGATTAAGCTGAAAGGACTTTTGGAAGATGTAATTGTTTCCCTTGATTCATGGGAATATCAAGTGGACTTCATGGTTGTCCAAACTAAATCTGTAGGTGGAGGGAATATGATAATCCTTGTGAGGTTGTGGCTTGCTACCGCAATTGCATTCACAGGATGCAGGTTCGGTAGCATGTTCATTTCCCATGGAGGGGTTGTAAAACAAATTACTTTATATTTGCCTACAAAGTCTCTCACGGAATCAGAGGAAGCTCCCTAATTTGATGACTCAGGAAGTGACGAGGAGATGGTCTAGCCGATGTATATGGTAAATCAGGTAAATAATTTTCAAGGATGCTATGAAGAAAGTAAGCTTAATTTGTTTATGTAATTCAGGTTCTTATGGTTCTCATAATCATCCATTTGAGAAGGTTTTAAAGAGTGATGTGCAAGAAATGAATGATTTGACAGTTTTTTCCTCATTATGAAACACAACTAAAGCATCATCTCAAGAAATAGAACCATGTTGTATTTCTATTGAAGTAATTTCTGGTCAATTCTTGAATATTAGTATTGAACTTAATGATGAGTAGTAAAAATAATTGATGCAGGTTCTATAGGTACAAATAAAGACCTTCGCATGGGATTACTGGGACATAAAGTCGATCAATCCTACAATTGTTGGGTGTGTGGTATAGTATTTCCATGACTAGCTCCATGCATGAAGTGGGGGGTTAGAGGGGGGTGGTAGCCCCCCTCTACGGGGTCCGAGGCAGGGCCCTGAATTTTTTCTTTTGGACCCTACATTAGGTGGGCAAACCTACCTATGGTTTTGTGCATGGATTTTGCACATGGTTTTGGGCATGATGATTTTCTGCCCATGGTATCTTGTAGATCTGGTCAAGGGAACTACGGTTACGTTCTAATCCAGATTAAGTGCATTGAGGTTTATGGATGCTCTGACATGTATATATATGTGTTGTAACATTGAAAGGAATATAATGAAAAATCAATCTAGTAGTCTCGATTTTAGGATCCAAGGGAAAATCTCTGTGTATATCTATTTTATGATTTATGTTCTAGCCATTGTTTATTTTCTATTTTTAGAATTCATATGCAAGTAATTTTTATACATGGTTAAAACCTAGAATTGGTATCAAAGTTTTTTTGGCTTTAAGGGGACGCCTTTGCTACCAAGGGGTTTTTGTTCAAGCCTGTGGTAGGCCCTGTTCAATAGGAGATATGTGGGATCGATTCATGCAGTGAAAAAAGATAACGAGTAGTGGAAAGATAGAGATCAAGAAGTTTAATTGTGAGAGTTTTGAGTTGTGGAAACTCAAGATGGAGGATTTTTTGGTGGATAAAGATCTGTGGATCGCAGTAGATTTGGGTACTAAACAAAAGACAACCTCAGATGAAGACTAGGCGAAGTTGGATCAGAAAGAAAAAATCACAATATAGGTTGTGTGTCTTAGATTCAGTATTGTTGAATGTATCAGGGGAAGATACGACAAAGGATTTGTGGGATATGTTAGGGACTTTGCACCAATCTAAGTCTCTAGTGAAAAAAACTTTTCCTATGGAAAATGTTTTATAACCTGAGGATGAAAGATGGAGAATCAGTGATAGAGCATCTGAATGCCTTTAATACTATTGTAAGCCAATTTTTGTCTATTGATATTAAAATTTCATATGAAGATAAGTGCATCAATTTGTGGTGTTCTCTACCAAATTCGTGGGATAGTCTGGTTGCTTCTATAGGTAGAAATACAACTACCTTGAAGTTTGATGAAATAGTATCATCCTTGTTGTTGGAGGCGATGAAACGAAAAAATATGGAGAGCCATAAATGAGATGCCTTGTCTATACGAGGACGGTACCAGAACAAGAACAAAAATAAGTCCTCGAGTGGGAGATATAAATCTAGAGGGAGATCTAAATCTCCAGGAAAACCTGTAAAGGTGTGATAAAAAGGAGGAAAGGAAGGGAACTTCAAAAAGGACTGTAGATCTAAAGCTCTTGAGAAAGGAAATGAATCTGATGATTCTCCTTCCGCAGAGGCAAAAACCACCTCAGATGGAGGTGGGGATGTGTATTTGGCTTCTTATTCAAGTACACATGTAATCATCAGGCATGGATGATTGATCCAGGTGCATCCTTTCACTTCACTTACCAAAGGGAGTGGTTCTGCAAGTATGAGAAATATGATGGTGGTGATGTATTCTTAGGGGATGATAGGAAGGCTAGAATCATTAGACGTAGAAAATTCAAGATGAAGTTGCAAGGTGGAAGGATCAGAACACTTACAGGTGTTTTTCATATTCCTGCATTGGACATAAATATGATTTCTGTAAGAAAGACGAATGATGCATGTGTAAAAGCAGTTTTCAAAAAAGATACTTGCAAGATGGTTCGTGGATCACTAGGGTTGATGTGGGGAGTTTAGATTGGAACTATGTACAAGCTTTTGGCTAGTACTGTTATTGATGGGTGCAACAGTTCTGTGGTTCCTGAAAGTGGAGCAGAAAATATAGCGGTATATGGAGAAAGGGCCATGCTATGGAATCAAAGGTTTGGACATATTGGATAGAAGGACCTTTGAATACTTCATGGTAATTATATGGTAGAAGATATGTCTAATTTCTCTCTGGATTTATATTTCTGTGAAATTTGTGTATATGGGAAGTAGAATCAGGTGAGTTTCCCCTCTGGTGCTAAGAGGGTGAAAGGGATATTAGATCTTGTACACAATGATGTGTTTGGACCTGTGTCAGTTCCATCATTGAGTAATTCTGTGTAATATGTATCATTTATAGATGACTTCTCAAGGAATACATGGATATATTTCCTCAGGAAGAAATCTAAAGTCTTTGACAGGTTTAAAGAATTTAAGGCTCTGGTGGAAAACCAGACAGAGAAGAAGGTAAAGGTGTTGAGGACAGATAATGGTGGAGAGTTCTGCAAGAAGGAATTTGAAGGGTTCTGTAATAAGCGTGATATAGTACGACAAAAGAATACTCCATACACATCGCAACAAAAAGAGTTGAAAAAATAATGAACAAGAGGTTGATGGAAAAGGAAAGAAGCATGCTTAGTGGTGTTGGGTTAGGACAGGAATTATGGGCAGACACTATGGAGACTGAATATTACATGGTTAATATATCACCTTCATTAGCGTTTGAAGATAAGCATCCACATAAGGTATGGAATGTAAGAAACCCTCTCTTTCACATCGGAAGTTATTTGGCTATGATGCATATGTACATGTTCCAAAGTAGAAAACAACCAAGTTGGATAATAAATCTGAAAGGTGCATCTTTATTAGGTATAAGGATGGTTGAAAAGGTTATAATATTTGAACCTAGAAACAAGGAAGGTTATGTACAACCGATATGTGGTGTTTGGAGAGGTGAAAGATGTTATTAGGCATGAAATCCTACCAAAGAAACATGAGAAGATAGAGTTTTAACTAAAGGAGAAAGAATCAGACTCTACATCAGAAGAGGAATCAGAAGATGAAGAGCCACAAACTCTAGTTGTGAAAAGATCGGTTTGAGAAATAAGGTAGCCAAAAAGGTATATTCCATTTGATTTCTGTTCAAATTTTGATTTATCTATTATTGATGATGATCCCAAAACTGCCAGGGAGGTAATAGATTCAGGGGATGGAAAACTCTGGAAAGAGGCCATGGTTGATGAAATGGCATGTTTGGGAAAAAATGAGGCTTGGGATATAGTGGAGTTGTCGCTGGAAGGAAACCCATTGGAAGAAAATGGGTGTTTAGAAGAAGATGAATGAAAAAGGCAAGGTGGAGAAATACAAAGCTTAGTTGGTAGAAAAAGGTTATTCCTAGGTGTCGGGAAATGATTTTGGTGATGTTTTTTCTCATGTTGCCAATGTAGCTTCTATTAGATTACTTTTATCTTTTGTTGCTACTTTTGATTTTGAGGTAGAACAGATGGATTTGAAGAAAACATTTCTTCACAGGGATTTGGAAGAAGATATCTACCTGAAGCAACTTGAAGGCTTTGTGGTGAAGGGTAAGAAAGAATTGGTATGCAGGTTAAAAAAGTTTATGTATGGGTTGAAATAGTCACCAAGGATGTGGTATCAGAAATTTGATACATTTATATAGGGATTTGGCTTCACCAGAAGAAAAGAGGATCACAATGTGTATTCTAAATTAATTGTTGACCATGTTATTTATCTGGTCTTATATGTGGATGATGTGTTGTTGATTGGAAATGACAAAGAAATTATCTGGGATTTGAAGGCTCAATTTTCCTCCAAATTCGACATGAAGGATCTCAGTGCTGTAAATTATATTTTGGCCATGGAAATTAACCAAGATTGGGGAAAGAGGAAGATCTGGTTAAACCATAGGAAGTATGTCGAGACAATACTACAAGGTTTAATATGCAGGATAGTAAACTAACGAAGGTTCCTATTCCTATAGGTGTAAAGTTAATTGCTGAATAGTGTCCCAAGACACAAGAAGAGGAAGAGGACATGTCCCGTTTTCCAGACATAAGTGCAGTCGGTAGCTTGATGTATCAATGGTTTGTACTAGACTAGACATTGCACATGTAGTGGTAGTATTGAGTAGGTTTATCTCAAAACTAGGGACGGAGCATTGGACAACAGTGAAGTAGGTTTTTAGGTATTTGCGTGGCACTAGTGATTATGGCCTATGCTACAAAGGAAGACTAGGATTGGAAAGAGTTTTGGACATCCATGGCTTTGTTGATGCAGCCTGGGTTGGAGATCTGGATTAGAGAATATCTACAAGTGGGTATGTGTTTAACCTATTTTGAGGTGCAGTTTGTTGGATGAGAAAGAGACAGTTTGTAGTGGAACTTTCAATTATAGAGGCAGAATACATGGAATCCACTCATGTAAGCAAGGAAGAAGTTTGGTTGTAGAGGTTGTGTTCAAGTATGGGGTTAGTAAAATGAGCTATAAGGATAGACTGTGACAGCCAAAGCGAAATTTTCTTGGCAAAGAACCTTGCTTATCATTCAAAGACAAAGCACATTGATGTTCAGTATCACTTTGTGAGGGATATGGTTGAGGACAAAAAGGTGTTGTTGGTAAATGTGGACACTTTGAAGAATATTGCAGATGCATTAATGAAGTCTGTGAGAAGTGAGAAGTTTTATTTGTGTAGAGAAAAAATGGGTGTTGCAGGGGTGAACCAATGACTAAGCTCTCCTGTGACCCCCTATGTGGAAAGAAAACAACAAGTTGGAGAATGTTGGGGGTGCGTTCTATTCTTTCCACGACTAGCTCCACGTGTGAAGTGGGGGGTTAGAGGGGGGAAGGTAGTCCTCCCTTTGTTGATTCAAGCACAACGGGGGTGTTTGAGGGGATGGTAGCCCCCCTCTATGGGGTTTGGGACAATGCCTTGGGATTTTTTTTATTTGGACCCTATATTAGGTGGGCATACCTACCTATGGTTTTGTGCATGGGTTTTGCACATGGTTCTTGGCATGATGGTTTTATTCCCATGGTATCTTGTAGATTTGGTTAGGGAACTATGGTTATGTTCTAATCTAGGGTTAATGGATTGGGGTTTATGAATGCTTCGACATGTATATATATGTGTTGTAACATTAAAAGGAATATAATGAAAAACCAATCTGGTAGTCCTACTTTTAGATCCAGTGGAAAATCGCTCTGTATATATGTTTTATTTTTTACGTTCTTGCCATCGTTTATTTTCTATTTTTAGAATTTGTATGTAGTTAATTTCTACATAGGGTTAAAACCTACAACAATTTGTTCTTATCATATTTATACACAGGCTGATGATCATCATGTCTGACAACCTAAAAGGAATATGTATATGGATCTCAAGGAGGTAGTAAAAGAAGAATTCCAAAATCTCCTTGATGCAAACTTAACATACCCGATATATGATAACAAATGGGTTTCCCCTTTAGTTGTGGTTCCCAAATCTTTAGGAAAGTGGCATGTGTGTGTACAGTTTCATGAGTTGAACAAAGCTACTATGAAGGATTATTTCCCTATTCCTTTTATATATCAAGTCCTAGACACTTCTATAGGGAAGAAATATGTCTTTTTCTTAGATGGGTTTAGTGGGTACAACTATATTTAGAGAGCTCTAGAGGATTAGGAGAAAACTACTTTCAATTGTCCCTGGGAACTTAATTTGCTTATAATCGAGTTTTATCCTTTGGGTTGTGTAATGCCCTAGCTACCTTTCAAAGAGAGATATTGGGTATTTTTTTAGCTATGATCCATGACTGTGTTGAGGTGCACATGGATGAATTTATTGTTTATGGGGATTCCTTCAAGGAAGCTTTGGAAAATCTTTAAAAAGTATTAATCAAATGTCAAGAAGCACACCTTGACTTGAGTAATATAAAATGTAGGATGATGCCAAATAAGGGTGTTGTTCTTGTTCATGTTGTTTTTGCTGTAAGTATCGAGGTTAGTCTTGCCAAGATCAAGGTCTTATTCCAATTACCAGTTCCTACAATGCAAAAATAGGCAAGAAGTTTCTTTGGTTTTGAAGTGTATTATCGATGCTTTATTGAAGGTTTCACGAAGATTTCTATGTATTTGTTGAAATTATTGTCTAAAGATGTCATTTTCTTATGGACTAACCAATGTCATGATGTGTTTAAGACTTTGAAATAAAAACTATCAGTTTCTCCTGTTTTGAGGGGCCCCAATTGGCCTCTACCCATTCACATACCCACATATGTCTCAGACACAAATTTAGGAGTTGTCCTTGGGAAAAAATATGGCATGAGTTATTATGCAATTTCTTATACCAGTAAAAATTTAACCCTCGTTGAATTTAATTGTAATGTGATAGAGAAGGAGTTCCTCATGGTGGTGCACTCAATAAGCAAGTTCAATCATTATATTATAGGTTATGAGGTCTTCATTCATATGAATTATGCAATGATATGGTGCCTCATGAGAAAACCAGTAACTAATGGTCAGATCACAAGATGACTTCTATTATAGCAGGAATTTAATGTTACAATTGTAGATTGTCTTGCTAAAGATAATTTAGTTGTTGATTTATTTTTCTACGTTGCAACATGAAGAAAATAATGTTGTTATAAATATATATTTTCCTTATGAGAAATTATCTATTGTTGCTAATTACGTGCCTTGGTTTGTAGATATTGTAAATTATCTAGCTACAAGAAAAATATTGGCAAAGCTTCTTGGTCATGAAAATTGTAATATTATAAATATAAGTGCCTATTATTCTTGGATTGACGCCGATTTTTTTTATATAGGTGCACATCTTACCATTAGATGATGCATGTGAGAGGATGAAGTGGCTATAATTTTAATATCTTGTCCTCATGAGCCTTGTGGAGGCCATTTTTCATATAGGTACACTATCTACAAAGAATCGCAAGTTGGGTATTATTGTCCCAACTTGCTTAAAGACGTAAATAGATGTGCACCAATATGATAGATACCGAAGGATGGGGAGGCAAATTCAGGTAAATGAAAATTAATTGTAGACATAGGTATTGGACCATTCAAGAGGTAGGCCCTAGATTTCATAGGTTTGATCACGCTAATCTCCTAAAATAAGAAATATATTTTGGTGTGCACAGATTATGTTATGAAATAGGTTGAAGCAAAGGTGCTAGCTCGAGAAAATGAACAGACAGTCACAACTTTTCTTTATGAGGAGATTTTTACCAGGCTTGGTGTGCCATGGGAGATCGTTACAAACCGAGGGACATAATTCACATCCAACTTGATCAAATCTATATGGAGTAGTACCATAGTCAAGATCAAAATTAAATGCCTTTATCACCCTCATGAGAACATGTAAGTACAGTCCATGAATAAAGTATTGGAGGCCATCATCACTAATACTATTCAGATCCATCATAAAGATTGGGAAAACTAATTAGTTGAAGCTCTTTGGGCATACAAAACAATGTGGAGGAGTACTACAGGATGCACACCATATGAGTTAGTTTATGGGAAATAGGTCCTACTACCAATTGAGTTCCAAATTCATACCTTTGAGATTGATGCTCATATGGGATTGGATTTAAACGAAGCATAAGAATAGATATTGCGATAGTTGAATCAACTTGATGAAATTAGGCAGGACAAAGTCCAACAAATAATTCCAATATAGGAGCATCGAAAGGAGTGGCATGATAAATCATTCAGTAGAAGTAATTCCAACAGGGAGATTGGGTTCTCGTTTTTTATTCCAGAGTTAAGGATTTGAAATGGAAACTCATGATCCACTAGCTGGGACCATATGAAGTGGACACTACTTTTGAAAATGGCTCAGTTCGAATCAAAACCATTGACCAACAACAAATTCCTTTTCTTCTGAATGGACATAGGCTGAAGTTATACTGGAAGTTGATGTCTAAGGAAGAATTTGTAGATGAAATCTACAAGGACAATGAGATGAAAGAGGTGAATAAGGGAGATTCTCTTCCTACTGTTATTTCCTCTTCTTAATTTTTTTTTCTTCTAAATAAATAAATAATAGTGGGGCCTAATTATGAAAACCACCTTGTGACATGATTAGGTTGTTAAAACGTTATCATTTATTTATTTTCTAATCATAGATCTTCCAAAATTATTTTCTTTGTCTCATGTTACTTGATGAGGGATTCCTTAAGTCCCTCCTTCCAAAGGTTCTTCCCCCATCGACTTCAACACATTATCTAGGGAGGAGGTCTAGGGATTATTTTGAGACTACACGCATTTACGTCAGGTTTTCTCATCGAAATTAGTGGGAATATATTAATCTCTCCTAGTTATTGGACATTGAGGGTGACTCGGCCTCAACACATCTATTTGTACCTTGCAAGATGTATTGAGGTACCTTGGATTAAATTGACATCAAAGGTGGATACACTCGCATTGGTTAAAAACACACATCAATAGATGGTAATTCAACAATTCTCTCACATGCTCACCTCCAACTCCCTTATTCAAATGGTGGGATATTGTACCCAAAGTGGTGGAATGTGTGAAGGCTTGTAATTTTTTTCGAGAGGACAACTATCATATTCAAGGTTGGTCAGGACAATTATCAAATTCATTGTGAGAATTGTGACTAGATCCTCTACCTGCAACATCATTTTATCCTGTAAAAGTTATCACTTACAACCAAAGTAAGAAAACAAAAGTAAAGTCACCTAAACAATTCCATCATAGTTCCAAGTAGATGTCATCAAGACCATAATTTCTTTAGGATATTTCAGTTACTAGATGAAGAATCTATTTCGAATCACCCATTTTTCCTAGTAACGATGAGACACAATTGTATGATCAGGACAGATTGTTCTCATAACCTTTGGACAAGTGGAAAAAATCTCAATATTTGTGAAAGAAGTTAGGATTATATGAACTTCCAAGTGAAGATGCATTGTAAGAGAGACTCCCAAGGTACTTATAGTAATAATTGTAAGGTGTCAAAAATTCAATGTATGACTTAATTGGGAAGGATTTTCTATTTTTTAAAAGTATCACCACACTCGAGATTTATATTTATTGTGCTATCACCCAATACTATCATGGTGGATATCGTATGTATAGTTTCCTCATGCAATATCATGATTTAATTCAAGTTTCCTTTTCATGTGTGATCTTCTTTATAACAAAAACCTTCCGCTTCAACCCTGTTAGTTATCACCTTTTTTCCACTTGACCTTACACAGAGTTGAGGTTTTCATTTCTTCCCCCACGAAGGATGGTATGGCACTAAAACCTCCAGTGTCATGATTTGAACCTACCAGTTTTGAGTTCCTTGATAAATTTCCTCAAGGTCATAAATACTTCGAGGAGGGTGGTTGGCTCCAATTCTATCAGAAATTTCCAGGATACAATTTTAAGGTGACAAGAGCCTTTGTAAAGAAATTTAATGGGAGAGTGGCTTATTTCAACCAATTAGAGCTATTCATCTCAAAGGAATCCATTGCACAATGTATAGGCCTTTTGTAGGGAGGAGAATGTTTGTTCAAAGGTGCAATGAAGGAGTTTGATTGTGACCTCCTTTTTATACCTGAGAAACAAATCTCAAACAGGAGCAAGGGCATTCCATGGGAATGGGTTAAAAGGGAGTGGAAAAAACCCTTTTATTTGGTCCAAAAATACATTACTTGTGAAGGTAGATATATTGTTACTTTCTGATATCACCTAAATTTATGATTAGTTTTAAGGATAAGAAAAAAATGAATCTCCCTTTCTACCTGTTGAAAAGTTTAATCAAAATGGAAAAAGATGTTCAGGCTCGGCCTAAGAATGCCGAGATCAGATGTTCAAGCTCGACTTAACAATGATGAGATCAATATGTTTAACCATGGCCTAATAAAAATCACAGTAGAAGAGGAATTACGAAAAAAGGCAAGACATGAGAATAGTTCCTTTTCTAGGGTGAATTTGGGTAGACAACTCTATCATCTCCCTTGAAGGGGAAAGTATCTGCACTAAACAAAAAGAGGGTTTTCGAAGATGAGTATTTATATTAATAACTAGTGTGTAGAGGAAATAAACAAGACTCCAACAAAGCTAGAGAGAGTCTTGTCTCCAAGAAAAGTAAAACCTTATAAAAAGGAACATGAGATAGTCCTAGGGGAGAAACCCTAAATGATCCCCTCTTTGAAAAGGAAGAGGAAGCATTGGATGAGAAGGAAAAATAATATTCTTCATTTGAGGAGGAAGTACGACTTATGGAGAAGAAAAATCCCAAAGGGAAAGGTCGTCAAAATAACAAAGGAAGGTGCTCATGAAAAATAAAGGGAAAAGTAGAAAGGTATTAAAGGAAACCTCTCCTACGACTGGACCTAATGAGTTGAATTTAGAAATAAATTTGATTCTAGAGGACATTCAGGTGAGGTGGCGGTCATGAAGTACTTTCCTCGCCAACCCCACACTCATTTATTGGTTAAACAATATGCAAGTTGGGAAGGGACAATGAAACATGTGTCAACCTCAACAAGCTCATATAAGGAGTCATATTTGTTGAAAATGGTATCATAGGTATGTCAAGATGTTAGTCATAGTTTGCTTAATTCACTGTATTCTGAATCTGAATGAGAAGAAGCTAGGAGCCCTCTTTCAAAATATGAATTGGTAAAGGATGGGAATAATATTGTGGAAGATGTTTCTAAATATGAAAATGTTGAAGCGAAAAAGGAAGTTTAGGCACCAAGTGCCCCTAAGGATAAATTAGTGGAAATGGTTCTAGTATCAAAGTTACCTGAAGCTGGTGTAGAGAGAGAGGTGAGAGTTTCCAATAGTTTTGAATTGGAGCACAATTAGAGAGGTCTATTAGGATTGCAAAATTAACATCAGATTTCAGAGGCCTACAAGGAAAATGTGGAGGCTCTACTAGATGAACCAGTGGAGTCAAATATACCTCTATAAAAAATGAAGGATAAAACTAGTGGATAGGAGGAAGTGTTGAATGCTCCTAAGTTAGAAGAGGTTAAGACTACTGACAAGTTGTTATAGGCTGATCCTAAGATATTAGTAGACATGGATCCATCAAAGGACCAAATACATTTAGGGAAGCATCTAAAGGTAAAGAAACTCCAAAGGAAGGTGAAGAAATTTAAGCGTAAGTGAATTCAACTAGAACTAGAGAATCAGGATTTGGTTCAAAGTAGAGATCGTTTGAGAAGATCTTGAGACTGACTGGCTATTCAAAACTAGCTATTGGTTAAGTAGAACCAACTCTCATAGACTAAGTTAGATCACTTGATGCAACATTTTTAAAGAATGTAATATAAATATTCTCATGGGAAACAAGAGGAGAGTTAGGAGAAGCTTGACCATCTAGGTAAAACTACTAAGGGGATTGAGAATGAGTATGTGAGAACATCTAAGTGTGGGAGGATGAAAAGCCTCAAAGTCAACTTGTTCAAAGCACTCCCCAAACCTATTTTGTGACTCATATCCCTAAGTATCATCTCACATTTCCTCAAATTTTATTGTTATTTATTACCATTATTTTCCTTTAATCAAATATTTATTAACAAATGTGATTATTATTATTTTTGTTCATTTCCTTGCTAAATTGGTTTGCATTTCAGTAAATTTTCTTATCTAATGATTGTGAGGCATTTTCAAACTCCTTTTTTCCTAAGTCCTAGGGGAATGACCATTGGTTACTAGATTGAGTGTTGTGTCATATCTACTAGAAGAATTCATCCTAGATAATTATGGGAGGAAAGAACGCAATGTTAAGTTCACATGTCAATTTGGATACTTCTGATCATGACCAACAAAGTCAAAGCAACTATTATTTTGTTATCTTTTTCATATCAGTCAAGCTTTTATTTAGAATGAGACTATTTAGTGATAGTTAGGAAGTTTTGTCCATTGTCATATTTTGTAAAGATTAACCAATTAGTTATAACGTTTTTCCTTGTTCTTTAGAATGGATTAGGCGATGATAGTTTATATATTTATTTGTAACCAACTAAAGAAAGTTAGCTGTAATTTTATTGTGAGATTTTTGAAGCGGCTGAACTAAGTTCTAGACTTTATATCAAATTTTGATGACTATATAATATAATTAACACTATTATTGTTTCATCTATTAGAGTAACAAGTTCCTTTACCTGAAGTGCTTCCAACCAAGAAGGCCCCCTTGATCTGGAATTCACTTGCATTGGCTGCATGTGCTTAGTATATTTAATGTGATCCTTTATGATTTTTGTAGAACTGTAATGTTAATGCTGTAAATTTTTATCTCGTAGTTCCTTCATTACATTTGGTTAATATTTTCAATTCCTCTTTGAGCATCAAAATTTGATTTGAATGAGTTGGATTGTTACCATATGTTAAGGGAACCGATCATTTGTATATTAAGATACTATTAACCCACAGATATACCAGAGGGTTGAGACATATCCCTAGGACATAGACTTGTAGTCCTCTTAACTTGAATGGTTTGTTTATTTTTTCAGTATAAGTGTGAATGAATTGTTAGTTGTTACCATCACTGGACTTTGTTATATATTTATGGATCAAAATCACTTTTAAATATTGATAAATATTGAATATCTATTTATCAAGTGAAATATAAATTTTGTCCAATGGAAAGTGATTGTTGATTAAAATCTGCAACATGTGATAGAAGTTACCAATCAAATCCAATCCTACATATACTGTGAAGGTGCCTCATCAGCTTATGAGCCCCATTTGATAATTTAATGAACTTGCAATTTAATCAATTAATTGCCCATCAATGGAATTTGGCTCATTTGGTAGAGCTTCTATTTGTGTGGATCACAATGCTTCAACTTTAGGAGATGTTCCCTCTGCACGTGATGCGATATAAAAGGATTTATATTGTTAGGGTAGATGCAATGACAGCTCAGTCACCGATGGAAGATATTTTTGCAATATCAAAGTGCAATGGTAGAGCACATGATGGGTGTTCTATTGATTTTGTAGGCGGGAGTTGATTTGTAAGATGTCATGAATATTCCATTGGATAGTTCATCACTACAGATATGATAAAAACTTGTTGATATATGAAAATATATATTATGCCATTTACGTTTTCCTTGGACTTTCTAGATTTATAAAATTACTATTTTTTCTTATACATGCAATATATAAAATGTATAAAACAGATAGAAAATAGCACAATCATTCTAAAAAGAACAATAACACAAGATATGACTTGGGAAACCCTTTCGAGAGAAAACCAAGTTGGAAGATGAGGCTACTTTGCTTTGTCTTTTTCTGAATGGAAACGGTGCAAATACAAAGGAGTGAGACTTGTGGCCCATAGGCTACTACAAAACACAAACCATTCAGTATTATGTGAGGATTTTTGTACCCAAAATACGTTACTACATGAGGTGAGGAAAATTTTCCTTCACCTTCTCCCAAGTGTACCATTTAACCTTGCTTGGAAGTTGTCCTTTCAACCCAATTTTCCATTGGTTATGTCACTGTTGCCTTATAGTTTTGGACCTATTTTGTAGTAATATATCCTCTATTAAATCTACCTAAGAATCTGGTGAAAAATCCTCTACATAACATAGGACCTATTTGTCTTCCTAGTCCAACACGAAAGTCTCATAGAGTTTTAGATTTTCCACATTTACTACTAAGTAAATGTAGATGTATGGGGGTAGTTTGAGTCTGTAGCGATTATCTCCCACCTCTTCTAGTATCTCAAAGGGACCATATCGTAGGGCCTTGATTTTCTTACCAAGACCTTATACTCTCTCATTGTTCAACTATAACCATACTCTATCTCCCATTACGAATGATTTGTTTATTTTTTGTTGATCATGTTTGGACCTGTATGTTTCCTATGACTTCTACAACATCTTTAATGCATGTAGATGTATGCGAAAAATATTCTAAGAAAATGATTCCCTTAAGGAATTCCCTTTAAGGTCCTCCCTCACTCCTCCTTGTTGTCCATATGAAATATCCAAAGTTGAAGGTAGAAAATATCCAAAACAAGTTTCAATGGGAACATACCAATAGAAATGTAGAATAATATATTCTTGTGTATATACCATATTTTCATCCCTAGTCTTCAAATGCTTCTAATTTTAACCCATGAAAAGTTGCACCAAATTCATGTTAACTACTTCTACTTTCCATCTACGTGTGGATGGAATGATGTAGACCTCTTCAACTTTGTGTTCATCTTCTCCCACAATGTAGTCCAATATGAAATGAGAAACCTTATGTCCCTATATGAAATGATGCTTCTTGAGATTATAAGGCGCACTCAAACCTATCCAAAGAACAAGTTTGCTACTTATTTTCCACTTATGGTCCTTTTACAGGGCATGAGAATTCACATCTTACCAAACCTGTCAACTAACATGAACAAGTAGTCATGTCCCATCTTATTTATTGGTGAAATTCCCAAAAATTCCATGGAAATGATTTCCCAAATACAAGTGGGTACAAGAAAGGGATGGAATACACCCTATTTCCTATTAGTAGGCTTATTGGTACAACAAAGAATGTATACTCTTATGAACCTAGCTACATTTTCTTGCATCTTGGGTCTATACACATACCTTTGCAAGTTGGCCATTTTCTTTCCTACACCCAAATACCTTAGAGGTGTAAGCCTCTATGATTAGATTCAATCATTCACCTTTAGTAACGCATAACGTGTCCAACCTATAGAGTAACCCATTTTGGAGATGATTGTCAAGTATGTTGTCACCACCGTGCACACGAATTTGGCTCTACAACTACTAAAACACCTCCTTGAATTCGTCATCCTCTGTGTATTCTTATTTGTATACATAATGGGTGAAAAGATCTATGTGCATTAGAATTCCCAAACCTATGATATTTGATGAAGGTGGAATTAAAAACATGTTGGCCAACTTGTTTGTGATTCCCTTCTCATACTTTATCACTAAATGAAACTATTATAAAAAACCCATCCACTCATAATGCCTAGTTTGTTGTAGCTTCCTCTAGGCTTGTAGGTACACTAATCACTGGTGATATGTGTGGATCCTTGTATCCTTTCCCATTAGATAATGTTTCCACTTTTTAATAGTTTGTATCAAGGCGTAGAGCTCCTTGTCATAGGTAGGGTAGTTGAGAACTTAGCCATGGAATACTTTAGAATGGTAGCATATGGGCCTTCTTCCCTAAATAAACATTACCCCCATAGCATACCCACTCATCTCTATCTCCACTTTAGTGGGTTCTTGCAAGTTCAGTAATGCAAGAACTAGTGATTAATTGATTTTCTTCTTTAGCTCCTTAAAGCCATTTTGCTAACCCTTTCCTGGTGACTGGGAACTCTTTCCACTCACTATTATGATGTTTAGTGGTAAAGGATTTGGTAATGTGAATTTTCATTAGTTATTTATATGGGTCCAAAATTCCATATTTTTAAGATATTAGAATGGATAAATTTATCACAAACAATGGTAACAAGAACTAAAATTTTAATCGCTACGTTATAAATATGGTATTTCAATTTCCTTTTTGATAACCATGTGGATAAGGAGGTGATATATTCTAATAATACTTGCATATATAGGTTTTAAACTTGGTATGAATTATTTGATTCCAAAAGTTTTGTTAAGGAGAAGCTTCTCTCATGGACCCATTTTCCTAAAGAACCACTTCATCTCTAGCATAAAAAAATATCTAGATTGATTGAAGATAAGTTGGGTTCCTTCTAGGGTGCATCTTAGGAAACCCTATACAAGAATGGCTCTCCTCACATTCTATTCTTTTATTATTATTAATGGAGGCCTTTAAGAGACATTAATATTTGAATGGGGTGGATATAAATAGAATTAAATTCCTAATTATGAGAACTTGTCCTTTCACATTTTCTATATCCATGTTTAAGGGAAATTATTTAAATATTAAACCCTCAATTCCTAGGCTAAAATAAAACATTCTAGCATTAGGAGTAATCATGGTAACTTAGATAGGAAGGAAATCTAATCTCTTTCTTAAAGTGATAGTTTGAAGGATTTAGTGGTTATTGTTCCAAAATTATTGAAAATTAGATAACAATCCTCACAAGAAAGGTCATTCCTCAAACTAATTAGTTAGATTCTAATATTGTGGAATTTGGGTCATTTGGTAGAGATTCTATTTGTGTGGATCACAATACTTCAAATTTAGGAGATTTTCCCTCTTAACATCATGATATCAAAGGATTTATATTGTTATGGTAGATGCAAAGGTAACTTAGTCACTGATGGAGGATATTTTTGTAGTCAAAATTGCAATGATAAAGCACATGATGGGAATTCTATTGATTTTGGAGGAGGGTGTTGATCTGTAAGCTATCATGAATATTCCATTGGATAGTTCGTCACAATAGACCTGATAAAGATTTGTTGAAATATGAAAAATATACACTATGCGGGTTAACTTTTCCTTGGACTTTCTAGATATATAAATTTATTGTTTCTGCTTATGCATGAAATATATAAAATAAAAAATTTAAATACATAGAAAATAGAAAAGTCATTAAAAAAAAACAATAACACAAGATATGAATTGGGAAAACATTTTCAGAGAAAACCCAGATGAAATATGAGGCTACTCTACTCCATATTTCTTTGAATGGAAATGGTGCAAATTGTTATGCACTTGACCTGCGAGAAAATAAGAATACCAGAAATACGAAACAAATAGCCCGAAACATAGGAATATCTCATGAAATGAGACAAGCTACAAATATATTTTATTATTCAGAAACAAAATACAATGTTCAGTTGCCTTTCCAAGGGGGAAACCCCTAACAGGGAAGATCTCAATTACAATAAGACTCGAAGATTCTTCCCTTACTATCTAAGACTATTTATAGCTTAACGACATCCAAAATCCTAACTGCTAGTGGTCCCTTGCATAGCACAGGTTAACCACTTTATTATTAACTACGGACCATTTATAACTAATTTTGGTCCCTTTTCTATAATGTGGGACAACCACTTACAATTATTATAAATGTGGATAGCTTCTTATAGGCTTTATTGAAACACTAACTAACTATCACATGGAATAGGCCCCTTGGGCTTATTACATAAATAAAGGGGTTAGGGTTGGACCCTAACATTCCCTCCCCCATCAAAAGAAACATTGTACTCAAGGCCGAAGCTGCGGAAACTACTGAAGAATAGTGGATGGTTCCCATGTCGCATCTTCTGGAGAGGGGTCTTTCAACTTGATGAGGACTTATTTGATCGTGTGGTCGTAGAGATGTCATTCACAAGTATCAATGACTTGTTCTGGTTTGAGCCAAAGGGAGGCTTCCTCATCTAATTCTGGCAGAATTGTTTTAACCCTTCAATTGTTCCCCACAACTTTCTTGAGGCATGATACATGGAAGACCAGGTGGATTTTTGAAGTAGTTGTCATGGACAAATTTTAAACGACTGCTCCTATTCGTTGAAGTACTTGATAACTAGTTTCTAGCAGTCCTTTTCTTTGAAAGAGGTCTACTTATATGGTTGGATTCATAGGAGCACCTGGTCACCTACTTGAAATTACCACTAGAAATGATGTTCGTCAGCCTATTGCTTCATTCTATTCTGATCTTGATGTAGATTATCTTTGAGATGAATGATCATGGAGACATGGCTTTGTAGGAGCTGATCAGCTATCTGTACTTTGGAACATCCAAGTATATAAGAGACTTATGAAGTTGGGAGTTGGCCATACATTACCTCATATGGAATTATCTTGGTGGGTTCATGTAGTTATTATTATACCAACATTCAGCTAAAGGAAGCCACTGTACCCATTGATGTTTGCTTTTTTGAAGTGAAGCACCACTGATAAGTCTCCAAACATTTGTTGACTGCTTTGGTCTGATTATCTATTTGGGGATGATAAGTTGTACTCAATTGTAGTTGTGTGCTCTGGAGCTTGAAAATTTCCTACCAAAATTTCCTGGTGAAAGTGGGGTCTCGACCAAAAATGGAAGTCGACATGCTATGAAGTTTGAAGATTTGGTCCATGAAAACTTGAGCCATCAAGGTTGGGGTGAATGGGTCTGGTAGAGTGAAAAAATCAACATATTTGAATAGCCTATCATCAACCACCACGATGAATGATTTGTCACCTCAACTTGGGAGACCTGTAACGAAATCCATGGAAAAATCCATCCATATGGAAGCAGGGAGTGGCAATGGTTGTAAGGTTCCTGGTAGCTTGATCGTTTTCCCTTTGTTGTGTTGGAGTACATCATATTCAGCTACAAAAGTAAGAATGTTGTTCTTCATGCCATTCCAAAAGAAAGAGCAACATGCTTGCGCATAAGTCTTCTAAAATCGTGAATGTAATGTGATTGAAGAGGAGTGCAACTCTTCCAAGATGTGGGTTTTGAGGGGTGAGGTCGGGGATAGCACTACTTGATCCCTGTAGAGAAGAACATCATCCTTATAAGAGTAATATTATGAGGAATTAGGATCAGCTATTAAGTTATTAATGAGCTAGGATAGAGAGGGGTAGGAGAGCCATTCATGGCGAGCCTCTTCAATCCAATCTAGTAAGGGTAGAGAGAGTCATAAAAGGGTGCCCTCACCCTCAAATTAGCGCAATAAGGCATATGCCATTACATTGCCATGCCCCTTCTTGTAAATTATCTCATAATCATATCCCAACATTTTTGCAAGCCATTTATTTTGTTGTGGCGACAATAGATGTTGCTATAGAAAATATTTTAGGTTATGATGGTCAGTGCAGATTTGGAAACATCGCCCCAATAATTATGGTCTCCAAGTGTCTACTGCATGTAATATGGCCATCATTTCTTTCTCATATGTAGATTGACCTAGATGTTTTCCGCTGAGTTGTTGACTGGTGAAAATAAATGGTCTAGCTTCCTGCATTAATACTGCGCCAATGCTCGTACTTGAAGCATCACATTCAATCAAAAACGATTTGGTGGAGTCTGGTAAGGCCAAGCTTGGAGTAAAGCACATGACATGTTTGAGAGCCAAGAAGGTCAGTTGAGTTGCGTCAGTACAAAGAAATGTTTTTTCTTGAGAAGATTAGTGAGGGGTCAGGAAATCCTTCCATAATTGCTGACAAATTTTTGATAGTAGCCTGTGAGACCCAAGAATCCTCGCAAACTCTTCAATTTTTTTAGTTGGGGCCAATCTTACATTGCCTAGATATTTTTCAGATCAACCCTCACTCTGTCACAACCCATAATGTGTGCCAAATAATCTACTTCTTCCATGCCAAAGGAGCACTTGGATAATTTGACAAATAATTTGTGATCTTGGAGAAATTACAGTATCTGGTGAACATGCCGAAGGTGTTTGTCGCATGTTATGTTGTAGATGAGAATGTCATCGAAAAAAACCAAGACACATTTTCTAAGATATGGTTTCAAAATGTGGTTCATGAGGCTTTGAGAAATGGATGGAGCATTACAAAGACCAAATGGCATTACCAATAATTGATATTTTCCTTCATGAGTTTGAAAGGCTATCTTGGGAATGTCAACTTCCTTCATACATGTTTGGTGATGCCCCAAGTGGAGGTGTAGCTTGGTAAACAATTTAGCACCATGCAGTTCATGAAGCAGACCATCAACTACTAGAATAGGAGATTTGTCCTTGATAGTGAGCTTGTTAAGGGCCCTAAAGCTAAGACACATGCATCATTCTCCATATTTATTTAGAACCATGACCACTGGAGATGAATAAGGGTTGGTGTTGGAACGGATAACATTGACTTTGAGGAGTTCCTTTATGTTTTTTTCAATTTAATTATTTTGTGCAAAAGTATATTGATATGGGTGAATATTTAGTGGCTGGGCACTAGGGACCAAAGGGATGCTATGATCATGTTCACCCCAAGAGGGTGGGATCTCCTTAGGTTTTTCAAAGACCCACTAGTTTCGATCTAATACCTATTTCATATTTGGATGAATATGAGGAGTGGATTCAAGGGCTTGATTGGCATTAAATTAGGCTACTACCCCATGATGACCCTTTTTTAAAAGCTTCTCCATTCGATGTGAGTTGATGATAGTAAGAGAATTTGCTTGGAGTCCCCTGAGTGTATGAGTGTGTCTATTCTGCTTAAAGCTCATATATAACTCCTTGAAATCCATTGTATTAGGGCCTAGTGTGTGGAGCCATTCGAAACTAATGACAATGTTGCAACCACCCATTTCAATGGAAAACATGTGGATTTTGAGGTGATAGTACCACATCTGAAGCTTAATATTTTCATAGTGTCCTTCACATTTCATGGTCCTTCCATCAATGATAAGGAATTGGAAATTAGATATTGCCCATATAAAATAATGAACAAATTCTGCTACTCTATTATGGACAAAGTTATGAGTGCTGCCACTATCAATCAACACCACTATTGTTCTGTGTTCAATGAAACCACAGATTTTGAGAGTTTGGGGTGAAGAAATTCTATCCAAGGCATGTAGTGATATAACTGGCTCATCTAGCATAGCTATGAGATCATTGTTTGGGTCTATTTGGGGTTCACCTACTTCTTCCTCAAGAACTTCAACGGATGGAGCTTCATCGACTAAGTTGTTTTCAATAGCATAAATTTGAAAGAATTTTGGTTCCTTGGATTTATACCCTATGGAGTACTTGTTGTCACAGTAGTAACAGAGTCCTTGTTTCCTTCTTTCGCACATTTCTATTGGTGACACCTTTTGAAAGTTAAGTGTTTGGGTGGGATGTTCCTTTGTGGTGAAATTTGGATGATTGGATTGGGCATGTAAGGCGACTTCTACCTCTAAGGCCTTGCGACATGAATCTAACCAATTAACTAGGTGATTCATTCAAACATGGGCTTGGATGGATTCCTTTAGGCCACTGATGAACCATTCCAAGTAAAATTCATCTCCTAGTCCTTCATTTCTGATGTCCAATTGTTCAAAAGTTGCAATCTAGTCCCTTACTACACTTGTTTTCCTGAGCTTACTGAGGCGAACCAATCCGGGTTATCTCCAGGGCAGCCGATGCTTCTACAATTTTGCTTGGAAGGGAAGTGTGGAATTCATCTAATTTTTTCTTGAGGACTTCGACTTTCTCCAATGCCTTCTTTACAACCATAACTTGAGACCTGCTACCATACATACGCCAGCCTCGGCCAATGTTTTTTGAGCTTAATTAAGAGTAGTATGGTTGGAAAGAGGGAAAGCTCAAGGGTCTAGTGATGTGGGTCACCTGAAGCTGTGTCGAGAAAAATTTGGGACCGCTTGAAAATTGGGGGATTACAAGTGAATGATACCACTATGACTAGCTTGTTGTCCTGAATATTATGGGCTAGGTCTCTGGAAAGTGTCTCGAGATGGCTCCAGAATTTTTTTTTTTTGTTTTTTACTCGAAAGGAGTTTTAATCCCAATTGATCAGTACTGCAATGGATGAATTTAAAAGGGCTTGATACTACCAAAATCCTACGAAAATTAGGTCGAAACTATAGTAATAGAAACCCCAAGGTATTGGTACTGCAAAATATGCTGCTATAATATGATCTAGACTATGGCAACCAAAACCATCACTCCAAAAAGTGTCTAATCTGCATTGTGAAACACCAACTACTAAATCTAACCTGTATGACGATGGAATAACCCCAACTGTTGGTTCTGATCTAGACAACGGCAGTCGAATCCCAACAATTGGATCTTATCTAGAGAAAAAGGTAGGGGTGATCTTCAGATAGCTGAGGGAACTATGGTCTCAAAGGAGTGACAGGCACTACAGATCGCAATATATGTAGGTTTCAAACAATAGTACTTGACCTAATCATTCAAGGTGCTAACTAAAGAGGATCAACGTACCCTTAGCTGTACTACCTGACTAACCTATTGTACATGTGATTAATCTCCCGGAGTGTTGTTCTCAGTGTACTATAGTAGCAAGAAAACCGACGACTTATCTAAGGTTGAGTTTTAGGTTACCCTGGGGGGGCTTTCGATATACCCAAGGGTACGTGGAAGTGGAGTTTGTTCGAAGTTCTGTCTAATGTGCTACTACTCGAAGGGGTACCCACAAGGGTTACAAGGGAGTCTAAAGAGTGTGACCACCTCTTGTAGTTCCTACATGCATGCCTCCCCAAATCCACAATTTTATGTGCTCAACGACAATTCCTATGGTTTAAAGACACCAGAACTTGTCTTTGGCCTAAAAAAAGATTCTCCAAAAATTAGAGGTACAACTGGCCCTGGAAAGTGCTCTGATACCACTTGTTATTCACTTGACCTATGAGAAAATCAAAATACGAGAACTACAAAACCATATAGCCTGAAACACAGGAATATCACATGAAATGAGACAGGTTGAAAAGATATTTTATTATTCAGAAACATAATGCAATGTTCACTTGCCTCTTCGATGGGGTAACCTCCAACAAAGCATAGCTCAATTAAAATAAGATTCAATGATTCTTACATTATATCTAAGACTATTTATAGCTTAATGACATCCAAAACCCTAACTACTAGTTGTCCCTTGCATAACACGGGTTAACCACTTTATTTATTAACTATGACCCGTTTATAACTAATTGTGGTCATTTTTCTATAATGCAGGTCAACCACTTACAATTATTATTAATGCAGATAACCACTTATGGGCTTTATTGACTCACTAACTAACTATGACTCGGACTAGGCCCCTTTGGCTTATTACATAAATACAAGGGTTAGGGTTGGACCCTAACACAAATACAAAGGAGTGAGATTTGTGGTTCATAGGCTACTACAAAACACAAACCCTCCACTATTTTGGGAGGTTTTTGCACCAAAAACCATATTTTGGGAGGTATATATAATGAAAAACCCCATCTAATCATAATTCTTGGTGTGTTGTAACTTACTCAGGACCTGCAAGTACTATAATCATTAGTGATATGTGTGGATGATTGTTCCTTTCCCATTAGATAATGTTTCCACTTTTTAAGAACTTGTACCAATGGGTAGATCTCCTTGTCATAGGTAGGGTAGTTGAGAACCACCCCATGAAATACTTCAGAATGGTAACATACAAACCTTCCTACCTACATCAACATTTCTCCCATATCATACCCACTCATCTTTGTCTCCACTTTAGTGGGTTCTTGTAAGTTTGCTAATGCAAGAATTGGTGATTAATTGTTTTTCTTATTTAGATCCTCAAAGGCCTTTTGTTGACCCTTTCTCATGATTGGAAACTCTTTCCACTAGCTATTATGGTGTGGAGTGGTGTTGGTACTACTGAAAATGAGGCTTTAAATTTCCTAAGATATTGTGCTACCCCAACGAAAATCCCAACCTCAGAAACATTGGTAGGAACTGACCACTTCATGATGGCCTCCATCTTGGTATGATCTATCTTCAAATCACCTCCACCAATCACATATCCTAATTATACCAAAGACTATTGTGCAAACTCACATTTCTTGATGTTTTCTAACACTTAGTGCCTCTTTAATGTCTCTAGCACCTACATCAAATGTGAGATGTGCTCCTCCTAGATAGCACTATATACTAGTATATCATCCAAATAAACAATAACAATTGAATCTAGAAAAAGGGTGCAATATGCCATTCATTTACCTCATGAATGTAATTGGTGCATTGTATAAACCAAATGGCATGAATAACTACTCATACAAAAATTGTATTGGTTTGAAGGTGGCTTTTTATGTATATTCTCTTATGACTTGAACCCGCTGATATCTTGATTTTAAGTCTATCTTTGTGAAGTATTTTTCTTGCCACAATTGTTCCAACCAATGAGTCTATCTTGGGTAGGGGATACATTTTCTTGAGTATAATTTTGTTTAAAACTATATAATTTGTACACATCTACTAATTCCCATGCTTATTTGGTACAATTCTGATGGATGACCCACATGGTGAGGTGCTTAGTCGAATGACACCTTTCCAACACCTTCCACAGTTACTTCTTCACCTTGTTTGCTTCTATAATGAAAATTTTATAGATCCTAATGTTTGTGAATGAATATTATGATAATAGATGGATCTTATGCTCCACTTTCCTCTTGGGTGGTAGCCCTTTAGGATCTTGGAACACACCGTTGTATGCATGTAGAAAATATTCTAGTTTTTGTTTTTGTTCCTTAGTACACCACTTCTAGGGATTACTTTGCTCTCACTAACTCTTCTATATACAAATTTTCTCTTAAAATAATAGAACATACTTCTTTCTATAACTGATCAAATTCCATACTTGGTTGCTACTTAACAAAGAAAATTTAGACTTTCCCTTTTGCATAGTGATGGTAAGGAGTTTCCATCCTTGATGAGGAAACACTGGGTGGCTTTCCCCATGAATATTTCATCCCACATTTACATATAGGGACTTCCAAACATAATTCCACATACATAAAGTGGAACTACATCCAATTCTACTTAATAATTTAATAAAATCACCATTGATCACAAATTTGATTCTACATTGTTTATTCACCTTTGTTTTGTCCTCCTTGTTGAGCCTTTCAAAAGGATATGGTTTGGGATGGTTATTAACTTCCAATCATAATTTTTTTAACCAATCTACTATACCGATTTTTGCTTGTTATCTCAAGTCAAATAGAGCACCAATTTTTATCTTATTGACCTGTATCTTTATATGGAAGAGTTTGGTCATCTCCTTCTCTTCTTGTTACTAAAGGATACGCAAATTCACCCCCTTATGTGCCAATGTGTAGACAATATTATTATCCATGTCTGAGTTGCTTTCCACTTGATCACTCAAATCTATGGACATGATAGTTTTCTTCTTCATGTCCTACTTCTAGTTCTTTGGGTTGATTTCTTGATGTAGTTTTCAACACTACTCTTATGTATGATCATCAATATTAAAATTGTGGAAATGATTACTAGGAAATTTTCACTAGCGTGCAGTGGCTATTGTATTTTTTTTCCTTCTCCCCTTTCCATTTCTTCTTTGATTTTTTGGAAGTGTCCTGGTGTTCCTTCTACTTTGAACCACTCAATTTTCCTTTCTCCTCGACTATGGTTTCCATGTAAAATGCATGTACACAAGCCTCATACACCATATTAGTTTTTAACAACATCAATTACTTATATAAATGGTTACGTAGCCCCCCCCAAAATTTTAGGATTACTTTTGGGTTCTTCGAAGAGATACCCAACATTATTACAATATTCATGAATTATGTGTTTCACTCTTATAAACTCTACCCCTATCTACTTGAAGTAACACCACCATATCCACTAGTCCTTTACATACCTAATAGGGTGGAAATGGGACCTTAGGAGAGTTTTGAAATCCTCCCATTGAGTCACTGGAGGATCCCACTCTAGCCTTAAGGTTTCCATATGGCCTTCCCCTTAGGTCGTTCATGGCCTTTTAGTTTCAAATGAGTGAAATACAATTTTTTTTCTTCCTCTAAGTGATGAACGCTAAAATAAACCTTTAACTACTATAACTAATGATTTAATTTCAAATAATCAATCTCACTTTGATGTGGCTTGATGTTGACCTTCACTTCCATCTTAAAAAGGGACCATGATTGGTTCATGGAACTCAAATTGTGTTCTTCTTGGTTTCTTCCTTAGCCTCCTTTTCTTATTCTTTGTGATCCCCAAATTTTCCCTCTAATTTTACCTTCAGGTTGGAACCTCCATATTCTCTCATTCCAAGATCATTTTCCATAGATTCCACTAGAAGGTTCATTAAACAACTGATATCTATGACCTACTCTTCCAGAATTGCGAGTTTATTCTCTACTAGATAGTGAGGGTTATTAATAGTTTTGTTGACCATGGCTGGGGTTTTATGGATTTTAGCTTAACTGACTTGGATACACTAAAAATCCAAACAATATACCCAAAGAAAAATACTCTGATATTAAGATGATCTGTAAACTATCATGGATATTCTAGTGGATAGCTTGTCACAACATAACCAATAAAGATTTAGTGAAATCAAAAAGTGTGGATCAAATTTTCCTTATACTTTCTTAATTTATTAAATCACTATTTATACTATACATGAAATATATAAAATTTATAAAATAAAGATAAAATAGAAAAATCACTCACAAGACCATAATAACAAAAGATATGGCCCAGGAAACCTTTTCGAGAGAAAACCCAACTAGAAGGTGAGGTTTCTCTAATATCTCTTTCTATGATATATAACACAAACCCTCTCTACTCTTCCCTCTCCCTATCCACTCTCAGTTCCTCTACACAACTATGGAGCAAAATACACTAGAATAATATTGAACCCTTTTCCTCCTGGTGGCCCGATTCTGACACATCCTAATATCCTACTAGTGGTTAAGTTTGTCTCCTTCAACTCTTAAATATATTTAGAAAATAGACACTTCTATATTATTCTTCATCATGTTCAAATGTATATCCCCTTTTCATCAATAATGGGGCCTGATGTGGCATCCTCTAGAATTATGGTGGCCAATTCACAATATCTCAACTTCTAGGATCCATAAATTTCTCGTATGAGATCCGATTGAGGCGATTGTTATGATGTTGGAAAGGTATTGGTGAGAATATCATGGAATCTAGATTCATATTAAGGTTAATATGATGAAAAGTGATATTTTAATTCCTCAAAATGGATCCTAATTTTTTTCACCTCTAATTTTCCCAACTAGGACCACCAGTAAAAATAGTCTTGTGAGCTAATTCCTCCATTTTTTCCACTCTAAAAGAATGAATATGGATGAAAAATAATATAATGATCCAATCCAAATTGGGTTCTAATTATGGCTTTGGTATTTTTAAATTATGTTATGAGCATATTGTTCTATATCTGAACATAGTGGAGGAGGATTTTATGCCTAGGGATTCATCAAATGGCTACTCAGTGGTGGGGTGAATGGATGTTTCATTGGGTTGTAAGTGGTTTTTGGTGATCATGTAGATTTATTTGATATTTATTGAATTATTTGAATCCCTCTTTATACCCATACCTATTGAACACTCTTAATGGTAAGTAGATAATTTAGTGCTTTGAGTTCTTTGAATTGTGTTATTGAATTAAAGGAAATATTAGGATCTAAGCTATTGGATTACTATTCTTTAGAGGAAAATGTTACTTCTTCATCCATGGGAAAATTATATAGACAATGTTTCTTTGGAGTAATTATTTCAACTATTATACACTATACATGGTTTCTCTCTAATCTCTTCTATGGATTTTATAGTGATGTTTCGGAAATTGAGGGAAGGTGGATCTTCTAGAAGTGTTGATGACTGATTGGATGCTATTTGGTCAAGTTGATTCCCTTCTACTCCTTCAACAAGTGTCTCTCTTTTGGATTTAATTCCCTATTCATTAGAGACTTCAAGTAAGCTAGATAAATATCTCCAATCAAAATTGGAGATCCATCCATCTTAGAATCCTCTTCTCCTCTTATCTATTAGACATGAAGCTTACAAATGTGAGGGAAATGGTAGATGTAGATTTTTGATGACATGATTTATAGTTATTCAACTTCATGTTGGGTTCGTTGTTGAAATTTGACAAATTGGTGGTTGTATTGGTGTGAGTTTTTGTGTAACACCCCTATGGCTTTGATTTTTAAACATTTACTATTTTTAGACATTGAAATATTATTGGATTTAATGGCAATGGAAGCCATGATGAGACTCATGTGATGATGTAACTATTTTATTGTTATCTAAGTTAATAAATAAATTGCTTGGAAATATTCACGAAAGAGCCCTAGATTTTAGAAGACTTCTTGGTAGCTTGTTGGTGGTCAATTCCATATGATGGAACCTCCCTAAAAGTCTCCTAAAAATTCCTAGGATAAAATAAAATGAAAAGAAAAAAAAATTAAAATTAACATAATGGGAGAAAAATATTATGTCAATCACATAGTTGGAGAGAAATACTAAGTGGGGTGGAATAAAGAACTGCAAGAGAGAAAGATGTGCTTTAAAGAAAAAGAAAATGATCTTTTTCGTATAAAAAAAAAAAACGCCTAGGAAAAAGGTTGACAAACTTTAAACCAGGATGCTGCTAAAAATTTGACGGGAAGAAAAATATAAAACAAACCACCTAATAATCAAAGAGGTTGTTGATTCTAGAGGTAAGAAGCTCTTAGCTCAGGGGAACTAGTAGAGGCAATTCTAGGTTGAGTGGAATGTGCTCCAATCCTGAATATTCCCCATGTGTTGGCTTATAGTTAGATGAGAATTATTGGTCTATTTTATATTTAATACTAGGTTAATTATTTCTTTGAATTTTTAGGAAAGGATGGGGATGTTCTGTTGAAGTTTGCATGTAAAATTTATCGTGAGCATGATCCAGGTCGATATTGGTGCCCCCTCGCCTATTCCACTTGGACCCCCACCATTTTTATTTTTATTTTTTTCAGTTTTTTAGTTTCCTTATTTGTAGCACAATTTACTATTTTTGGAAATTTTTTGGGTCCTGAACTTCCAGATCCGTTTTGAGGCCCAAAATGACGTTTTTTTGGAAAACTCAGACCAACATGGGTCAATCAATGATGATTTTCATTCAAGAGTTGTATTTCTTGGTTAGATCTTTCTAACGAGGTATTGTGCGCATCAAATGGAGATCGTATGCGAAAGTTACGACCCCGGGAAGTTGATGTACCAATTTACCCAAACGGGGCCCATAGTTTGGCGCTTCATCTCCTAGGGTTAGGTTTTTGAATGTTTAGGGTTTTCCTTGTTTCTCAATAATAAATAGGCATTTGAGCCACATTGTAACATAGTTCAGAGGCATGTAGCTACCACATCTCTTCTCATAGATAAGCTACCATCGCCCAAGCTAGTCTTATTCCATTCTATTTGTAATCATATGTTAGTATTTGATATTAATGAAATAAAATTTTATTTCTACTACATATTTGTATTTATGGTTATATCTATAATTTGTTGTGTTCCTGTTTAAATCCGAATCAGTGGTATCAGAACTGTCTTCTCTTTCTCTGTTTTTCTTTGCATGTCCCCAATGAGGTCGGGATATAAGAAGTTAGGGCTCAATCTAGTTGAACCTTTGCAAGATCGACCTCGCAAACCTCAATGGCCACCCATGGTTGAAGAAAAGAAAGATGAGGGGGCAGTAGATCCTATCAAAATATTTTTTAAAATGGCAACAAGAAATGCTAAAAATAGAAGTGATAAAAATAGCACTGCTATAAATAGCAGTTTGGGTACCAGTGTTGGATTGAGCAACAGGGAATGAAAAATGGAAGTGCTAAAAATAACATTCTAGTTTTAGCAGTTCAGGATGGATTCCTATTTTTAGTCAGTCCCTGGACTAAAATAGGAAGTAAAATTCGAATTTGAACTTAACAGTTGTTTGAAAATAAATTAATTAATTCACCATGAGTTAATTAGTTGTGAAAAATCAAACATGAAGTCTATGTGAGGACATGCAACCGTTTCTCTATTAATTGAGGAATTTATCCATCAGTTAAAGAGATAAGGATGAGTTCTAATTTGAGTTGTAATTAGTTGGCTCAGTTAACTGAGTCAAGTCCAGTTAGATTGATTTAAATAGTTTGTTTAAATTAATGTGAGTTCAGTTAGTTAATGCTTGCATGCATGTAACTGTTGTTCTTCAGATAACTGAATATTCTCTCATGAATAACTCATGCATGTCAGTTCAGACAGAGACCGAGTTAAGATCAGAGGAGGGACAGTGTACTATCAGTTGGATGG